>OX387422.1:121444805-122644805 GCA_947563755.1 Lochmaea crataegi | reverse complement strand
AGTATCCCAACATTAAACTGCTTTCCTAAACGTGTTTTTTCCCAGATGAATTTAAAATGGTCGGATGTCAGAAAAAAATGATAAATATTTAAAAACTCCTGATTATATACGTTTTTTTACTATGTTTCGATGAAAGAATCCCGCTTTTTTCACTCAAAAAGTTCCAAAATCCCGACGAAAAATCTGGCAACGCTGCTCTCAATCTACAGTGAGCAGAATAGAAAGGACACTCTAGGGATAGACTTAAGATAGACCTGCGCTTCAATTATTCATTCTCTTATGTGAGGGATAAAATAATCGATAAATACATACATCTAAAGGTTTTAATAACTCCTACGTCGAATAATATGTTCAAAGGATTCTATTCATACGAAGTATTATAAAATTCTTCTCGTATCGAATATCTTCATTCAAATTGTACACGAGCTAGATGGAGTTGTTTATACGGAAAAGTTTTTTTTCAACGCTTAGAAAATGTAATTCGCTTTATTTGTCTGGTAAACAAAATGTTTGGGATTTTCATTGTTATCAAACAAAGGATTAGGAGCAACATCTATCAACGGAATCCTTTCATGTTCACAACCACATCGTTACCGAGTTTATCGACCATTCCAATTTGAGATGTTAAACTTACGGGCGTACCTTTTTAATCACTTGGCTCACATACATATAACAATGGTTTCAAGTTTCACTAAAATACCATTTTCATCCAGTATTTATTTGTAAAAAATCTACAATAGAATCTTGCTAAAATACACGTTATAAATATTATGTAATAGAATGAAAAAAGCCTGAAATTTTTTTTATGTAAGTAGATATACAGATTGCGAAAAAGCTTAGTTGGACATACGACTTACACAAGTACGACAAGGATAATATGGACAACACTACTTGAAAGAGATAGAAGAATTGTTCGCTCAGTCCCCTCTACCAAGACAGCTTACAAACAGCATACAAATACAATGAAACCTAACCTCAAATAATTCTCAATTATATTCAAGCTATTTTTCTTAATAATTATCTCAAGCCAATATCATTATACCTACCTATACAACAAAATTTAATGACTAGGGCAGGTACAACTCTGCGTAGACTCTACCGCCTGCTGTTAACTCAAGTGCTGGGTGATTTATGACCTTCTTAGATCTCTGGTCGTACTTACCCTACCAAACATTCTAAGCTGGCAACGCTGTTTTCATAGCAGATATAGTAAATTTTATACCCATTTAGAATAAGACCATCCTTATTTATTATTAATAAATCGGTTGAAACAAAAAATTACCAACAAAAATGAACGTCGTAACTAATTTATTAGATGTCACGTTTTTGAAGTTACGTCAAATTTTGATTTCATGTTAATGTCATAACGCAAAATAAGATATAAAAATGCGATATTCTGATGAATCCAAAAAACTTATGCTTAATGTAGTAAACTATTTTCAAAACGATTTAGGATCTCGATTTAAGGCAATTCAAAAAGCGTCCGAAGCACTAAAAGTTCCAGAAAGCACATTATATAATCTTGAAAAACCAAACAGAGCTACAAATTTCGAATTTAGAAGAAATATGTCTGCAAGCGTTTCCCGGAGCAAAACCCGAATTACAAAAAATACCCTGCATTGTTTGAGGGAAGTAATTTATAAAATGTATGCGCGAAAGGATAAAATCACAGTAGAAACTATTTTACGGCAATTTATCGAAGAGTCTCCAGAAACTAAGATTTCCAAAGGTTCGTTATATTTGGGAATTAAAAAAATGGGTTTTCATTTCAAAAAACAGGATGGAAGAAAACATTTATTGGAAATGCCTGCAGTCAGATTAAAAAGAATATTATTTTTGAACAAATACCATGCTGCTAAAAGCGAAAAGCTCTTTACACCTGTTTTTCTGGATGAGACATGGGTTTTTAGTAAAAGCGGGGACAGAAGAATGTGGCAAGATGGTACTAATAAACACAGTGATTTAAAAATAACTGGAAGTGGGACACGATATGTAATTGTTCATGCCGGTAATAAAAAAGGTTTTGTGGCAAATGCATCGCTTATTTTTAAATGCAATAAAAAAACAGGCGATTACCATGATAACATGAACACCGAAAATTTTGAAAATTGGTTTAAACAGCAACTAATTGTAAACTTGGAAGTACCATCGTTAATTATAATGGATAACGCAACGTATCACAGTCGCCTGGATAAAGAAATCCCAAGAAAAAGTTGAAGTAAAACACGCATGTTAGAATGGCTCAAAAAAAAGAATATTCCTTTTCCAGATCACATTTTAAAGGATGCTGTTTGGAATATAATTGAAAAGCAAGTTTTGCCAGAAAAAAATTATCATTTAGACAAATACGCTGCCGAGCATGGTCATTGTGTTCTCAGGCTAGCACCCTATCATTGCCATTTTAATGCCATCGAAATGTTATGGTCAGAAACTAAAAGGCATTATGACCAAGCTATTACGAAAACTGCAAGGTCACCTACTGAAGTCTTAAAAGTATGGAATGACGTTGTAAAAAATGTACCAGAATTACATAAATCATACAGAGAAAATTATTTCTGAAGCATGGGAAGTAGAAAACAAACTGGACCTAATAAACATCGAACCTATGGTGATCTCTGTATCCAATGAATCCGATGATGAACTATCACTTTCCGAAAGTTATTCTGATTTAGAAACTAATTAAACTTTGCCTTGAAGATCACGTTGTCTTTTTTTTTAAATCTAGAATTTGTACTTAATCGAACTCTGAATTGCCATATTTTTTTAAGAAAACTATGTATCTAGTTAATAAAACAATGTTTTTAAAATTAGTGCGCTTCTTTTATATTCTTTTATTATGTCAACATCTTTAGAATTTTATGAATTTCATAAAATTAATTTGTATTATTACAAACCGCCACTGATAATATGAAATTTCAAGTCACTACGCCAATGCAATAAGAAATATGTCAAGCATTTGACATGACAAAGGTCATAACCTAATTTTTTTCATGCGGGTTCAGATGGTTCAAGAAGCCGCATACGTTAAGTTACTAAAACGGCTGGTACCTCTAAATAGGTATTAATTTTTATTTTTTAATTTTTTTTTATATGTGTATCGAGGTATAAGGTCTACTGAGTCCTAAAAGATCTATTTTGCCCCCTTTCTTCTACTTAGTTCCTGAGGAAGGACTCTGAGACTAGAAGCTCACTCTAGACCTATTTCCCGGCGAAATTTTAGGATATCTGCAGTGAACCAGTAGTGGGAAAACAAAAAATTGAACAAAATGTTGATTGTCTAGCTTCTACTGAATTACTGGAAAGACTTACATCGATAATCTTGCAATTATTGCAAATAAAGAAGAATTCAGAAAGACCATTATACCGGATCCGCCCAGTACCCACAGCCTATATCGTTATCCTACGTTCTCAGTTTGAATAAAATAAATAATATTGATTATGGAATAGGACGTACCGTTAGATTACAACGCCGCGGTGGTGATATCTATCACTGTCAAAACCTAAATGAGTTACACAACTGTACGTAACAATCACAATGAATTTTCAGTCCCGAATCTCAGTCGACTTGTTCGAAATACTAACGTCACATTGACTGTCGAATATTATTTTAAAATAACTACATTTGTCACAAGTTTAGCCATCATCATATTTTTCCGATTCTGTTGTGTTAAGTCTTGTCTTCGAAATTTTACAGTTTCCCAAATGACAACGTCAACGAAAATACCACCGATTTCTATGAGTAAGCTGTTCATAGGAAATCTTCCTGAAGAAACCACCGAAAATGAATTAAGACAGCTTTTCGTCTACCACAATCTTTGTTGTACTAATATCCTTGTGAAAAGAGGGTATGCTTTCGTCGATTGTCCCGATCAATCTTCGGCTGATAGAGCAATCGATAAGCTGAATGGATTCAACTACATCGGCTCCTATTTGTTGCTTGAACCATTACCAGCATCTAGTAAAAATAAACCACATCCATCTTTTTACGAATCACCTCCAAACAAGGTTGGCAATTCATGGAGGAGAGCGAACACCTCTGGTCGTTAGAAGTGGGTGGAGAAATACCCAGAAGGGCAAGTGAAGAATGTTATTTTTTCACATAATTTTGTATTGTATAAATATTATTATATTATATTATATTGAATAAAGCAATACATTTTCTATAAATTGGTTGATTTTCTTATAAAATACAATTTTATTATTATAGAGGTTATCAAAAAACACATGTAAACTTCCCGACCCTCTGAATTTTATGTTAATTTTGAATTTGTTTGATAGATTAACTTGAATCAAACAGATTATAACAAAAGTTTCAGTTTTTACTTAAAAATTCACGAACTCAATTCAAAAAATGGTCCTTTCTCAACACTAATAAATGCGATTGCAAATATTACAAAATAGTTGTCAAAAATTTCTACCAAACTGGGATACTACGGAACAGTGATTGAACTAGAATACTCTTATGCATGTATGTATGTATGTGTATCGAGGTATAAGGTTTTTGATAAACAATGATGATATAAGTGACAGTAGTTCTGAATCTAGTGAAGACAAAGATGACCGCGAAAATGAAAATATATCTTTAAATGATATGCCGACGCAGATTATGTGCAGATTATGTCGATCAAGTGATTCCTAATTACGCATGAGACGCATAGATTGCATAAAAGCATCAACTGCCTCATGTCGAGAGTAGAAGCAGCGCCGGATTTAGACTTCGGCGGCCCATAGGCAGAGCACGTGGTTGAGGCCCTCAAATCGTTTGTGGTTAACTGTTTAAAGTGTCTATTAAGGTCAAGGTAAAGAAGAAAACAACTAAATAAGTTGGCTACCACAAAATTTATTCAAAATTAAACTAGAAAACAACTAAAATAATTTTAGTTTACCTACAAGCTAAATTATTTTTCGTCTGATTTTCACATCAATAACCGTATCGATAATATCGTCGAAGTCTGTTTCCTTCAAAACATCACTCTCTAAACTAAGGAGAGTTAAAACATTCATTTAATCTGTCCTCGGTCATGGAACTTCGGAGTTTATTTTTTATAAGCTTCAGTACTGAGGAGGATCTTTCAGCCGTACAATTTGTCACCATTAGTGTGAGATAAATTCTCAGAATTACCTCAACGTTGGGAAAGCACTCTTTAACATTGTTTTTACACAACAATTCATACATCCATCTCTCATAGGTAATCTCTTCACTTCTCTTCTGTTCAAATTCTTCATACTGAACTATAAATACTTTGAAATGTGTGAATTCGTTGCCAAGAGAATCATCTACGTCGTCGCAGTAGGTTTTCACCAAGTTTTGGCTGGCAGACAAAATTTCTTGATCAGAAATAGCAGTTAAATTTTTCTAAAATCCAAATCGTGCATTTAGAAGTGAGTACGCGTCCATTCTCTTCTGAAGAGCGGTCATGAGCTGGTCGACAACTGGGATGTAGCTTTGAGTCCCAAATTTGTCCGAGGGTGATAACTGAACTTCCGAAGCTTGCGGGCAATCTAAAGTGGACAACCGGACGTTTCTTTTTGTTTTTCTCCTTTTTTCTTCTTCGTAGTTTCGGCAATCAACTAACTCGAAAGATTTTACTTCATATTCATTAAAACTGTCTCTTTTATTTTCAATGGTTGCTTTTAATGAAGTAAGCAGTGCTGCAGCAGTATTCCAGTCCAACCTAGGATTTTGTAGGCTTTCGCTGACTTTGTTTATAATAATATGTTCCAAAATATCATCCCAAAAAACTGTATATATGGCTGTTTCTAACTTTGCCATCCTATCATGCAAACCGACAGCTGTTGCTCTTGATTTAGCTGCGTCTTCTTCGACGTCAATAATTTCTTCGAGGGCATTTATAAAACCTTTATAGCCCCGCAAGAATGCTTTAGTGGCTTCAACTCGACATGACCAGCCAGTTGTTGTCGTTCTTTTCGGCACAAGAATAGGTTGGTTAGTTTTCGCTTCTTTTAAACAGCGACTAACTGTATCGCACCTGTTAGTTGAAGCTGTAAAATATACATACATACATATACATACAGCTCTTCTAAAAAATCAAAGAAACTTATTGTTCTGAGACACCAACTGGCCGCCGATTGTATGACAAGATTAAGCGAATGGCCAACGCACGGCACCCAAGCTGCTAGGCTATTTTCTTCTTGTATTAATGCTTGTAGGCCATTGTATCTGCCACTCATTGCAGAAGCATTGTCATATAACTGTCCACGAATGTTCTTCAGGTCCAGCTCGTTTTGGTCTAGAAAATTAATCAAGCCCTTATACATATCCTTCGCCTTATGACCCTGGTTAGGCATAAAAATAAGAAAACGCTCAATAGGAGCGTGCCCTTCAATAAACCGAACCACTAACGTCAATTGGTCAACATGGCCTTCGTCAGAAACTGAAAATACTTTCATTCCTTTTAGGTATTTTCACCCTCAGTTCATTTAAATTATTGGCTCTTTCAAATTCATGTTGATAAATTCTACTTTTTAAAAATCCCTAAAGAAAAAAAAGGTGAGCGGTCGTCGGACCGCCGACAGAAGCTTGCTTCTTATGCACAATAGAATGACCACTTTTCCTGAATTTTTCACCATTTTTCAAAAATTTTGACTATTTTTGACAGTATTTGACGAATTTTGACAATTATTGACCGTCTTTGACAATTATTGACCATTTTTGACAATTTTCCAAAAATTTTAACATATTTGGCAATTATTGACCATTTTTGACAATTATTGACCATTTTTGACAATTATTATTGACCAATTTTGACAGTTTTGACAATTTTTCAAAAAATTTGACCATTTTTCCAAATTTTAACAATTATTGACCATACTTGACAATTTTTGAGCATTTTTGACAGGTTCTGACAATTATTGACAATTTTTCAAAAATGTTGACAGTTTTTGAAAATATTTGGCAATTATTAACCATTTTTTCAAAATGTTGACAGTTTTTGATGATTTTTCCAAATTCTTGACAATTTTTGACCATATTTAAAAAATGTTGACAATTTTTCAAAAAATTTAACAATTATTGACCATTTTTGACAGTTTTTGACAGTTTTTGACGAATTTTGACAATTATTCACTAATCATTTATCATTTTTTCAAAATTTGACAATTTTTGACCATTTTTCAAAATTTTAACAATTATTGATCATTTTTGACCATTTTGACAATTTTTGACGAATTTTGATTGGTTTTGACAATTTCTCAAAAATTTAAACCATTTTTCAAAATTTTTGACAATTATTGACAGTTTTTGAAAATTTTGACAGTTTTTGACAATTTTTCAAAAATTTTAACATATTTGGCAATTATTAACCATTTTTTCAAAATTATGACAGTTTTTGACTATTTTTGAAAATATTTGGCAATTATTAACCATTTTTTTCAAAATTTTGACAGATTTTGACAATTTTTGATCATTTTTCCAAATTTTTGACAATTTTTCAAAAATTTTTACATATTTGGCAATTATTAACCATTTTTTCAAAATTATGACAGTTTTTGACTATTTTTGAAAATATTTGGCAATTATTAACCATTTTTTTTCAAGATTTTGACAGATTTTGACAATTTTTGATCATTTTTCCAAATTTTTGACAATTTTTTACCATATTTAAAAAAATTTGACAATTTTTCAAAAATTTTATTATTATTAACCATTTTTTCAAAATTTTGATAATTTTTGACCATTTTTGACAATTTTTCACTCCTATAGGTGTGCGAGCTTAGTGCGGCAAGAGAGAGTGCGCACAGTCGCTTGAATGAGTTATCGCGTGACGAACGCTTTTTCGTAACATCACACGTTTCACGAGTTCACTAGCCTTTCCAAAAGTCCTATGTCGTGCAATAAGAAGCAAGCTTCAAAAATCATTTGCTAGCTAAGAAGGGCAATGAACACACGTCCACCTGTTTTGGTAGAGGGGACTGAGCGAACAATTCTTCTCTCTCTTTCAAGTAGTGTTGTTCATATTATCCTTGTCGTACTTATGTTTATCGTATGACCAACTAAGTTTCTTAACAATCTATATTATTATGCGGCTACTAACGTTGCAAAGTATACCCTACTTTTCATAATTTTAATTGGTTAAGGTGGGCGGGTTGTGAAAGAGGAGGGATGGGATGATTGACCTTGTGAATAATTTTGGAGGTTATATCACACCCAATCCCAACTGGGCGAGTAGTGTCATAGTATATCTACTCACTTTGATTTTTTTTTAATTTTAATTTTCTTTGATCTAATATGGTAGGCGAATATTTTAATTATCCAGGTGACCGAAAGAAAATAGCGGTATCAAAAAATTCCGTTCGTTTTTAATGCGATTCCGAACAAAATTTGGAGCAGAGCCAAACAGTATTGAAGCGAAAAATATGTTGGGATTGCCGAGGTAGATGCGACGCTCACATCATATAATTTTTAACTTTTTTGAAAGAATGCATTTAGCATTACACTAAACCTTTTTTAAAGACATTTTGAATTTTTAAAATTGAATTTTTAGGTGAAAAATAGCAAAATATAATTATGACTTTTAAATGCGAATTTTGGGGTGAGCTGCGAAATTTTTGATATAAGTTACACTGAGGTATATAAAATGAAAAATAAATAGGGTTTTTTCCCAATTTTGAGAAAACTAAAAAAACTCGATGGAATCAATTACCTAACTCATCTAATCTAATCTCAAAATTCGCATCTTCATGTTCTAAATGGAGTATTTATTGAATCATTTTTAGGAGAAATTTTTTAGTAAAAACTATACATACATGTTGTCTTACACTGCCAAAATCTCCTACTTTAAGAATAATTCTAACGTTTATTCATAAATCCGGCGGAGCAATAAATCAATCAATTGGCAAAATTCCGTAAGCGTACTTAATATGGGTGTAAGCATGTGTGGCTCAATATAATGTTGCGAGGTCACCAACTCAAAGCCGGCCCTGTCCCTCGACTGTAAATATTGGTGGCTGCGCCCCTTTCGAGAACTTTCGAGTTTATTACTTTGTTTGTGCATAGGACGAGCGCGGAATTCTCGAGAGTTGAGAAGGACTATATACATAAGGGTTAGTTCACAGACCGTTTACAGAACTTCTTAGTAATCGGACGGTGAATGAAATAATGAAGATAAATAGTGTAATATTCAAGTGGTAAAAATAAATTAGAACTATTATACCGAGTGTATATAAATTAAGTTTAATACAGTGTATGTTCCTTCAAATAAATAAATAGTAATTAGCCATAATAGTGTGTATAATTTTATCCCACAAGTAAAAATTATTTAAATAAATATCGAAAAACATTACAATAAGTTTAATTTTTCATATTCAGTATTAAAATAAAAATTCGGCAAATTCCGTTGTTTGCATAAAATAAAGCCAAAAGAGAAACAATCAATTACTTTCAAATTATACAATTCAGATTTATTCAAAACGTTTAAAACATTTATTTCATTCTCAGCCCACGTCACTGACAACCGTAATAACTTAATTTTTAATCTCTGGACAATAGAAAATACCCTAAACTCGTCCTGCCAGACACAGAAAAAGGAAAAAATTGATGTTCACGATATTTTAATATTACTTGGATGGTTCATCCTGTATTGGTTTTGCAAGGGTCACGAAAATTTATTACTCTGCCGCAATTATGAATAAACAATAATATAGAAATTATAAGTGGCGCATTTACTACCAGGCTGAGTAGGCTGGAGCCTAGGGCGGAACCAATAATTTTATGTCTCACAAAAATAAAAATAAAGTCATGGGACTGCCGACAGAAGTAAAGACACCAATAAATGAATCCCTTTTAAAATTTTTATCGTAAGCCCATTGTAAATTGAATTTTTACAAAAAAAAGTACACGTATATACACAGTATACATATCGCTCTTGGATACCGTGACGATGATTTAAGCAGCACTATATACGCTTCATTGTTAATTGTGTTGCATAACCAAAAGAATTGTGTGTTGCATAAAAGTGTGACGATGACGAAAAATCCATCTTTGTGTATGTCTTTGCTACTCCCATGCTTTAATTTCATCATTATAAATGCAGGAACTATACTCGTATTCGGAATCTGGATCATTTAAAAGATCTTCCTGCGGAAACAGAATTTGCAAATCGTTTTATGCTAACTTGTATTTAGCAGTTCGCATAGCTCTATGTTGACCAGCAACAGCAGTTGAGAAAAACCTTCTTCGCTGGAAACGAGTGAGAAATTATTTAAGATCTACCTTAAGCCAGGAAAACCAAAACGCATTAGCTTTATTGTACAAAAAATTTACAAAATGGTATTGTGAAACTTTCATATCTGCTGTGATGGAATGTGATCGACATTATCAGCAGGATTCTTACTAGATGATCAAATATATTGACAAGTGCCTAGTTGCAGAAAGGCTCCCACCAATCAGAGTGTATATATTTTGTGCAATGTAAATTATTCCCTTTCCCTTCTCGAAAAAATATCAAAGAATTTGTATTCCACATTTTTTTTCCTAAAAGGGGAAGGGAAAGGGAATATACCATGAGTGGCCCCGGGCCTAGTCAAACCTTCCCCTTTTTGGAAAACTTCATGTGGAATACAAATTCTTTGATATTTTTTCGAGAAGGGGAAGGGAATGATTTACATTGCACAAAATATATACACTCTGATTGGTGGGAGCATTTCTGCAGCTAGGCCCTGTTACGTAACGATAAGGTAATGCCACTTTGCAACGCCTCCAACAAGGTTGGGCGACAATTTGTAACGGCTACTCAGTTTAGAGAGCACCTCAGGTGTAGATTCTGAGACCAAACTAGTACAAATTCAGAGAGTAGTCTTACCGGTTCTCGGGTAATTCTACTTGAAATTTATTTAAGGTGAAATAAAGATAAATTATGAAAATTAAGAAAGGTAAGTGGGCGCCACTCTGAATAATACTAGCCTATTTGTTATTCACATCTGCATTATAGCGACAAATCCTGGAAGATGGGAAGGGAAAAAAAACTATATGAACAACGTTATTAAATTTACAAGTTGTATATTGATTAAACAAAAAGATGAAATAAAAAAAATTGACTAGTTAATTTTAGTAGTAGTATGACGACATATGTTGTGTTGGAGAACAATCCCAGAACTATTGTACTTTCCTGTTCTTGTTGTAGTTGTAGATACACTTGCAGAGAAGCTTGTAGATGTTGTAGTTAAAGTTGGAGGTAGCTTTCTGGTACCAGATAAAGTATCCCAGGTAAAGTATCCCAGGTCAGGTATTCCGGATAAAGTATTCCAGGTAAGGTATCCCGGATAAAGTATCCCAGGTAAAGTGCTCCAGGTAAAGTATTCCAGGTAAGGTATCCCGGATAAAGTATCCCAGGTAAAGTGCTCCAGGTAAAGTGCTCCAGGTAAAGTGCACTCAAATGAATGCACTTCTAAGATAAGATAAGATAAGCCAGAAAGGCTTCAATAGCACATGTTCGCCGGAAAGAAGAACGAAACCCCTTTGCCACTTGTTTAAATACTCGAAATCATGTGAACGACAACCGACTTACGTCTCATGTTCGTGTCACGCTCATACGCTTTGACCAGGAAAGGAATTTACCTTTCAGTAGTGAATTCCTGATTCATATTTGATTTATAATTGGTAGAAGAAGAGACACGAGATCGAAGTGGGAATTTCAAAATAGACGTGACTATTTTCCCGACAGTCGCACCTCGATCAGCGCGCATAGAAACGTTGATTTCGACTCTCGTCGACAGTAAATATATTCAGCCTTGAAACATTTCTCGGTGTTGGGTATGAGAAAGGACTGGCTATTCGCCGCCCATACGATAATTTATTAATTCAATCGAGGGAAGTAAAGTGAACGAAATTAACGTTACAACCCTCGTAATATAATGCTTTTAAACTTTAAGTAAGCATTGTAGAGGTCGGTTAGGTAGGGGCGGCAAAATTTGAATAGCCTACTGGCGGCAAATGTGTAAATCCGCCACTGGAAATTATGAATGTGCTGACTAACTGTTATAAAAAACAAAGCCTGTAGGAATAAAATATTCCAGTGAATAAATATATAAAGCTTCCTGTACATCAAGTTGAGATACGTTATTAGATCTGTCAATTTCCCGATGTTATATCATACCCTTCATCAATTTTCTATTGAAAAATGGACGTAATCAGATACCGTCGTTCGTTTGCCTTTGAATAACCAAATTATGCCGGCTTTTTCTCGATAAAACATAAAATGTAAATGTTATCCGAAGATGTAATGTCAATAATAACCGAATTTACTGTTTTGTTTTTCATTTTAATTCAGTAATCTATTGATTTTTTACTAAAATAAATATCAAAACTAATAATTGTTACTTTTTTCCAGGTTAGTTTGCATTGATTTTATCCAAAAAAATACTCCACGTATGGTAAGTCTCATAGAAAATTTAACATTAAACTAGAGTTTTCAAAAACGTTTTCCAACCTATTATAAAACAGAAATTGACTGATAAACCTTGCAGGGTAAGAACTGATAATAGGAAATTTCAAATCGGGATGTACTCGTTTTAAACGAAATTAGGAAATCGATTATCAGTAGTAATAACCCAAGGACATTGATAATTGTTCGAAAAAAATTTTATAACAGATTTCGAAAGCTTGTTGCTTGGAAACAGACCGACGCCGCAGGCCAATAAGCAACAAGGTTGAGAATGTTGTTATAAAATTTTTGAGCATTTATCAATGTTCGAGGGTTATTCGAATAGAAATTTTTTTGCTTATTATAGAAAAAAAAACAGAGTTTATTTGCTTCTATAATTTCATTAATATCCTCGTCAGTATTATGACAGAATCGTGACATTTTGAAATATTAAATATTTTGAAACGTCAGAATCGAAATAAATCAAAATGTATCCATGGGAACGTAGATTCTAGTAGAGATCCAATGAAATCAGTTAATTTGAGGTCATTTGATTGAACACAACCAATCAGAACAACATTACACTGAAAACAGACCATGGCCTGTTTTCAGTGTAATGTTGTTCTGATTGGTTGTGTTCAATCAAATGACCTCAAATTAACTGATTTCATTGGATATCTACTAGAGCAAAAAATTTTCAAAGGTAATACCACCAGTGCTTCAAATTTTATCAATAATTTTTTCTTTTCCACGAAAACTTGTTTATTTGGCAAAAATATGAAAACAAACCGATTGATAAAATCACGAGTCCGTCAGGACGAGTGTTTTATCTAAATTCGGTTTGTTTGAATGTTTTTGCCTCAAAAAAACAAGCTTGAGTGATGAAAATAAAAAATTATGTGATAAAATTTGAAGAACGAGTTGTATTTGGGGAGATTATTTTTTTCAACAATTTAAAAGGATTTTGCTTTATTTTTTTCATTTTATTATTTTATTGAATTCAAAGAATACATAAGCTAACTGTGTTCATTTTTCAATAAACTTCGAAGCACTTTTAGTTGTCAATAATGACAAATTCAAAGTAAAATTTTGACGTTTCAATGTAAACAAGGTATTATCGATGAGGAAGCAGTTTTATCAGTATAATACCGAATGATTGGCTAGAATAATGTATTGCTATTGGTTAAAACCACCAAAATGTCAGATTTTGACAAGTGAAAAAAATAATCATCATAATTCTATTGACTATCTAATAAATTATTTATTATGGTCATTATTATACCCATAATTATGCAGGAATTCGTTTTACTACCAATGAAAATAATCTCCATATTGATTTTATTTATCTTTTAAGAACATTCTGGCTTTATAAGATTGACGCATTATCTTTTATTTATAACAACACTAATTTCTAATTGTTGAACTAATTGACCTCCACCGTGTTTTGACATGTAATCGCTGGGTATACGAGTACTTACAGTACGAGAAAGGAACTCTGGTTACTTGGAAGTTTGATTTGCTTCATATGTCAAAATAAAGCTTTAGATGGTGGCGTTCATCCCAACAAATTTGATCAGGTAGCGATTTTTAGAGTAATCCATCGGTTCTTAATTCTGCTGAACGTGCTAATCTTGATATAACAACATAACCTGATTTTATTTTCTATATGACTTCAATAATTATTCATCTTCGATTTTAATTTAGTTTAATAGTTCCTAGTTCTACCACGGCACACACATCAATCAGAGTTGACAGAACACGCGTTTAGCAGGAAATTGATTATCGCTCCGGTAGCGCTACGTTGGGATGGACGCGACCAATATCGAGTCTCTAAGACTTGGAATTGACGTATATAGCTCTCTCGCGTTTTTTCTAACAATTATTATGACAGTTATGTTCACTTCGCTTTCTTCTTGATGGATACTTGTATATGGCTCAGATGCATTAGTTGACAATGAAGATAAATATACTGGTAAAGAAAATAATCCAAAAACATTTTTTCTAACCTATCACTATTTTAAACATTTCGACCTGTCAGGAATTATTTCATGTAAAATAAAAATGTATATACATGTAGGTGGAAGTTGTCGACTTGATAATATCTATAAATATTGTGGATGAAATTTTTAGCTGTATCGGTATGGTAATTCACAGAATACGTAGGTGAATTTTGCATAACAAAGCAATTATTATAATGATAATATTGTTATGGTTGCAAAGAAAATCACGTAGAATTATGGCGTTAGTGCCGTTAGTGATTGTTAAGTTTATAGTTGAACAAATTGCAATGTTGGAAAATACACAGAGACGTATTAAGTATAAAACATATCTTGCTCTTGTGGACAGAACTCCCAAAACGCGTTTTTCTGAACCAAAATGATCTGTTGGAAAACTCTTATAATATTTTCAATTTCTAAAGTAATTCTGTATATATGTTCAAATTCCATCTTCACCCCTACCGATATATCAACAAATTGTAAGCTGCTGGTATACTTGAAATTTATTTTAAAAAAATCTTATCCGTGAAATATTGAATTTTTTCTTCGATAGTCTTACGGAAATTATTAATGTTGATTAAACTAGATATGCACGTCCTAGCACTTAAGGCAATTAAGAAAACGAGTATTGGTAATAGACCGTTAGGTCAGGAAGCGTAGAGGAGCTCTTTAACATCTATTAGTGAACTGATGAAGGGTATTAGTCGATGTTTGAAAGGAAATTGAGAAAATTCAAGTATCGACTCTTATACATGCGAATGACCTTCTGCTATCTTATAAATCATACATTAAACTACTTATACTTTTATAGATGTTATTTTAAATCTAAAAACTATACATAAGTTTACACATTCAGGTTACAGTCGGTATTTCGCACAACACTCTGTAGAGAGTTCAAATTAGTTGATGAATTTCCATGTATACAGGGTGTTTCAATATTCGATCGACAACGCTGTACCGCAAAACACCTAAATTGAATAAAATCATCACCTCAAATTGAGTAATACTTTTAAACACCCTGTAAAAAGGATTTAATAAAACTTTTTTTTTGAAGAGCCCTGTAGAATTGTCCCTTTTTAACGTCTAGTGATAATTAGCATACGATTCTGTGCAAGCAATTCATCATCTAACTGATGAGTTAGAGTGAAGCATTATTAGGAGTAAACAATGGTTTCAGATTATTCAAATTCTGAATCGATATGTTAATTTTATGGAATAAATTTCGTACAAGATATAGTATGGTAATATCTCGAAATAAATTCATAAAAGAAAAACAATTTTACACATTGATTTGTATTTTTAAACGGGTTGTTTTCCAATTAATGATGCTATTGATACCCTGGAAAGAATAAAATTCTTAGACGGTATTAAAACTGTAAATAACCTCAAGGAAAATGGCCTGATCAAAAATAAAGTTTCACGCAGAATATCAACAGAGATTTAATATGAAGTGAAAAATGGAGATGGAGAGACTTAAACGAGAATAAATTAGCTGATTGTCATGAGGGTCACCAACTTTTGTTTGATGGCGGCACAGGAAGTATAAGGGTCGTTGGGCGCCAATTGACACAGGAACCTTTGATCTTCTTTCATGCAATATAAAATCTTTGAAATCCGTTCTTCTCACAGTAATGTGCATATATTCCATTCCAATTCTTATTTTATTCCAATGGGCGTTGTCAAAGTGCTAAATTTCGCCTGATATGTATAGAGTGTGTCCAATATATTTATCGGAAACTATGTCAGTAAAGATTTTAATGTTTTGTCAGCTACATCCTCTCCTTATGTTTTCAATACAGACGTATATTTACTCAAGTTAAATAACATGCTCTTTCTACTAGCCCCAGTGCCTTGGTTTGTTTTAGAACCATCGGTGAACCAGATGATGCCTCCTAGGTTTACCTGGATGAATCACCTAATCACTGGTGTCATGCATGACATCCAAACACAATAAAAATTTGAGTTCATTTAGTATTGTCCCAGTTGTATCATTTCTCCTTCACGAACATTGTTGGGGGGTCATTATGCCTCTCAATTTCAGCCTGAGGATCGCTATCATTGCCTCCGCCATTACAAAAAGTTCCAGAGCAAGGAGACCAATAGAGGATGTCATTAATACCGTCCCCGTGCTGTTTATTGCCTCATTAGTTCCTTTTCTTCAATTTGTAGTTAATATATCCACTGCAGAAGACCCTTCTGACCTCCTCCACCTAACTATCGTTCCATAAGTGATCGTTGGCCTTATTACAGTTGCGTGAAGCAAGTTTTGACGATAACTCTTCTGTATTAACAGAAAAGCCTTGTTGCCCTAATATTATTTTTGTCCAGGTTTGTCTTCCAATTCAGTTTGGAATTAAGTGTTACTCCCAGATGTTTTAGATACTCTACGTAGCGGGAGAACTCTTCTATTCACAAAAGTAACGAGTTTGGCTTGTTTTGGAGGTCCTCTTTAACTCACCAGTCTTCCATATTTCGTAGTGCGTCTTGGTGATAATCACTAGGTTGTCCACAAATTACTGCGTCCATATGCCTTGAGCATCGATATCTAATCTAGGATGCACTTAGAACCCAATGAATTTTTGAAAGCAATCGTTTAATCGCTAGATTGAAATACAAAAATTGAAAGAAACGAAATAGACTGATCCATTTATATGTTGGCAAATAAATGAAAATATATTGTATGTTAATGTCGTTGGCGCCAACAATTAATCTCATTAGGCGCCTCTTGCATTAATATTCACATTATATCAAAAGTTACTGAACTCATTACTTACATGCCTATACATAGTTGTCGATTGAATCTGCACCTACTTTTGATTAAACAGTTATAGCTTCTATCACGATTTATAAACCGTATTCGAATGTAATTATGATCACATTCACGAGTGCTTAACGATAATGATAAAAATAATTATAAATGCATACACGCGTTTGTAATAATAAAGAATACATTTTATGTGTGTTTGTGGGACGTTAGGTTCATTCCAGGAGCATTCATTTACATTTTACTCCTGTATTTACTTGATTAATTGCATATTGCTATCATTATATTTGTAGTCAATATTTCCTTAAATTTAGTCGTTGCCAGGTTACGAAAAATAGCTGTTGAGATGCTATTCCCTGATCTTTTTTCAAAAAACAACATTCGACGCAGTTTTTACTCACTTTCCATCAATTACGTGAGCTCTTTTTCGGTCAGTTTAGACTCTTTAGGTGAGATTTAGTGAGATTTGCCTGGACCCCCCCTCCCCTTACGTGAGATTGACGCTAAAAATATTTTAAGCTTCATTTATTTTCATTATTCGGGAAAATCATAAATTGTTCAAGTACACTATACTTAATTTATTTAAATTAAATAAATACTCTATTACTAGCCATGATATTTATTTTAGCGGGAAAAATTAACACTAAAAATAAATGGTCGATAATTGTCAAAATTTTTTGAAAAATGGTCAAACATTTTCAAAAATTGTCAAAAATGGTCAATTGTCAAATTTTTTTGAAAAATGGTCAAAAATTGTCAAAAAGGGTCAAAAATGGTCAAAAATGGTCAAAAATTGTCAAAAATGGTCAATTATTGTCAAAAAGGGTCAAAAGTTGTCAAAAATGGACAATTATCGTCAAAATTGGTCAAAAATTGTCAAAAATGTTCAATAATTGTCAAAAACTCAAAGAGGGTCAAAAATTATCAAAAACTCTCAAAAATGGTCAATCATTGTCAAAATTGGTCAATCATTGTCAAAATTGGTCAATCATTGTCAAAAATTGTTAAAATTTTGAAAAATGGTCGATAATTGTCAAAAACTATCAAAAACGGTAAATAATTTTGAAAAAGGGCCAAAAATTTTGAAAAATTGTCAAAAATGGCCTATAATTTTCAAAAACTATCAAAAATGGACAACTATTGTTAAAAATTGTCAAAAATTTTGAAAAATAGTTGATAATTATCAAAAATTGTTAACGTTTTTGAAATATGGTCAAAAATGGTCAATAATTTTGAAAAATGGTCTAAAATTTTGAAAAATGGTCTAAAATTTTGAAAAATTGTCAAAAATGGACAATTTTCCTCAAAATTGGTCAATAATTGTCAAAAATTGTTAAAATTTTGAAAAATGGTCGCTTTTATCAAAAACTATCAAAAATGGTCAATAATTTTGAAAAATTTTCAAAATTTTTGAAAAATTATCAAAAATGGCCAATAATTGTCAAAAACTATCTAAAATGGTCAAAAATTGTCAAATACTGTCAAAAATGGACAATTATTGTTAAAAATTGTCAAAATTTTGAAAAATAGTTGATAATTGTTTAAGTTTTTGAAAAATTGTCAAAAATCTTGAAATATGGTCAATAAGTGTCAAAAATGGTCAAAAATTTGGAAGAATGGTCCATAATTGTCAACAATTGTCAATAATTATCAAAAATGGTCAATAATTTTGAAAAATGGTCTGAAATTTTGAAAAATGGTCAAAAATTGTCAATTATTGTTAAAAACTGTTTAAAATGGACAATTATTGTCAAAAACTGTAAAAAATGGTTAAAAACTGTCATCATTTTGAAAAATGGTCAATAATTTTGAAAAATTGTCAACATTTTTGAAAAATTGTCAAAATTTTTGAAAAATTATCAAAAATGGCCAATAATTGTCAAAAACTATCTAAAATGGTCAAAAATGGACAATTATTGTTAAAAATTGTCAAAATTTTGAAAAATAGTTGATAATTGTTTAAGTTTTTGAAATATGGTCAATAATTGTCAAAAATGGTCAAAAATTTGGAAGAATGGTCCATAATTGTCAACAATTGTCAATAATTATCAAAAATGGTCAATAATTTTGAAAAATGGTCTGAAATTTTGAAAAATTGTAAAAAATGGTCAAAAATTGTCAATTATTGTTAAAAACTGTTAAAAATGGACAATTATTGTCAAAAACTGTCAAAAATGGTTAAAAACTGTCATCATTTTAAAAAATGGTCACTAATTTTGAAAAACAGTCAAAATGGTCAATAATTGTCAAAAATGGTTAATAATTGTCAAAAATGGTTAATAATTGTTGAAATTTTGAAAAATGGTACTATAAAAATCGATAACTAAAAATCGATTTAGATAAAAATCGATTATTTTTTAACATCCCTAGTCAGTAGATCTTTTTAAGGTTAATCATGATGAATAGCGAAAATGACGATTATTCTAGCACTCCTATTATAACCTAAGATAATATAAAAAACTGTTTTAATTATTAAAAAGGCGACTGTAGAAAACATTATGTGTGTTTTTCGAGCGTAAAGTAAAATTGCCGCTTTCTTTCTCAAGCGGCAATCTGCTACTTTACGCTCTAAATACACAAATATTTTAATATCTGTACTATTTTATATTTTTTGAAGTTAACGTGAGATTTTCGGTTATTCGCCCCCTCGGTTTAAATGAGATTTGGTGAGATTTCATTGGGCCCCTCCCCCCCCCCCCTATTCTGAGCTCACGTAATTAATGGATGCCCTCTAAGCGAGGGTTAAAAATTGATAAAAAGGTGAAAAAAATAACAACAAGGGAATGCATCCAAGTACAAGGCATCCATAAGTTAATTATTCTAGTTTGGTGAAAATTCCAAGATTTTCAATGTAGCGTCGATTATCCAGTTTGGGCCTTTGCCTTATTCTACTTGTTTTTCACATGAAACTCGATGGTGAAAACGGCTTCCATTCGAAATAATTAAGCCTACTGTTATGGGCTACCGGTCTATTATGTATACTTAATTTTTTTCTTCTATTCGACCACAAATACCACAATCCAGAAACCATTTCAAACTGTTTTGCTGACCAAAAAATATTTTCCAACAGTTTATTTTTGTGTCTTAAGTGAATTTCAAAAACGTTTCGTATTTATTCTCCTACGGATTTTCAATAAAAACTTTCACGTACATATAAAAAAAACTTACTTTTCCCAGAGAGTGCGAGGATACCTCAAGGGCCCTAAATTATGGTTTTACGTTTTGCGCCAGGGATATATTTTTAGGTATCATGAAATTTTGATCTCACTTTTTGAATTTCATTTGTCTTAACTTTGTGTGAGTTTTCTAAATGTGGAAAATAAAAGGCAATAGAATTGTTGTTTCGTGCATGAAATATTCGTAAAACTTTTGTAAAACACGTTCCGGAACAATCTTATTTAAAAACTGTAGTTCGAAAAAAATGTTTGTTATCACTTAATGGGTTTCCTAAAAAAACTTTTTGTTGCTTGCTGATATTCTTATCTCGGAAAAAGGGAATAAAAACACATGTTTATCATCAAAATTGCTTTTCTAAATGTTCACTAGCAACCTGCTTTCTTCCCGTAACGCCCAATTCACAAGGAGATAAAATAGATCCAGTAACCACAAGCATAACCTAATAACACCGGGGCAATTTTCGTAACTTCTAAAAGAAAGGTCCGATACGAATAATTATTAGTTGGATATATAGCCTAGCGGACTATTTTGTGGGTAATGATGAGTACTATAAACATGCAGCGCACATCATCCATTACAAACAAACATACAAATATTTTCCCTTTTTAATATTAGTACAAATGAACATCTATGGTAATTAAAACTGTACATCGAAAGTAATTTTACTTTTGCTCTTGTTAATAAATCTCTTTTAGCCTCATAATTTAAAGTAATGCTGAAAGTGTGTTGATGATAATTATTGTTGCATAAAACAATTATTACATTGTGCACATTCTCTAAGTAGTCTGGTGTTTATTCAACACATACCTTTGTTTATTTTATATACCAAATATGTTTTACGAAGTAGCCTAAAAGGCAAATGTACAATTCTAATTATGAGTTTTGAGGTACATGAATTTGTCGAAATTAAAATTTGATCTACATAATATTAATAAGCAGGATATAATTATGTGAGTGAAGATTGTTTATTTTTGTGTTAAAATTTTAGTGCAATGACAAATGTCGCTTATATGTGTCAAGATATAAAAAGCAATCAATGGTCGCGTTCATCCCAACGTAGCGCTACTCAATTTCCTGCTGAACGCATCTTCTGTCAACTGACTGATGTGAGCGCTGTGTAGTCTAGTCTATAAGCTTAAAATGGTATTAATTCTACATACTTTTATTAAAATTATGTGGTTTAGCTCATTCGATCCGGAGTAATGACTAGATCATTGTGCCAAATAATTAAATTAGCCCATAAAAAATTCCAAAAGTTATAAACAATTAAACACCTTCAAAAAATAGTGTTTGGTTTGTAGCTTATTGTTCGTAAATTATAAATATTTTCGAAATTTGAAAAAAAGATCCTTAAAGAGGAGGAAATTTAGTAAAAAAAAGTTCCAACTCCCGGAACTGTACCTCCATTATTTATAATTTTAATTTAACGCTGAAAATAGCCCTCCGCGCGCCATTGTTAGGTTGCGCGCACGGCCTCGAATGCGAATATTAATTTCAATATGCCTTATTTATTTTCGCCTGAAGAATACGTTGATATGATACTGGTTTATGGAGAATGCCTGAAAAATAATAAATAAGAGAGTTTCTCGACAATTATATCAAGAAAGGTTTCCAATCGAAACATTCCAAATTAAGCAACATTTAAGAATTTGGAACGCTCACTTAGACAGGGACATTTTCCAAATAATAAACGAGTTACAATTGAACGCACAGTAAGATGTGACCAAAATCCTCGCCAAAATCTTATTAATATAATGGCATATGTAAATTTTATTCCCAAGGTGTCTATTAGAATCCTCGCCAATGAAAGTGGTATTTCAAGATGTTCGGTTCATAGAATTTTAAAATATTTTAATTTCCATCCTGTTAAAGTGCACTTAGTTCAAGGATTACAACCTGGTGATGACCAAAGACGTCTTGATTTTATTGCAAGAATGATGTTAAACATTAATGATGATCCATTTTTTTTACCAAAAATATTGTGGAGCGATGAGGCTAGATTTCACAATAAATTATTGGTCTCCCGTGAACCCACATTGGATGATGGAAACAAGATTTCAAAATATTTAGGGTGTAAATGTGTGGTGCGGTTTATTTAAAGGCCGTGTTATAGGTCCTTACTTTTTTAACGGCACTCTAACATGTGTTCGATATTTAGATTTTTTAGAAAACATACTTCCCGATTTGCTAGAAGATATTCCTCTAAATGAACACAATGCGAGAATCGTTAGCGACCATCTACAAAACCGTTTCGATAACCACTGGATAGCAAAGAACTCTCCAGAAATTATGTGGGCGGCACGTTCACCTGATTTGTCACCTCTTGACTCTTTCTTTTGGGGAGCGATAAAAGATATTGTTTGTCAATCAAAACCGCAAAATGTAGACGAATTAAAAGAAAACATAAGACCAGCATGTCGCCAAATTACTACTACAATGATTCAAGCCACATGCACCAGAAATCTTCTGGCACGATTCGAGATGTGTGTTGCAGCAGATGGACTACGATTCGAACATCTAATCTAAATAATATTAATTAGTTAATTGTTATTTTGATTTATTTTTTTCATGTAATTTTTATTACATTTATTTTTATTGTTCCTTTAAGCTTTAAGTATTTCTTGATTAATTTAACAAAAATAAACTGATACTTTCTTGATTAC
The DNA here is from genome assembly GCA_947563755.1 of Lochmaea crataegi. Lineage (NCBI taxonomy): Eukaryota > Metazoa > Arthropoda > Insecta > Coleoptera > Chrysomelidae > Lochmaea > Lochmaea crataegi. Next base: position 122,621,824 of record OX387422.1, on the reverse strand, counting down.
TTATGAACCCATTTTATTTTTGAAAAATTTGTTGAGTAGACGATGGAAGACCACATCAAAAATGTACAGGGTACTATTAAAAAATTTAAAGTTAGGGGTTGTAACTAAGGGATGAATATTTAGGGGATGATTTTTTTCTACGCACTATTATAGTGTATTAGAAATGGAATAGATCAGTTTTTGTCCCATTCGAAAATCTCTATTCGTTTAGGAGATATATCCTGGATAAATTAGTCTGGGACACCCGGTATTTATCTATATTTTAAAACTACAAAAAATGATAAGATCAAATATAGATAAAGAGATCAAATATAGATAGAGAGATTTTATTGACTGCATTGGTCGCGTTCAAGTTGATAAGGTAGCGATTTTTGGAGTAATCCATCGTTTCTTAATTCTGCTCAACGTGCTAATCTTGATATAACAACATAACCTAATTTTATTTTATATATGACTTCAATAAATACTTATTCATCTTCGATTTCAATTTAGTTCAATAGTTTCTAATGGTGTTCATTCATTTTCTAGATACAAATATCTAAAATATCTTCAAACTAAAATATGTTACATGATTTATGTCATAAATGACAGTTAACGCAAAATTGATCGGTAGCGTAGTGACTGCTACCACTAGTCTAGTCTGTAAGCTTAAAATGGTGTTAATTCTACAAACTTTCATTAAAATTATGTGGTTTAGCTCATTCGATCCGGAATAATGTCTAGATCATTGTGCCAAATAATTAAATTAGCCCATAAAAAATTCCAAAAGTTATAAACAATTAAACTCCAAAAAAATAGTCATTATTCATAATTTTAATTTAACGCTGAAAATAACCCTCCGCGCGCCATTATTAGGTTGCGCGCACGGCCTCGAAAGCGAGTACATCACTTAAAAATTTTTTTAAGTACTTAAATTTAATTGAAAAATATAAAAAAATTATAGTATAATCTAAACACTTTAAAGAATTAATTCCCGTTGGAATTTTTCATAAAAACAAATTTTTCAATATGCTAGACGATTGTTAATTAACAAAATTTTTCCAAACTTCCTTCATCGTTCAAAACTAAAAAAAATGTTTAAATAATTGACGTAAAATTATTTCGCTCCGTGGAGCTCTTCTTATATACATACAAAACAAGATTGCGTCATCAAAGTTTTAAAAATGTTAATACTTTGTTTATAATAATTTTTTCAAGTTAACAATAAATGACTGATTTGACATTTTTTGCTAACTTACATTACTTATTATAAACAAAGTATTAACATTTTTAAAACTTTGATGACGCAATCTCGTTTTGTATGTATATAAGAAGAGCTCCACGAAGCGAAATAATATTACGGCAATTATTTAAACTTTTTTTTAGGGTAGAACGATAAAGGAAGTTTGAGAAAATTTTGTTAATTAACAATCGTCTAGCATATTGAAAAATTTGTTTTTATGAAAAATTCCAACGGGAATCAATTCTTTAAAGTGTTCAGATTATACTATAATTTTTTTAGATTTTTCAATTAACTTAAAATAAATTTGTTTAAATGACGTGTTCGCTTTCGAGGCCGTGCGTGCAACCTAATAATGGCGCGCGGAGGGCTATTTTCAGCGTTAAATTAAAATTATAAATAATGGAGATAGAGTTCTGGGAGTTCGGACTTTATTATTGGAAATATCGTCCTCTTTAAGGATCTTTTTTTCAAATTTCGAAAATATTTATAATTTACGAACAATAAGCTACAAACCAAACACTATTTTTTTGGAGTTTAATTGTTTATAACTTTTGGAATTTTTTATGGGCTAATTTAATTATATGGCACAATGATCTAGACATTATTCCGGATCAAATGAGCTAAACCACATAATTTTAATAGAAGAATGTAGAATTAACACTATTTTAAGCTTATAGACTAGACTAGTTGTAGCAGTCACTACGCTACCGATCAATTTTGCGTTAACTGTCATTGATGACAAAAATCATGTAACATATTTTAGTTTGAAGATATTTTAGATATTTGTATCTAGAAAATTAATGAACACCATTAGAAACTATTGAACTAAATTGAAATCGAAGATGAATAAGTATTTATTGAAGTCATATATAAAATTAGGTTATGTTGTTATATCAAGATTAGCACGTTGAGCAGAATTAAGAAACGATGGATTACTCCAAAAATCGCTACCTTATCAACTTGAACGCGACCAATGCAGTCAATAAAATCTCTCTATCTATATTTGATCTCTTTATCTATATTTGATCTTATAATTTTTTGTAGTTTTAAAATATAGCTAAATACCGGGTGTCCCAGACTAATTTATCCAGGCTATATCTCCTAAACGAATAGAGATTTTCGAATGGGACAAAAACTGATCTATTCCATTTCTAATACACTATAATAGGGCGTAGAAAAAAATCATCCCCTAAATATTCATCCCTTAGTTACAACCCCTAACTTTAAATTTTTTAATAGTAACCTGTACATTTTTAATGTGGTCTTCCATCGTCTACTCAACAAATTTTTCAAAAATAAAATGGGTTCATAAGTTATCAAGAAAATATCAGTTTATTTTTGTTAAATTAATCAAGAAATACTTAAAGCTTAAAGGAACAATGAAAATAAATGTAATAAAAATGACATGAAAAAAATATTATTTACATTAGATGTTCGAATTGTAGTCCATCTGCTGCAACACATATTTCGAATCGTGCCAGAAGATTTCTGGTGCATGTGGCTTGAATCATTGTAGTAGTAAATTGGCGACATGCTTGTCTTATGTTTTCTTTTAATTCGTCTACATTTTGCGGTTTTGGTTGATAAACAATATCTTTTATCGCTCCCCAAAAGAAAGAGTCAAGAGGTGACAAATCAGGTGAACGTGCCGCCCACATAATTTCTGGAGAGTTCTTTGCTATCCAGTGGTTATCGAAACGGTTTTGTAGATGGTCGCTAACGATTCTCGCATTGTGTTCATTTAGAGGAATATCTTCTAGCAAATCGGGAAGTATGTTTTCTAAAAAATCTAAATATCGAACACATGTTAGAGTGCCGTTAAAAAAGTAAGGACCTATAACACGGCCTTTAAATAAACCGCACCACACATTTACGCCCTAAATATTTTGAAATCTTGTTTCCATCATCCAATGTGGGTTCACGGGAGACCAATAATTTATTGTGAAATCTAGCCTCATCGCTCCACAATATTTTTGGTAAAAAAAGTGGATCATCATTAATGTTTAACATCATTCTTGCAATAAAATCAAGACGTCTTTGGTCATCACCAGGTTGTAATCCTTGAACTCAGTGCACTTTAACAGGATGGTAATTAAAATATTTTAAAATTCTATGAACCGAACTTCTTGAAATACCACTTTCATTGGCGAGGATTCTAACAGACACCTTGGGATTAAAATTTACATATGCCATTATATTAATAAGATTTTGGCGAGGATTTTTGTCTCATCTTACTGTGCGTTCAATTTTAACTCGTTTATTATTTGGAAAATGTCCCTGTCTAAGTGAGCGTTCCAAATTCTTAAATGTTGCTTCATTTGGAATGGTTCGATTTGGAAACCTTTCTTGATATAATTGTCGAGAAACTCTCTTATTTATTATTTTTCAGGCATTCTCCATAAATCAGTATCATATTAACGTATTCTTCAGGCGAAAATAAATAAGGCATATTGAAATGTTATATACAATTACAACACGTATAATTATTACTGGTCTAATACTTTTATTTCAAACGTCAAGAATAGTTAATAATTGCTGATCTGACAGGTCGAATCATGATAACCTGGATTAAGGGCGATATCCAAGACGTAAAATAACCGCAAAAGTTTTTCAAATATTGTGACTTTATTAAAAGAGATTTTTTTGTGAATTTTTGAACACGCATTTGGAAGATAATTGTTTTAAAAATATTAAATACCAAAAAATTAACAAAACTGAGTTCGTAAAGGCACGTATAATAGTATAATAGAAACATTTCTCTAACTGAAGTTTTTTCTTCAATCGATACATTTTTGTGAAAATGTGAAAAACCGAAAAATGACAAATCGAGCACGATTTACCTACATACCAGAAATCTTCTGTCACGATTCGAAATATGTGTTGCATCAGGTGGACTTTCGAAAATCTAATGTAAATAATATTAATTGTTATTTTTATTTATTTTTTTAATGTAATTTTTATTACAATTATTTTTATTGTTCCTACTTAAGAACCAATTTTATTTTTGAAAAATTTGTTGAATAGACGATGAAAGACCACGTTCAAAATTATAAAAAACTATACAGGGTGCTATTAAAAATTTAGGGGTTGTAACTAAGTGATGAATATTTTTTCTACGCCATATTAAAGTGTATTAGAAATGGAATATATCAGTTTTTGTCCCATTCGAAAATCTCTATTCGTTTATGAGATATAACCAGAATAAATTAGTCTGGGACACCCTGTATAAAATTGATGCAAGAAATTATTAAAAATACTTTTCTTAAATAACTTTTTGCTTCCAAGTTTTTACCGCCTAATTAATAATTGAGAATCAATCGAAACATTAAAGTTGTTATCCCTTGTCGATTTTTAAATGTTTCGTCAACAAGCTGAATTTTTTATATTTCTTTCATGCTCAACAGGCTTGTCCTTAATATTGCCTGACCTTGTTTTTCTTTCTCTCAATTATTATAGTCTGGGAAAAAAAATAGGTTTTAAAAAATTTTAACTGTAAAAATAAAATAACATGCATTTTATATTGTCGGTGGAAACGTATCGACTGCAACATTTTGACGCACAAAAAAATGAATAAACACACCGGCTGCAACATTTTAAAATTTTGTAATTGCAAAAAGATTATTTTTCTACAGTCGCGCGTAAAATGACTAATTACTATATTCAAATGAAATCGTAAAGTAGACAAATGCCGAGGATTGTTACTTTACGCTCTAGCGCAAAAAATAAATCTTTTTCGCTCGCTTATTTAATCACACCTCGCCCTCCGAAATAACTCAATTGGTGAATAATTAACAATTTATCAGATTAAAAATTAAATAAAATTATATGAAAATTGTCAAAAATTTTGAAATATGGTCAATAATTGTCAAAAATTGTCAAAAACTGTTGAAAATGGACAATTTTTCTCAAAAACTGTCATGGTCAATAATTGTCAAAAATGGTCAAATATTTTCAAAAGTTGCCAAAAATGGTCAATTGTCAAAAATTTTAAAATTTTTTTGAAAAATGGTCAAAAATTTTCAAAAATGGTCAATAATTGTCAAAAACTATCAAAAATGGTCGATAATTGTCAAAAACTATCAAAAATGGCCAATCATTTTGAAAAATGGTGAAAAATTTTGAAAATTGTCAAAAACTATCAAAAATGGACAATTATTGTTAAAAATTGTCAAAATTTTGAAAAATAGTTGATAATTGTCATAAATGGTCGATAATTGTCAAAAACTTGAAAAAAAAATGAAAAATGGTCAAAAATTGTCAAAATTGGTCAATAATTGTCAAAATTGGTCAATAATTGTCAAAAATTGTTAAAATTTTGAAAAATGGTCGATAATTGTCAAAAATTATCAAAAATCATCATAATTTTGAAAAATTAATAATAATTGTCAAAAATGGTCGATAATTGTCAAAAACTTGAAAGAAAAATTGAAAAATGGTCAATTGTCAAAAATTTTGAAAAATGGTCGAAATTCTTCGAAAATGGTCAATAATGTCAAAAATTGTTAAAATTTTGAAAAATGGTCGATAATTGTCAAAAACTATCAAAAATGGTCAATAATTTTGAAGAATGGTCAAAAATTTTGAAAAATTGTCAAAAATGGCCAATAATTGTCAATAATGGTCAAAAATTGTCAAAAACGGTCAAAATGGACAATTATTGTTAAAAATTGTCAAAATTTTGAAAAATAGTTAATAATTGTCAAAAATTGTTGAAGTTTTTGAAAAATTGTCAAAATTTTTGAAATATGGTCAAAAATGGTCAATAATTGTCAAAAATGGTCAAACATTTGGAAAAATGGTCCATAATTGTCAACAATTGTCAATAATTATCAAAAATGGTCACTAATTTTGAAAAATGGTATAATATAAAGATCGATTATTTTTTAACATCCCTAGTCAGTAGATCTTTGTAAGGTTAATCATGATGAATAGCGAAAATGACGATTATTCTAGCACTCCTATTAAAACCTAAGATAATATAAAAAACTGTTTTAATTATTTAATGGGCGACTGTAGAAAAAATTATGTGTGTTTATTGAGCGTAAAGTAAAATCGCCGCTTTCGAAAGATCGCCTGCAACATTCTTTCTCAAGCGGAAATCTGTTACTTTACGCTCTAAATACACAAATAACTATTCTGTAAATGTTATCATCAGTTGCTGTTGTTGAGTGTTTAGTGATATGTGTTTTTAGTTTGTCTCCTAAACAGGGATAAAGAAGTAGAGGTGAATATTTTGTTATTGCAATTTTTAGAGTTTTTGGAATTAGAAAATGAGAAACAAAAAAAAATTTTGGTTTCACCCGATCAACCAACAGAGAAATATTTCTGGTTTTATTCTTAAACTAAGAAGCGATCCAGAAAAATTACTGCAACTACTGCTAATATTACGTTATATACGACTGAGCGCTATGGTGTTGCGAATAAACTGTTGCAGAGCAACATCACCATCGTGTTGCGATCATAGAGATACTACAGTAGTATATCGATGGTTGCGATGCGCTGCGCAACGTCGTGAGTCAATGTTGCAGTTTCCACCTTCAGTTGACTGTTGTTTACAGTAAGTGAACAAAACAGGAGACAGATCAGATCAGATCTCGTTCATGAATATTTTTAGAAAATTTTCAAAATATTCATGAGTGCGAAAAAATTTCCGGAAATAATTTGACCTCTAGTGGTATTAATAGTGATAATATTTCTTTACAACACAATTCACGCACACCCCTGGACGTTCTAACCCAGGTCAGGCCAGATGTTCAACATTTTTATGTCCCAGTTGGCCGAGTTAAAACTGTCTGGTTACTTCGTTATATTATGACAAATACTGGACTGGATGTATTAGCTTTTCATTGCAGGGCTGCTATGTTGCCAGCTATTCAAAATTTTCTTAAATATAGTAACATACATAAAGTTGTTTTTAATTATTTATTCTTTTTCCAGCAATTTTAAGCGCCTTATTTTATTGCTTACTAATAAATTTATACTATGTATTTTTTTTAAATATTTCCAAACTAGCTTTCTAAGAACATCACGAACTAACAGATTTGTATAGTGAGCCTAACAATTCTAGAAAATATATCTGACTACATTGCTTTATTTTATTGTCGTTACACTGACTTTGGTTCTACTATATATCAGTATCGCCAGTGTCTGTCTCCTGTCTCGGTCGCTTACTGCGACGAGCACCTTAAATCTACCTATTTTCGAAAAGTCCTAAAAGCATTTTGTGCCATGTTAAATGTTCATTAAAAAAGACATTAATAATTAAGAAAGATGGAAAAAGGGACAGTAATAATTATAACTCAATTAACACGGAATTTCATATTTTATTTCCAGGTAACTCATTCTCATTTCATTAAACTGAAACCTCTAATTAATAATGCAGAACTCAATTTATATTCCAATTGCTGCATTACATTTTCCAGGTTTGAAGTTCAAACTGCAGACAAATACTATACGTACCATTCTTCATTCAACTAGGAAAGCGATAGCAAATAATATATATTTATAAGTATATCTACTGTTATTTTAGGGAATCGGATTCGTTATTGCACCGACAGTCACTTAAATAATAAACAACAAAAATAAAGAATTATTTAAATATATAAAAATACTGCTAACTTGGAATAGTGTCTGAAATCTCTGGAACAAAAATATGTATTATTCTTAGATTAAAATAAAGAAGAGACCGAATAGTTTACATTTTCAGCATTAGCCAACATCGCAACATCTTTCTTTTTGTCTTCTTCTTTTTTATTTGAACAAAATATCTTATTGAATTTTCAGTAAATGTCGGATATATTTGCGATTTCCATTGGCAACATCGCTTACAATTTTACGCAAAATATTCGTCCTTCTTAATTCGCGACGTTGCTGGAAAGTAACTCTTAAGGCGGATCCACATCAATGAAATTTTATGCTGTGCGTTGTATTTTGAAATTCGCCACAAATATTTACGTTGTGGAGTGGAGTGGAGTAATGAGGATTCATTGCACCTCATTCAGGAATATTCAAAGTATGACCTGTTTCATCAGCAGCTAGTGTCCATAGTATTTGCTCACCACCAGTGAAAAAGCTGTGTTGTCCAGTAACGCCGTTCTTTCTTTTACTTGTTCATTCTCTGTGTGCGATGTAGATAATCCGATATTTTTTTTTTTTCGGGCCGAGATGGGAAACTCATGTTCGAATGGGTCCAGGACCCAAACAGTGTTGGACTCATCCCCAAGGAGATGCCTACCAACCAAACCCACCTCAAACTCGCCGTTACCCCCGCCTCGGAATCACTACCCTAGCATACTTCGAGACAGGCGGCGGTCCCTCGCACACTCTCCGCTCACACCGTCATCTTCTCCCTCCTATCACTCCTGCCTCTCGTGCCATATCGAGTCCTTCTCTCCCCCTTACCATGCTCTCTACTACTCCACTCACCTCCATCCATTCCTCCTCCCCCCTCAACATTATCTCCACCATGTTTTCCCAGTACACCGCCTCCCCTAGTTTCCTCTCCAACTTCTTCGGCACTTCCTCGTTCCTCCAGCATCTAAACACATGCCCCACATCATCCTCCACTTCACACCTCTCGCACACACCAGTCTCTCGTTTCCCAATCTTGTGGAGGTACCCTACTCTCGACCCATGTCCAGTGAGCACTTGTGTCAAGAAGTAGTTCACCTCCCCGAATTTCCGGTCCATCCAATCTCTCCTATTCCCAATCGCTCCTTTTAGCGCGCCCTCATACTCCTCCCACCTTCTCTCCATTTCCTCCTCCATCCATTCCCGTACCTCTTCTTTGGTCCCACCCCTCCAGCGTTTGCTCCTAGCTCTAGCCAACACGTCCTATGGGTAGGACCTTGCCAGCACCGCTGCTGCCAGTCCACCCACTGTCCTGTACCCCTGCACCACCCTCAGCAGTATCCCTCTCTGCACCCGCAGAAGTGGCCTAACCCTCGCATTCACCCCCGCTCTTTCACCCCACACCTCCGCACCGTACAGCATACTCTGCTCTACCGTCCTACCAATTACCCTCCTCTTCCACTCTCCCGACCCTTTCACATTACACATCAATCTCCCCAGCCATGCTGCCCTCACTTTACCCTTCTCTGCCGCCTTTACCATATGGGTTTTGAAGTTTGGTTTTGACCATAATGCGATATAATTATCAACAATGCACATTTTCTTTTTAACACTGACATAAATAAAAATAGGTGTTTGAGTAGTAAAATATAACAAAATGTCCGATGCACTCAGAATGAAGACCACATTAACACACTGTGCGACGCAACTTTCTTTGAAGTTGACTAAAAAACCGACAGCTCATCGGATAGCGTGCGTTGTTCGTCAGGAAATTATTTATTCGCGTTTGCGCACAGTCCACATCGGCAAATATTTTGGCGCACACGAACAAAGTTGTGTCAAATACAACGCACAACATAAATTTTTATTGATGTGGATCCGCCTTTAGATAACATACCTAAAGTAACTTATTTCGTTGCAGTATATTTCAATCACAGGCTCACATGGAACACTCACATACAAAAACCTACACACAAGGCAATTATGTCTTTGAGCAGAAGCAGAAGAATGTGTGGTGAGAAGTAAACCCCAAAATGGCTGCTTTCACACTCGTAACTTAGTTCATTGTATAAACCTGCGATTAGTACTTCTGTCAAAGATTACAAAATATATATAAGATAGTTCACTTGAAGGCGGTCTGATTCTTCTTAGTGTTTTAAACGATCGCCGCACTCATAAATCATATTTAGGGCTCCCTTTTGTTGTAAATAACGACACCTCTACGTACCAGGGAATTAGAAGAGTATATTTTATTTCAAGCTATACAGGGGTAACTTGAGAAATATATATTCAAAGTAATAGGATGATATATTAAAGATTTTTTTATATAATGTTTTTAAATGTTAATTATTTCGAAAAATGTTCAGGATATGAATTTGAAAAGGAAAGTTTAGGTATAAGTAAAAAAATATATTAAAATTTTTAAAATGAATCAATTGACAGATTTTATTCAACATTTTAGTAATTTTGTGATGCTTATTGAAGATCTAGCGGTTATTTATACAGAATATCACAAATTAAATTATACATACTTATTGGCCACCAGAATAATAGGACCACTAAAACAATTTTGATCTTTAAATTAGACACTCCGTATTTTTTAGATTCACAAAGTTAAAACAGTAAAAACATATTATGCAGCTGCAGGATATATTTATTAATAAATTAGACATGTGAATTTTCAAATTTCTATGAATACCCAGTATCTATAAGTACTAAATAACTAACTAATTTATTATTATCTAATATCTTTGTTACAATAGTTTAAAAAAGTTGAATTCCGTATTTGATAATAACTAATTTAATACCCACCTCTCAACGTCTTTGGGACAACGATAAAAGGATATTTCTGGTTTTCCCACCTTGATGGAACAACCCATCACAGCACAACACACAGGCATTTCAAAACCACAATTATAATATTATTAATGTTACTTTTGGAAGGCAGGAGTTAAAATAATGCGAACAAGAAATTTTACTTCCGGAACGTTTCCCGAAAAACTAAATGAAATCTTCTACAAAGTTTCTAGAGATTGTAGGCACATTTCTGGCCCTTAATTGCTTCTCTATATTTTTATCATTGTTTACATTATAAGTACTTAAAATCAAGACTGCATTCAGAATTCGTGGGAAAGTGATAAACTCTACGATTTATTATGTATACAACTAAGACTATTAACAAATATCACAAAATATTTATTTTATAAGTTTTGCTATTGAAGAGGAAAATATGAATATTATTTTTTCCTTATTGCAATAATTAATTAATAAATTTAAAATATCTATACAACATAAACATAAAACACGAACAACGAATTCTAAAATACCAGCGCTCGATAGGCGACAACCCGTATAATATGCAAAATTAAATGCAAGTAAGGATTAAGCGACGTACTGTAGCATGGCGCCAACCGATAAGTCACCAGACAGTAACCAGCGGTATGAATCCTTTGATCGATAGAATTCGTACGAGTGAACAATCTTATATATATTTTGTAATCTTTGCTTCTGTTTATATATTTATTACTTTTCTACGGCTTGTTGTATGTTCGTGATGATCCAACTGCCAATAATGTTGAAATGTATTAAACATACTGTGAAAAAAAAAGAATTGAACCATTATGGCAGTAGAATTGTCGTGTTAAATAGTTGCAATGTCGTAAAAATCGCTATTGAAGCAAAACACAAACGTCAACCATTAGGTAACAAGAGAAAGGTATAGTTGTCTCTCGTTTAGGTGAGGTCAACGACGGCATTAGCAAGTTCTCTCGAGTTTTATAGCATGAAACTACATTAGGAAAATTGTGTTTGCTCAGGTACAGAATTGATTTTTCCCCAGCTGTTTGCTACATGACGCATCATTAGTAATTGCGTGGAAGACAAAAGAATGAGACTATAAAAATGAATAAAATATGTTTTATGTTGTAATATGCTTTTGTTGTTTGGAAAACCATCACAAAATTTCATAAATATATCGACAAAAATATTAAATTTTTTCATTATTCTAATTTACTTTTCAAAAGTTTCAACTTTCCAATCTTATATCTCACGCTGAATTATTACCATCGCGCTGATGGTTACTGATCGAACAAAATGTGAATTTGACGTTAGTGACAAAATGAACAATATTTTGTAAAATAAAAACATCTCACTGCAGAACAATAACAGCCAATCATAAGCCTTGCATACACTTTGAGTTCATGGTGTTTTATTGGTTGCTAGCTCATTTGAAAATATGTTAGGTAAGTGAGGTTAGGAAACAAAAATGAAAAATTTTGTTAATAAGAAATCCGTTTTTGTCCCCGTCTTCATAAAATCGAAAATTGTGATCATTTGGTGGTAAAATATTGCCAAAAACATTTCTTTCCTACCTTATTTATCTTTGAATATTTACAATTACCTTTGGTATGCATACTTATATTCAATTCACGTCTTGCTTTCAAATCAGCTGCACTACCAACCACTATTGCCATTTTTAACAACGCCCATTTTTAATTTTAAACAATTTTAATCTTTTTAGTTCCTACTTTGAGTTTTTATTATTCATTATCATAAGTAATGTTTACAATTTGACTACTGTCTTTTATAAAAACTAAGGTTACTGTTTTTAGATGGTATGGGATTTGCGCCGCGGTGAAAAAACAAACTGCTTAGATAGACGATTTTGAGCAAAAGTTTTGTCAATTTTTCCGTATGAGTTCGATCTTCTCATTTAGCCTCCATGGTCAAAATTATCAAATTTCGTAACCCAGTGTTCGTCTAGCCTGAGGGTAGTAGTTCTGCGTATTTCATTGACAAGCTGCGTAGTTGTACGACATCATCGTTCTGCTTACAAGGAGAAATTCACCTTCAGGATTTTCTCTGAGAATATGTCTTAAACTAGTCTTATCTTCGATCATTAAACAGACTATACTGACAACACACTTTATTTACAACCAACATCTAAATCCATTCTCTCTTTCCAAAACAAGGATAGCAATACAAACAGCGAAGGTCACAGATTCCAATAACAGTGCCGTGCTGTGCGAGTATTGAAATTTATTGAAAATATTAATCTTAGATTTATTTATTACTCGAGGAATGAATTTTAGTTGCTGTCGATATTGAATTATAAACATGTATAGTTAAACATTGTTTATTTTCTGTTAATAATATAAATTTGTATTCTTATTAAAATGTGTAAATAGTATTTATATATCAAATGATACGACACTGGTAATTTCAGAACTGTAAAACTATTCAGAACTTGGTGCTTACCTGTGAAAAGATATATTGTAAACTTCACTTATATAGTTTGGCAAACATAACTATGAAGCTGTGAAAGGAATGCGGTCGAAAACATTCGATATTGCCACGTTTAACTATGAAAAAGCTAAAGTGCTAAGTATTAGTTCTTTAATGTGCTTGTTTCATTGGATTTTGTCTATAAACATTATTTTTTCAATTTCTTAATATTAAAAGATGAACACTTTTCCAAATATATTATGGGTTTCCTTCAAGCCGACAAAGTCGTGCGAAAATCATAATTACCACGCCCTCCTACTAACTCAATTGGTGAATATTTATCGAACCTCCGTTACTAGGTAACCACCTGACTTCCTATTGGCAAGCGCGTGCGTGTGTTCTTCCCTCTCACTTTGACAATTGATTTACATTGATTATCCAGTGGCATTTATAATGTCAGTATTTACCTTAGTATTTTCAGTTTTACTGGGTATCTTATTATTTCGTATCCATATTGAATTCAAGTATGTTTTTCAACATTATTTGTTTTTAACAAATAGGTACCGTGTTTTGAAAAATACCTCACCTTCAAAGCAAAGCATAAGTCAGTTTCTATATATAATTATTATATAATAATTATTAGTATTTTTAATACTTTTATAAAATAGGTACTGTACGCCATTGGTACGTTTATGACAGATATCGGCCATGTTTCCTCGCCCCTTACCGATGCCCCGTAGTTTCAGATAGACTTGCCAAACTATACTTTCTGTTTTGCATAGTACACAACGATTTTGTTAATATTATTTAACTAATAAATAAAGAATCCTTAGTTGATCTACATTAGAATTTCTCCACAATATCTACCACATTGAATACAACAGCAATACCATATTTAGTAAAAATCAAAACAAACAGCTGTCAAAAAATATAAGCGGTTTTGTCACGTTTAGGTACTGAAAAATGCAGAATTACAGAAACCTTGAATTTGACATCCTGTTCAGAAACAATGGCCGCATTCAGAAGAAAAACCCGATTAGTTATCGATAAGTCATTGGTCACGTGATGATGAACAATTCTTCTGAATGCATTTTTTCAAATTGTCTTGTAGACGATTTAATTGATCTTAATGTAGTGGAACACAGTGGCGGCTCGTGGCTAATTTGATAGGGGAGTCATAGGTGAAGTGACCAAAATCTTAAAATACGGAACGCCACCGACCAGCCCTTTGGAGGCCTATCCTATATTTTCGAAAAACCACTACCAATTTCTGCCCAGAAGTCGTTAAAATCGTTAAAAAAGCAAAATTTGTGGAGTTCCTTTCCAAAGCCCCAGAGGCAAAAATTTTTTTTGGGACATGCTTATTTTATATAAAAATAATGCTCTCTTAAAAAACAACCATATTTTATTCATTTCTATACATATTAAATATGACAAACTTAAATTAAATGATAATTAGTCTAAATCTTTTTAAAATTTAAGTGAAGCCTTCGATCTTTTGTATTTGCAACAACTTATTACGTCAAAACACGGCTCATTATTCTTATTATTTCGCTTCAAATGCTCTCCTTTAAATCAAAATATAGCTTGGCCTGCCAACCCCTCTACTCATCTCTTTTCTAAGCGTGTAATAATCAACCGACGTAAGTCGATTCATCATCGATATTAAACCGGGATTTTGACCCATCACATGTGTGTTTCTCTCACGCCGCGAAGATCGTCAGCGCTCTGCAAATTCTGTTCCCTTATAACACCTTGAGGTCAACGGTGGACTCCAGCCCGCTTTCCAATTTTGGTTTTGCTTGATGCGGAATAACGTTTACACGGGGGGTCTTGAAACGTTTTACTACCATCCAAGGAGTGGTGACATTTTGACGTTCGCGAAGATCTTGATCACTAAATTTGGAACTTGAAGAACCGAGTTTATCGAAAAGTGATAGCCATGAAAAATATTGCAAATAATTAAATGAGAAAGGTTATTTCGTCGTAATTTTTCCTATCCGATAAAGGTTAAAATATAGGTCATGTTAATTGAAGCTAAAAGCATCAGGTGGCATTATATAAATTTTAAAGCATAAATAAATTTACATTATCCTACACTATGTAATAAAGCAGGGAGTTGATACTAAAATTTTATGCGGCTCTAGGGAAATCCGTTCATAAAAAGAAAATTTAATTAGTGCTAATGATATTATTACCTATTAATTATTTTTAAATATAAAATTTTATGTAGTTAAAAGTTGCATTTTTTAATTTTTAGATCAATAGAGTGGCGAATCGGTAATTAACGAGTTCGAAATTGCTCTTTTCCGGATACTTATAAATTTTTTTGACTTATAAGGTTTATATTTTACCGGGTTAATTTGGGTTTTTTCTTTTTCTTTTTTTTCCTTGGTTATTAACGACGGTCTATTTCTGCAACTGAGACGCCGGGAGACCACTACCCTTAACCGGGAATTTTGCCGAACCCACTAATGTTCCAACCAGTAGTAGGGATCATTATCAAGCCCAACATACATGGATTCTGGACCTCATCCGAAAGACGACATATCTACATTATACCTCGTACTCATTGGTATAATGTATGCTACTCACCCTAGTGGTCTAAAGTGCAGGCTGTATGGGCTCTACGACGGTGTTTCCCCAGTGAAAGTACTAACCGCGTTCGAGACTGCTTCACCGTAATTATCGCATCAGAGGCGTTCCACTACAAACTCTAGTCAACAAGTTCAAAAACGTGTTAATTCTTGATGAAGCTCCAAAAAATATGAGCGATGGCTCATTCGATTCGGAATGACGTCTGAAAAAATGTATCGAAAGTATGTATTAGCATATAAAAAATTGTAATTGTTATCAACAAATTAAGATGAAAAAAAAAGGATTTAGTTTTTTATTAAGATTTAATTTTTTGTTAATAACTCAAAAACTATTAATATTTAAGGAATTTTGAAAAAGGGAAGAAAATTCCCAATAAAAAAGTTCCAACTCCCGGACCTCTATCTCTATTATTTATAATTTTAATTCAACGCCGCAAATAGGTCTCCGCGAGTCATTTTGGGTATGCGTGCCCCTCGTCAAAAGCAAACAGGACACACTAAATAATTTTTTTAAGGTATTAATTGTTGATTTAAATTTTTTTTTAAATTATGGTTTATCGACTTTTTGAAGTTGTTGATCAGACTAACAGTGAAGGTTTTTTAATAAGAAACTATTATATTTTAGTAATTTGACGAGAAGAACTGTGATATTTTAAAAACCCGACACCGAAGGTATCAAATTGTCGAATGAAACGGTCTAGAATTTAAACAAAACAAATTTACACATAAACATAGAGTACAATTTAATGAATAGAAAACATCAACGTCACTACAAATATTATAAAAATTGAAAAATTATTGAAATAAGCGAAAATTCTGAATATCTAACCGTCGCGGCGAAGGCAACCATTATCATAATTGAAAATATAATCAATCACGAAATGATTCAATAAAGTAGAAATATGGAATGAGTGGATCGATGTTTGATTGTTGGAAAATATTTTTTCCGAAAGCAAAATAGGTCATCGGGAGGGGTATAAATAACATAAAAAGGTTGAGGTAGGTATTTAACATTTTTCCTCTCATGATTTTGGCTCATTCGGTTTTTCACGACAAGGACCATTTACTGACACATTTGGCTGATTTATATTCTTTAACACACATATCTGTTTTTAACCCCATATAAATAAATCTGTCTATGTCAGGGTCTCTCCACGAAATGGTCGGATATAAAACATTACCAAAAACGTAGAGACATCCAGAATGTTTGGAGTAAACAATGAAATATCGTACATAGTCCAACGAGAAGATTGTTGAAAATATTATAAGTCATTCCAGAGCCTAATGCCCGATTTCACCAACCATTTCCTAAAGTTAATTAATACCTAAATTGGATTCAGGAATTCCTAAATGCAATTTACGTTTTACCACGTGCTAAGTAATACCTAAGAGAGATAGGAAATACCTAATATTAGGACAGCTTGCTCGGTCTGCCTCAACAGCTTACTTGACATTTCTCGGTTGTCATCTTCCATTTTTCGAATTTATGCATGTAACATGCGCAAAAAAGAAAGTAAGGAATATAAAGAATGTGTTATTAAAACCTTATGGAACTCAACGGCGAAACAGTTTCAAGAAATGTTCTTCAATGAGTACAATATTAAGTTTAACCCTTTTACTGATATTGAATTTAAAGCTGCCAGGGATTGCAAAAGAAAATAACTACAAGAAAGGCGTCAGCAGTTGCTTTTACGCTGGAGCAATGCAGAAAAATGCAAAAAGTTTGGAAGGAAGATACACCTGAGTGTCTGCAGAAAAAGTTATTTAACATTGTCTCATGGCGAGGTAATGAAGGCGCATTTTCATCAATATATCACTTAGATAATTTTGGAAATTTCACTAACAGAATAGAGTATAATCCTATTTTTAACAAGTCCAATCAAGGAGGAGAGAAAAACTGCTGTGAAAGCAAATGGCTAGTACAAAATATAGTCGAGCCTGATGTGTGCCCAATAAGATTATTCCCAAAACTTATGACGAAACGCCCAAAAACATAATAATATTTTTCCTTACAACCAACACAAATTGGAAATTAGGAAGTTGGTATAAAAACCTTCCTGTAGGTATTAATACTATTTCCAAATGGACTAAAGAAACAGCTGCCAAAGTAGGAATTGATACTGCGGTTAAAAAAGTTATAAACCACTCCTACCATTGCTGAAGATAAGTGGACATAACAACGCAAAATCACTTAAACCATATTTAAATATTCAGTCGGTACGTCATGAGGAAATTATAAATAAGATGAGGGGTACTGAGACAGCCTCTATAGGGATCGAGACAGCTTCAAATACCTTTTCTGTGTCTGAGACTGAATGCTGTAATCCTCAGAGAAAATTTATCAAAATTGAGCCCCGGATCTATGGGGGGGGGGCAAGCCAGGGCCTATGCAAGTTCAGGGGGGGGGCAAGTTCAGAGGGCGGCCAAATTCACACTTTTCAGACGAATGGACAACTTATCATTTACTTAACTTTGACCACAGAATAAATAATAGTACAATTACAGAAATTTCACTCTTGTTTTACTGTGACCAGAGGTACAGCACTCGCCCGCAGGATAAACTTATTGTTTATAAAAAATAGGAATTTTTTTTTGTAAAATTGTTCTCCACATCAGTGTAGTTATCCGATTCATAAAATTCTCTCATTTTCAATTAGAACACTTAAAAAAGGGACAAGTATCATATTTTTAAGACAATACAGGATGACTCCAGATGTATCCCTTCCAGAAAAAATGAGCCAGGTAATTCGAAGAAGTGGCGATGTGTGTGAAATAAAAGTTTCATTGATTTCACAGAAGTTGCTGGAAAGACAGGAGAGGACATTTGTCAACAGATTGTAGAAAAATTGGCAGTACATGATTTAGATATTGGACAATGACGTGGCCAATCTTATGATAATGGGTCCAATATGGCCGGAATCCATAAAGGATTGCAGAAAGGAGTGAGCTGGCCGAATTCGTACCGTGCTTGGCTCACTCCTTAAATTTTGTAGGTGTTCATTCTGCCTCATCATGCCAGGAACCTGTTTGGACTGATTCAAAAAGTATATTGCTTTTTTGTTGGCTCCACCCCTAGGTGGGACGTTATGAAAAAATACGTTAAAACAAATTTCAAAGGAAGTCAGACCTATTAAATAATTTGCCAGAAATAGCGAAAGCCTTAGAAGAAGCAAACTTCTTATGCTCCAGAAGTTAAGTACGAGGCAGGTTATCTCTTAACTGCTATAAACAATTTTAAATTTATTATTAATTTAACTATTTGGGAGAATATTCTCCGCGAAATCAATCGAGTGAATATAGAAATTCAGAAAGAAGATATTATCCTTGCCCGTTCTGTCGCACTTATATTGGATAAAAGAGGCTGGGGAACTTGCTGAAAAAGGTGGTGTTGACCCTATTTTGCTAAACAAACGAATCCCGAAACGTAAAAAACATTCCGATGAGATGAGTGAAGACGAATTACAAACACTCCAACCTGTTCAACTATTTTCTAAAGTAATAATGATGGTATTTGATCGAATTATATCAGAAATTAAAAAAAGGTTTGATTGTGCTACCATGCTGAATTCGAATTTTGCTTTTCTAATATTTTGAATATGTCAATTGAAAAACTGCAAAAGTATGGAGCAGATCTGGCTCGAAAGTACGAGCGAGATTTAAGCGCCGTTGAATTCTACCAAGAACTCTACCTTTTTAAAGAGCAAGCTCCGCTTTTATTTGGTGATATAGAAAAGGCTAACGGTTTATTCTATCTCTTGCAATAGATCTATCCGCATGATTTGCAGGATGCTTTTCCTAATATTTGTATTGCCCTGCGAATTTACTCTACGCTTCCTACCACATCCGCAAGCTGTGAGCGAAGTTTTAGCAAACTTAAACCAATTAAAAATTATATGCGATCTTCTATGAGCCAGGAACGCTTATCGAGTCTTGCAATTATAGCGATAGAAAATCGAATTGCACACGAGTTAAACTATGACAAGGCCATAGATTTATTTGCTGAACAAAAAGCTCGAAGAGTAAAATTGTAATTGTAATTCACAAATGCAATAATATATTGGATTTTTATTTTTATTATACATATTTTCATTTTAAATCCCATGTGATGTGTATGAAATAAATATACAGGGTGGCGCATTAGAAACAGTCCACCTCAAATATTGTTGGCGTGGGAGGTTTTTGCGGCAAACCCCGAGACACGACGATTTTGTTTTCGAGGGGGACAACTTTTGATAGTTAACTTATGGTTATACGGTCATCCCCCTAAAAGGGGTGACCACCCCTTCTAGCATCTTCAATGGCATGGGGGGTCGAGTGACACATAATTTGGAAGGTATTTCGATTCTCTTTAAAGTCATGCTAACGGTCATCCCCCTAAAAGGGTCGAGTGACACATAATTTGGAAGGTATTTCGATTCTCTTTAAAGTCATGCTAACGGTCATCCCCCTAAAAGGGGGATGACCGTATAACCATAAGTTAACTATCAAAAGTTATCCCCCTCAAAAACAAAATCGACGTGTCTCGGGGTTTGCCGCAAAAACCTCCCCCGCCAACAATATTTGAGGTGGACTGTTTCTAATGCGCCACCCTGTATATATATATATATATATATATATATATATATATATACTACACGTTTATGCCTATATATCTGTAAATAAATAGGCTCAACACAAAAAGAACAGCATCAATTAGTGTAAATCTGATAGCTGAAATTATAAATATGATAAAGGTAGAAATAAATATAAGTGGGTGGGGCGGCATTTTTCAGATTTTGCGCCGCCTAAAAAAATTGAAGATCCGGGGCTGTCAAAATTGCACTTTTCATGTTGAAAATATGTATTCTAGTAAAAAGTAATTTAAAATTATTTTGTAAATTAAATGATTTTAGCCATTTTTTAATTTTCAATTTTTTTTCATCTGATGGTATTCATTATATTCTCTCCCCAAATATAACTAGTGCTACTATTATTTATCGAAGATACAACTCGTTAGAGCCATCAGAAGATTGAACGAGTTCTAACTCGGCCTATCAACGATAATAATCATAACACTAAAGTATATCCATCGAACAAACAGAGCGACCCAAATTTTCGTGGAATTTCTATATAAAGTGAATTTTATTTATTATGATCCTTTTGCTATATTTTTGGTGGGTTTTCTCATCTACACCACTGTACAAGGGAAAGATGTGTACTTAGCCTCGAGTACAGTTTACGGTGTAGTTCAGTCTTACTAATAACAGTTCTTTGAATTTCGAAATAATTTTTTGAGTATACTCCATTCCAAGATATTTCGTTTTAACTTAACACCAACATGATTGATTCAAGAGAAAAACCCACAGCAGGTAGTCGTTAATCCGATAACAATAGCACAGTATCGTATCGTACTCGTTTCTTCGAAAGGATAATGCCTAATAGTATGCTTATTTGACAACTGAAATGTTTGGCTGGTAAAATAATATTTAGTATCTAAATTTTACTGACTACGGATCTGTTACTGTTTACTGTACAATTAGGGATTTGTAAACTTTTATTCTTGAATTCTTAAGACCAGACCTACTTTCTCTCAGACTTGTTGTTTTTATGGTAAAAGCCTTCTGCGCACACTGATAAGAAACACGTGAACGTACAAAACTAAAGTTTGGACAAGTCTACATTCGTGTCATTTTATGTTAACCAGTTTTATAGCCATTCTTACGTAACTCATCATAGTTAAAAAACTACTGCTACTTTCCACTCTGTTAAGGAAACTCAAATTTATTTTTCTATTTTCAAAATTGAAAAGTTTTCACTTCTTGACTTTGCAGGAAATAAACTAGCTATATTACAGCACGAATCTACATGTTTTGATTGAAGTTTTTTTTTAATGTCAAAGACGTTAACGTCTCTATCTATCTAACAAGGAGTTCTTTGAAGTGCAGACTTCACGATGAAAGTATTATTTTGAAATACGGCAATATAATTAATGTACGGAAAGGTACGAGAACAAAAAAAAATTGCGAATGCGTCTCTCTTTTAAACTAAATAAATAAGGAACAGAACTGTGCACATTTTCAGGGTTTGCTTTCTTTTCCGTATTTTTTTCCTAATAACATTGCAGCCATTAGATGTCAAAGATAATAGATTAATACTATTATAACGCCTTACAAAGTTTTTGAAAAATACTTTTTAAAGAACAGAGACCGTTCACTAAGAAGCAAGAACTACTTCTCGCATTCTTAGGTTAATGTATGGATGTGGTTTTCAGCGTTGTCTCCAGTCCTGGATTATGCTCTCAATGCTTCTGGACGGATGACATCTACCTTCTACTGATGAGGCGCAAATAGGCCGAAACCGGTCTACAAGTGATGTTGTTTCTTCTAATCACAAACCAGAATGGTTGGTTATATCTTGCAGATATACCAACCCCGTTTAACTTAGAACAATGTAATTCAATGTCTGTCGGGGCATATAGCCCGAGAAGTAGTTGTTCCCTCTTAGTTGAACGGACATTGTTTTTTGAAAAATATTTTTAAATACTTTGGGCGTTATTATCTATGATAATTTTTACAGGAAACTGTAATTAAATGAATTGTAGCCATAATTTAAACCAAATTATGAAAAAATATTTCACAATTTTTTTCATAATATCTTTTGTATTGTAGAGAAACTCCAAAAAATTTTAATAATAAAATATCAGCACAGCTTTTTTACGAATCAAGAGTTAGCTAAATCGACAGAATAACCTAGATGCAAAAAGGCAGATTTAAACATAAAAATTGTCTCCAATTCTAAACAATAATTTGCCAAAAAAATCAAATAAAATATTGGATATTGCGAATCAAAAAGTAAGCGTCAGATGTGAAAAAAATTTAAAGAAATTTCTTAGAACTCATTTTATATTTCTTTGTTATATAAATATTTTACGTGAAATTAATTTTTCTGATTATTTATTAAAAAGGATGGTTTTTATTTCCAATAAAGGTTCAGCCCAGAAACTTTTTCAATAAGATAACGGCTGTCTGTTTGTCGAACACCAAGCGGAGCTACGAAAAATTCCAACAATGCAAAACATTTTGCAGGTATAAGTAGGAGAGAGAAGGATATGATAAAAGAAAAAATTAAAAAAATAAATAAAAAAAATTTGTCGAATTGCGTTGAAATTTTCATTATCCATCATGCTACAATTGTGTACGTGTATAAAAGAAAAACATTATTACGCATTTGTATTCTGAACCACACCGCATTTTGTCGCAGTTGGGAAATTAACATAGTCATGTAATATATTCCATGTTGATGTTCGGAAACATGTTGGGATATCTTTCAATTCCCGATAGTGTAATTACTACTCTCTCTCTCCATACGTATATGTAAACTGCACTACTAATCCAGCTTCAAAAATTTTAATAGAAACAAATTTTATGCTTTCAAATTTATAATTAAGTTTGTCCAAATCGTTTCGTATGATCAAAAAAATGAATAGGCTAAATAGACATGAGTGAAAACACAAATATGGACCCCTTTTAAAAATTGTATCTAACGCCCATGATTTGAAATTTTTTACAAAAAATGAATGAATGATATAGAATTTATTATAAATAAATTAATCCCTTTGAAACAATTTTTAGTATAAAAAATTTTACAAGTTAATTGATCATAAAAATTTTATCGAACGCACATGATATGGAAAATATTATAAAATTTAACCTGTCAAGCTTTTTTATTTAAAGATATTCGATTACCTAGAGCAAGATTATAATATTTCTGAAGTATCATCTGAGAAAATTATCTCCTGGTACATTATCCAGTAGAGGAAAACAGGAGAAACCAACCTAACCTCACTTACTAGAGCATGAAAGTGTCTGTTAGACGGCGACAGGTGTCAGTTAAGCGGTATAGGTTATGTGACTAACCCATAAGCTTTTCAAGTGGAAATTCACGCCATAGGAAATTGTTCCCTGTTCAATATTGATAATAGTCCAGGATCCATGGTACATTTTTGGACTTGATTACTATAAGCTAATTTTCCGTGAGTATCTTCATTTTGATGAGACGCCCAAAAATTTCCTGTGCGAAAATTCTCGAAAACAGAGATAGCAAGGATAAAATATGTCGATTGGATGATTCTCAAAAATTTATTACTAACTGGGTTTTTTTGTTAAATCTCAAGATCAAAAACAAATTCAAATAATAATTAATTTAAGCATGAGTAAAAAAATGTACTTAAATATAAATGAAATTTATGCCAAGCTTGGAGATCAATCATCTTGTTCACTCGCCATAATATATGACATATTTTTACAGGGAATGATTATAATTCTGCTTTCTTTCGTAAAGGAAAAAAGAGACCTTTCAGTATTTTGAAGAAAAATGGAAATTTTCAAGAGGCTTTTATTCAACTCCTACGAATTGAAAATACAGCATTAACAGCATTGATGTAGTTCAAATTATTGAAGAGAATGTATGCAGAGTGTATTCATTAAAAACAAAAAATGATATCAACAAAGGACGGTATGAGTTATTTGAAAAAGGGTATAAATCAAAAAATGAAAATGAAGAAATTTTAAAACAAAAAATCGTAGTATAATGATCCTTCCAATTTTCCACCAACAAAACAAGAATTGTTGCAACAAATTAAAAGAACTGCATTCATCTGCAATGTATGGTGTAATCCACACATGCGGTGCCCCACTGAAAATGTTGGATGGACGATAATTGATGGGAATAATATGAGTATTATTGGTTTGATAGTCCCCAAAGTCCATCTTTTGAAGAATTGATTATTTATTATTATATAATTAACTTAATTTTTTCATGTTACTACAGATTCAGATATCACGGATGAGGAAAGTGAAATAGATGAAGATGACAGCGATGTTAGTAGCGAAGATTATGAAGATTTATCAGATGAAGAAGTTGCGTTAATGGCCATGTTACGATTGCGTACGGCTGGTGTAAACCCCGAAGTAGGAGTGGGTCAATTGAGGCTAAGCCTATGGCGAGAAGCGCTACCAATGATGAAATTGAGCCCAAGTTTGTGTTTAATAAACCCTACAAAATACAAATAAAACAGAACACAGAGTCAGAGTTCAGAGTCAGCGTGATTCAAACAGAACTGGTTAGTATCTCAATTTCCACAAAAGAACCAACCAGAAAAGCAATTTCTGGCAAAAACATAACAATCTGCACTGACAGCAGACAAGCCATATTAGCCTTGAACAGACAACGTGTTACATCAGGGTTAGTACTAGAGTGCCACCAAGATTTAGCTAACGCATCGGTAGATAACAATATTATCCTGAGTTGGGTTAGAGGGCACGACAGGAGTAAAGGTAATCGCATTGCGACGACTTCGACAATTGCGAAACTAGCCAAGCGTTACACCCATGCTCAATCCCTAAAGAGATGGGATGGAATCAAAGGATGCATCAGTCTTGCCAGGATCACCTTGGGCGACCCAGGGAAGCTGGAGCCGAAGAAATATTTGGCGATGATCAGGAAAAACCTACGCTTAACAGTAGGATTTCTGACTGGCCACTGTCAACTAAGGAAACACCTCCATACTATGGGGCTAGTGGACACACCTCTATGCAGAATGTGTGAACAAGAAGATGAAAGAGAGTGTGTGTTCGGTGAGTCTTGGCCTACACCTGCCGATATAAAGGAGATGTCTCCTAGTGACCTGTCCACCTTCCTGGAAAGGACAGGATGGACGATGACCTAGGAGGACAACCCCTCGGGAGGATGTACAATGGGTCACATGTGGCCTAAGTGCTGTGGGCCTAGACTCACCCTCCCCACTCTACAGATACAGATATCAGATCAATCTGATGAAGATTAATTTTTATAAAAAATAAAATTATTTAGATTTTAAAAAAGATTTTTGAAGCTTGCTTCTTATTGCACGACATAGGACTTTTGAGAAGGCTAGTGAACTCGTAAACGTGTAACCGTTACGAAAAGTCCGTCACGCAACAGTGTTGCCATATTTCTGAAAAGGCTAGTGAACCAAAAACTGTCAAAATTTTGAAAAAATTGTCAAAAATTGCCAAATATTTTCAAAAATTGTCAAATATTTTCAATTGTCAAAAATGGTCAATAATTGTCAAAAATTTTGAAAAATGTTTAAAATTTTCAAAAAATTGTCAAAAATAGTCAATAATTGTCAAAGACGGTCAATAATTGTCAAAACCAATCAAAATTCGTCAAAAATTGGTCAAAAATGGTCCAAAAAGATCAATAATTGTTAAAATTTTGAAAAATTGTCAATAATTATCAAAGACGGTCAATAATTGTCAAAATTCGTCAAAAACTGTCAAACATGGTCAATAATTGTTAAAATTTTTGAAAAATTGTCAAAAATTGTTGAATATAGTCAAAAATTGCCAAGATTTTGGAAAAATCGTCAAAAACTGTCAAAATTTTGAAAAAATGGTTAATAATTGCCAAATATTTTCAGAAATTGTCAAAAATTTGGAAAATTGGTCAATATTTGTCAAAAATTGTCAAAATTTTTGAAAAATGGTCAAATTTTTCGAAAAATTGTCAAAATATTGGAAAAATGGTCAGTAATTATAAAAAACTGTCAATGATTATTAAAAATTGTCAAAAATGGTCAATAATTGTCAGAACCTGTCAAAAATGGTCAATAATTGTTAAAAATTATCAATAATTGTCAAAACTGTTAAAATTGGTCAATAATTGTCAAAATGGTCAATAATTATTAAAATTTGAAAAATTTGAAAAAATTGTCAAAAATTGTCAAAAATTGTCAAAATTTTGAAAAAATGGTCAATAATTGCCAAATATGTTAAAATTTTTGAAAAATTGTCAAAAATGGTCAATAATTGTCAAAGACGGGCAATAATTGTCAAAATTCGTCAAAAACTGTCAAAAAATTGTTAAAATTTTTGAAAAATGTTGAAAAATTCACGAAAAATGGTCATTCTATTGTGAATAAGAAGCAAGCTTCTGTCGTCCGACGACCCCTCACCTTTTTTTTTCACTATATCTTATGTTACAAATGGGAAAACTAAAAAATGACAATTCTTGTCGGACTAGTGATACATATTTGTTTTCTTGTAGGACATTGATTCATTTGGGCATACACTACACTAACCTATTATGTAATATTTTTGTCCTACAGTTAGTAATGAGAAAAATGGTCTTGTGGTATTAACAATTTCTGAGCGTAGGACCGAAATAACGTACCACGCAATTTGTAGGACAATATGACTGTTAAATTATATAAATATTAAAACTAAGTGAAAAAAATCAGCTGGTTAGTAATCATTTATGATGACCTCGTTATCGATACATGTTGTTCAAACCATACATTTTGTAGTACAAATATTTTTTCGAATAATTTTGATAATTATCTTGAGATTTAACAACAAAAAATAGTAATAAATAATAAATTTTTGAGAGTCATCAAATCGACATATTTTATCATAGCTACCTCTGTTAGCTACCACAATCGAAAGTTTCGAACCGGAAATTGTTGGGCGTCTCATCAAAATGAAGCTACTCACGGAAAATTAGCTTGATAGTAATCAAGTTCAAAAATGTACCATGGATCCTGGACTATAAAAGATATAGAAGGCAAAGGATTATCGCATATTCAAGTAGCCATTAAAGCACTGAATTCTTGTGTTCCAGTTCCAAAATAGTATGAGAATTCCTCACCTTACTGTGGATTCCAGGACACACTGGAATAGAAGGATATAAAATAGCAAATGAACTAGCAAAGAGGGGGACTGAAATACACTTTTGGGGGTCGGAACCCTTTTGCGGTATCAGCTCCAATGTAATATTGGAAGAAATAGACAAAGCCGAAAAAAGGGAAGATCTGGCTTAGACAATCAAAGAAACTTCTGGGTAACTACAACCTGTTGAGAACAAATGAATTCCTCAGTCAGAGTAAAACTGCAATCAGTTTTTTACAGAGGTCCTAACGAGACATTGTTGCCTGGAAGGGCACCTGAAAAAGCTCAAAATAGTGGAGAAAGAAGAATGTAGATTTTGTGGTATGGAAGAAGAAACCTCCGTCCACATACTTGCGGATTGCACATCAATTCAGAATACTAGGGCACAACACCTAGGTGAGTACTGACTAGAAGAGGGACCTAAACTGAAGCCTGCAGACATCCTAAAATTCCTCCGGGAAAAAGGAAAAATGAACTACTAGTCTCTGAGACGTTTCTCAGGAACTAAGTAGAAGAAAGGGTACACAATAGATCTTTTAGGTCTCAGTGAATATCACCCCAATACATACAAACATAAGCTTTACCCCAAACCCCTCTTTGAGAGATATAAAGTTTTAGAGCATTTTATTTTTCTAGTTCAACTTACATACATTTCCGAACCCTTTCAAATAATCAAGTCACACGTGATATCAGATATCTCTTTCAAGGTTTGCATATTTTCAAGAAGTGAACGGCGAGCAGAAATTAATTTATTGGGTAAATATAAACACATTCACATCCGATGTATTTTGCACTTAATTACAAAAATTCATAAATATATCGTCCTTCTCTAGATAGAAAACTGTCCGATGTATCCACATAAACTCGAACGTAATCCAGCCAAGGAGGAAATTACGGTTTTGTGTGTACATTTATCCTTTGTATTTAGGTCTTGGACTCTGGAAGTTTCTGTTATGCTTATTCATTCCATTAAAAGGTTTAATTTAGTTGAGTGGATGATTTCGCGCTCAATTTAATATCAATATTGTAAAAGTGGCAAACAACTTAACCAATCACCGTACTCAAAAAACCTCTGAAAAATCCTCGCAATAGATAATTTCGGAAGAATATGCAGGGTGGTTCATTTGATGTGACGGAAAGGATCCCAAACAACTTCTACAGAATCGATTTGGATAGTGAGAAAATTAATTTCTGTTATGCAATTGATTGAATTGTTATTGTGTTGTGTAGAGTTTTCTGCGAAACTCTCATCTCTCATTAATCTTTGAGCAAAGCTTTCTTCATGGGGGCTACTTCTTCTAGATCCTCCTTCAATGACTTGTTTCTTGTCCGCTGCTAGAGAATTTGCCTGCAGTTCCAAGCTTGGGTTGATCCAGGCCTGGAGGCTCGCACTTCTACAAAGGAACACGACAGTTCCAGTGGTGGACGGGTGATTGATGGTTTGGACGGCTTCCTTCTTCTGTTCTTTCTTGACGTACCCTACTTCCGTGAAGTCCATCTCCTCATCGTTTTCATCTCGAGAGATATTATTTCCTTTGCATTTTCCTTCGGACGTTTTCTTATTGTCCTATTCTTGTTGTCTTCTGTTGCATTTTTTTCATTGTCTGTGTCATGTTTTCCATCTCTTTCCTTAATCCTTCCATTTCCAATTACATCTTCTCAATTTTTCTCGCCTGCTTGCTGTTTAATCTTTCTAGTTTGTCGATGTCACTTCTTAGCAGCATTTCCCTTGAGGTAGCTTTTAATTCTGTGGTTTTCAACTGTTTGTTCTTTGTTTCTCTTCAAATGTTCCTCGTTACCATTCACTTCTGCGAGCTCCTTTCCTCGGTTTTCATATTTATTCCTTTATTCTTTATACTTGTTTATCGAAGTAGTATTCGATTTGTGTAGCTTTGAAGGGTGTATAAAATATAAAGATTGTCGATATGCTTGGTTGGCGAAACACGGATATATGTACAGAAGAGACAGTGGCAGTCTAATATCGATATTGAAAAACTGGTAAACAATTTTACGACCCGGTGAACAATAACAAACTCCTGACACGTCTTATATTGATTGCAATTTTCTATCGTATACACCCTGTCGATTCCCTTAAATATCGCTTTCCGTACTAAGTATTATAGTGATAAGAATTTTAATTCGACGTTTCGATACCTAGGAGCAATAACTTTGTGTATGCGGTTCAGTGCATATGATAATCGCGAAATAGAAAATACAGGATCGTTTCCACATAATCTATTTACGTATAAACAAAAAATAATAAGAATAACTGACATTCTGGTATAATATACGGCACTTAAAACTAATTAAATATTTCAGATTAATTTATATTCTTATTTTACGAAGCATTAAGTGGGATAGTTGTATCAATGAATAGGGCAAGTTGTCTCACAAGATTATATCGAATAAGTAATAAAATGACAAGTTTCTAATAACAAAATTTTTAATTTGGTTTGTCAATTGCATTCAAATAAATTTTGTCCAGATACAGCAATTAATTTAGAATTGCAATTAAATTGTTCCCTTGGTTTACTACTTGCTCATGACTCTCCACAAATAAACGGTTTCCTTTTCAGAGTCACTATTATCACTGGACGAAACAGTTTTCTTCACAACTTTGATAAATTCTTTTTTTTTTTTGAAAGCTCGTTCCGTTTCCTAGGTTTTGTTGTTGTTGTTTGCTTTTTCAATTCCGCCTACTTTTGGAAGAGGCCTGATGATCTCTGGTGTAGGACCATGAGATATTGAATTAGTTTTCTGTGGAGTTCTTTCAACTATAGTTTGAACAAATGTACCAGGTCTCGGAGATGCAATTCTGTGTAATTTCATTATTTCTATTAGATTCTTCGTTTGTTGCAAGAATCCTTTCAGTTTAAGTTGGGTTTGGCCTATCTGTAACGTGACCTTGAGCAAAATCTGCTTCTGTGAAGATGATTTGATTGAATGGATATATTCCCGTACATGCAAAACCAGTCATTATATTTTTACAACTTACTACATATCTAACAATTGCATAGTAGCCATAGTTTTTTTCCGGATGAGCCCGAATCCAGTCATCACATGTCATGTTCACATAGTGCTTGAACGGTCCATAAACACTTCGATCAAGCAGTTGCAATTTGTGTGAACAGTGGGGCGGAAAAAACAACACTACAATTCCGTTATCCTTGCATAAGTCAAGCGATTTGATGGATAGGTGGGAATCGTGATTATCTAGCAGGACTAAGATGTTCTTTGCTGCACTTAGAATGCTGAACAAAATGAACCATAAACTAGTAAAATGTGTTCTCATTCATCCACCCAGAAGAGTTAGCGCTTCCATGATACTCTGCAGGTCCATTTGTAACGAAATGATCACGGAAGTGAACTCGCGGAAACACAAAGAATTGTGGAAAAGAATTTACAGTTGCTGAAACCGCTAGCGTCATGGTTACCAAGTTTCCACGTTCTGCTGAACTAATGGAACATATTTGCTTAACCGCTCCTCTGGCAACAACACGTTCAATTCTTTGCACTATAGTTACTACAGTTTCGTCAACATTCCAAATGTCATTGGGGCTAAAACGATGACGATCCTGGACAGTGCTCAAGTTTTTCAAAAATTCTTTTACATTAACTTTATTGAAACTTGAAGCTCGGGCCAAACTGGTAGCTTCTGGTCTGGTCTAACACTAAGTGAAGTTTGCTTCTTCATAAATGCCATGAACCAGTCGATACCGCAGCCATCTTATCAGTGTTCCAGGTGTGAGGAATTTATGATGTAGGGCAGTTGTATATTTTCTGACTTCGTGGGGACTCAATCCAAAATATATGTCTGACATCTTCTTTGGATAGCTAGCCAATTGCTTTTCCTCATCATCTGTAAAAGCTGGCCGGGATAAGGGTAAGGATAAGGATAAGGATTCAGGCATTGTGCATTTGGAAACTTTTTATAATATCGAGTTGAGGTTCAATAATTAATATCGAAATCTTTTGCTACACTTCTAATGGATTTGCCAGGTTCAATTTCTCTTGCAACATAATGTCCTTGTGTGTATTCCCACGTTCGGTCAACCGTTTTTTATTGCGTATAAAACCATGTAATGTAATGTAGATGTTCATGCAAGAAACTAAGAAATTAAGCTTTAAATTAAAACCAAGAAAGATGGCCAACTTTCAACTAAACTTTTGCATAACAATTTACTTAGAGACGGTCACTTTTGTTGCTTTTACAAATAGAAGAGTTCTCCCGCAGGGTAGAGTACTGATGTTCGGAGAAGAACTAGAAATATCCAAAGAAGTTGAATATCTGGGTGTGACCCTTGATTCCAAACTGAATTGGAAGGCGCACCTGGAAAAAAACTACCAGGGCGACTAGGCTTTTCTGGCAATGCAGATGAGTTATGGGCAAAACCTTATTGGACTTCCTCCTTTGGATCTTTTTGTAAAGGCGGAGGCAATGATGGCAATTCTTAGGCTGAAGAGATTTATGGTCCCCGAACAATGTTCGTGAAGGACATACTGATACAACTGGGACAATACTAGATGAACCCATATTTCACATGAGTTTTGATAGCATGACATCCGAGAATATATTCATTGAGCAAGTGAACATCATCATTCCATCTAGGGAACAGGTGATGCATCCAGGTAATTCTGGAGAAATAATCTGGTTCACCGATGGTTCCAAAACAAACTATGGCACTGGGGCTGGTATAAAAGGACCTAGAAAGAGAATGTTCTTTAGCCTTGGTCGTTATACGACTGTGTTTCAAGCAGAAGACAGCCAGGCTCTGCTTAAAGCTATCAGTAATCCAACAACTAGGTCTAGACTGGAAAAAACTGCAAAGAATGGCGGACCAGTTAGCTGAAGAAGGCTTTAATGGAGACTTCATAGGTCCGGAACCGTTTTGTGGAATCACAAAAGATTGCATAAGAGGGGAAATCGGGTACTGGCTAGATAGGGAACACCAATTCAAATGGGGAGGTTGTTACAAGGGCACCACCATACAAAGAGTTAACTGAACAAGGTAGACAAGAAACTCTCAACCGGGCTATTGAAACTGGGTAAGAGACTGGACACTGCACAAAATGACCAAAGTTATTGAACCTATGTGGAGAAAATGTGAATTTGATGAAACTCTGCCTCTACGAGAACTTACAAGTACTTAGACGGAAGCACTTTTGAGAGGAATTAATACAAACATCACAACTACTGAAAATCCCTCCAGTCAAACTAGGGGCCTTTATAGAAGACACGAAGCTTCTGGAATGGAAGTAGATAACATGGGAAATGGAACAAAGATTCAGTTCAAGTTCCTGGGCTGTTGAGCACAACCCAAACGAATGAATGAATGAAGACGGTCATTTTACACTCACTAGAACTTTACAAATGCACTGATATTGCCTGTGGTATTCTATTGGGACATCGGCTGTGCTTTGTAGGTTGCTAAGCGGTCCCGGTAGATAGAGCTTGAACGCATGTGACAACTAGACCTCTCATCCCCTAAACCAAGCTGGAGATAGTAGGAAAAAGCAGGAAGATTGATTCCATCTATTTATTGTGCAAAAAAGGTTCAAAGCCGCTAAAATCATTTTATG
This sequence comes from Lochmaea crataegi, assembly GCA_947563755.1. Taxonomy (NCBI): domain Eukaryota; kingdom Metazoa; phylum Arthropoda; class Insecta; order Coleoptera; family Chrysomelidae; genus Lochmaea; species Lochmaea crataegi. Next base: position 122,588,945 of record OX387422.1, on the reverse strand, counting down.
AAATGTATCAAACAACCTTGACATTTAAACCAGAAAAATTGTCTCATTGTGGAATTCAGCATTCATTTAGTTAGAGTATACTTTAAGCTTCAATCATGGTTTGGAGACGAGAAAAATCTTACAGATTTGGACTGGAAGAGATAACCGGAAGGAATCTACCGAGATGTACAACCACGTGCTGCAGTGAATGCAGTTTCAGACCCTAACTTCGCTAGGCTGTATGCTGCTACTCTCGCTTCCATCTAGTTCGTTGCTCAGCAACGGACTAAAATACTAGATTTTGGGCATTCTAGAACGATTTTAGATCAAAGACATTTTTCTTCTTCTTTTTATTTCTAATATAATCTTCATCTGCCTCGATAAGTAGTCCAATATATTCAATTTCTTCCTATATTTCTTCTTTTCACATCATCAAATGGTACGACTATGTGATCTCCTCGAGTAGGGTATACCCAATTTAATACTACAGGTGGTGATGATCTAACTAGTTTAACTAAATACGTCTAGATAAATTGACGGTATACTCCTGATGTTATTCCTTAAAATTTCAAAAACGGTCCTGGATTTTTACTTTATTTTTTTTTCTCCTTGTATAACCAACAAAAAAGGATGTTATTATTTGACACGGTTTGCTTGTTTAACCGGAAATTATAGATAGTAATTTAAGATAAGAAGAAAAATGCAATTGCTACTCACACCTAGAAAGTGTGCCATACCCAGAGTTTGGATCTATCCTAATCACTGATAGACATTGCGAAACAGAAAAAAAACAATATTACACGTATAATACGAAATGTAACTTTTAATAATGCCAAGTTATGTGAAAATGTGTCTTCTAGATTTTCAAGTAATTTTAAAATAAAGAATGTCCGAGAGAATGTCCTTTATTTTGGCCCACAGTGTATATGTGTACTGAAAGAATATCAAGAAACATTTCAAAAGGCCATTTTCATATTATTGGAAGCAATGTTTTATTATTATAATCTTGCAATTAAAACAATTTTCTATATACATTAATTTTAATTGTATTAAACATTTCCGATGTTCATTTTAACGTATGAACTCTACAATATTATGTAAAGTAGTTTGATATATCAAATTTATGGAATTCGCAATATCAACTTTGAATTTGCAGATTTTAAACCCAGTGGGATTATACATTTTATACATATTACTAAAACGTTAATGTAGTCGATTCCCCCGATGGCATTTTCATTGCCAAATATAAACTACTAAATAGAAAAGCGATACCGAAACAACATTTTATTTATGAATAACAATAGCTTTAGCGAACAATAGTTCAGATATTGTCTATCGAGTTGCTTTATGAATATTTAATTCGTCTACTTTACCAAATCAACGTTAATATCAATACATAGAAATTCAATGACCATTGTTGTGTTTTAATTAATTTCAATGGTCACTGTATATATTTATACTCTATCCGAGTTATATAACAATTGTACAAATGTTTTAACGGAAATTTGAAGAGTTTATCTTTTGGTTGGGACAATTTTTTCCTCATGGGAATTGTTTTTGAGGTAGATAGGGATTACTGGGATCTATTGTTCCACCTTTCTTTTAATTAGTTCCCGAGGAAAGTATAGTAGTTCAGCCGTATTACACAGCAAATAATTATGCCGAAAATAACTCTGAAATTTACCACGAAAGGTTTGTCAGAAATTTCTCCTAAAATTTTATAACATTTTCTTAAAATCTGTATTACACAGGCAATAAATCTTCCAAACATTTTCGGAGTAATTCATACGATACGCATGCGCAGTCGGGTTATTTTGTTACAGCTGATGTATGCAAACAGTAAACAAACATACTTTCATTAAACTAATTTTATTTATTTTCAATAATAAGATTTATTTTCTTCTCAAAAATAGTAGACAAGAAAGAACTTGTAATGTTAGATGTTGTTTACTCCGAAGATGTTCGCAAGAATTTTTGGTCGTGTTATACAGGGTGATTCATTACTAATTGGAAATAATTTAACAGTAGAATCCTGACTTCAAATTATGAAGATTTAACCCAAAACACCTAAATAAAATGTAGCTGCTTACTTAGTTACAGGGTGTTTTGTTTAAAAATTTAAAAACTATTTGTGCTCGGTACTTTAAAACTGTTTTACGTACTCATTTCATATTTGGCATATTTGTTAAATTATTTCCAATTAGTAATGTATCACCCTGTATATACAGCATATTTTATTGGCGAAAATTTTCGTGGTAAATTTTTGGCGTAATTCTTTGCTGTGTAATACGGCTCTATTTCAGAGCTAAAATTGCAAGGTAATCAGCAAACGCTAGACAATCAACTGTATGTTAAATTTTTTGTTTTCGCCATTCTTGGATGACTTTTTCAAACAAATTCTTCTCGGTCTTTATTACTGTACGATTTATATTTTGCTGAATATTTTTTCGACATAACATACTCACTTAACTAACAAAGTCTTGTTTGAAAATAATAATGTGAGCTAAAGTTATACATTATCAAAAAATTTATTCATACGGTTTTTTTAGGGCGAAATATTCAGGTTAAGGTACCTGTAGGTAGGGTATTACGTTACAGTCTATCGTGCATGAAAATATGGTTTTTTACGGCCTATCTATAAACATCTTTACATATATTTTCCATTTAGGTTATACTTTGGACTGTTTCATCGAAGTTTTCCATTTTTTTTAAGTATATCGTGCGGATTATATTTTACGGCGAGACCTGTTTTCTGAACGCTCTACGTTTTAAGTAGTCTTTTTTTTCAAAAGGGGAGATTTTATTAGTATAGTCGATAGGACTAAACGAAGCGAGCATGTTAGGAAGATAATCTTTTTACTACCCCGTTTTCCATTTTTTAATAATAATAAATACAAAAAAATGATAATCCCAATCCCAGAATCACTGATAATTTCTGCCTAAGACCAGTAGATATATTTGAACCAGTGAAAACCATACTCAGCATTCAAAACAAATCTTCCTGTGGGTTATTTGCTAAGATATTTGCAAATATTCCTGATGAATCCTTTGAAATTGGTCTCTTCACTAGTGGAAACGTGTGCATATTATAACGCTTACAACTTTTTGAATCGTTATATCTCAGAAACGGTGGCTTTTAGGGAAAAAACTTATTGATACCTTTTTTATAGATAATTTTATGATCTACAATTTTTGTCTGAACTAGTTTTGCGATAAAACTCACCGTTTTGAAGAAAATCGCGAAAAACCCATTTTTTTGACCTTTGACCTCGAGTCAATTTTTTTCCATGTACCGGAACGATGGGGAATTTTGAAATGTTTTGTATTATGTTTTGAACAATTTTACTCACTTTCAGCTTGATGTGAATTTATGTACCTTCACTCTTATTTTTTAGTCTAATTTGACTGGACTAACTGTGATTAGCTAACAAATCACCTTTATTTCATTCAGGAATATTCTAATACTTTTTTCTACAGTAGCACGTAAAATGACTAATTACTATATTTAAATGAAATCGTAAAGTCGACAAATGCCGAGGATTGTTACTTTACGCTCTAGCGCAAAAAAGGAATCTTTTTCGCTCGCTTGTTTAATCAAACCACGCCCTCCGAATTATCTCAATTAGTGAATAATTAACAATTTATCAGATTGAAAATTAAATAAAATTATATGAAAATTGTCAAAAATTTTGAAAAATGGTCAAAAATTGTCAACTATTGTCAAAATCTGTTAAAAATGGACAATTTTGTCAAAAACTGTCTAAAAATTGTCAATTATTGTCAAAAACTGTTAAAAATGGACAATTTTTGTCAAAAACTGTTAAAAGTGGACAATTTTTGTTAAAAACTGTCAAAAATGGTCAATAATTGTCAATAATTGTCAATAATTGTCAATAATTGTCAATAATTGTCAATAATTGTCAATAATTGTCAATAATTGTCAATAATTGTCAATAATTGTCAATAATTGTCAATAATTGTCAAAAATTGTCAAAAATTGTCAATTATTGTCAAAAAATGTTGAAAATGGTCAATAATTGTCAATAATTGTCAAAAATTGTCAAAAATGGTCATTAATTGTCAAAAATGGTCGATAATTGTCAAAAACTTTTTAAAAAATTTGAAAAATGGTCAAACATTTTCTAAAATTGTCAAAAATGGTCAATTGTCAAAAATTGTAAAAATTTTAAAAAATGGTCGATAATTGTCAAAAACTATCAAAAATGGCCAATAATTTTGAAAAATGGTCAAAAATTTTTGAAAAATTGTATAAATTTTGAAAAATTGTCAAAAATGGCCAATAATTGTCAAAAACTATCAAAAAATGTCAAAAATTGTCAAAAATGGACAATTATTGTTAAAAATTGTCAAAATTTTGAAAAATATTCGATAATTGTCAAAAATCGTTAAGGTTTTTGAAATATGGTCAAAAATGGTCAATAATTGTCAAAAATGGTCAAAAATATGGAAAAATGGTCCATAATTGTCAATAATTATCAAAAATGGTCAATAATTTTGAAAAATTGTCAAAAATGATCAAAAACTATCAAAAATGGTTAAAAATTGTCATGTTCAACTTCAAATTTGGACCCTATGTTTTATTAGGTAATATTAATAAGTAACAAATGGGATATTCAAAAATAAAATTATTTTGAATTTTGTCTTTAGATTAAGGGAAAGAAATGAAAACAAAAATTTACTAAAACTATGCAACTTATAATGTAGATACGTCACTAGTTTAAATGTGAAGTTGTCGTTAGTCTTCCTTTGCTGTTCCATGTTTCAGCTTCTTCTTCGTTTTCCTTCATTGCGATGTTTGAACTTGTTCAGGACAAAAATGTTGACATCTGACATCTATCACTCTGTTGTTTACCTTGTTCAATTTGAATTTGAAGCATTTTATTAATAAAAGGTATAAAGCTTAAACTCGAACTAATCTCAAATTTAAACCAAGATGAAACAGAAGCCGCTGTCTGCAGGGACCCGATCCGATGTTGCCATTTTGAAAATATGCAGTGTGACAAGACGAAGGCGGTAAATTTGAATTAATAACCATTGAACTGCAAAAAAGCCGCTGTCTGTAGGGAACCTAACCTAACCTATTAAAATTTGACTGCGTGGAAAAGACTTTATCGCAAATCGAACAAAACACAAAACACAGGCATTGTTATTTATTTCACAAAGTAGAAAATAAGACACTTTTAAATTTTGTCCATAAAACAAAACAAAAAATGTGAGGTTATAGCGAAACGTCAGAAACTTAGATTAATAATCTGGCAACATCGGATCGGATCCCTGCAGACAGCCGCTTCTGTTGAAACCACATGCGAATGCAAACAACTGTCACTCTAACCTAAACTTCTTATTTTCTTCTTAAATTTGCGTCACTGCTCTCTCTTATGATTATTTTGTTCCATGTCAAAATGTGTGACTAACTTTAACTTATACTAGTGACGTCAAAATCTAAAAGGGGGATTTTAAGAAATTTTTTAAAATAGAATTTTCTAAATGGAGATAAAAACAAAACAACACTATTGAATTTGATGAAATATGTACGGTGCGACGTAATTTGTTCCCTTAGAATTAACGGTCATTAACAAGAATTTATGTTGTCAAAAATGGACAATTATTGTCAAAATTGGTCAATAATTGTCAAAATTGGTCAATAATTGCCAAAAATAGTTAAAATTTTGAAAAATGGTTGATAATTGTCAAAAACTATCAAAAATGGTCAATAATTTTGAAAAATGGTCAAAAATTGTGAAAAATTGTTAAAATTTTAGAAAAATTGTCAAAAATGGCCAATAATTGTCAAAAAATATTAAAAATGGTAAAAAATTGTCAATTATTTTTTGAAACTGTCAAAAATGGACAACTATTGTCAAAATTGGTCAATAATTGTCAAAAATTGTTAAAATTTTGAAAAATGGTCGATAATTGTCAAAAACTATCAAAAATGGTCGATACTTTTGAAAAATGGTAAAAATTTTGAAAAATTGTTAAAATTTTCGAAAAATTGTCAAAAATTTTGAAAAAACGGAAAAAATTTTAAAAAATTGCCAAAAATGGCCAATAATTGTCAAAAACTATCAAAAATGGTTATAAATTGTCAAGAACTGTCAAAAATGGACAATTATTATTAAAAATTGTAAAATTTTTGAAAAATGGTCAATAATTTTGAAAAATGGTCAAAAACTATCAAAAATGGTTAAAAATTGTCAATTATTGTTAAAAACTGTTAAAAATGGACAATTATTGTCAAAAACTGTCAAAAATGGTTAAAAATTATCAAATATATGGAAAAATGGTCACTAATTTGAAAAACAGTCAAAATGGTCAATAATTGTCAAAATTTTGAAAATAGTCAATAAATAATACGAGCAGTTTCCGAAAATCGATTTAAACACGTAATTCATAAAATCGATTTACTAAAAATCGATTAATATTACTAAAAAATCGATAACTAAAAATCGATTATAAGAAAATAATCGATTTATATAAAAATCGATTATTTTTTAACATCCCTAGTCAGTGATCTTTTTAAGGTTAATCATGATGAATAGCGAAAATGACGATTATTCTAGCACTCCTATTATAACCTAAGATAATATAAAAAACTGTTTTAATTATTAAAAGGGCGACTGTAGAAAATATTATGTGTGTTTTTTGAGCGTAAAGTAAAATTGCCGCTTTCAAAAGATCGCCGCGCTCCGCTCCGCGTCGCGCGGCAACATTTTTTCTCGAGCGGCAATCTGTTACTTTACGCTCTAAATACACAAATAACTATTTACTTAAATATATCTTAATCTATCCAGAGCTTATTTCACAAAAGTAGCAAAACTTACAATGGCAGTAGTATTGGCAACACTGTTATCCTATACCTTATGTTATCCAGTACAGCCATCTGAATGTGAATTCCATCATAAAATGGTTGCTCCGACAATGAGAGAGTGTTGTATGGACAAAAGTAGAGTGGAGGTAATAAAAATGTCGAAAAGAAATTAAAAACTTTTAAATTTTTAGTTGCAAAATATTAAATTTCTTTGATTAAGAATATTTTCGTACTCATTTCAATTAAAAAAGTTTAAGATCGCCGATATAAAATAAATTGAAGTTTTCATTTAGAAGAGGTCATAAAAAAAACGCAAAACTTTTAAATGATGCGGAAAATAATTTCCACTCGAGCTTTTATGTTCTCACATACATGCCGATACCTGCTTTTTAATAAAATTCCTCCCATACATATTATCCCGGTGAAAAGTAGCACGCAGCAAAATAATTTAAAAAATTCTTCCTTCATAAAAATTTTGGATTCAAGCCAGGAATTGTTCGGACTCTGGAATCTCTTTAGAAGCTTTGTGTAGATTGTAGGTACTTGTTTTCATTTCAAGTAGCTGCCATATTTTCACGAAAAATAATAGCCGGAAGCTCTTCATAGGTTTTTTAATATCAGCGCACTAGACAATTAATTCGTATTAGTCAAAAGAAATTTCAGATCCCATTGGAGCTATTTTTTAATAATATTAAATAGTCCACTACCTGACGTAGTAGCAATTTTAATAAGAATTAACTAAAGTAATAGTTTGAGGATTCCTTCTAGAAAATAATTAGTCACTATAAAGTAAGAGCCGTATTACACAGCAAAGAATTATGCCGAAAATTACTCTGAAATTTACCACGAAAATTTTGTCAGAAATTTCTCCTAAAATTTTATAACATTTTCTTAAAATCTGTATTACACAGGCAATAAATTTTCCAAAAATTTTCGGAGTAATTCATACGATACTCATGCGCAGTCGGGTTATTTTGTTACAGCTGATGTATGCAAACAGTAAACAAATGTACTTTCATTAACCTAATTTTATTTATTTTCAATAATAAGATTTATTTTCTTCTCAAAAATAGTGAACAAGAAAGAACTTGTAATGTTAGATGTTGCAGAATTTTGTTGTTTGTTCGTTTATAAATTATCTAAAAGCAAATTAATGAGTTTAATGTCAAACAATCCGATTATGTGGTTCTGCGCCGATTCTCGCGCACTTTATAAAATTTTGTCTAGAGAATATAGAACATGTTTTATATTTTTACTCCGAAAGTTTTCGCAAGAATTTTTGGTCGTGTCATACAGCATATTTTATTGACGAAAATTTTCGTGGTAAATTTCAGAGTAATTTTCGGCATAAATCTTTGCTGTGTAATACGGCTCTAAGCAACATAAAATTTTAGAACTATTAGTTTATACATTTTGCTGCAACTTACAAAAAACTACACCGTTTAATCCCATTTTTCAGTTAAAACAGTATAATATTGAAAAAAATAGGTAAAAGACTACCCGAAGAATTTTGATTGGTGTCCTAACACAACACTGAAAAATTTAGTTGTCCTTAGCAGACTTAACAGTCTTTTTACTGGGTCCTTCTTGGACAAATCCTACCTTGGGCGCTGTAGTCCTGGAAGTATATATCTGTTCACATTCGAAGATATTTCTTCCTCTTCCATGGACAACCGATACATATAGCTTCATCCCTATATATGCCAATTTTATGTCTGCGTTTTATTACAATTTAGAGACCGGTGAGTAATCCCATTACTTTCCTTATTTGGCTCTTGTTGAGGTTTAACATTTCGTTAGTCAACGACTACGAAAATTTTTTGACCAGGACTCCGTGGATGCTTCTGATGTTTTGTTTGAATACACCGAAATGTATACCCTAGTGCTGCAAATTTTGGTTCAGGACCACTATATGCAGTTTTAGACCCTTACTATCTGCTATCTGCTGTTTCATTGCCTACAATACGTTTGTTACCAGAGAACCACTAACGTGTCACCCTTTTATGGTTTGCAAGCGTCTGAACTGCTACTCATTGCACTCGTTATGCACAGACAAAAGTTTTGATAGCTCCCGTTTAGCTTTCCTTTGATCTGTTGTTGGTCTAAGGCTCTATAGGTAACCATGGGTCTCATCACAGTTGTGTACAGCCAGTTTAAGACCCATGGATTTAGTTCTCATGTTTCCTATCTCCTGTTTGGCAGATACTTGACCTGCTGGCTTAAAGACAGCTGCACGTTGAAGAGGCTTGGCTGTTTTAGCCTCTCAAGCTACCTTTTTCTAGTGAAAGGAATGAACGCTGTTTTTGCTGTTTTTGCCTCAGGCATTCTTTCCTACACCGGAGCTTAATCTTTTATTGAATGACTGAAGCTCGGATTGATGTGAACAAATATGGCTGTCGACCGAGCGCTTATGAAAATACTCGAATCACCATCGTATGGCCACGGCTGGTTTATCCAGCCCTGGCCCGAGCTGGGGTTATCATTGGCATGGCCAAGGCTGGGTTATTCAGCACTGGTCCATGCTTGGGTCACCATCGTACGCCACGGCTGGGTTATCCAGCCCTGGTCCGAGCTGGGATTATCATTGGCATGACCAAGGCTGGGTTAAGCGACCTGGCCCTCGCCTGGCCCTATACAGGTGCGCCAAAGCTAGGCGTCCCAGTCCAGGCTCGGCCCCTTTGTCAACTCTGGGGATTTCCGGCATGGGAAGTAGTAAGGCAGCATTTGAATAAAAAGTGTATCCAGAGGGGCTAAGATATGTCTGTAAAGCATGAGTTATGAATAACAAGTGAAAGGATAGAAATATGGGAGAGGAAAATATTTGGTGCAGTTGAACGAATGATAAAAAAGAAAGAATTAACGGACGATAACAAACATAATAAAAGCACATATTATATTAGTAATGATAGGTTCCATGCTCCATAAAGAAACTTTGTATAATGCTACTAGCACAAGTACGAGATATAAATGGAAATAATAATATTGGTAAAAGTTTAAAATCTCTTTATAGAAATAGCTGCTGTGAAAATCCCATTTATATAATTTCACATTGAATTATTGAATATATATTATAGTGCAGCATGTTTATTTACATAAATTGTTGATTGTGGTAATTGTGTTTGTTCTGCACCTCTTTGTTTATTCAAACAACATAAATATAAAGACAGCTAGAGAGTGTAACATTTGGCATTATCGAAAATTAATACATTTTTATGTTGTTTGTTTTCAATCAGAATTTAAACATGAAAGTTATTGTTTTATATAACATTTATTTGAATTGACATATACATATATAGATAGATAGATATATAGATATTGGTGAATAAAAACTTTATTTGAAATAAATTAATTTTAAAACAATGGGAGTTTGCAGAGGCCACATGTCAGTAAAGATCAAAGAAATCTCCGCGGGCTACACGGATAGCAGACACATTTTTATTCAAATTATGTGTGTTAGTAAAGAAGATTCTGAACAGGCACTATTTTCCGCTCGAAAGCCAACATCTGGCTATTTCATTTTAAAGCTGCAACAGCAGATACCTTCAGTGCACTGTCGTTTGCTGATTGATTGCTTTCAAACATTTTGTTCTCCATATTAAAAAGAATGAGTAAATTATGGTCATATTTTTAAGACCGTGTCTATTCATCGGGGCACCCCGACATATACGTACAGCAAGCGCCAAACGTGATGGCGAGCCCGCCCCCATGCGCACAAACTCATTTTCAACGTTACCTCCCACTACAGCTCTTGCAAGACATATAAATGCTCTGTACAGAGGCGTATCATTAGTTGTCCTTCAACTCTGCTGGCGTTTGGTATTGTCTGAATAATTTTTGTTTTTGAAAAAATGTCATCGCCTAACAAAAAACCAGTTATCAAGAGTCAGGCACGTGAAATAATTTTTGAAGTGTTCAGTTATTTGTGTCAAATGTGAATCGGATACGTTATCAAATGTGAATAATAAAACATCTCTCGCTACAGGTAACATTAAATGAATTTCAAAAATAACTATTTCAATAATTATTACTACAAAACAGAAATTTAACAAAATTCCTTAGATATTAAGTTTAGTCGTTTATTTGCTCTTAGTTTGCTTTTTACACTTGTATAGGCAATATTCAAATTTTATAAGTGCATTACAATACAAAATGGCCCAAAACGCTCGTGAGATGAGAAATATTTCGCGTGAGGAACGTGCTACTGCCGTAGCACTTGTGGGAGGAGGCTTGTCACCAGTTGAAGTTGCACAACGTCTAGGAGTGACACAATCTACCATATCCAGGGCTATAGCACGATTTAGGGAAACTGGTAGTAACGAAAGAAGACCCGGACAAGGACGGAATAGGGTCACAACTAACAATCAAGATCGATTTTTGCGATTGCAGGCAATAAGAACTCGATTTGTTACAAGCACTTCAATGCAGCAAGAATTTTCTCGTCGGTATAATTACCAAATTTGCCAATATACCGTGCAAAGAAGGTTGGCAGAAGCCGAAATTACCCCCTATCGTGCTGCAACTGGTCCTCTTCAAACCGCAAACCATCGAAGGCTGCGACTTCAGTTTGCCCAAGAACACCAGCACCGGGGCAATCGTGAATGGGGCAATGTATTGTTTAGCGATGAGTCCAGATTTTGTCGTTTTAGTGATGATCGACGTAGGAGAGTGTACCGACGCCCTGGAGAGCGATACGCCCAATGCAACATTGTAGAAACAGTAAGCTATGGAGAGGGGTATGTAATGGTATGGGGTGGCATTGGTTTGGAGGCCCATACGGAGCTGGTTATGATTCAGGGAGATCGTTTGACTGCTGACCGATAGATAACAGACATTTTAGAACCGCATGTGGTACCATACGCCCCATTTATTGGAGAATCTTTTTTATTAATGCACGTCCACATGTGGCAAAAGTGGTACAAAATAATCTCCAGGAAGTCGAAATTTCAACTTTGCCGTGGCCACCTAAAAGTCCTGACCTTAACCCCATAAAGCACTTATGGGACAACATGGGTAGAAGTGTTAGAGCCTTAATGCGAGAACCTAAATGACCTGTCATTAAGGCTCACTGAAATATGGGAGCAGATTGATCAAGTTAAAATTTAAAATCTAATTTTAAGCATGCCGAGGAGATGTGAAGTAGTAATTAGGGCAAGGGGAGGCAACACAAGATATTAAATATTTTAAAATTTTAACGTTGTATGTGACTAGATAAACTGACATATCCTATATCATTATTGTGATGAAAAAGGATGAATAAAGCATTATTATTATTATGAGCATGCGTACATCATGCCCCGATGAATAGCGAATATACCTGTATGTCGGAGGCGCCTCGATGAATAGACACTTCCTATTTTTAATGCCAATAGGCGTTCATTTTATTGTCACAAGAAGATTTTTTTCTCTAAAATTGTTTGAAAAAGTTGACTAACTGCAAAAATTACCTCATCAACCATTGAACTTAGTCCGTACCTGAGTTCACAACTGTAGTGTAGACTTGTTTATGACGACAAAAAGTGTGCAATTATAGTGTTTATAAACGGTTGGAATTTTACTTATTCTCGATAAGCCATTTGATAATTATGAATAACAAAAATTTTTAACTCCCAACTTTAGAGCCCTATAGCTCGTTAAAGAAGAGCGTAATGATTACATTTTATATGAAGTACTATAATTATTTTTAGTCTCTATCAACTCCCAAGTTTTTGGTAAGAAGTCTTGGGACACCTTGTAAATTTACGAGAAAATTTCATCTTGGACACTCTATATAAATAGAATATTAATTAAGTGAGAAATTCGCTACATGCAATTTAAACATTAGTCACATGATTAATTCATTCTTCAATGGCTGAACAGTTTTATTGAAAAAGGCGTTGATAAAATTCATATTATTTTAAATTGAAAACTTCAATTGTGAGGTATACAATAATTAGTCCGAGCAAAATTTAATAAAAAAATTACTAAAATAAACGAGATATAATAAAAGTAAAATAAAAATATGAAAATAGTAAATTAACTATTTCTAAATTAACATAAAGAAAAACAAAGGTGGGGCGTTTGTCAGGAAAAGCGCTCTCTCGAGATGACACATCTGAAAAGGAAAAAAAAATACCTGAGTAACCAGTTCATAAGAGATTTGGAAATTACGTTACAACAACAAAAGTAAATATCACAAAAGTTTAAAATATAAATCTAGTGAATTTATAGTTCGTATATTAAAACCCAAAATACAGAGTGAGTTTTAAGAATGGAACTCCTCAATTATCAAGGAAATGGATAGCACGATTTTTATATGGTATGATTTTATATGTGATATGGCCATTATCTAGTGGTATTTACATTGTTGTTAGATCTTTATTGCTGGTGTTTATTGAAAGTCACAATGGATCGTATATCTGAAAATGAACCAATTGAAATAATAATGATATTAGGATATGGTGAAGTAGAAGTCAACAAGAAATGTGTAATATCTTTAATAATTTATATCTGATCAAGGTCAGTAAATTAAGTAAAATTAGTAGATTGAGGCGTTCCATACTTAAACTCACTCTGTATAATTAGAATGATATATTTAAAAGAAATGTAGAAATAACACATAATAAAGTTCAAACGTCTCTCGGGTCATAGGTATTAAGTGTCAACTCGCGAAATAACTCTCCAAGAGCACAAAATTGCTAGTTCGGAGTGTTTATCATGATAAACAGTGTAACAGGCATTCACTAAGATACGAGGGATCAAGTCGCAAAGTATCCACTCCATTCAACTAGAGAAGTACCTCAAATTAATGTATTGTTTGTAATCTCAGATATCAAATTATTGAATTATCAAATGTGTGTAAATAAATTTGTCAACTTATATATATATGTAAGGTGTGAAAGTTTGGATTAATCATTGTATATAAAAGCTCTCCATATGTTTTTGTTTCTTGCTTTGGTTCGTGCTTCCGCTAAAGATATGCCGTTGCTTTTCAAAACTTTTTCTATGTTATCGTCCCATGTTTTCCTTGGTCTTCCCCTGGTTCTGCTTTCATGTCTTTTTGCCTCCCATATCTGTTTTACTGGCATGTTATTGCTTAATCTAGTTAAGTGTCAAAACCATTTTAATTGTCGATCTTGTATTATCTGGATTACTGGTAGTGCATTAAGGTTTTCTCTTACTGTTGAATTTCGTATTCTGTCTCTCCTTGTAATTCCTGCGACCTTCCGTAAGTATTTCATCTCCATTCTCTGTAATTTGCTTTCCATCCTCTTCGTCAGTACCCAGCTCTCGCATCCAAAAGTTAATATAGGGAGAAATATAGTTCTATATACAGTCATTTTCGTTTTAACAGAGATTTCTATGAACGAGTTTTTAAGACCATGGTATACCTTTATTATTGATGTTTACTCCTAAGTATTTAAAATTTTCTACTTGTTCTAGATATTTTCCGTTAAGATTTACATTTATTTGGGTATTTTCTTTTCCTGTCACCATTACTTTTGTCTTCTCTCCGTTTATTTTTAGGTTTTCATTTTCCAGCTTCGCATTCCAAATGTACAAGTTCCTTTGTAGATCCTGTTCGTTTTTTGCGAATATTGCAAGGTCATCTGCAAAAGCGCATTCACGTAGATAGACGGGCTGTAGATGTATGTGTCAAATATACAATTTTTTAGTATGTTCTCTCATGTCTCATCACATCATCCAATATTAAGATGAATAACAATGGGCTTAATACTCCTCCTTGTCTTAGACCACTATTAACTTTAAATTCCTTTGACACCATGTTGTCTGTTCTTACATATTGTATTGTCGTCTTCTTTTATTTAAATCATATTTCTTGGCACTCTGCCAAACGCCTTTTCTAAATCAACGAATCCCTGGTATATTTCCAAATTTCATTCCATTGCTTTCTGTGTCACTTGTTTATTCGTAAAAATATGGTCGTCGATGCTACGCCCTTTCCTAAATCCACTTTGTGATTGTTCTAAAAATTTTTCGGTTTGCACTGTAAGCTTCTTTTCGTAGGCTTTAGAGGGAATACTTAACAGTGTAATACCTCAGAAATTTGAACAATCTCTTGTCGCCCTTTTTGTGTATAGGAACTATTATACCGGTCTTCCAGTCTTGTGGCACAACTTCTTCTTTCCATACTTTGTAATAGATGTGTGTTAAAACCTCCAATCCTTTCCCCCCTTCATCATTTCAGTTGTGATTTGATCGTGACCTGATGATTTGCCCTTTATGACTTCCTGGACTTCCTTATTTGATATTTCTCCTTCTTCCTGTTCATATTGACCTTGTTTTTCGAATTCTTCTTCATTTTGAATCTGCAGGTTTAACAATTCGTGGAAATATTGCCTCAATCTTTCCATTATTTCATTTTCCTCCATCAGGATTTTGCTTTCTTCATCCATTATTTGCTTAATACTAGTCTGTTTACCACCCGTTCTTGCGTTTTTTAAAACTCCGTAAAACAACTTTTGGTTTGTGTGATAGTCATCTTCCATTTTTGTTCCAAATTGCTCCCGTGATTGCCTCTTCGGCTCCGTTATTATATCTTTCACTTTTTTCCTTTGTTCCTTGTAGATATTAAGTATATGAGCCATGAGCCTTGTGTACCTTTCTTTGAATATTGCTTCCATTTTGATTTTTTCTCTCCAACTTCTCTTCTAACCCCTTCTGTCCACCATGAAGTCCGTTTCGTGTGTCTATTCCTGCAGATTTTTGTCACTCCACATATATCCTTTGCAGCACTAATTCAAGTGCGTTTTTATACCAAATCTACACCTGTTCCATTTTTTCTCTGATCGTATTCTGTTTCATGGAGTATTTTGTTTACTTCTTCTTTGTATTTACTTGCTACTTCTTGCTACCTTTGGATGTTGGGAATTGTCCTCTGTTGTTGTTTGTGTTGTTTTGGACTAATATCTTCGCTTTTATTTTTACAAGGTAGTGGTCGCTACCTATTTCTGGTCCCCTTTTAGTCCTTACATCCATTATTTCTCTTCCGTATCTCCTCTCTCTCAATCACCGCATAGTCTAATCGATTTTTCATTTCTGCTTTTTACCTCTCTAGTGAACTTATGGATATCTTTTTGTTTAAAAACCCATTCATAACTAGCATGTTATTCTGAATACAGAAATCAATTATCCTGTTGCCGTTGTTATTTCTCACATTTTCGCCGAATTTTCCTATAACATTTCTCGTTTTTTCATCATGTACCCTGACTCTTCCATAGATCTCCTAGTATCAGTCTTTTTCCCCTTAAGTCTTCAACTACTTGTGTTACTTCTCTCCAGAATTCATCCTTATTGTTCGCTACTTCGTCTTCATCTGGGCCATATAGGGTAAATCAGGGTGATATGGTGAAGAAAAATATTGAGCCTCATAAAATACAAAAAACTGTTTATTTGGTCAAAATAAAAATACTCTTTTTTCCAAGATTCATAAAAGTGGAGAAAAAAACAAAATGGGATTTTTATCAAATCCACCATTTCACCCATACATAAGGGTGAACATGCGAATGCAAATGGTGCACTTACTTCTCCTGCTTTTTCTCACATATATCACACGTGGATTCTTATTTTGAAAAGTATTCGTGCAGCCAAAGTTGGCAACTAATACATTTGATCCAGTCCACGTCCTTTTGAGTGCAACTGTACAGTTCACCGCACCCTACACAACAACACTCTTCATCATCCACGTCATCATCATCGTCTTCCAAGTGAATATCCAGTGAAGAGTCGGATTCAGTCGTTAAATTTTTTCGAAGTCCCTTTGGTAATGTTTATTCCTTTCGCCTTTTTTTTAGCGATCGCTCCATTCTTCCCTGACTTAGATGGACGATATTTGAAGGAGAATTCAAGATCTCAGCTGAAGCTCTGGAATTCTTCCTTGTAGATTCTACTTGCTTTAGGATGGGTATCGGCGAAATTTGATCCAAGAGTTTCCCAGTATTTCAGATTGCCATGTAGCCACTCTTGAAGTTTGATTGCTGGCTTCTGATGAGAGTTGCACTAGGGTTGCATTTCTTCCAGTGAATTCTCCGCCTGTTCAAATTCCTGATGACTCTCTACTTCTGCAGTTGCTGCTTCCGCGGGATTCGGGACTTCATGCCAGTGTGAACAACCTGGTTGAGGTGAAATAGGCTCACGTCGCTCCTAGTTTTCTTGTTGTTGTTTCGACGCGGTTATCAAAGAGGAGTATTCGGGAATTGCATCAGGATTGAAGGGGATGATTCCTGTAGTTCTGAAACCCACTATGGCATTCTCTGTCGTAGCTGCTTGTACCCATGCCTTTGTGAGCAATCCTCCAAACACAAGTCTTGAAATCTTTCTATTTGGATTCATTTTGATGTAGGAATTGCACGCATTGTAATAATACGATTTGAGGGCTTTAAAAAAGGCCCTGTCTAGTGGCTGCAGACAGTGGGTCGTGTGACTTGGTAGACAGCGCAAAACTATGTTATTCTCTTCTGCAAACTCCAATGTATCCACACTGCTGCAATGTGAGCTATGTTCGTCCAAAATGAGCACGACTGTTCCCTCAGGAAAATCGTTCCTTAGCCACAGAAGGAAAATATCAGTGGTCACGTACGCCGACTTTTGTGACATTAAAATAATAGAACCCGGTGCCATACCGTCCTTGTACTCGGTCTTTTCATTTTTGCCCTTAACGACACATGCTGGAGGTAAAAACATGCCCTCCCCATTGCAGTAAGCAATCACAGATATAGTTTCGCCTTTCTCACCGGATGTTATAGCTCTTGGATCCCTTTGCTGCCAACACATAACCTGTGGACTCATCCAAGTTGAATATGTTTCCTGGCTTATCAAGAAGCTTGTGCTCAATCAAGATGTTCTGCAGCAGTGAAAAGTAGTC
The DNA here is from genome assembly GCA_947563755.1 of Lochmaea crataegi. Lineage (NCBI taxonomy): Eukaryota > Metazoa > Arthropoda > Insecta > Coleoptera > Chrysomelidae > Lochmaea > Lochmaea crataegi. Next base: position 122,571,273 of record OX387422.1, on the reverse strand, counting down.
TGGAACGATTCTCTTGTTTAAACCCCTTGATCGTGCTTGTGAAACACATTCCGCTTTGCGATCCGAAAGTTCTTGATTTCCTTTTAAGAATAAATGTAGCCAATCCATTCCAGCTATTTCCTTTTCTTTGGTAAATTTGTGATGCTGGTTGCATTTCTCAGCCAGTTCATATGCCTTACTTCTGTCCTTGTCGGTGAAAATCCGAATTTTTGTAATTTTAGAATATGTTCCACCATCTTCTTCTCACATTCTTGAGTTAAGACAGGCGGTCCACCCAAAGCTTTTTTTGTTAAGCACCCGTTTGCTATTCTTCTTTTCAGCGTTGACCATGGAACGCCAAACTCCTTTGAGGCTGCATTGGCGCTCATTCCAATTTTAACTGCCTTTACGGCATCTTTAAGCTGCTCCTCTGTCCAATCAGCACGACTGGGTTCTCTTTTCCTTTTATAAAACGTATGCATTTTTTCCTGGAATAATTGTGATAGATGGATCTTGTACGTAGGCCAAGAAATACGAGTACTCTATTTTTGAAGCTTGCTTCTTATTGCACGACATAGGATTTTTGGGAAGGCTAGTGAACTCGTAAAACGTGTAACCGTTACGAAAAGTCCGTCACGCAACAGTGTTGCCATATTTCTGAAAAGGCTAGTGAACTCTTGAAACGTGTAAAAGCGAATAAGGGTTCGTCACGTAACAGTGTTGCCAGATTTCTGAATAATCCACTAATCCAATGAAATTTAAATAGACTCTTGCTTCTTATTGCACCGACATAGGACTTTTGGGAAGGCTAGTGAACTCGTGAAACGTGTGATGTTACGAAAAAGCGTTCGTCACGTGATAACTCATTCAAGCGACTGTGCGCAATCTCTCTTGCCGCACTGAGCTCGCACCCATGGGTGTGAAAAATTGTCAAAAATGGCCAAAAATTGTCAAAATTTTGAAAAAATTGTTAATAATTGCCAAAAATTTTTAAAAATGGTCAAAAATTTTAAAAAATGATCAAAAATTGTCAAAAACAGCCAAAATTTTGAAAAAATGGTTAATAATTGCCAAATATTTTCAAAAATTGTCAAAAATGGTCCAAAAGGATCAATAATTGTTAAAATTTTGAAAAATGGTCAAAAATTGTCAATAATTGCCAAATATGTTAAAAATTTTGAAAAATTGTCAAAAATGGTCAATAATTGTCAAAGTCGGTCAAAATTCGTCAAAAATGGTCAATAATTGTTAAATTTTTAGAAAAATTGTCAAAAATTTTTAAAAATGGTCAAAAATTGTCATGAATTTGGAAAAATCGTCAAAAACTGTCAAAATTTTGAAAAAATGGTTAATAATTACCAAATATTTTCAAAAATTGTAAAAAATTTGGAAAAATGGTCAATAATTGTCAGAAATTGTCAAAATTTTTGAAAAATGCTCAAATTTTCCCAAAAATTGTCAAAAATGGTCAAAATTTTGAAAAAATGGTCAATAATTATTAAAAATTGTCAAAATTTTTGAAAAATTGTCAAAAATTGTCAAAACTTTGAAAAAATGGTTAATAATTGCCAAATATTTCAAAATTTTTAAAAATGGTCAAAAATTTGGAAAAAATATCAAAAATTGTCAAAATTTGGAAAAATGGTTAATAATTGCCAAATATTTTCAAAAATTGTCAAAAATGGTCAATAATTGTCAAAAATTTTGAAAAATGTTTAAAATTTTTGAAAAATTGTCAATAATTGTCAAAACCTGTCAAAAATGGTCAATAATTGTTAAAATTTGGAAAAATGGTCAAAAATTTTGTAAAATTGTCAAAAATGATCAATAATTGTCAAAATTGGTCAATAATTGTCAAAGACGGTCAATAATTGTCAAAATGGTCAAAAAATTTCAAAATTTTTAAAAAATGGTGAAAAATTCACGAAAAATGGTCATTCTATTGAGCATAAGAAGCAAGCTTCTGTCGGCGGTCCGACGACCGCTCAACTTTTTTTTATTATGACTAACAAACCAAACTAAACCAAACCAAACCCCAATAAATCAAACAGGAAAAAGTTAGACTAGACTTAAACCCTCTGCGCTTGAAAAAGTCAAACGTGACGTTACGCCGAGATTCTCATTGGTCCATATTCCTACAGCAGAACATTGGATAGATCAGAATATAACTAACTTCCAATAGAGAAAACACTTAAAATGCATGCGTTTGCAAAAACTTGTTGGGATGTGAATAAACGCGTTATTTAAAAGAAAAGTCTTTCGCCATATCACCCGTGCCCGAATTCACAGTATCTCCAATTTGCTATGGGTGAAATGGTGAAAAACATGACAAAAAATTCCAGATATTACAGGCAACGATTTTTAGGTTATGTCGTATATTACCTGTCTAAGAAGACGGAACATAAAGAAAAATATCTCGCGAACTTTGCTACATTAAGCAAAATCTACAAACGCTTGCACCTTATAAAAATTATTGGGCATCTAAAACAGTTTTCTATTAATTACTTACGGTTTTTAAGACGAGGCTGATTTCTAACAGGTGCTCGCTGAACAGACGATCATAAACTGTCGATATTCATACTTACAACGACATATGTGCACCCGAAAAGGAAATAGAGCAATTCTCCATATCACCCGATTCACCATAACACCCTGATTTACCCTAATATTAAAATATTTAGTTTTTCTTCTTTTTCCATTTTTAATTCTACGTACAATATTCTGTGAGATATGTACTCCCATTTGTTCACATATTTCGTGCATCTGCTGTTTATTATACATCCCACACCTCCTTTAGCTCTATCTTCCTCCTTTACTACACTTAATATCATGAGATGCCCATTTTTTAATTCCTCCGTGTGTTTCCCCTTTCTTTTTGTTTCCGTTATCGCTAGAATATCCAAGTCTAGCTTTTCAAATTCTTATGTTAACTCGTTTTCTTTTTCTTTCCCATTTAAACTTTTTATCTTCCAGGTTGCTATTTTGAGTATCGTTCCTGTGCTGTGTTATTTTTTATTGTTAGTTTCTTGCTGTCATTTGAGTTATTCTGCTTCTGCTCTTGTCATACTTTTCCAGCCCTAGTTTTGTCAACTTAATTAGTGAAATATCATATACATAGCTTAATAAATCAACAAAATATCAAAATAATAATTATTATTATTATTACAATAGTCATCACACTTTCTTTTATTAAAATCTGTTCTATTTAATAATGAAACCTTTCTTATTAAGAAACCGGGAAGCAACGTTACTCCAGCTGGTATGAAAGAGACGTTATAAGCAATTTTGGTCTTTATTTCTTATGTGATTTACAGCATAAAGTAATATGATCAACCCAAGAATTATTTGTGAGGTCCCAGACGAAACTGTTTACAAAATATAATCGGTACGAATATTGGTTTGTTTATATTATCGCCCTTAATGTCCATATTTTAGATTCCTTCGACTAATTCTTCGTTATAGCAGAGATTTTATAATGTAAGTTTAAATTCAACCTTGAAGAATATTATGTTCGTATTTTAAAATTTACGTATCCTGACAAGAAGTAAAATATACCCATTCAGTTATCGCTTTTAAACGGCCATTAAAGTTTTTCTGTAAAAAAAGTCACAGCCCCGACAACGTTGCGAGTGGGTGTTTTGAAAAGTAAAAGTTAGTAAACGAAACTGAAATAGTCACGCATTCCTACTAATAAGGTGTTTTTATCGCCACAAGGTCATTTTTATTTATGAATTATTCATTAAATTACAAATAGATGACACAAAATGTAAAACGTAATAGGTTAGATCCGAAACTAACAGGATTCTGCTTATTTTGTATTCCTGCAACAATTTCTGACGAGTTACAAAAATTACCATCGAGGGAGCACAGCAACTATGATACGGATTACTATAACTATATACAGGGTGTCAATTTTAACACTTACAATGGGCTGTACCTCGTGAACGAAAAGAGATTTCAAAAAAATTTCAAAACCGTTTTTAGGGTAGAGAGTGGGAACTAAAATGACTAAAATGAGAGAACGAACCCCCTATGCCCCACCTACAAAAATTTAAATGGCAACCCCCCATTTGTGATATGTCGTTACAAAGCCAGTAGAAAATGCTTTCCAAAGGTCTAAGTCATAATTATACAGGGTGAAGCAGAAATATTTATTTGACAACAAAATGAAAAAATATTAAATGTCGAACTACAAAAATGTTAATTAATTTAGTAAATGTTCAAATTGGTTTTAAAATTGACACCCTGTATACATCGAGAATTGCTAGCAATGGTGTAGCCTCATAAAATTTGAGGTTTTCAACTATGTAAGATAAATATGGGGCTTATGCGCTTCTAATAGTCTCTCCACTACGACATTTGCAGATCTATTGTGTGTGCCCTCCTGTTATTCTAGAGTTCCTTGTCTAGACCCGTCCTTATTACTAGACTCAAGTCCTCATATAAGTATTGGGAGGTCCTTCATCAGAAATAAAATACTTAGATTTGTAAATATATAAAATAAAACTTTTGATTATTTAAAAGTTTAATCGACTACATAGTTTATACACAAAACCTATCAAATATGGTGAAAAAAGTAGAGTCAAGAAAAGAGGCTGAGCTGGGAACAATCCACAGATTAGTAGTAGCGGAATATGAAGCAAAAATAAGGAATACAGAAGAAGTAAGATTCAGTAGAATTGCAATAAGTAAATTAAGAAACACGGAAAAAAATCTAAATATCAGGAAGAAACAGACAGGGAATTCGAAAAAATGATTAATGAAAACAACGAATGGACACTCGAAAAACGGTGGACAGTATTCAAACAAATAATATTTGGAAAAGCAGAGGATATATGTGGAAGAATTAATTTCAACAAACATTTAAAAAGGACTAAGTGGTGGAACAAAGAAATACAAACAATAGTAAAAGAAAAGAAAACCTCATGGAAAAAATACCTTCTGTAATGTTTTTGTTATTTATCTAAATAGTTTTTACCGGTGGGATAAAATTATACACACTATGGCTAATTAATATTGATTTATTTAAAGAAACACACACACTGTATTAAACTTAATTTATATACACACTCTACCGAATGTCTTCTAATTTATTTACACTCGGTATATTAGTTCTAATTTATTTTCACCGCTTGAATATTACACTATTGATCTGCACTATTTTATTCACTGTCTGATTGCTAAGAACTTCTGTGAACTAACCGTCTACGCACTCAAAAACCCGCGTATATATAGTCCTTCTCGACTCTCGAAAATTATAGTACCTTACGCTCTCATCCTATGCACAAACAGAAGCTTATTCCAGAAAGTTCTCGAATCCCCAGCGCATCCACCAAAATTTATAATCGAGAGACAGGGCCGGCTTTGAGTTGGTGACCTCGCAACACTTAAAACAAAAACACAAGAAGATAAGGAAATACATAACGATAAAAGAAACATAGTCAAGGAAGCGGTTAAGAAAGCGAAGAGGGACTCCTGGAAATAATTTGAAAGGTAGATGTCAGAGACACATGCATCAGATAATAGAAAATTTTGGACAGCAATAAAAAGACTACGAGGAAATGAAGGAAAAAATATAAGAGCAATCAAAAATAAAAATAACGAATTGGAGACCGAAATAAATCAAATACTAAAGACTTGGAAAGAACACTATGAAGAAAAATTTAGTAATAGGTCGAAGAAAGAAACATCAAATATAGTTGAAGAGGAATGCAATTAACATGAATACCATGCATTCCAAAGAGAAGAAATGGAAGTGGCTATAAAGAAATTTAAAATAGGAGAAGCCAGAGAGGAGGATGAATAGCGCCAGAGATGATAAAATGGTTAGGAGAAAAAGGAAAAGAATGGCTGTGTCTCATGCAGGGAAGCATGGGACACTAAAAAATCACCAAAGACTGGGAAAATAATCTTACACTGCCAATAACATAAAAAAGGGGATCAGACACTGTGCAATAATTATAGACCAATATGATTAGCCTAAACCAGCTTTAAAATATATACGAGAATAATAAAGATCCGTTTAAGACGTTATATAGAAGCAAAATTAGAAGAGGAACAAGCAGCTTTTAGACCAGGCCGACAAGCAAATGACAATATATACATTGTAACGGTTTCAATTCAACATTGGGTATTGAAGAGATCTTTTAACTTTGACCATACAATTGTATTAAGATAAATAGTATTTATGAATGTAAATGAAATCCACCACTCACCTTGTATATATTGCTCTAATACCATTTACTAGAATAATTAATAATTAATAATCAATAGTTCAACATCATTGCCCAAACTTTATTTGGTTATGTTTACATTTTCTGACAATGAATCTTTGATAAATTCTCAAGAGGCCTTCGACCTATTAAGTCAAGTTCAATGAACTATACAGCTACTTGTTAGATTAACCTTTGACCTGCTCACCTGTTGCTAAGGGTGAATAAATAGAAGAAGACCGACCTTGACCTTGTGAGGCTTGGACTGGTCCATAATCCTCCATTCTTGTGCTGGTGCTTTTCAAGAGGTCACCTGAATTGTGCTCTTTCGAAGTTATTTCGGATTTAGCCCAGCTACAATCGTAATCTGTTAGGAAAATTTAGTGATACCTTAAGTGGTTATCTAAACGCATCTAGCGGATTTCCTCCTAACAGGAACAGGAAAAAGGATCATAGGAGTTTCGCATTTCAGATATCTTATTCGTCGTTTTATTCATCGTCTTATTCATCGTATTATTCACCGTCTGGTACATCATCTTATCCACCCTCTCGTTAACAGTCTTCAACAACATCTTCAGTCTTTTTCACTGACTGCGTGAGAGTTTTCTTCATAGACCTCTTCCTAGTCTGTAACAAAGCCGCGTAAGTTACGCAAAAGGAATACGAGTGGCAGAAAACTTACCAGTAGAGGATCAGCCCCCTTCGTCCAGCTCCTGCAACATATTGGAAACACACCACATGATACATTCCAAGTAAGATCGTTTATAGTACTGTGCTGTGCCTGCTGCATGTAGGTGTCTCAGATAGTTTGTCAACAACTCTATTAGGGTTTACTGTTATACTTCATTGCACCATTCGTTAGGAAGTTGAACCTACATAAATGTAACCTATTGTGACAACTGCTCATAGATATTTCCTAGTTAATAATTGAAATACTAACCCCTCAGTGTAATCCAAAAGTATACTCTTGGAAGCCATTCTACCATCTGGTATATTAGTACATTGTCATTTATACTGTACATTTTAACCATCAGCGGCGTGAGCCACCTTCTATTAGACCTACTCTACACCTAGAAAACTGTAGGACATAAAACTGAGTGACTATCAATGATTTAGTAAACGTAAAATAATTTAGTGAAACCGTTAAATAATTGTCTTTTATTTTACCTCGACCCCTCTCCGTTGAGAAACCGGCAATCGTTATATATTTTTTAAGAAAACTCCCCCCTTTTGTCACCTCAACTCCAGTAAAGGGAGAAAAGGGGGTGACAACATTTTAATAAGGCTAATTGATAATACAATAGAAGCGGGAAAAGAAATGTATTTAACATTTATAGACTTGAAGGCAGCTTTTGACAAAGTGGAAAGAGAAGAAATTTGGGAGGTATTGGAAGACTTAGAAGTACCGAAAGCTCTAATTAATATAATACGAGACTGTCAAAGTAAGAGTGCAGATAGGAGGTCAAAGATCGGAAGAGTTTTTAATGAAAAAAGGTATAAAACAAGGTGATAGCTTAAGCCCACTATTGTTTGTCATTATTATGGACAAAATAGTGAAAGAAATAAAAAGACAAGTAGGAAATCTGGACATGATAATAGGGTACAGAAACATGGTGCCGGTCAGATTAAGTAATCTACTGTCTGCAGGCGATATTGTACTCATAGCAAAATCAAAAAATAAAATGCAGAAACTAATCAACTTACTGGCAAGAGAAATAGAAAATATGAAAATGACAATAAATACAGAAAAAAACCAAAGTAAGGATAGTAAATGAAAAACAGCGAGAGGGGAGTAAGCACAAGGAATTGAAATGTGATCACAAAACATTAGAAAGAGTAACAACTTATAATTACCTAGGAAGCATCATAACAGAAAATAGTTGCAGAACTTAATAACAGAGCAAATAAATCAACAAGATTATATTATTCCTTAAATCGAACAATACTAAGCCATAAACTTATTGATATGGACACAAAGCTGGAAATCTACAATAAAATTACAGTACCAACTATAACTTATGCTAGTGAGAACTGGGTACTGCAGAAAAAGCAGGAAACAAAAATAAATGCAATGGAAATGAAACATTTAAGAAAAATAGCAGATAAAACAAAATGGGACAAAGTAAGGAAAGAGGAAATCAGAAGGATAACTAATCAAGAACCAATAATATCAAAGATTAAAAAGAAACCATTAAACTGGTATGGCCACCTAGTAAGAATGAAGCAAGATGGAATTGCGAGAAAAGTTATGGAAATGGGAATATTAAGAAAAAGACAAAGAGGAAGACCCAGAAGGAAATGGATAAACCAGATTGAGGAAATTGGAAAGAACAAAGGAAAAACATTAGGAGAGATGAAGGCATTGGCCAGGGACAGAAAATAATGGAAAAAATGAGCACAGGAAGAACTCCAATCCGACGCCTGAGAAGGCATAAGGATAAGAGAAAGAAAGATTATTTAAAAGTGTTACTTACTATCTAATTTTATAATAAATATAGAATAAATATTTCACATTTAAATAAATTATTGATCATATTTAGATTAGTTGCATTATCAATATTATCCGATTTTAGGAAACATTGCTATTGTATGATTTCTTACCCGATTAGGTACTTTCTAGAATTAATGATCATTCTAGGAAGGAGTTTAACTATTAGGCTGTCGAAGAGATTAGCATTTCTGCATCTTTCACTCTCTTTCTTCGCGCACATCCAACACTCTAGCTGTTCTGGTCGATTATACCGTACAAATATAGTCACCAGTATATAACTATTACCTGTTTGTTGAGTTGTTAACAGCAAAGCTTAAGATTTTATTAACCTATTCAGGGTATGTTTTTATTTTCCCAAAACCAAAGGGTAAAGATTTAACGTTTTTAGTTTACACAGTCTAGTTATAAAACGGAAGTTATAGAGCAATTTTTATGTTTCGATCTGTGTGCAAGATATAGCTTTTTAGCAACTTATACTTCGGGGATTAAGTGAGGTGAGAAAATCTCGAGGGTAGTATTTTATTCCAATTTATTTATATACTAAAATAACAAATCTGCGGGATACAATACCCGGGCGATAAATTGTTTTTTATGAGAGGTCTGAAGGTAAGATATAAAAACGTCTAAAATGCTCTTGAAATTTTCGATATCATAAAGTTGTAGCAAATATTATAATTGTTATTATAATAAGGAAGGATTACGGATTAAAAATTTCAAAAATCCAGAGGATTCTGTTCAGGTGACATTGGGGGCCATGAGTGTGAAAATCCTCGTCTTATCCAATCCAATCTTTCACCGTTCAATCGTTGACGAAGGAAAAATGGTCTTAATAAAATGATCGTCGATAATACCAATCCAAACATTGACTGAACAGGAAAGTTGGATCTGTGCTACAAATGTGGCATGTGGATTTCCAGCACATTTGTGGTTATTATGAAAATTCATAATTTCATGTCTTGTAACAAATTTGGAAATTCTAGGTGGGTCGGTATGGCATCGTTATTAACTGAACACACACGATTGCAGAATTGATGCTACAAAAAAATTAGAATAATGAAAATTTCTTGTTTGCTTTTGCGTTGGATTGCAGGCTTGACACGGTAATTGTCAAAATTCCGAAGGTCACTGAGAATAAACATGTTCTTTCTTGTTAGTTTTGGAAACCAGTAGCGTCACTAAGGAAAAAGTATGGTCGAAATAAATTTCACTCACCTTAACTACGAATCGCCCACAACAATATTTCAGATTTGTTTTGAAACACCCTGTATGAAATAATACCATTTTTAGGTCAACGGAGAAAAGCGTGTACATAATTTTTCTATAGACAACCACACAGCGAATGCTGCAGCTTAAATTCCGTATTGTAAGATAGGTTTATGTAACTTTTGAACGTCCACATTTCAATTCTATTATTGAGTTATCCGCTGCAGCAAAAGAAATTTTTCATTTTGTAGAATGCGTTTCGAGCTGCATAGCCCAATTTAAATGTTTCCTTTCTTTTAGTCCAGTAAATGAAGAATGAAAAGTAGGCAAAGTGTACAAAAATCCTCCCGGTCCATGAATTTTCCGTGAAGGGTAGGGTTTGACTAGTAATTGAACATCCAGAAATTTGACACTCCTCATCTTCATTTGGGGGGGGGGTATTCCTGGCACCAAAGTTCAAAAAATTGGTTCTTCGCCAATATCTCCTAAAATATGGCATTTAGAGAATTTTTATATGAAGGAAAAATAAAGATTAGTTTATTATCTACAAAAATGGTCCTCATGATTTTTTTCGCAACTTTTATATTTTTCGCAAAAACCGATGTTGAAAAATCTATAATTTTGAGGTTTCATGGATTTCTGAAAAACCACTAAACTCGAGAAAAAAAATTAGGGCACAATCAAAAAGGCGAAATTCCCAGCTTTAAAATGACGTATCTTGGAAGACAATCTGATAATGAAGAAACTTTTAGACAGTGATTGTTCGCAAAATATTCCCAACCTCGTAAAACAGCAAAAATTTGGAAATGAAAACACCAACTGAAAAATCAAGGGGCAAGAAAGATGGCCAATAAAAATTTCTAAGATCAATAAAGACCTTTAACGGACCCGTAATAACAAAAAATCGTGAGTAAATGTCTATTATTTAGAAAAATATGACACTCGAAACAAAAGTTATTACAAAATCTTTGACCCATTTTATAAATATGGTGGAAATATAAAAATGGGCCTTGAATCATCGGATATGATAGCTGTGGATTTCCCCTTTCTTCTGAATTTTGAAACGTAAAAACATATGCATTTTTACCCGAGATATTGAATAATTTGTTCGCCCTGTCATGAGTAACTGCAAAGAACCCGCTCTTTCGACTCCGGAGCGGGAGCTCAACATAAGGATCCCGCTTGAGGGCCATTATCTCGAAAACTATCGAGTCATAAGGACCATTTTTGTAGATAATGACCTGATCTTCATTTTCCCCTGTATAAAAATTCTCTAAATGCCATACTTTAGCGGGAAACCAATTTTTGGAGCTTTGGGGCCGGGAATAGGTGTGAGAAATTTCTGGATGTTCAATTACTAGTCAAACCCTACCCTTCACGGAAAATTCATGGACCGGCAGGTATAATCGCTTCTGGGACCCTTTATTAACTGGACTATTTGTAGAATTACAATGTGTATTTATTTATTCATGTTACTAGATACGTGGGTTTTTAATACAAAAATATGTTTCCAGTCCAACCCAACAAATTTATAAATTCTACGTAAACGCTTTTATCGAATCGAATTAAAAACAACCACCACTCATCAGACAGAAATTCGAACTTTTTCCAGTATTTAAGCCATAAAAATTTAAAATTTTCTGAAAGCCTCAATTTATCTGGAAACTACTTTCAAGTTCCAAGTTATGCATATCCGCAAATTTCGATAATTTGACATCTCCTGATATGTTATTTCCGACACAAATTACGAGAGTTACCAATTATTCTTGTAAAGGACTGACGAGGGTTTCTACGGTCCTAGAGATTTTCTACTCAATCCTATATCTGGATTGATGAATTACTAGTGGAAGGTTCCGATAACGGACTCTACAATTACTATTCGCTTAGCTTTTGATCTTTACATTAGAGCTTTTCGTTTAATGTATAGTAGAAAAAATAAAAAATAGAAGAGTTGAAAAGTTACTCGAAGCAGTTGAGCATTTAACCATTTTTGAGTTTTTTTTGGGGAAGTTGGAACACAAACAAAAATTTTATCCGAGATGGAATATTATGTCTCTAATCGGAAATCTATCGTCCCCTAAGCATTTTCCTAAATTCTCGAATAAATTCCGCTGGAAATTTTGCAAAAATTGTTGAACAATTTGAAATTTTTGTTTATTTAAGCGGCAAGTATAATCAAAATGACAAAATCAAGGTGATAAAATAAGGAAATATAGAGGAGAAAAAGTTGTCTGAATTTTTTGCCTGTATGTCAAAAAAACGTCTAAAAATGTGTTCTGTTACCTTTTCAACCAGAGTTGTCCGATAAATTTAGTAAAGTGAAAATAATATAGTTCATTGGGAAAAAATTATCGAAAAATTACGTTTAGGAGAAAAGTTACACATTCCAGGCAGCCTGCCGCCAAATTTATAATTTATTCATAACCAATTTCATTTTACGAGCAAAGCAGATATTATAGTTAAAAGTTTATGTTATTTCAACCTCGAATAACATACACTGTAAATTTTTCACAGACGACCAGTACATATTATTTGAAAATTTACTTATTGCACCGGCTCTTACATGCTGTGGTTTATCGTGGACAAAATCACAATGAGATGTTCAACTGACGAGTCTAGAGATGGTCGTTCTTACTAAAACCATTTTTACATCTCTGTTGGTAGTATGGGATGCTGGCGTATCATTATTGTTATTGTTAAAACGACCATCTCTACTACGTATATTATTAGGCAGTCCAGCGACCTGCCAAATAAAATTCAATATGGCGTCCCAGGGCAAACAAAAATATGGTTTTGATCTAAAAACACACTCATAAAATCGACGAAAAAATTCTTAAACACTGTTTACCAATGAATAGACAATATAAAACTGACCCGGCTGTCTATTCTCAAACAATGACATTTTTTGTCGCATGCGAGATTGTACTTTTTTATGTATCTAGAACTCCTTCCTTACCTCACAATAGATCTGATCAAGTGAGGACAATAAGGCTTAGAATTGGACACACTAGCATAACCCATCAATACCTGATGTCCAAAGAAGCCATTCTTTTGTGTGATCGGTGCCAGTGTGTTAAATCTGTGAATCATATTATTGCAGATTGTTCACATCTTAATAATCTGTAATTTGTGCGTAGGGCTTCACACGAGACGAGAATAGGCGAGAGTATCGAAACTCTCGTCTCGATCTCGTCAATTCCGAAGAAATTGAGTCTCGGTATTGTCTCGTTACCGGTTATCTCGTTTCATCTCGTCTCGCTTATAAGTATAATAGGTATAATGAAAAAAAAAATTATTTATACAGTGCATAAATACGGAATTTTAAGAATATTGATAAAGTATTACAAAATGTTAACATGGAAATAAAGTACAAAAAGTGCCTAAATACGAAATTCTACGAATATTAACAAAATTATTGAACAAGTTTACCTGGAAATTCATTCACAACAATCACTCATGGCCTTTCTTCTAGGTAAATAAGTTTAAGAAGGGGGAATGGTTGATATCTATTTGGTCGTTAAGAAGATTAACTGAATATTTGTTTTTATTTATCTCAAGAGCTTCTAAAGGATTTAATTTAAAGGTTTATCATATTAATGAATCCTTAATCATTGTGCCGAATTTTACTACCCTATTGTATTTGAGGCGATACAGGACGTGTCGATTTAATTTTGGTAAAACCGACCTATTTTATCATTTTATTCCACATAGAAAAAAAGGAAGACTCACCCTATATTTATAGTAGGTACTAAATAATGAGGCACTTTGCTCATACGAAAAAAGAAATATAGATAGTGTAGTTTTTATACTTGTAAATTCTATTTTTTATTGAAAGATAATCTTAATTATCGCAAGTTTATAACAAAAATAATAATTAATATTCTTTCAAAAAATCGCGTATTTGTGAAACAATCGATGTATCTATAATATAGACAACACCAAAGAAGACACAACAACAAGAAGTGAAGCCCGGCGAAAATTCTTTGATGTTGGAGGGGCAAAAATAAATAACCTTGAAGGTGACAGCTAACTCTGGCATACACTGACATAAATGATTGCAGCTTTACACTGAGAAAAAGTATTTGAGAAAAAATTTGTGTTTTATCAAATGTATTATTATATAGATATTTTTCCATCAGTAACTATTTCTGCACTTTTCGTTGACAATATAAACGTGCATGGATCATTTAAGAAAATAATTACAACCTACAAACAAACTCTATTCCAATTTGGGTCTGAAAAGACCATAAGCAAGAGCCTACATGTGATCGCATGGCATAATTTAAAACATGGCGTCTGTAAACTCGTTTTTATCCGAAGTTTCGCTTCTTGTTAGTTGGGTATTCTTTGACAAAACACATTGGCGATTATAGTGGAAATTCTCCATATTTAATTGTTTTATATAGGTGTTGAAAAAGGACGCGTCAAATATAAAAAGAGTTTACTGTATGTCTGTAGTAAATAAGAAAATCTTCCTGGTAGAAAATTTCGAGACAAAGAAACCCCTTCAATAGTACACACGTTTATTACTCTCTAGCTCCAGACACAACCTAAAGTAAGTTAACCCGTCGACCTTATGAAAGGAATCATTCGATATTAAATCTAATATATAATAATCTGCAAGGATAAGTATTTATAATAAGTAACTATAAAAAGAGTTAACAAATTAAAGTAAAAATCATACTCGGTTAAGGATGCCATGCTGTTTTGTATTGATATGCTACGATATATTAATATGTATAGGTACTCCAAAAATTAGCGTTTTCACTTTGAGTTTTTTTTTTAAATTTACAATAAAATATTTCACAGATGGTCACCAGATTTTATATATTGTAATAGTATATTACAGACCTAGGCCAGTAAAGTAAAAAATGTCTCAGATCACATATAATAAGCTGAGGTCGCTTCGGCCGACAAACATGTTACTTTTGTTATCTATGTAGACGTTTCTAATTTTTCTAATAAAAACTTCATACAAAAAATTTAACCAGACCAAAAACGAGACTCTCGGGCTGCGCTGTATGTGGTCTCGGTATCGCCCATAATATTTTCAAAAATGTCCGAGTGAACGAGACGAGACGAGGAAAATCTCGCTCTCGTGTGAAGCCCTATTTGTGCGGTGTTCCCAATATAGGCCAAGCAATAGAGCATGCAAGACAATAATCCTAGTAAAAAACGTTTGATGCCATCATATAAAGCACATCACGTAGTATAATTTTGATATCTTTTGGACACGCAAATGTTTTTCAGTAATTTGTTATAAACAATTTAAACGAAAAAAACCACCCTTTTTCGTTTTTTTTTCATATAACGTAAAAAGTACTAAAGCAATCTCAATGGTATGGTGATAAATCGTAGGTAATTTAAATACGAACAAAATGAGGGGTCGAGCGAGTTAATCGGATTGGGAACCGAGAAAATTTGGAAAAACCGAAAAATTAGTAATTTTTTTTTGAAAATTCATATTTTTGTCATTTTTCAATTGTAAGAGCTGAAACTTTGTAAAAAGAAAGTTCTTCATATGCACTTTATATGTGCAAAAATCAGACGCCAGGCAACGGTTATTTTTATCGCAATTGCGATAATTTGCAACGTGTCTGGATGCGTTGTCGATTGTCCGATTTTGAATTTTAAACATGTTTTGAAAAGTGTAGATGTAGAGCAAAAACACGTATGTTTTTGATTTGTAATAAAATAATGCGAAGTTGGCCAAAAACGCCCAAGATCACCGACGAAAATGACTGGTTACGCCGCTCGCCAGTGCGATCGTATATCTATATATAGTATGCCTCTCCTCGATCCCCTCTACCCTACTACTCCGTTATTTTCCGGCAGTGGATCATTTTCGGCCGTATTTCCGAGCGTTTTTGACCTATTTCGCAGCATTTGATCACAAACCGAAAATATAAGTTTTATGGCTCTACATCTGTATTTTTCAAAACCGCTTGAAAATTAAACAATCGACACTTTGCCAATTATCGCATCAAAAAATTACAATTGCAATTGCGGTAAAAGTTACCGTCGCCTGCTCATCGCACATATAAAGTGCATATGAAAAACTTCTTTTGTACCAAGTTTCAGCTCTTACAATTGAAAAATGATGAAAATATGAATTTTCAATAAAATTACTAATTTTCCGGTTTTTTCTAATTTTCTCGGTTCCTAATTATTCGATTAACTAGCTCGGCCCCTCATTTTGTTTGTATTTTGATTAACTTCGATTTATATATACATCCCATTCTGATTGCTTCAGTACTTTTTACGTTATATGAAAAAAACTAAAAAAGGCAGGTTTTTTTCGTTTTAAATGTTTATAACAAATTACTGAAAAACATTTGCGTGTCCAAAACGTATCAAAATTATACTACGTAATGTCTTTTACCACCATTCGTTTTCTACTAGGATTTTTGTCAAAAATATTTACCTATTGCTTGGCCTAATAATATAAAGACAGCTCTTACGAAAAATTAAATAAAACCATTCAATTTCTTAAATCAATCAATATTTATAAGCTCTAGACCTTATTTTATATTTGTAATTACTTCCAAATGTATTCCCCAAGCTGATAAACTGCCAATGATCTAACGTCTATAAAGTTAGCACAGCCAAATGAGCACAATCGATTTTAATTAGCACAACGATTTAGTGCTTTTTTTGTGCTAATTATTTGCGCAATTTTTAATTGTTGTGCTCTTACCATTTCGCTAAAATCGATGGCTGTGTCAGCTTCAAAAGAAGCTAGCACAGCCATATATGAAAAATTATTTATTTTGATTTTTTCTGGCACATCGATTTAGTGCTAATTATGTGCTTTCAGAATATGCCATAGAAAAAATTTCACGATTGGTAAAAAAACCACCCCCAGCCCGACGAGACGCAAGAATAAAGTCCTCGAAATTCTCAGCACAATCGAACTTGAATAGTCGATTTTAAATGCATTAATAATGGACTTTCAAAATACTTATGTAGTTTTATTGCTCGGGGTGGTTTTTTGCCATAAAGGGTTGAGCAACAAAAACTCTACGTAGGTATTTTGAAAGCCCATTATTAATGCGTCAGAAATCGATTATTCAAGTTCGATTGTGCTGAGTTTTTCGAGGACTTTGCTCTTGCGCCTTGTCGGGCTGGGGGTGGTTTTTTACCAGAAAGGGTTGAGCAATAAAACTCTACATAAGTATTTTGACAGCCCATTATTAATGCGTTCGAAATCGACTATTCAAGTTCGATTGTGCTGAGAATTTCGAGGACTTTGCTCTTGCGCCTTGTCGGACTGGGGGTGGTTTTTTACCAGAAAGGGTTGAGCAATAAAACTCTACATAAGTATTTTGAAAGCCCATTATTAATGCGTCAGAAATCGATTATTCAAGTTCGATTGTGCTGAGAATTTCGAGGACTTTATTCTTGCGCCTTGTCGGGCTGGGGGTGGTTTTTTACCAGAATGGGTTGAGCAATAAAACTCTTCATAAGTATTTTGAAAGCCCATTATTAATGCGTCAGAAATCGATTATTCAAGTTCGATTGTGCTGAGAATTTCGAGGACTTTATTCTTGCGCCTTGTCGGGCTGGGGGTGGTTTTTTACCAGAAGGGGTTGAGCAACAAAAACTCTACATAGGTATTTTGAAAGCCCATTATTAATGCGTCAGAAATCGATTATTCAAGTTCGATTGTTCTGAGAATTTCGAGGACTTTATTCTTGTTTTTTTACCAATCGTGATCCGAAAATTTTTTCTATGGCTTATTCTGAAAGCACATAATTAGCACTAAATCGATGTGCCAGAAAAAATCAAAATAAATAATTTTTCATATATGGCTGTGCTAGCTTCTTTTGAAGCTGACAGAGCCATCGATTTTAGCGAAATGGTAAGAGCACAACAATTAAAAATTGCGCAAATAATTAGCACAAAAAAAGCACTAAATCGTTGTGCTAATTAAAATCGATTGTGCTCATTTGGCTGTGCTAACTTTATAGACGTAATGATCTAAGTTGTTGACGCAGTGTATGAGAAAATTAAAAAAAATTCTGTTCAAATTGTTTGCCCTGGACGGTCATATTAGGTCACGTGGTCTGGATTTCCTAATTAAGTCCGTACGCTGACGTTAAGATTGATTATCTCACTTATAAATTAACTAATATAATGTTTCTAAATTTTACGCAAATACGCTATGGAAATCCATCATTTAAAAAAATTTTGACAATCACTTATTCCAATTTTTTACAATGTATTACCGTTCAATAATCTGATACCTAGAACTATTCATAATAAATGTATTATGTGATGTTGCATGTGTTGATTTCAATACGTATGAAATAGTAAGTCGAATTACAATTTCAAAGAAACGCGATAGCTTTGTTACTATGTCATTCATTGAAAAGAGTAGGTATATACATTTAAAATAAATCCATTTAATAAATTATTGAAATCATTTGATATAATGGGACTTTCAATTAGGCTAAACGCCCAATAGTAAACTTAAGTTCGTATTAGTGTGTGAGCGCTTGTATTGATCAAAAAATGTATTATGATGCGGGCTGTTTTTTTTAATGACATAATGCGTGACTACACTACTTTGCCCCCAGTTGCGTATCGAAAAAAATTTGGCAAATGTTTTTTTATTTATATTATTACTAGCAAACACGGCCACAAAATATGTTGCAACAAAACTTACAGTAATTTTATACCTAACTGTGAAACCGCATCTAATGGAGTGTTAAACTTAACAAAAATATGATGTTTTCTCAATGTTAATAGTTAGTGGTGGACAAAATCATAATGGGGAATCAATTATTTTTAATATTTTTATTCTCAACAGGTTTTTATGTCGATTTGAAAATTCAACTTTTGGATGATTTAAATTAAATAGTTCGCCATTTATGCTGTGACCTACATTACAAAAGAGAAGTTAGCTACATAAGGGTTGACATAGGACCACAATTCTGTCGTTTTCTTTTTTAAAATCGTGATGAAGTATAGGTTATGCTTATGTTATATTGCTTTTATAGTGAATGACTTAGGAATTGTTTAACTTCACTTCCGATTTATTTTTACGGCTACACACGCATATATAATTACCTACTTATATCAAAATGATATTCACAGCAATAGTAACTAGTTGTAGTCTGTTTATATTTTCTTCTAGTAGCCACAAACCACAATATTCGTCTACTGCAGGCACAGTCACAAACTTTTTACGAGGCGTCGCAACTGGTGTGTTTGTGCAGTATGTTACAAAACAAGATTTATATGATTATTGTGGAGAAAAACTAACTTAACTTACCCAAAAAAATATTAACGCAATGCTTTTATTTTTTTATAATATTAAAATGTCAAACTCATATAAACAAAAAACTTATATGTTATAGATTTTGACAGTTCTTCAAACTTCAAATTCGAATGGCCCTTTTGTAACTGGCTATTAGTTCATGAAACATCTAAATCAGAAAGTGGCTAGCTTCATCTTTAAGTGCGTGACGTATCTGTAGCGAAAGTTGCAAACATTTAGGAATTCCTCATTTCCAGTTTTCTCCTAAAATATTCGGTTTAAAAGCCGGGTATCGGTTTAACACCCCATTGAATATCCTAGACAAAGGTAAAAGTAAGTAAGAAGATAAAAATATATTGTTCTTGAATTCGGAGGGTACTAACATCTTAATAATAATTATTAGATTTGTCTATAATATTTCTGTTCTGTTATCTCTCAAGTAGCAGTTTAATTGAGAGTGTAGGACAGTACTGTAAAAAAGACAAATAGAAACAACATTTATAATAGCTATGGTAAAAGTGGAGTTCAATATCTAACAATAACACAAAATATCATATTTGTTTTGTTACCTAATATACATAACCAAAGCGATACAAAACTAAAATTAAATACCCATCTATAAACAATTATAAGCAGTCATTTCCCATCACGGCTTGAAGTTGTCCCTCTCGACTGGAAGTTGTTCCCTTTATCGGTAGAAAATATAATCAACCGGTTAAAATATTCACAACCGATGGAAAATATTCCCCGCCGGCGGAGGAAATCACAGACAAAACTAGAAAATGCGCCCCCCTGAAAGCTGGATGTTCTCTACCGGCTGCACTAAGCCAGAGTTCATCTTTACTCTAGCAAAGTGCAGATATATACATTTACAAACAGGATAAAATAAATGCAAACTTAGCAATTATAAAAAAGATATGTTTAATATCAATAAAATATTAACACGAAAAATAGAAACAAGAATTACAACAAAGATATTTTTACATACAATTAAAATATTATCACCACTACTTTACCACCCCCTACAATACATGTACATTTTAAACCCATGCAGCTAAGAAAAAATCATGCCAAGAAAACTTTACCAAATATTAAGTAGGTAATGAAAATTCTGTAGCTCCAAACTGCAAAGTCACTTTTGTAACCTAAAAAATCCTTTCCTAATAAGAATTCTAAAACAGAAAACAAAATTAATAAGAAAAATTTTAATTTAAACCCTAGGAAATATAAAATTATAAGATAGGCCTATCAACAAGCTTAAATATATGCATATATTCGAAATGAATCCATCCCTAAAAAATTTCCTGAAACAGAAAATCAAACAAAATTGAAAAATGTTGAAAAAATTTGATGACATCTCTGAAGCCTGTAAGAGAGTGTTAGTGTGCTGAAAGGGAAGCGCTGAAAAAAATTGTTAGTAATAAATCGCCAAGTATTGCCGTTTTGCATGTACCAACTTAGAAATCTACGATATTTTGATGGCCCTTACTTGTCAACCCATACCCATTCGACAAACGGAAAACACTTAAGCGTACTCGCCCATCTGAATGACTGCTCGTTTTGCAAGCGAGGCTTACCGACACCCTAGGTAACGAGTACTTTCTCACAGTGTGATACTGCGTGCATCCGTGCGGGAAATAGTCAATCGTAAACAAAAAAGTCGGTACATGTGGCGTACTTGACAATTGCAATAAAAAAATAATTCACAATTTCAAACCGAATGACACCAACAGGGGAAAAAGGGCAGAACAGAAAATACGAGGAACGACATAGCTTACCTATGTCTTTTGAAAAAAGTACCTACTACTTATTAACGAAAGATATAGTATTTAGAAAATATGAGGAATGACATAGCTTATCTATGTCTTTTGAAAAGTACCAACTTATTAACGAAAGACATAGTATTTAGAAAATATGAGGAATGACATAGCTTACCTACGTCTTTTGAAAAGTACCAACTTATTAACGAAAGGCATAGTATTAAGAAAATATGAGGAATGACATAGCTTACCTATGTCTTTTGAAAAGTACCAACTTATTAACGAAAGGCATAGTATTTAGAAAATATGAGGAATGACATAGCTTACCTATGTCTTTTGAAAAGTACCAATTATTAACGAAAGATATAGTATTTAGAAAATATGAGGAATGACATAGTTTACCTATGTCTTTTGAAAAGTACCAACTTATTAACGAACGGCATAGTATTTAGAAATTATGAGGAATGACATAGCTTACCTATGTCTTTTGAAAAGTACCAACTTATTAACGAAAGGCATAGTATTTAGAAAATATGAGGAATGACATAGCTTACCTATGTCTTTTGAAAAGTACCACTTTATTAACGAAAGATATAATAACTAGGAAACATGAGGATTGACATAGCTTACCTATGTCTTTTGAAAAGTACCAGCTTATTAACGAAAGGTATAGTATTTAGAAAATATCAGGAATGACATAGCTTACCTATGTCTTTTGAAAAGTACCAACCTATTAACGGAAGATATAGTATTTAGAAAATATGAGGAATGACATAGCTTACCTATGTCTTTTGAAAAGTACCAACTTATTAACGAAAGGGATAGTATTTAAAAAATATGAGGAATGACATAGCTTACCTACGTCTTTTGAAAAGTACCAACTTATTAACGAAAGGCATAGTATTTAGAAAATATGAGGAATGACATAGCTTACCTATGTCTTTTGAAAAGTACCAACTTATTACCGAAAGGCATAGTATTTAGAAAATATGAGGAATGACATAGCTTACCTATGTCTTTTGAAAAGTACCAACTTATTAACGAAAGATATAGTATTTAGAAAATATGAGGACTGACATAGCTTACCTACGTCTTTTGAAAAGTACCAACTTATTAACGAAAGGCATAGTATTTAGAAAATATGAGTAATGACATAGCTTACCTATGTCTTTTGAAAAGCACCAACTTATTAACGAAAGATATAGTATTTAGAAAATATGAGGAATGACATAGCTTACCTATGTCTTTTGAAAAGTACCAACTTATTAACGAAAGGCATAGTATTTAGAAAATATGAGGAATGAAATAGCTTACCTATGTCTTTTTAAAAGTACCAACTTATTAACGAAAGGCATAGTATTTAGAAAATGTTCGGATTGACATAGCTTACCTACGTCTTTTGAAAAGTACCAACCTATTAACGGAAGATATAGTATTCAGAAAATATGAGGAATGACATAGCTTACCTATGTCTTTTGAAGAGTACGAACTTATTAACGAAAGGCATAGTATTTAAAAAATATGAGGAATGACATAGCTTACCTACGTCTTTTGAAAAGTACCAACTTATTAACGAAAGGCATAGTATTTAGAAAATATGAGGAATGACATAGCTTACCTACGTCTTTTGAAAAGTACCAACTTATTAACGAAAGGCATAGTATTTAAAAAATATGAGGAATGACATAGCTTACCTACGTCTTTTGAAAAGTACCAACTTATTAACGAAAGGCATAGTATTTAGAGAATATGAGGAATGACATAGCTTACCTATGTCTTTTGAAAAGTACCAACTTAATAACGAAAGGCTGCATAGTATTTAGAAAATATGAGGAATGACATAGCTTACCTATGTCTTTTGAAAAGTACCAACTTATTCACGAAAGGCATAGTATTTAGAAAATATGAGGAATGACATAGCTTACCTATGTTTTTTGAAAAGTACCAACCTATTAACGGAAGATATAGTATTTAGAAAATATGAGGAATGACATAGCTTACCTATGTCTTTTGAAAAGTACCACTTTATTAACGAAAGATATAGTAACTAGGAAACATGAGGATTGACATAGCTTTCCTATGTCTTTTGAAAAGTACCAGCTTATTAACGAAAGGCATAGTATTTAGAAAATATCAGGAATGACATAGCTTACCTATGTCTTTTGAAAAGTACCAACCTATTAACGGAAGATATGGTATTTAGAAAATATGAGGAATGACATAGCTTACCTATGTCTTTTGAAAAGTACCAACTTAATAACGAAAGGCTGCATAGTATTTAGAAAATATCAGGAATGACATAGCTTACCTATGTCTTTTGAAAAGTACCAACTTATTAACGAAAGGCATAGTATTTAGAAAATATGAGGAATGACATAGCTTACCTACGTCTTTTGAAAAGTACCAACTTATTAACGAAAGGCATAGTATTTAAAAAATATGAGGAATGACATAGCTTACCTACGTCTTTTGAAAAGTACCAACTTATTAACGAAAGGCATAGTATTTAGAAAATATGAGGAATGACATAGCTTACCTACGTCTTTTGAAAAGTACCAATTTATTAACGAAAGGCATAGTATTTAAAAAATATGAGGAATCACATAGCTTACCTACGTCTTTTGAAAAGTACCAACTTATTAACGAAAGGCATAGTATTTAGAGAATATGAGGAATGACATAGCTTACCTATGTCTTTTGAAAAGTACCAACTTAATAACGAAAGGCTGCATAGTATTTAGAAAATATGAGGAATGACATAGCTTACCTATGTCTTTTGAAAAGTACCAACTTATTCACGAAAGGCATAGGATTTAGAAAATATGAGGAATGACATAGCTTACCTATGTTTTTTGAAAAGTACCAACCTATTAACGAAAGGCATAGTATTTAGAAAATGTTCGGATTGACATAGCTTACCTACGTCTTTTGAAAAGTACCAACCTATTAACGGAAGATATAGTATTTAGAAAATATGAGGAATGACATAGCTTACCTATGTTTTTTGAAGAGTACGAACTTATTAACGAAAGGCATAGTATTTAAAAAATATGAGGAATGACATAGCTTACCTACGTCTTTTGAAAAGTACCAACTTATTAACGAAAGGCATAGTATTTAGAAAATATGAGGAATGACATAGCTTACCTACGTCTTTTGAAAAGTACCAACTTATTAACGAAAGGCATAGTATTTAAAAAATATGAGGAATGACATAGCTTACCTACGTCTTTTGAAAAGTACCAACTTATTAACGAAAGGCATAGTATTTAGAGAATATGAGGAATGACATAGCTTACCTATGTCTTTTGAAAAGTACCAACTTAATAACGAAAGGCTGCATAGTATTTAGAAAATATGAGGAATGACATAGCTTACCTATGTCTTTTGAAAAGTACCAACTTATTCACGAAAGGCATAGTATTTAGAAAATATGAGGAATGACATAGCTTACCTATGTTTTTTGAAAAGTACCAACCTATTAACGGAAGATATAGTATTTAGAAAATATGAGGAATGACATAGCTTACCTATGTCTTTTGAAAAGTACCACTTTATTAACGAAAGATATAGTAACTAGGAAACATGAGGATTGACATAGCTTTCCTATGTCTTTTGAAAAGTACCAGCTTATTAACGAAAGGCATAGTATTTAGAAAATATCAGGAATGACATAGCTTACCTATGTCTTTTGAAAAGTACCAACCTATTAACGGAAGATATGGTATTTAGAAAATATGAGGAATGACATAGCTTACCTATGTCTTTTGAAAAGTACCAACTTAATAACGAAAGGCTGCATAGTATTTAGAAAATATCAGGAATGACATAGCTTACCTATGTCTTTTGAAAAGTACCAACTTATTAACGAAAGGCATAGTATTTAGAAAATATGAGGAATGACATAGCTTACCTACGTCTTTTGAAAAGTACCAACTTATTAACGAAAGGCATAGTATTTAAAAAATATGAGGAATGACATAGCTTACCTACGTCTTTTGAAAAGTACCAACTTATTAACGAAAGGCATAGTATTTAGAAAATATGAGGAATGACATAGCTTACCTACGTCTTTTGAAAAGTACCAATTTATTAACGAAAGGCATAGTATTTAAAAAATATGAGGAATCACATAGCTTACCTACGTCTTTTGAAAAGTACCAACTTATTAACGAAAGGCATAGTATTTAGAGAATATGAGGAATGACATAGCTTACCTATGTCTTTTGAAAAGTACCAACTTAATAACGAAAGGCTGCATAGTATTTAGAAAATATGAGGAATGACATAGCTTACCTATGTCTTTTGAAAAGTACCAACTTATTCACGAAAGGCATAGGATTTAGAAAATATGAGGAATGACATAGCTTACCTATGTTTTTTGAAAAGTACCAACCTATTAACGGAAGATATAGTATTTAGAAAATATGAGGAATGACATAGCTTACCTATGTCTTTTGAAAAGTACCACTTTATTAACGAAAGATATAGTAACTAGGAAACATGAGGATTGACATAGCTTTCCTATGTCTTTTGAAAAGTACCAGCTTATTAACGAAAGGCATAGTATTTAGAAAATATCAGGAATGACATAGCTTACCTATGTCTTTTGAAAAGTACCAACCTATTAACGGAAGACATGGTATTTAGAAAATATGAGGATTGACATAGCTTACCTATGTCTTTTGAAAAGTACCAGCTTATTAACGAAAGGCATAGTATTTAGAAAATATGAGGAATGACATAGCTTACCTATGTTTTTTGAAAAGTACCAACCTATTAACGGAAGATATAGTATTTAGAAAATATGAGGAATGACATAGCTTACCTATGTCTTTTGAAAAGTACCACTTTATTAACGAAAGATATAGTAACTAGGAAACATGAGGATTGACATAGCTTTCCTATGTCTTTTGAAAAGTACCAGCTTATTAACGAAAGGCATAGTATTTAGAAAATATCAGGAATGACATAGCTTACCTATGTCTTTTGAAAAGTACCAACCTATTAACGGAAGATATGGTATTTAGAAAATATGAGGATTGACATAGCTTACCTATGTCTTTTGAAAAGTACCAGCTTATTAACGAAAGGCATAGTATTTAGAAAATATGAGGAATGACATAGCTTACCTATGTCTTTTGAAAAGTACCAAGTTATTAACGAAAGGCATAGTATTTAGAAAATATGAGGAATGACATAGCTTACCTATGTCTTTTGAAAAGTACCAACTTATTAACGAAAGGCATAGTATTTAAAAATCATGAGGAATGACATAGCTTACCTACGTCTTTTGAAAAGTACCAACTTGTTAACGAAAGGCATAGTATTTAGAAAATATGAGGAATGACATAGCTTACCTATGTCTTTTGAAAAGTACCAACTTATTAACGAAAGGCATAGTATTTAGAAAATATGAGGAATGACATAGCTTACCTATGTCTTTTGAAAAGTACCAAGTTATTAACGAAAGGCATAGTATTTAGAAAATATCAGGAATGACATAGCTTACCTATGTCTTTTGAAAAGTACCAACCTATTAACGGAAGATATAGTATTTAGAAAATATGAGGAATGACATAGCTTACCTATGTCTTTTGAAAAGTACCAACTTATTAACGAAAGGCATAGTATTTAAAAATCATGAGGAATGACATAGCTTACCTACGTCTTTTGAAAAGTACCAACTTGTTAACGAAAGGCATAGTATTTAGAAAATATGAGGAATGACATAGCTTACCTATGTCTTTTGAAAAGTACCAACTTATTAACGAAAGGCATAGTATTTAGAAAATATGAGGAATGACATAGCTTACCTATGTCTTTTGAAAAGTACCAAGTTATTAACGAAAGGCATAGTATTTAGAAAATATGAGGAATGACATAGCTTACCTATGTCTTTTGAAAAGTACCAACTTATTAACGAAAGGCATAGTATTTAGAAAATATGAGGAGTGACATAGCTTACCTTTGTCTTTGGAAAAGTACCAACTTATTAACGAAAAGCATAGTATTTAGAAAATATGAGGAATGACATAGCTTACCTATGTCTTTTGAAAAGTACCAAGTTATTAACGAAAGGCATAGTATTTAGAAAATATCAGGAATGACATAGCTTACCTATGTCTTTTGAAAAGTACCAACCTATTAACGGAAGATATAGTATTTAGAAAATATGAGGAATGACATAGCTTACCTATGTCTTTTGAAAAGTACCAACTTATTAACGAAAGGCATAGTATTTAAAAATCATGAGGAATGACATAGCTCACCTACGTCTTTTGAAAAGTACCAAGTTATTAACGAAAGGCATAATATTTAGAAAATATGAGGAATGACATAGCTTACCTATGTCTTTTGAAAAGTACCAACTTACTAACGAAAGGCATAGTATTTAGAAAATATGAGGAGTGACATAGCTTACCTTTGTCTTTTGAAAAGTACCAACTTATTAACGAAAAGCATAGTATTTAGAAAATATAAGGAATGATATAGCTTACCTATGTCTTTTGCAAAGTACCAACCTATTAACGAAAGATATAGTATTTAGAAAATATGAGGAATGACATAGCTTACCTATGTCTTTTGAAAAGTACCAAGTTATTAACGAAAGGCATAGTATTTAGAAAATATGAGGAATGACATAGCTTACCTATGTCTTTTGAAAAGTACCAAGTTATTAACGAAAGGCATAGTATTTAGAAAATATGAGGAATGACATAGCTTACCTATGTCTTTTGAAAAGTACCAACTTATTAACGAAAGGCATAGTATTTAGAAAATGTTCGGATTGACATAGCTTACCTATGTCTTTTAAAAAATACCAACTTATTAACGAAAGGCATAGTATTTAGAAAGTATGAGGAATGACATAGCTTATCTATGTCTTTTGAAAAGTACCAACTTATTAACGAAAGGCATAGTATTTAGAAAATTTTCGGATTGACATAGGTTGCTTACCTATGTCTTTTGAAAAAAGTACCAATTGTAAAAAAGGGCTGGATAGTATTTAGAAAATATGAGGAACATCTGTAAAAGAAAGACAGGATGATACTGAGATATGATGTCATTTGATAGAAATTTAGAATTACTGTATACTCACACTCCTTCGGAGTAGACCAAAACTTTACGAAACCTAAAACAAAGAATAAAATAATTCATTAAAGAACGATTCTAAATAAATTAACTAAACTGATAATTTTAAAAAATCATGATTTCTAAAAAACAAAAACATTTACGATTAAAAAAACAAAGGCTCTAGGGTCATTTTATAAAGAATCATCCTGTATAATAATTTTTTTGCTTGTTATTTCAGCTAAAGGAATCTTGGGCATTAAATTAAAATACGCAGTTTGTAAAATTATAAGTTCGTATGTTTAAAATATTTTATGTATACAGGGTGTTGCTAAATTCAGGTGCAAAAATTCAGGTGATTTCCCGTATAAAACTATGATAAGTCTTTCCTATGAAAAAATTTCCTAATCTCACTCCATTCCAAGATATCACCCTGAATAAAATTGAGATTTTTTTTTTTCTAAAAGTAAAGATGGAAACTTTAAATTTTGTAAATTTCGTGTACTCGCAATTACTAACCACCGGCATTTTCTCAACATTCCTGTTAAATTATAAGGGAGTGAAATTATCAACCCTTACTTTATTTAATATCTAATTTTTTTTCGAGATTGAGTTTTGTGAAATAAATATATTATTCAAAATCTCTATTGTCTTGAAAAACTTTTTTTACTCTTGAAGATTTTTCCTATAGATTTAGAAATTTTATTTCTTATTTTCTCCGATTCTATTGAATCTAGGAAAAAACTTCGAGAGTAAAAAAAGTTTTTCAAGACAATAGGATTTTGAATAATATATTTATTTCACAAAACTCAATCTCGAAAAAAAATTTGATATTAAATAAAGAAAGGGTTGATAATTTCACATCCTTATAATTTAACAGGAATGTTGAGAAAATACCGGTGGTTAGTAATTGCGAGTGCACGAAATTTACAAAATTTAAAGTTTCCATCTTTACTTAAATTTGAGAAAAAAGAAATAAAAACTCAATTTCACTCATCCTCTTTTTAGGGGTGATATCTCGGAAGGGAGTGGAGTGAGGAAATTTTTTCATATGAAAGACCTATTATAATTTTATACGGGCAATCACCACCTGAATTTTTTCGCATAAATTCAGAAACACCCGGTATGTAGTATAAAATATTAAAGAAAATTCTGTTATTTAAGATGAGTCATGGGGAACTGTACATACTCCTACCTCGTATTGATTCTCCTACGGGGTATGCCAAATATAAAATTTCAACTTGTATTTGGTTTTTGGAAACCTTTATAAAGATTTAAGAAAGTGGGTATACAAATATATAATGAATTATAAGTTGTCCTTCAGTTATTATCCTTCAGTTAGGTTGGACGGGTGGTACTATACAATTCCAAAATTTTATGTCCCAAATTGCATAGTATTGTCAATTTATCGAGTTCTCAGAATATTGTTTCGACAAAAAAATACAGTTTGATCTTTTTTTAAATCAAAGAAAATAAAATAGAAACATTAAAAAAGAATTATTAGTTTTTTTAACATAAGAAAATTTGGGAATACTGAGTATATAGCTTATATTAAATTTGAAAAAAGTATCTGTAGTAGATACTGTAGGTTTTTATTTTGAGTAAAAGTATGACACGTCTGAGAATTCGATAAAATGTACAAACCTATGAATTACTAAATACATATTATACAGGGCGATGTTTTCATATTATACAAAACAGCTTGTCTTTTGCAAATCGGTTTTAAAAATCAAGTAAACCAGTTGTATTATTAAAAATATAACACGAATTAAGATTATTAGTTATTAAAAATTGAACATTTGTACAAAAATCAAGATATTTTTCTGATTCTATTCTACTTTTATATGAATAAAATGAACAAATTTTTAAAGACCCTGTATGTTAATAAACAGAATGGAAGCAGACACATTTTAATTGTCATTTAATATTTCCCATAGGAGCCCCTATTCGAGGTAGACGTATATACAGTTTATCATGACTAACCTCTTATATAAGAACAATTTGTCATAGCTAGGAATATATACCGCCCGACTTTTTAGAATTTTAAATATTTTGGTATAAAAAAAATAGTAAGAGAAAGCAAAAATGGATCATAGCAAATTTAAAATCTAATAAACAATTGTAAAATACTTCGTTTATATAATAAAAATCAATTGTTTATAGTAATAAAATTGCTCGTAAGTGATTTTAAATATTTAAAAAAACAGTATTACCAAGAACTACCAGTAAATAAAATGAAAACTTACCGCAAATGAATCAGATTGTAATCCAAGTAATCCATATAGGCACTATTCACTACACTCCACGATACACGTTAATTTCGAACGCACGCACACTGGCATACCGATATTTTCTATTCGAAAGTCAACACGCTACTGAATATAAATCGACAAAATTCATTCGTCACCCCCATTAGTCACCCCGTTAAACAAGTAAAGTTGTTTATCATATCTACGATTAATATATATTTATATATACCGGCCGTCCTAGAAGTGAATATAAAAGTATATTATTTTGAAAACCTTATTTATTAGTCTTTTTGAGTATTTTAATGAAAAAGTGAAAAGGTACACAAGGATATAAATAAAACTGTATTTCTGTTTTTAAGGATGCTCGAAGAATTTTCAAGAAAATTTTTATTGTTAAATCATTTTTCCGGTTACTTTTTGCATTGTCTAAAAAAATAAATAGCCTGTCATCCTAATGAGAAGAACAGAGACCCCAAAAAGAGAGATGCATATATACTGCGCTGTAAAAGAAAGCGTCAGTCAAAATAGCACTGGACAAAATAGCGCTAAGTTAAAATAGCGTCAGTCAAAATAGCGCAGCACAAAACCAGCGGCAGACAAAATAGCCCATTTCCTTCTTCTTTTGGGAAAACTTCATGTGGAATACAAATTCTTTGATATATTTTCGAGAAGGGGATGGGAATAAGCTATTTTGCCTGCTGCAGTTTTTGTTCTGCGTTATTTTTGTGCGGCGCTATTTTGACGGACGCTATTTTATCCTAGCGCTTTTTTGACTGACGCTATTCTGCTACATAGCCACTGAGAGGTGGCGGTTTAAGCCTTGGGTATGTTCTGTGGGTTTAAGCGTTTTTCACTCAACGATTTAAGTAAATTGCGGTGAAATTTGAGACTTTTAAATATTTGCGTAACCGAGATACTACTGAACGATAGATAGCACCATCATCAGCCTAAAATATCAGATCAGAGAGTAGTCGATCATTGCAATCAATGAATGGAATTACGCGAGAGTAAACTTGTTGTGTTTGCTTTGACCAGTTATTCTCTGATCGTTTCTGACAGTTTCTGATTGCGGTTTGGACAGACCTTATGTATAACTCGTCACTGCCTTACTCTTTCAATTTATGTAAAAATGTATTTGAACACTTTTTTGATAAAGCTCCTAATAACGTAGATGTCAACATTTAAAATTGACTACTTATCGATTTAAAGATGCTGGATTATTCATAATTGCTGACAATCCGTTTTTTGGAGCTTCTCCTGATGCAGTTACAAATGAATATGGTGGAAGTGGAAGTCAAATGTCAAGCAACAGCAAAAAGTCTAGAGACTTATAATAAAAAAGGGGAAATTACTAATAAGTACAAAGCTCAGCTTCATTTGCAAATGATGGCAACAAATAAAAAAAGGGACTATTTGTTGTAGCAAAACCAGATTTTGAAATTTCAAATGAAATAATCTGTCAGTGGCTTTCTTATGATGAACCATTTATAACAGATATATTTACCAACTGTAAACATTTTTATGAAAGTTTTATTTTTAATAAACTTCTCTCTGCCGTGTATTTTTACAAATTTACAAATCCATCAGGAGTACAAGATATAAGATATTTGACTGTGTTACAATTTTTGTATTGTGGCCAAGTCAATGCCTGATGAACAGGATTAGTAGGCTTCTGAATTTCTATTCCAAAACAATCAATAATGGATTGCACATTATTATATTTTGCTCGAAATGGAATAGACAAATGCTTTTTTATTTGGCTTTCTGAAGGCCAAAATATTAATGTTTTCATATCATCTTCAATTTTATAAAAGTCAGTTTTGAATATTTTTCAAACTCCATTTACTGAAAATGAAAATTGATCTGCTAATCTTGCAAATGCATCATTTAATTTGATTTTCATTAGACATATTATAACATGTTCTTTGTTTAAATTATTTTTACCAAGTAAATTTATTAAAATGTCATACCACACTTTAGGAACACCGATATATCTCTTCGGATATTTCTCAACGAGAGTGATTGTATCCTGCAAGTGTTCGTCTTTTGATTCACTTGTGTCAGTTAGTGACACAAAATCACTGCTTGAGGGTACAGTTTCAGTTGTTGCCTCTGCTGAAGTGATATCTTCTACCTTTAAAAATTTCTTTTTCATTAGTGAGGTAGTTGCTTATTTTGTAATAGTCAGATCTAAAGTATCACTTCTACGGCACTTGTTTGTTGGTATTGATTGATCATTCCCCAGGAGGTTTGAGTACCAACATCATAATCATGAGAATCTTCTGTTGAAACAGGTTCATTTGGGACTACCAACTCATCTAATTTTAGCTTTTTGATTGAAGAAGATTCTGGCTAATTAAAAACGTGAGTCACAACTAATGGTTTCAAAATAATTTCCCTCCCAATAACGAATGTTTAATATAATTTTTCATGTCACTTTGGAAAAAATCTAGTTTAGTGAACCAACGCGGATTTTGATGAAATATTTTTTTTTTAATTAATTCGAGGTCGCTGAACACGAAAATGAAAAAAGAAATTGGCGCTCTCTTACCAAAAACGAGTTATGACTTTTTGAAGATGAGGTCAGATCAGCACTGCACTGGTTTTAATGTCATATTATAACTGCTTTAAAATGATGCATTGTAACTTGTACACAATATTAAATACACTATAATTACTTTTTAAGATATTCCTCTCACACACACATTTAAAAAACACTGATATTGATATTCATTTCTTGCAAATTCGTTTTTTAATTCCACAATTATTATATCTTTTGACATTTTCATGTAACATGACTGACATATAAGTTTTGGTCTGTTTCTTCTTAGTCGTACAACTTGTACCTAATAGCATATTCAGCCATTAGAGATATTTAGCCACTTGAATTAGTTGCTGAATATTTTCGATTTCATGATCGTGACCATATCGTGACATAGAAGATATAAACAAGATGAACATCATGAACATACACCTATTTTTCCGATAGCTAGCGCCGTATTTTTTTTTCAAATTCTGAGAGATGTTGATTTTAGGAAGATGGTTAGTTTTGAGATAAGTTTGGTTGATATTTATCATTTATTTGAAGGATAATGAACCATTCAATTTGATCATTGAGGATGCTGAACAATTTTTTTTCTCTGAATTGCACTCATCATTTAATTCTTAAAAAAAATCACCTCCTCAGTTGTTCGGCCTCTATAAACACTGCTGACAACGAAAATAGTTGCTGCAGGTGTAATTCCAAATCAAATTTTGAACATACTGCTAATATTATAAGACTTTGGTTATCAAAAGCTGTTTCCCCTTTTTATAAAATTTGAAAATTCTACTAATATCGCTTCCCGACCAACTAACACAGATCAAAGTGGAATCGCAATCGCTTCTTATCATCTTGATACATTTATTAGATTGGATTTCCGTTTGAAATAATGAAGTAGATTGATTATCGCGAGCGAAGCGAGCGCGCCGGATCGACGTTTCGCAATTCGCGCGCGCGAATTGCGAAACGTCGATCCGGCGCGCCTTTTTCACAGTAAGTTGATAGCTGTTCATTCAATTTTTTCATAACTGATTTCAGTTAAACGAAAGTTGAGATAAATTTCTAATTCAGAGATAAGATTGGATTTCCGTTTGAAATAATGAAGTAGATTGATTATCGCGAGCGAAGCGAGCGCGCCGGTTCGACGTTTCGCAATTCGCGCGCGCGAATTGCGAAACGTCGATCCGGCGCGCCTTTTTCACAGTATGTTGATGGCTGTTCATTCAATTTTTTTTATAACTGATTTCAGTTAAACGAAAGTTGAGCCAAATACAGCGCCAGCTATCGGAAAAATAGGTGTATGTTCATGATGTTTATCTTGTTTATATCTTCTATGTCACGATCATGAAATCGAAAACGAAACGAAAATTCAAGTGGCTAAATATCTAATGGCTGGATATGCTATTAGGTACAAGTTGTGCGACTAAGCAGAAACAGACCAAAACTTATATGTCAGTCATGTTACATGAAAATGTCAAAAGATATAATAATTGTGGAATTAAAAAACGAATTTGCAAGAAATGAATATCAATATCAGTGTTTTTTAAATGTGTGTGTGAGAGGAATATCGTAAAAAGTAATTATAGTGTAATTAACATTGTGTAGACGTTATAATGCATCATTTAAATCAGTTATTATATGACAATAAAACCAGTGCAGTGCTGATCTGAACTCATCTTTAAAAATTCATAACTCGTTTTTGGCAAGAGAGCGCCGATTTCTTTTTTCATTTTCGTGTTCAGCGACCTCGAATTAATTTTAAAAAAAATATTTCATCAAAATCCGCGTAGGTTCACTAAACTAGACTTTTACCGTCACTTTCAAACTAAAAATCAAACATTTTAATACATCGATACTTTCTACACACACATATATAATTACTTACATCAAAATGATTTTCACAGCAATAGTAACTAGTTGTAGTCTGTTTATATTTTCTTTTAGCAGCCTCAAACCACCACTTTTACTGCAGGCTCATTTACAAACTTTCTACGAGGCGTTGTTATTGTTGTGTTCGTGCAGTATGATACAAAACAAGATTTATATGTTTTTGACATTATTCCAACTTGAAAAATTGTGGAGAAAAACTAACTAAAAAATTATTAACACAATGCTTTTATCTTTTTATAATATTTAAACGTCAAGCTTGTATAAACTGTAAACAAAAAACTTAGACTTTGACAGTTCTTCAAACTTCAAATTCAAAAGGCCCTTTCATAACTGGCTATTAGGTAGTTCATAAAACATCTAAATCAGAAAGTGGCTAGAGCTTCATCTTTAAGTGCGTGACGTATCTGTAGTGAAAGTTGCAAACATTTAGGAATTCTTAATTTCCAGTTTTCTCCTCAAATATTCGGTTTAAAAAATGTTTAAATTTATATTTGCAAAGTAGTACTAAATACCAAATGCCGGATATCGGTTTAACACCCCATTATCTAGAACCGTTTGGAAGATATAAGATTTAAAAATAGTCAGAAGTGCAGGAATCTCAACTTTATGCCCATGTAGTGTATACTATTTTTCTTACTACCTCGGTCAAAAGTACGAAAACAATTAACCAACATTTGCATTAGCTACTTGTTAACAAATTTTGAGGTTATATGAGCGACAATATAGCGAAGCTTGACATCCGTTATCGTTGTACTTATTGGTGTGATGGGTAAGTGCGTGCCTTCCATAGTGAGGTTCGTCGGTCCCCCGACATTACTATACATTTATTAAATTTTGTTTTTAATGATTTAACACCAATTATCATAGTTTTGCAGAATAATATATTAAAAGCGATATGTAAGTTAAACGCCAGAACGTATGAACTATACTGAAGGTTATTCATATAACAAAAAAAACATCATCACCGTTTCCAGGATTCGAACCTTACGCCTATAATTCATAACTCTCGGCATCCAAACCCTATACCGCTCGGCTATGAAGGATTAATAATTTGTCAACCAAGATGTTGTTATCAAAATTATTGTACTGTCATCGGTACTTGACAAGTGTGCAAAATTTCGAATTAATCTCGGCATGCATAATCTCGAAGTGAAAGGAGCGCAAAGTACGTTGCTCAAAGGAACATAACGCGGAGCGCGCATATAGCTTGATCAATGCATAAAAGTTAGACTTTATGCCGTATAATCGGAGCCAAAACCTTTGAGAACGTCTTGAAATTTTGTCGATATCTGGTTTTAATTTTGTATTTATTGATGTATGTAAAAGAAACTTTAATTGTATCTTCAAAGTAATTGTACGTTCATGTTTGATAATTTTCATTTAGTTTAGGTAAAATTAAGTTCGTCTTTGTTCGAGAACTTTTGAACTGTAACTATTCTCTGCTATTACTCACCAAACTCAAGAAATAGGAAACTTTTGAAAGTTTCTTGTTTAAGCGTTGAAATTTCTCTAGTTACATTATTTAACTTAAAAAAGTAGAAATAAATGATTATTATTATGTACCAAGTCATCATAAATTCTTTTAAACTTACGTAAGTTTTTAATAAATTTCTTTTTATCCTGACAAGATCAAATAAAACAATTTAATTTGCTTACTCTTCATTATTATTTTCGAACCTGAAAACTTGCGACGCGTTTTCCTAACACAGTAGCTTTATCAAACAGGTGAAGGTATAATGAAAATTTTTTAATTTATACAGTGCATTAATACGGAATTTCAAGGATATTGACAAAAGTATTAGAAAATGTTTAACTGGAAATAAAGTGCAACAAAAGGGGGTTCTTAAATTTGAAATGGTTTATCCGGAAATTCATTCAAAAAAATCCCTCCTGAACTATCTTACAGGAAATTAATTTAATAAGGGAGATTACCTAAATATTCGTCTTTATTTATCTCAAGGGCTTCTAAAAGATTTAATTTAAATGATCAAATGGGCAAAGTTAGTGAACTTATGTGCAGAAAATGTGGAACAGCAACACACATACTCTGCTTACAAGGACTCAGACGGAATCACTTTGGAGAGGAATTAATACAACCATTGCAACTACTGAAAATCCCTCCAGTCAAACTAGTGGCCTTTATAGAAGACACGAAGCTTCTGGAATGGAAGTAGATAACACGGGAAATGGTTCAAGTGCCTGTGCTGTTGAGCACAACCCAAACGAAAGATGTCCAAGCTGCCCTAAAACCTTCCACCACCAACAGGGGGCGCTATCGCGAATAACTGGAACCACTACGATTGCCAAAAATGCTAGACGTATACTGATAAATAGAAATGAAAAAATTATATATTATGAATTGTTAAAGTTTTTATTCTGTACGACATTGTTGACATTGTTCTTTCTGGAATAACATATTAACCATGGACACGTCCATGTATATAACCTATTTTAATCAGAACATATTATTATGGTTGTAAAATTATTTTTAATAAGAGAAGATGAGTTGGTTATACATTACAAAAATGATAAAATGGATTCGATAATTCTACGTTCTCTCTATCAGTAAAATATAATTTATCAAGCATAGCATTTAAATACACATTACTAAGGTATGCGAAATACATTATTGTTTTAAAATAAAATTCCGTCAATTACAATAACAAAAAGTATTCTCATGACGTATCCATTCGATTGTAACCTGAAACCTCTTACCCATGATGACAAACGTCAAACTCAAAAAGTCACAACTATGTCAAGAGATTCTCCGAACTCTTTGAAAAACAATCTTTTCATTTTGTTAGATGGTAAACCAACGCTACCATCTACAAATTCCATAACACCAGCTACTACTAGAGATGTAGGTATACAGCATGGAAGCGGGGTAATTTGTGAACAACCTGCAGCTATACCTATAGAAGACAGTGTAAAAGTGGAGAAGCCGAACTTCCAAAATATAAATTCAAATAATTTATGCAATATACGTGGTCCTGATGATGATAAAGCAGAACCTTTGGTTGAGTTATCCACATCATCAGAAAATAAGAACAAGAAAAATCAATCTGAGGAAGAAGAAGAAAAAGAGGGGTGCGCAGTCGTTTGTATGTTTTACACCTTACAGTGCTGTGAATGTACTATTATGTAATTTTCTTACTGTTTGGTTAGTAAGGCAAAAGTTTTATGTTTACAAATTCTAATAAAGATATCATTGATTACTAAGTATTGATGGCATATTAATTTTATTGGTAAATATTTTAGTATCTGTTTTTTTTTCAACAGATAAAAACCAAACTTGAAATATGTATAATTTCATTATATTCAACATATAATCTTAAATAGTTCCACTAGTACCTGGTCATAACAGATAAAGACTTCTACATTCGGTAGCGGACATTCCCAGTGGCGTTATTTTAATGTCTCAGTTGCTAATATTGTGGTTTGCGTTTTTATAAATGGTTGTCTATGGTGATTGAATGTTCGTTAAATCCTTTCATTCCGTTCAGAGTATTCTAATGGAATTGATTTTATTTTCCACCCAACTCGTGTAATCCCCTTTCTACAATTGTTAATGTTATCTTATAAACTGTGTTAGTAAAGTAATTTCCGTGTAATTTTTGCATATTGGTTGATCACCCTTTTTATGTATTGTTATTATTTGACCAATATTCCATTCTTCTGGCATTTCTTTTTCTTCCCATATTCCACTTATAATTTGATATATTTTTTTTTATCAGCCCGGTTCCTCCATATTTCATAAATTTTATATCAATTCCATCACTACCAGGCGGTTTTTTATGTTTGCGATCATTGCAAACCTCAAATAATAATTGCTGGTCTTAAATTAAAATATGCTGAATCCAAAAATTATAAAAATAAATTCGTCGTGCTCAAAAATTCAACGATATCCTTACCTTATCCAACCAACTAAACCACCCTTAGCTATCCAGTTGCAATGTCATTTAGTGCCAAGCTGGCATCACACCGTATCGGCCGCCTTTTGTACTACCTATCTAGCTACTGTTTATGGTTAATAAGTAAAAAAGAAGAAATGTGACCAAGAATTAGGAACTTAGGAATCCCATGAATGTGCTTAGAAAAGAAAACAGCTCCTCATTACTGGATCCAACGATATCCTTACCTTATCCAACTAACGAAACCACCCTTAGCTATCTAGTTACAATGTCAATTAGTGCCAAGCTGGCATCACTGAATTCGTACCGGCCACCTTATGTACTACCTATTTAGCTACTGTTTATGGTTGATAAGTAAAAAAGAAGAAATGTGACCATGAATTAGGAATTGAGGAATCCCATAAATGTGCTTAGAAAAGAAAACAGCTCATTATTAATGAATCCAATGGTATCCTTACCTTATCCAACCAACCAAACCACCCTTAGTAGCTATCCAGTTACAATGTCATTGTAATTTGTGGGATTTGGGTCTAGGTTTATTAATGTATTATTAATAGAGACAATAATGTTACGACAACCTTTTTATATTTTATTTGACAACTGACTTCAAAACTATCAAAAAAAATATTACTATGGTTACACTAAAGTCCCAACATACTGCGGCCCCAGAATTGACGTGGTAGATCAAACACCTAAAATAAAATCAATCAACTCTGGTATCTCAAGGGAGTTTTTAGTTTTCTTCCAAAACGTGTTTTTATTATTTTCTTTTGGTTTTCCGTGGGTGGCTCATCCTCTGTAGATAACTTTTCGTTTTCTTCAGAATTTGCTTTAGTCGAAGAAAACAACTTCAATGGATATAAACGCTGTAGTGGTCGAATTAGTTCACCCTTACTCGTTTTTATTCTTGCTACTCTATGAATACCGTCCTTTCCCTTATATAATTTCTCAACCTTTCCCAAAGGCCAAGTAATCCGTTTTTTATTATCTGAACCAATTAACACTACTTCTCCTATCTTCAGATTATCGTTTCTTCCGCAAAGTATGATGATTTTCTTAAATTTTGTAGAAACTTAAAACGATTTTTGAAAAAAATATTATCTACGATGTCTAAATCAACAACTTCGTCAGAAACGCTGTGTAATGGTTTTAAAAACTTTGATGGGGTTAGAACCTCCCACTCATCAACATCAGAAACATAAGTTAACGGCCTCTCGTTAATCACCGCTTCAATATCACACAAAACCGTATATAGCTCGATGTAGTGAAGCGAGGCCTTTCCTAATTGCCGACGAAGCAGCTCTTTTACTACTCGAACTAACCGTTCCCACCACCCGCCCCACCAAGAAGACGATGGTGGATTAAAATTCCATTTTATTCTT
Source organism: Lochmaea crataegi (assembly GCA_947563755.1). Taxonomy (NCBI): domain Eukaryota; kingdom Metazoa; phylum Arthropoda; class Insecta; order Coleoptera; family Chrysomelidae; genus Lochmaea; species Lochmaea crataegi. Next base: position 122,531,318 of record OX387422.1, on the reverse strand, counting down.
TTGGTTCCAGAAAATTGTTCCAATTTCTTCCCAATTTAACTTACCAAACAAATTATTGCTCTCATGGAAATTCGTCCCATTGTCCGAATAAATACTTTTAGGCCTTCCCCTTCTACTAATAAAGCGTCGAAGAGCGTATAAAAATGCTTCAATAGAGAGGGACTTTACCAACTCTAAATGTAGAGCCCTGTATACTGCACATGTAAATAGAACTATCCATGATTTTTCACCCCCCTTTAAATATAAGGGACCTGCTAAATCGATACCAACGATTTCAAAAACTCCTGCATCATTAATTCTGTTAGTAGGTAATGGGGCAAAGGGTGTTTCAATTGGTTGGTTTACTACTTGGTTTACTACTTGGTTTACTACTTGGTTTACTACTTAGTTTTTTACAGGTAACACATGAGTAAATTATGGCGTTTAGAGTTTTTCTGGCTTTTATTAACCAGAATTTTTCTCGAATTATTCCTAAAAGTATTTTCGGACCAGCATGACAACTTTTTTCGTGTTCCTCAACTAAAAGTTTTCTTATTATTTCATTTTTGTTAGGAATAATTATGGGATATTTAAAATCTTCAGAAAAATCACCATAAATAAGCTTGGTTTTAATCTTAAAATTCCATTTTTATCCCCAAAAATTTCAAACTTCCTCAATCCCTTCACATTTTCTTTTATGTCTTTGCTTTGAACAAATTTTATCAAACATGTCTCCGCTTCTCCCATTTCTTGACTGTCTAAATAATCAAATTTGTTGTTTTTCTTTAATTCCATGCATTTACTTCTCTGCTTGTTTTTAACATTGTGGTAAAATCTGAGACTCCATCCTACTAGTCGTCTTAATTTTAAATACTTTCCAAAATAATTTCTACTAAATTAGTAGAAACCAGTTTTTTACTTTCCTTCCTCGCTTCTTCTTCTGTAGCATGAACCTCTCCTTTTGGCCATTTTTCTTCTGATTCTTTGAGCCATTGTGGTCCTTGCCACCATTTTTTCTCAATCAATTGTTTGCCGCTACAACCACGTGATAACATATCTGCTATATTCATTTCTCCTGGTACATGTTGCTACTGGTTAATATCACAGTATTTTCTAATTTCTTTCACTCTGTTTCCAACAAAAGTATTCCACAAACGTTTTGTTTTTATCCAGCTTAAAGTTATCATAGAATCACTCCAGTAGTAGGTTTTAAGATTTCTAAAATCTTCTACTTCCTTAACAGTCTTCGCTAACCTTACCCCTATTAGAGCAGCCATCAATTTTATTCTAACCTAGGAAGTGTTACGGACTTAACAGGACAAAGTCTTGATTTTGCAAGTAAAAGTTTAATCAAAACAAATTTTTCAAATTCTATTCGAATAAATATGCATGCCGCGTAAGCGGTTTTACTTGCATCAACAAAAACATGAAGCGTTTTATTTATTATTTCGTTATCATTTTCTGAATTTTTAAAAATATATCTTGGAATACTGCAAAAATTTAAGCAATTTATACTTTTAAGCCAAATTTCAAAACGATGTTTAATATCTTCCGCTAGTTTTTCATCCCGAGCTAGTTTTAATTTCCAAGTCTCTTGTAATAATAACTTAGGTAATAATGTAAATGGTGCTATAAAGCCAATCGGGTCGAAAACTCTCTGGGTAGCCGATAAAATACCTCTTTTAGTTTTAGGAATGTCGTGAAGTGTACCTAAGTTTTTGATATCACAAGATAAAAGATCTGTATGGTAGTTCCATCTTATCCCTAAAACTGATATATTTTTGTTATGAATATTTTCCTCTATTATAGAATTTTCTATACTAGTCATCCTGTTATAAAACCATCCCCTCAGGTCGAAATTTGCTCTTTTCAAAATATCTGTAGATTCTTTTATAAACTTATTCAAATCCGTTTCATTTTCAACGATAAATACACAATTGTCTACATAAAATGTATTCAGGAGTAGATTTGCAGTATCTCTATATATTTCTTCCTTTCTCAAATGCAAATTCAACGTTGCCGCCAAAAGAAATGGACTTGGTTTCAGCCCAAAAACTACTCTACAGTGTCGAAGAGTTGAATTTCTCTTTTTTCATAATTTTTCCACCATAAAAAACGCAAATAATTTCTATCTTCCGTTTTTACACTTATTTGTAAAAATGCCTTAGCGATAACAGCCGTTACCCCAATTTTATGTATTCTAAATTTTAAAATTAAAAGAATAATAAGTTCTATCAGGTTAGGACCCTTTTCTAATAAATCCTTCAGAGAATTACGATTGTTATCCTTTGCTGATGCATCGAATACTGGTCTTATTTTTGTAGTACTATTGGATTCTTTTATCACTGCGTGATGAGCCAAGTAGTGCATATTGTCTTCTAATGGTTCCTCTTCTACTTCTTCTATTATTCCGATAGCTTTCCACTCTTGAAAAACCTTATCATAATCTGAAAACTTATTTATGTAAATTAAACGTTTTGTGGTAGAAAATCACCTTTTCTCCGCCAAATTGTAATTTGAGGTTATTCCTGGATAACCTTCTGTCCACGGTAAACTCACTTCATACCTATTTTCTTGGTTTATTACTGTTTCCTCTTTAAATTTCTCCAAAGTTTTGCTCTCTATATTTCCTCCACATTTCGCATCTATAGGATCTTTTATCCCTAGTGTCTCTAAATTCCACAAGTTACTCAAAGAGGAGTCTGTGAGATAAGTTGATACAAAAGTATTCAGTTTATTACTGCATTTTTGTTGTCCTGTTATTGTCCAACCAAACTTGGTTTCAAAAGCTACTAAAAAATCATTTATATTTTCAAAGTTTCCAGTCATAATATTACCAAAGAAATCTGCACCGATCAATAAATTAATTTCGAAATTTTTGGAAGCAGTATCATTAATGACTATATTTTTCTGTTTTAATATATTTTAATCACCCTTTCATCATTAAGCCTTGGAACGTAATTACATATTTTATTTTGTTCCAACAAAGATAACTCTATGCTGAAGGATTTTTCTATATTTTCAATTTCTGCCCCAAATAATCTATGAATTTTTGGAGACCCCTGAATTCCACCAAATGTACCCTGAACTATATTTTGCTCTCCAATCCTTTGAAGTTCCAATTCTTCTGCACATTGTGTTGAAATATAAGATCGTTGAGAACCAGAATCTAACAGAGCACTTACAATTTTAGATTTTCTATTTTTAGAAATAACCCTAACATTTATTGTTTGTAGCAGTACTTCTGATACAACTTTTGTCAAGGTATTTTCTTCAGTAATATCTGTCCTTTTAGATTTCTTTTTCCTTGTGCAAGTCAGGAAACATAATGGTATAGTGTTTTCGCGTACATTTCATGCATTTTACCAACGTTTTGCATGTTCTGAATGTATGGAATAATCTTAAACATGAAAAACATCCTGTATCTACGACCACCATTAAAATTAAGCATTTACAAACTCATATAAATACGTGAAATTACGTTTTATACATACGTCTAAAGCGTGCGAAAAAGAACAAGGCTTTTTAAATGGAAGTTTCATTTTTTTGAAAGTTGTCAAAAATGGTCAATAATTGTTGAAATTTTGAAAAAATGGTCAATAATTATAAAAAACTGTCAAAAATGGTCAATAATTGTCAAAATTTTTGAAAAATGTTCAAAATTTTTGAAAAATTGTCAAAAATGGTCAATAATTGTCAGAAACTGTCAAAAATGGTCAATAATTGTCAAAATTTTTGAAAAATTGTCAAAAATGGTCAATAATTGTCAGAAACTGTCAAAAATGGTCAATAATTGTTAGAATTTGGAAAAATGGTGAAAGATTGTCAAAATTTTGAAAAAATGGTCAATAATTATAAATAAACTGTCAAAAATGGTCAATAATTGTTAAAAATTCTCAATTTTTTTGAAAAATGGTCAATAATTGTCAGAACCTGTCATAAATGCTCAAAAATGGTCAATAATTGTTAAAATTTGGAAAAATGGTCTACAATGGTCAAAATTTTTGAAAAATTGTCAATAATGATCAATAATTGTCAAAGCTGTCAAAATTGGTCAATAATTGTCAAAAATGGTCAATAATTGTTAAAATTTGAAAAAATGGTCTAAATGGTCAGAATTTTTGAAAAATTGTCAAAAATGAACAATAATTGTCAAAAATGGTAAAATTGGTCAATAATTGTTAAAATTTGAAAAAGTGGTCAAAAATTGTCAAAATTTTTGAAAAATTGTCAAAAATGATCAATAATTGTCAAAATTGGTCAATAATTGTCAAAAATGGTCAATCATTGTTAAAATTTGGAAAAATGGTCAATAATTGTTAAAATTTGGAAAAATGTTCTAAAGTTGTCAAAAATGATCAATAATTGTCAAAACTGTAAAAATTGGTCAATAATTGTTAAAATTTGAAAAAACAGTCAAAAATGGTCAATAATTGTCAAAATTTTTGAAAAATGGTCAAAATGTTCGAAAAGTGGTCAAAAATGGTCATTTTAGTGTGCATAAGAAGCAAGCCTCTGTCAGCGGTCCGACGACCGCTCACCTTTTTTTTTGGATTGGTGTAACACTAAAAGAATTAAAAATTAGACGGCCCTTAATATTCTACAATGCCAGTATAAAAGTCAGTATAGTTATTCCTTCGATATTTTATACCTAGATTTATACCGAGAATAACTGGATGTCGGTTCTACAATGGATTCCTATGACAGGTACAGTTATTCCGAGAATATCTCGCAGGTAGTTCCAATGAACCAACGTTTTGACGTTTGACGCTTTGAAAAGCGGGAGTTTCTGATATATTAACTAACCATAATTCAAATTTCTTGGATTGTTTTGATAAATTAGAGAGTGGAAGAGAATTCACTGATTTCAGAATATTAGTTTATTTTTCTTATTTTGGTTATAAATAAAAAGGAAGTTAATCAATAAAATTGATGTGCTATTAATGGAAGAGGTGAAGAGGTTGAATTTTTGAAGTAGGTATTTAACTTTCATATCATTGAATTTATTTCAGAATCCAAAAAACTGACACAGTTATTAATACTAGGGAAGATTAAGGCCTGCAGACAGCAAATCTGTTTCTGCAGCCAAAAGCACATAAGAAATTCCAGTTCATCATATTCTTCAAAATAATTCTGCCTGATAACAAATTTTTCAAATTAGAAACCTCATTCAACTTATGCTATACTTTACATAACTTTAAATACTTTAGGATCAGTATAGTCTTATATCTTCAATTTCCTATCTTCTGACACGAGACATTACAGCAATTGTTGTTGGTATTTTCACGCGAAACCAACCAATAGAAATGCAGAATAAGTTTATTCCTCGGTTATTCTCCCAAATTGGAATAGATAACTTATGCTCTGGTTTATACTTGGAATAAAGATAAACCTCTAATGTAGAACGCAATAGTGACTCGTTATCCTACGTATAGCAAATACCAGGTTTATACTCAAATTGTAGAACCGGCCCTAATAGAGAGAATAATGCTACGACAACCTTTTTATATTTTATTTGACAACTTACTTCAAAACTATTACAAAAAATATTACTATGGTTACACAGTCAACAGTCATTTAGTGACATTTAACATTTTAAATTCAGTTTTTAACTTCTCAAAATTTTAGTTTTTCTCAAACATGGCTGCTTTTGTAAAACGTGTATTTAAAAAATACGTTGTACCGTGCTGGTCTTCAATGCTGCTTTCTCTGATCGCCGCATTTTGTTTGAGCGTGTATTGCGAGCAAGAAGATCAAAAAGATGTCCGACATTTGGTTCAAATATCATACCTTATCATGATTGCAAATGCCTGTTCTGGATTATTGAGATATAGTAAGAATTAATGTTTTTTTTAATGAATTGCAATCAAAATAAATATTTTATTTTCCATATAGCGAATGACGTCTCCTACTGCGATCTTCGTATACTTCTAGACTACGCCCAGCTGGTACTGAGTCTTCCGCTAATGGTAACCGAATTTTTATTGAAAAATGAAATTGCATCAATAGAAATATCTTACATACCCACAGGTATAGCAATTGCAACATTAATTATGTTCATTATACTCGAGTATGAACGAAAAGATTTAACTGATCTAAACGTTATAACAAGTATCCTTTGTTACACCATCCTTGGATACAGTTATAATCTATATACTGTTCTGGCTGGCTTGTGTTATGGAATATATTACTTTGTTATCAAAAGGAAGGAAGGATGTTGCTCAAAAAAGGCTAATCAATTCAATTTACTAATGTCGGCGTTTGCTTTATTGTTGCTGTTATCGTTGGATCCAAATTGCCTTTCGTTGGAGGATTAAGGTGGCCATGCGTAAATTTAATGTGATTAATATGTAATATACGTAAATAAATTTTCTTATTTATCTGTTGACGTCATGTTTATTAAGAATTGTCTTACTGTCAGAAATATCTCGATTAATAATTTACATTTGTATTTTGTAATCTCCTAGGTCATCGTCCATCCTGTCCTCTTCAGGAAGGTGGACAGGTCACTAGGAGACATCTCCTTTATATCGGCAGGTGTAGGCCAAAACTCACCGAACACACACTCTCTTATTGACGATAACTTCCGGCACTCTCATAAGACATGCCTGACAGTTTCATCTTCTTGTTCACACATTCTGCATAGAGGTATGTCCACTAGTCCCATAGTATGGATGTGTTTCCTTAGTTGACAGTGGCCAGTCAGAAATCCTACTGTTAAGCGTAGGTTTTTCATGGTCAGTAAAATATAATTCATCAAACATAGCATTTAAATACACATAACTGAGGTATGCGAAATACATTATTGTTTTGAGAAAAAATTTCCGTCAATTACAATAACAAAAAGTATTCTCATGACGTATCCATTCGATTGTAACCTGAAACCTCTTACCCATGATGACAAACGTCAAACTCAAAAAGTCACAACTATGTCAAGAGATTCTCCGAACTCTTTGAAAAACAATCTTTTCATTTTGTTAGATGGTAAAACAACGCTACCATCTACAAATTCCATAACACCAGCTACTACTAGAGATGTAGGTATACAGCATGGAAGCGGGGTAATTTGTGAACAACCTGCAGCTGTACCTATAGAAGACAGTGTAAAAGTGGAGAAGCCGAACTTCCAAAATATAAATTCAAATAATTTATGCAATATACGTGGTCCTGATGATGATAAAGCAGAACCTTTGGTTGAGTTATCCACATCATCAGAAAATGAGAATAAGAAAAATCAATCTGAGGAAGAAGAAGAAAAAGAGGGGTGCGCAGTCGTTTGTATGTTTTACACCTTACAGTGCTGTGAATGTACTATTATGTAATTTTTTTACTGTTTGGTTAGTAAGGCAAAAGTTTTATGTTTACAAATTCTAATAAAGATATCATTGATTACTAAGTATTGATGGCATATTAATTTTATTGGTAAATATTTTAGTATCTGTTTTTTTTCAACAGATAAAAACCAAACTTGAAATATGTATAATTTCATTATATTCAACATATAATCTTGAATAGTTCCACTAGTACCTGGTCATAACAGATAAAGACTTCTACATTCGGTAGCGGACATTCCCAGTGGCGTTATGTTAATGTCTCAGTTGCTAATATTGTGGTTTGCGTTTTTATAAATGGTTGTCTATGGTGATTGAATGTTCGTTAAATCCTTTCATTCCGTTCAGAGTATTCTAATGGAATTGATTTTATTTTCCACCCAACTCGTGTAATCCCCTTTCTACAATTGTTAAGGTTATCTTATACAGTAAAGTAATTTCCGTGTAATTTTTGCATATTGGTTGATCACCCTTTTTATGTATTGTTATTATTTGACCATTCTTCTGACATTTCTTTTTCTTCCCATATTCCACTTATTATTTGATATATTTTTTTTGTCAGCCCGGTTCCTCCATATTTCATAAATTTTATATCAATTCCATCACTACCAGGCGGCTTTCTATGTTTGCGATCATTGCAAACGTCAAATAATAATTGCTGGTCTTAAATTAAAATATGCTGAATCCAAATATTATAAAAATAAGTACGTCGTGCTCAAAAATTTAACGATATCCTTACCTTATCCAACCAACTAAACCACCCTTAGCTATCCAGTTGCAATGTCATTTAGTGCCAAGCTGGCATCACACCGTATCGGCCACCTTTTGTACTACCTATCTAGCTACTGTTTATGGTTAATAAGTAAAAAAGAAGAAATGTGACCAAGAATTAGGAACTTAGGAATCCCATGAATGTGCTTAGAAAAGAAAAAAAACCTCATTACTGGATCCAACGATATCCTTACCTTATCCAACTAACGAAACCACCCTTAGCTATCCAGTTACAAAGTCAATTAGTGCCAAGCTGGCATCACTGAATGCGTATCGGCCACCTTATGTACTACCTATCTAGCTGTTGATAAGTAAAAAAGAAGAAATGTGACCATGAATTAGGAACTGAGGAATCCCATAAATGTTCTTAGAAAAGAAAACAGCTCATTATTATTGAATCCAATGATATCCTTTCCTTATCCAACCAACCAAACCACCCTTAGTAGCTATCCAGTTACAATATCATTGTAATTTGTGGGATTTGGGTCTAGGTTTATTAATGTATTATTATTAATAGAGAGAATAATGCTACGACAACCTTTTTATATTTTATTTGACAACTGACTTCAAAACTATCACAAAAATATTACTATGGTTACACTAAAGTCCCAATATACTGCGGCCCCAGAATTGACGTGGTAGATCAAATACCTAAAATAAAATTAATCAACTCTGGTACCTCAAGGGAGTTTTTAGTTTTCTTCCAAAACGTGTTTTTTTTATTTTCTTTTAGTTTTCCATGGGTGGCTCATCCTCTGTAGATAACTTTTCGTTTTCTTCAGAATTTGATTTAGTCGAAGAAGACAACTCCAATAGATATAAACGCTGTAGTGGTCGAATTAGTTCACCCTTACTCGTTTTTATTCTTGCTACTCTATGAATACCGTCCTTTCCCTTATATAATTTCTCAACCTTTCCCAAAGGCCAAGTAATCCGTTTTTTATTATCTGAACCAATTAACACTACTTCTCCTATCTTCAGATTATCGTTTCTTCCGCAAAGTATGATGATTTTCTTAAATTTTGTAGAAACTTAAAACGATTTTTGAAAAAAATATTATCTACGATGTCTAAATCAACAACCTCGTCAGAAACGCTGTGTAGTGGTTTTAAAAACTTTGATGGGGTTAGAACCTCCCACTCGTCAACATCAGAAACATAAGTTAGCGGCCTCTCGTTAATCACCGCTTCAATATCACATAAAACCGTATATAGCTCGACGTAGTGAAGCGAGGCCTTTCCTAATTGCCGACGAAGCAGCTCTTTTACTACTCGAACTAACCGTTCCCACCACCCGCCCCACCAAGAAGACGATGGTGGATTAAAATTCCATTTTATTCTTTTGGTTCCAGAAAATTGTTCAATTTCTTCCCAATTCAACTTACCCAACAAATTATTGCTCCCATGGAAATTTGTCCCATTGTCCGAATAAATAATTTTAGGCCTTCCCCTTCTACTAATAAATCGTCGAAGAGCGTATAAAAATGCTTCAGTAGAGAGGGACTTTACCAACTCTAAATGTAGAGCCCTGTATACTGCATATGTAAATAGCTTTTTCACCTCCCTTTAAATATAAGGGACCTGCTAAATCGATACCAACGATTTCAAAAACTCCTGCATCATTAATCCTGTTAGTAGGTAATGGGGCAAAGGGTGTTTCAATTGGTTTACTACTTAGTTTTTTACAGGTAACACATGAGTAAATTATGGCATTTAGAGTTTTTCTGGCTTTTATTAACCAAAATTTTTCTCGAATTATTCCTAAAAGTATTTTCGGACCAGCATGACAACTTTTTTCGTGTTCCTCAACTAAAAGTTTTCCTATTATTTCATTTTTCTTAGGAATAATTATGGGATATTTAAAATCTTCAGGAAAATCACCATAAATAAGCTTGGTTTTTAATCTTAAAATTCCATTTTTATCTCCAAAAATTTCAAACTTCCTCAATCCCTTCACATTTTCTTTTATGTCCTTGTTTTGAACAAATTTTATCAAACATGTCTCCGCTTCTTCCATTTCTTGACTGTCTAAATAATTTGTTGTTTTTCTTTAATTCCATGTGTTGGAAATTCATTTTCCAACCGCTTTGCTTTCGCAATCTAAAGATTGGTTGGCGTACGATCGAGCTCTAGGACGTACCTACCGGCAGAACGACAGTACGATATAAAACCTTGATGTGAAAGGAGTATTGGTTGGTGTATTTGAAGTATTCTAGATTGCTCTCTTGATTACTGTAATCTATTGCAAGTATAAAATCAACTAAGTATTCAATTAATATCAGTGCACACAAGTGACAGGAGTAAAAGGAAAGGAAAACTGGTAACATCTTAATATATTAAAGAAATTAAGTTATTGAACATCCATTGACTGTGACGCCGAATTAAGGTACTACCTACTTTACCGAGTTGTCAGATTGTGCTCGAAGTCATTCACTTTTGTAAGAGGTACTGGTAGCTGTTTGCGAATTATAGGGATCATATAATGACAATTGTATACCGCCAGGACTAATTGTATAATATGTATCTGTACGTAATTGTTAGACTACTACTGTGGTATTAAAATTTGAGATTGTTAGCCTACGAGTTTTTATTTTGAACGAGATTATTGTATTTCTCAAATAGTAGGTGAACTAGGAGTGGACAGAGCTGGAGCTGACGTTGAACTCAAAACGACAACCCCCATTTCTCCTACATTTTGATGGTCCTTCGAGCCGGATAGCTACTAGCTACATTCATGGTTTTTCTTGTTCTTGTTTCTTGTTCTCCAGAATTGCTCATCACGAGTACCCTTAATTTCGTTACTCGTAGGTAGTAGAGGTCGTTCAAATATATCTAGACCAACACTCCTTCCTCTTTAAACCAGTACCTCTTGTCAAAGGACAATTCTTGTTTGTCAACTAAATGGTGATATTCTTTAACCACTCGAATCGTCAAGATCGGTGGAAATCAAATTTGTTTCTGGAGGTAGTCGGCTGGCTGAAGAAAAATTACAACATCGTGCAACGCAGCATGGTAAACTGAATCGCTAGCTAGGACCTGTTCCTACAACACGATAAGAAACTTGTGTGAGTGACTACTAATTAATAGGTTGAAACAAATGTAAATAAACGTTTGTAAATAATAACATTGTTCGAGATATAAATACTTATTATTTAAATTATCTTTGAAATAAAGAATTTGCGGTTTATTCCAAATTGCGATAAGTTGTGGCTTGAATGTAAAGCTACAACCGCCATAAGCTTTATTGTATTCTTGTATTATATATTTTCTAGTTTAATGTACTTTATTGTGAAATACTTAATTAAGTATTAACAATTGCGCGTAGGTCTATTATAGTTTTTGTTCATAATTAAAAAAAAAATGTTCTGAATATCTAGTTCTTGTTTATAGACAACTGCTTAAATTCTTGGAACAAAAGCAGTGGATATCTGTTTCTTCAATGTACTACATGGGTACTTGCATAATACGATTATATTCGATCAACTGGATTATTTTTCTCGAAATTGTATTTAAAACTTGGCTGTTCGCACGAGTTAGGCTTAATTCGTCGTTTTTTTTCTAGAAAAAAAAAAACTGGAATAAATTGGGTACACTGAAAAGCAGTGTCCGCTAAAAGTAACAGTTAAAAAAAAAAAAAAAAATATATAAAAGTTTATTATTGTCAAAACTAATTAAAAATTTGCTTATTTCAAAACAATATACCTATATTTGATCTGGAAAAATTGTAACCTTTATCTATTTCTTGATAAATTGAGTGTTTAAAATGGCTCTTGTAACACAAAGAAATAATCGTAATGCGGCTAAAGCTCAAATTGATAGAATTGCTAATTGGGCTTCAGCAAATAAGGATATAGCTGATAACATTTTTTTGTTTCAAGACAGAATAGAGCTTTTGAAAGATAATTTTAGAAGATACAATGAGTCTCAAGACAAAATTGAAAACTTGATTACTCAAACCGATATTGATGATGAAGACAGAATTCTATTAGAAACTAATTATTTTGATACTTTATCAGTATTGAGAGAGGGCGTTAAGCGACTAACCCGTGCGACCAGCAACACTAGTGATAATTTAGCAGGTAGCAAAATACAGCTACCAGAAATAAAGATACCTCCTTTTGATGGTGACCCCACTCACTGGAAAAGTTTCTTTGATCTTTTTAATGCCTTGATTATTAAAAACTCTCGCTTAACATCTAACGCTGAACGTTTGTTTTATTTAAGAAGTTTTTTAAGAGGTCACGCGTTAGAGATTGTTGCCAGTCTTCCTATTTCAGACGATAACTTTGAAATTGCTATAGACCTACTAAAGAAAAGGTATGAGAATGTGGGTACCTTGTCCAATGGTATTTTTCACAGGCTTTTAAATCAGCCAGCAGTCTCTAAGCATAATTCACAAAATTTGCGAACATTCTTAGACAGCACCAGAAAAAATCTAGATTCTCTTAAAAATTTGAGAACTGGGGATAAAGAAACATTTGAGGCATTTTTAGTTTTTCTTTTAGAACAAAAATTAGACTTCTATTCAAAAAAAGAATTCGAAAAAGCTAGGGATTTAAGCAAACTTCCCTCTTTGGATCAATTTCTAACTTTTTTGGAGAAACATTGTGTTATTGCCGATAATTTAAATAGTCTTGATTATGTTACTGACAAAAAATCTCCAAAGCCAATTAAAATGGTCAGTCTACATACTAATAGTTCTGATAATGTAGCAAAAACTAGTAAACCTTGTACATATTGCAACAGCATCGGTCATAAAATTTATACTTGCAAGAAGTTTGCACAGCAGTCACCTAGGAACAGACATAGCTATATAAAAAACAAACAATTTTGTTATAATTGTTTGAATGCCAAACATTCGGTTGAGCATTGCACATCTAGTTACACATGCCAAGTATGTAATAAAAAGCATCACTCCTTGTTACACCTTGACAGAACTCATCCTGATCATCCGCATTCACAATCGAAACAAAATATTCAATCACAAAGCCACGCAGATCGAAACCTTGATATCTCTTTTCGTCAAGTAGCCTCAACGTCTGGTAGGCCTAGTCAAATCGAGAATCTGGATTCCACAGGCTCTAACAGTCAACTACAAAATTCCTCTATAGAAAGAGTCAACTTGTCTAGTGTGTCAGGCCACAACGAACATGTGTTACTCGCGACTTGTAAGGCAATCGTGTACACAAAGAATAGATCTCCCGTGATTGTCAAAATTCTGTTAGATCCTGGATCCCAAACTAGTTTTATTAGTGAGAGCCTTTTCAATAAACTAGGTTTCAGACCCTATCGTCAAGAAATGACGATTACCGGACTTGGAAATTGTAATGCTAGCACTTCTAATCAAATGTTAGACGTTACTCTACACTCTAGAGTCAACAAAAATAAGAATATTTTAGCATCTTGTGCAGTTATCGAAACAATAACGGCAAATCTTCCTCAAGTGCCGATCAAATCAAATGAATTGAACATTCCTCATGATATTTTTGAAAGTCTTGGTGACGATGAATTCTTCAAGCCTTCTCAAATTGATATTCTTCTGGGGGCAGATTGTTACTATCAGCTACTCAAATCTGGATTGTACAGACTTGGTAACAACCTACCTGTACTCTTGGATACACATTTTGGTTGGATTGTATCGGGAAATATCCCCGCTAAATTTCTTGATAATGGGCCTCGCCAATCCATAGTATCACACTCATTCTTAATAACTAACTCTACGGAATGTGTCAATTCGCGACTTGACTTGATTCTCGAGCAATTCTGGAAGCAAGAGGAGGTTCAGAATACTTCTGGTTCAATGTCTCCAGAAGATGAATTAGCAGAAAAGATATTCACTTCTACTGCTAAGGTTCTAGAAAATGGGACATTTCAGGTAAATATGCCTCTTAAAAGTTTTTCTGCGCATACGCAGCTAGGTGATTCATATGTTATGGCGAAGAAACGATTTTTTATCTTGGAAAAACGTTTCGAGCGAGATCCTCAGCTCTTCTTGGAGTATAAGAGGTTTATAAATGAGTACTTGGCCTTAGGACATGCAAAGGTAGTTCCCTTGTCTTTAGTTAATTCTCTAAATGAGAATAAATATTTTATCCCTCATTTATGTGTGATAAGGAATGAAAGTATTAGCACCAAGCTCCGCGTAGTTTTTGATTTCTCTGCCAAAACGACGTCATCGTTGTCGTTAAACGATATTACCCTTAAAGGTCCTCAAGTGCACCCAGAGTTATTTGACATTCTTACTAGATTTCGAACGTATAAATATGCTCTCACCTGCGACATTGAAAAAATGTTTCGTCAAGTTCGAATGAATCCTGAGCAGAACTTCCTACAGAATATACTGTGGAGAGACTCACCTGACGAACCACTTCTTTGTTTGGAACTTCAAACGGTGTCTTTTGGACAATCTTGTTCACCTTTCCTCAGCTGCAGGGTGATTAAGGAAATAGCTCTGCGAAACTCAAATCTTGATCTTGCTTCTGAAGTATTGTTGTCACAAACGTATGTTGATGATGTGTTAGGAGGAGCTTTCAATGTAACCGAACTTGAACGGTTATATACACAATTGAATACCATACTTAACAAACCGGGTTTCAGGCTACACAAGTGGTGTTCCAATTCTACACAGTTTTTGGAACAAATTTCTAATTCCCATACTTCAGATCTAGATCTGAACTTCGGAAATTCTCCCTACAAGATTCTAGGTTTAAAGTGGAACCCAGCTTCAGACAATTTAAAAATTTCAGCTTCATCTGCCCTCGAAAATAGCCCAATCACTAAAAGGAAAATTCTATCTATCATAAGCTCTTGTTATGATCCGCTAGGTTTGGTAAATCCCTGTATAGTAATGGGTAAAGTCATCATGCAAAAACTGTGGCTGCAAAAAATTGAGTGGGACGTTCCTATCAAGGATCCCATGTTGTTAAAAGATTGGACGAAATTTTGTGATACTCTCCTTGGTTTAAAAACCCTAGAAATTCCGAGGTACCTGTTTAATGACAAAAAAGTTGCTGAAGTGCAAATACATGGATTTAGTGATGCCAGTAATATGGCTTATGGAAGTGTAATTTACCTTCGTGTAAAATACACAGATTATTCTGTTTCTTGTAATCTTGTTTCTAGTAAATCCAGAGTAGCTCCTATTCGAAAAACGATTACTATTCCGCGGCTCGAACTTTCTGCCATGTTGTTGTTGGCTAATCTAGTCTCTAGAATTTTGTATATTTTTCAAAACAAAATACCAATTGAATCAGTAAACCTCTGGACTGATTCACAAATTGCGTTGTACTGGATTAAAAGTCACTCCTATCGATGGAATACTTTCGTTTCAAATAGAGTATACCAAATTCAGGAGCTCTGTGAAAATTATCATTGGCGTCATGTGCCTTCAGCACTCAACTCCGCCGATATCTTATCTAGAGGATCCTTTGATAAAAAGAATCTAGATTCTTGGTTTCATGGGCCCTCGTTCTTGCGAACTCCAAAATGGGATGTAACTAAAATTGATTCCTATGCTCCTGTAGAAAATCCGCCGGAAGAAAAGAAAATCTCCTTGTTAACTTCAGCAAAACATGAAACTTTCTGGAAGCAGACTATTGCTCGATTTTCAAAGCTGTCATCTTTGAGACGCACAGTGGCATACCTTTTTAGATGGGTACACAATTACAAAAATAGAGATGTAAAATTGTCAGGCCCACTTCAAGTTGATGAGTTGGACAAAGCACTGATGTTTCTAGTCAAACAAATTCAATCTGAAAATTTTACTTTAGAAATTTCTGACATTTCTAACAAAAAACCCTTGTCCAACAAGCAAATTGCTTCGTTGCACCCTTTTCTTGATGCCGCTGGTTTATTAAGAGTAGGAGGTCGACTGCAACATGCAGAAATACCTTGGGATCAGAAGCATCCGATACTCTTGCCATCAAAAAATTATTTTGTACAGCTGCTGTTAACACACGAGCATCGTAGATTGGGACATTGTGGTCCCCAAAACTTGTTATGTAATATTAGACTACGTTTTTGGCCTTTAAATGGATTACGTCAAATCAAACGTATTTTAAAAGATTGTATCACGTGTCATCGCTTTAAAGCCGCAACTGCGCAACAGATTATGGCTCCTCTTCCCCCAGATCGCATAGTACGAGCACGCCCCTTTCAGAAGGTCGGTATCGACTTTGGTGGACCTTTTCTGATCCGTACCTCTAGACTTCGTAAAGCTCCAATCATAAAGTGCTATATAGCCATATTTGTATGTATGGTAACTAAAGCCGTACATGCTGAGTTAGTCACTGGACTATCCACTGATGCCTTTATCCTCACCTTGAAACGATTTGTTGCTCGTAGAGGGCAACCCAGTGTGATATACTCCGACAATGGCACAAATTTTGTAGGAGCTCGAAATCAACTATATGAACTTTACAAGTTCTTCAACTCTTCAGAATCTCTTGTTGGCATCCGCGATTTTTTAGCTCAAAATGAGACTAGTTGGAAGTTCATCCCTCCCAGATCGCCTCACTGGGGAGGCTTATGGGAATCGGCAATAAAAAGTGCCAAATATCATCTGTATCGTCTACTCGGTGAATCCCAGTTCACATATGAGGAGTTCAGCACCATTCTAGCTCAAGTGGAGGCTATCTTGAACTCTCGACCTCTTTATGCCTTGTCAAATGATCCAAACGATCTAAGCCCCCTTACTCCGGGGCATTTCTTGATAGGCACTCCCTTAACAGCGTATCCTGATAAGGATGTAGCTACTATCCCTACTAACCGACTATCCTTTTGGGTTCAGTGCTCCAAGGTTCAACAAAACTTCTGGAAGAAATGGACTGTAGAGTACTTGAACCGATTGCAAAATCGCCCAAAATGGCTACATCCCGTTAAAGACCTTAACATTAATGATGTGGTTCTATTAAAGGATGAAGATACACCACCCTTGAAATGGCCACTGGCTCGTATCCTTGAAACCATAAAAGGTAAGGATGGTCATATCAGAGTGGTGCGTTTGCGCACTTCGGACGGTGAATATACACGTCCTATAACAAAAATTTGTCCCCTTCCTCTATCATCTGAAAGTTCTGAAAGTATGGACTTGTAAAGCTGTTTGTTTCTATTTAAGAACCTCACTCCTTGGCGGTCGGCTATTGTCCTTTCGCAATTAATATTTGTATCCTTCGTTTTTTCTCTGGATCCTCGTCTGTTTATTTCCTTTTTTGGTGTGAACAGTTATGATATCCTATTCTTCTTGCACTTTGGTGGCGGCAGTATGTTGGAAATTCATTTTCCAACCGCTTTGCTTTCGCAATCTAAAGATTGGTTGGCGTACGATCGAGCTCTAGGACGTACCTACCGGCAGAACGACAGTACGATATAAAACCTTGATGTGAAAGGAGTATTGGTTGGTGTATTTGAAGTATTCTAGATTGCTCTCTTGATTACTGTAATCTATTGCAAGTATAAAATCAACTAAGTATTCAATTAATATCAGTGCACACAAGTGACAGGAGTAAAAGGAAAGGAAAACTGGTAACATCTTAATATATTAAAGAAATTAAGTTATTGAACATCCATTGACTGTGACGCCGAATTAAGGTACTACCTACTTTACCGAGTTGTCAGATTGTGCTCGAAGTCATTCACTTTTGTAAGAGGTACTGGTAGCTGTTTGCGAATTATAGGGATAATATAATGACAATTGTATACCGCCAGGACTAATTGTATAATATGTATCTGTACGTAATTGTTAGACTACTACTGTGGTATTAAAATTTGAGATTGTTAGCCTACGAGTTTTTATTTTGAACGAGATTATTGTATTTCTCAAATAGTAGGTGAACTAGGAGTGGACAGAGCTGGAGCTGACGTTGAACTCAAAACGACAACCCCCATTTCTCCTACACCATGCATTTACTTCTCTTCTTGTTTTTAACATTGTGGTAAATTCTGAGACTCCATCCTACTAGTCGTCTTAATTTTAAATACTTTCCAAAATAATTTATATTTTGATAAAATTCTTCAGAACTTTCTACTAAACTAGTAGTAACCAGTTTTTTACTTTCCTTCCTCGCTTCTTCTTCTGTAGCTTGAACCTCTCCTTTTGGCCATTTTTCTTCTGATTCTTTGAGCCATTGCGGTCCTTGCCACCATTTTTTCTCAATCAATTGTTTGCCGCTAAAACCACGTGATAACACACCTGCTATATTAATTTCTCCTGGTACATGTTGCTACTGGTTAATATCACTGTATTTTCTAATTTCTTTCACTCTGTTTCCAAAAAAAGTATTCCACAAACCTTTTGTTTTTATCCAGCTTAAAGTTATCATAGAATCACTCCAGTAGTAGGTTTTAAGATTTCTAAAGTCCTCTACTTCCTTAACAGTCTCCGCTAACCTTACCCCTATTAGAGCAGCCATCAATTTTATTCTAACCTAGGAAGTGTTACGGACTTAACAGGACAAAGTCTTGATTTTGCAAGTAAAAGTTTAATCAAAACAAATTTTTCAAATTCTATTCGAATAAATATGCATGCCGCGTAAGCGGTTTTACTTGCATCAACAAAAACATGAAGCGTTTTATTTATTATTTCGTTATCATTTTCTGAATTTTTAAAAATATATCTTGGAATACTGCAAAAATTTAAGCAATTTATACTTTTAAGCCAAATTTCAAAACGATGTTTAATATCTTCCGCTAGTTTTTCATCCCGAGCTAGTTTTAATTTCCAAGTCTCTTGTAATAATAACTTAGGTAATAATGTAAATGGTGCTATAAAGCCAATCGGGTCGAAAACTCTCTGGGTAGCCGATAAAATACCTCTTTTAGTTTTAGGAATGTCGTGAAGTGTACCTAAGTTTTTGATATCACAAGATAAAAGATCTGTATGGTAGTTCCATTTTATCCCTAAAACTGATATAATTTTGTTTTGAATATTTTCCTCTATCATAGAATTTTCTATACTAGTCATCCTGTTATAAAACCATCCCCTCAGGTCGAAATTTGCTCTTTTCAAAATATCAGTAGATTCTTTTATAAATTTATTCAAATCCGTTTCATTTTCAACGCTAAATACACAATTGTCTACATAAAATGTATTCAGGAGTTGATTTGCAGTATCTCTATATATTTCTTCCTTTCTCAAATGCAAATTCAACGTTGCCGCCAAAAGAAATGGACTTGGTTTCAGCCCAAAAACTACTCTACAGTGTCTGAAGAGTTGAATTTCTCTTTTTTCATAATTTTTCCACCATAAAAAACGCAAATAATTTCTATCTTCCGTTTTTACACTTATTTGTAAAAATGCCTTAGCGATATCAGCCGTTACCCCAATTTTATGTATTCTAAATTTTAAAATTAAAAGAATAATAAGTTCTATCAGGTTAGGACCCTTTTCTAATAAATCCTTCAGTGAATTACCATTGTTATCCTTTGCTGATGCATCGAATACTGGCCTTATTTTTGTAGTAGTATTGGATTCTCGTATCACTGCGTGATGAGCCAAGTAGTGCAAATTTTCTTCTAATGGTTCCTCTTCTACTTCTTCTATTATTCCGATAGCTTTCCACTCTTGAAAAACCTTATCATAATCTGAAAACTTATTTATGTAAATTAAACGTTTTGTGGTAGAAAATAACCTTTTTTCCGCTAAATTGTAATTTGAGGTTATTGCTGGATAACCTTCTGTCCACGGTAAACTCACTTCATACCTATTTTTTTGGTTTATTACTGTTTCCTCTTTAAATTTCTCCAAAGTTCTGCTCTCTATATTTCCTCCACATTTCGCATCTATAGGATCTTTTATCCCTAGTGTCTCTAAATTCCACAAGTTACTCAAAGAAGAGTCTGTAAGATAAGTTGATATAAAAGTATTCAGTTCATTACTGCATTTTTGTTGTCCTATTATTGTCCAACCAAACATGGTTTCAAAAGCTACTAAAAAATCATTTATATTTTCAAAGTTTCCAGTCATAATATTACCAAAGAAATCTGCACTGATCAATAAATTAATTTCGAAATTTTTGGAAGCAGTATCATTAATGACTATATTTTTCTATTTTAATATATTAATCACCCTTACATCATTAAGCCTTGGAACGTAATTACATATTTTATTTTGTTCCAACAAAGGATTACTGAAGGATTTTTCTATATTTTCAATTTCTGCCCCAAATAATCTATGAATTTTTGGAGACCCCTGAATTCCACCAAATGTACCCTGAACTATATTTTGCTCTCCAATCCTTTGAAGTTCCAATTCTTCTGCATATTGTGTTGAAATATAAGATCGTTGAGAATCAGAATCTAACAGAAACAGAGCCCTTACAATTTTAAATTTTATATTTTTGGAAATAACCCTAACATTTATTGTTTGTAGCAGTACTTCTGATACAACTGTTGTCAAGGTATTTTCTTCAGTAATATCTGTCCTTTTTGATTCCTTTTTCTCCTTGTGCAAGTCAGGACACATAATGGTATAGTGTTTTCGCGTACATTTCATGCATTTTACCAACGTTTTGCATGTTCTGAATGTATGGAATAATCTTAAACATGAAAAACATCCTGTATCTACGACCACCATTAAAATTAAGCATTTACAAACTCATATAAATACGTGAAATTACGTTTTATACATACGTTTAAAGCGTGTGAAAAAAAACAATGCTTTTTAAATGGAAGTTTCATTATTTTTGAAAGTTGTCAAAAATGGTCAATAATTGTTGAAATTTTGAAAAAATGGTCAATAATTATAAAAAACTGACAAAAATGGTAAATAATTGTCAAAATTTTTAAAAAATGTTCAAAATTTTTGAAAAATTGTCAAAAATGGTCAATAATTGTCAGAAACTGTCAAAAATGGTCAATAATTGTTAGAATTCGGAAAAATGGTCAAAAATTATCAAAATTTTGAAAAAATGGTCAATAATTATAAAAAAACTGTCAAAAATGGTCAATAATTGTTGAAAATTCTCAAAATTTTTGAAAAATGGTCAAATTTTTTGAAAAATTGTCAAAAATGGTCAATAATTATCAGAACCTGTCATAAATGCTCAAAAATGGTCAATAATTGTTAAAATTTGGAAAAATTGTCAAAAATGATCAATAATTGTCAAAGCTGTCAAAATTGGTCAATAATTGTCAAAAATGGTCAATAATTGTTAAAATGGTCAATAATTGTTAAAATTTGAAAAAATGGTCTAAATGGTCAAAATTTTTGAAAAATTGTTAAAAATGATCAATAATTGTCAAAACTGTCAAAATTGGTCAATAATTGTTAAAATTTGGAAAAGTGGTAAAAAATTGTCAAAATTGGTCAATAATTGTCAAAAATGGTCAATAATTGTTAAAATTTGGAAAATTGGTTAATAATTGTTAAAATTTGAAAAAAAAATGGTCTAAAATTTTGAAAAATGGTCAATAATTGTCAAAATTTTTGAAAAATGGTCAAAATGTTCGAAAAGTGGTCAAAAATGGTCATTTTAGTGTGCATAAGAAGCAGGCTTCTGTCGGAGGTTCGCACCTTTTTTTGGATTGGTGTAACACTAAAAGAATTAAAAATTAGACGGAAAATGTTCTTATTGCATATTTCTCGGAAAAGTCAATGGAAATCATCAATGTTATGGTCCCATTATTCAATGTTGAAAACTACCATAAATTGAAATTTAAGCATTGATATAAGTAAATTTCATAAACTTATTACCTTCATAAAACGACAATCAGAGAGCCTTAAACCAAAAAAATAAAAAATTTTCACAAGGGAACAGATTTTGGATTTCTTATGATGAAGGTAGGCAATAATTCAAACACAATTATTAAAAAGAGAGGTTATGTAATATATAATTGAGGGAAAGTATTTTTAATGTGGTCGTAGATAAAACATTGTATGATACTCATGCGTGAATTACTTTTGCGCAAAAAGGTACTAGCTACGCTCGTGCCTTTCATTTTCGCAACTCGTGCGCAAAAGTATCACTTCACGCACTTGTATCATAAATAACTATTTTTATTTGCAATAATTGCCCTTTTTTGATCTAAAGTCATTTTTTGTGCTTTTATACAATCCTGGCTAGTATGCGAGTTTTTTTCACAGAAAATACAAGAAAAAATTGGTTGCTTATCTTTACTTGCTTTATTCTCTGTATGTAAAGTTTCAACAGTATACTTTTCATCATATTTTTCTCTGTAACTTTTATTTTCAAAACTCTACTGAGCTAATTTTATACGCTCTTCAGCCTCTACTTCGACTTTTAGAAATTTCAGTAAACCCTGTAATTCATTATTGAAAGTTTTATTATTAGATACTCGATTACGCTCCCAAATTTTAAGAAGTTCGTACGGTAACGCAGATTCGACAAGTGGTAAGAGCATCGCCGCATATTTATCGCTTGTTACACCTAATGTTTCTAATGCTCTAAGCTGAGTCTCCAACCTATCATACAAAGTTGATAAAACGATAATACCTGTGTTTTTGCCTTTGAGGATTGCTGATTAGGCACTAAATTTAGTAATTCCCTCACGCATACCTCAATCAAAATTTCGTCCCTTGCGAATCTGGTTTTTCGTTGCTCTATAGCGATTTTATAGTTCGCTGCTGAAGGAGGAAAACTTTCAACCAGGTTTCTCGCCTGCGATCCTTCTTCTGTTGCTTGTATTAAATACTGGTACTTGTCTTCGTCTGGTAGATCAGTATCGTCGTTAATCTTCTTGAATTCTCCCCAAAAATTTATCCAGTTTTTGACATTGCCGTCAAATTTTTTGATTTCTAACTTTGGCAGATTGATATTTTTGACTGGTTTTTTGAGTTTTTCATCTCTAGACTCCCTTTTTTCATTTCCTTTATATTTTTAATCATAAACTCACATCGGTTTCTGTATTTACAAACTTCATCACGAATTATTCTCTTGATCATCTATTTCTTCACTAATATCTTCTGAAATGTTTTCTTCTTCAATTAATATTATCTCTTTAATGCTGCTATTCAACGCAAACACGCTTTATCCATAACTTGTTGCAGGATGCGTTCTTCATCGTTTGGATCCACCTCTTCTATTTTCTTAAAAACCTTTTGTAGTGACCCCTTAATTGTTTCTCTCTCTAGCTTGAGGCTTTGCATTTTCATTTATTTAATCCAAAGCTTGAACAGTTTTAAAGTATTTCCAGAACCCTAAATTCCCCACCAGGGATGCCAATAATGTAATTTGTGAGATTTGGGTCTAGGTTTATTAATATTCTACAATACCAGTATAAAAGTCAGTATAGTTATTCCTTCAATATTTTATACCTAGATTTATACCGAGAATAACTGGATGTCGGTTCTACAATGGATTCCTATGACAGGTACAGTTATTCCGAGAATATCTCGCAGGTAGTTCCAATGAACCAACGTTTTGACGTTAGACGCTTTGAAAAGCGGGAGTTTCTGATATATTAACTAACCATAATTCAAATTTCTTGGATTGTTTTGATAAATTAGAGAGTGGAAGAGAATTCACTGATTTCAGAATATTAGTTTATTTTTCTTATTTTGGTTATAAATAAAAAGGAAGTTAATCAATAAAATTGATGTGCTATTAATGGAAGAGGTGAAGAGGTTGAATTTTTGAAGTAGGTATTTAACTTTCATATCATTGAATTTATTTCAGAATCCAAAAAACTGACACAGTTATTAATACTAGGGAAGATTAAGGCCTGCAGACAGCATATCTGTATCTGCAGCTAAAAGCACATAAGAAATTCCAGTTCATCATATTCTTCAAAATAATTCTGCCTGATAACAAATTTTTCAAATTAGAAACCTCATTCAACTTATGCTATACTTTACATAACTTTAAATACTTTAGGATCAGTATAGTCTTATATCTTCAATTTCCTATCTTCTGACACGAGACATTACAGCAATTGTTGTTGGTATTTTCACGCGAAACCAACCAATAGAAATGCAGAATAAGTTTATTCCTCGGTTATTCTCCCAAATTGGAATAGATAACTTATACTCTGGTTTATACTTGGAATAAAGATAAACCTCTAATGTAGAACGCAATAGTGACTCGTTATCCTACGTATAGCAAATACCAGGTTTATACTCAAATTGTTGAACCGGCCCTAATAGAGAGAATAATGCTACGACAACCTTTTTATATTTTATTTGACAACTTACTTCAAAACTATTGCAAAAAATATTACTATGGTTACATAGTCAACAGTCATTTAGTGACATTTAACATTTTAAATTCAGTTTTTAACTTCTCAAAATTTTAGTTTTTCTCAAACATGGCTGCTTTTGTAAAACGTGTATTTAAAAAATACGTTGTACCGTGCTGGTCTTCAATGCTGCTTTCTCTGATCGCCGCATTTTGTTTGAGCGTGTATTGCGAGCAAGAAGATCAAAAAGATGTCCGACATTTGGTTCATATATCATACCTTATCATGATTGCAAATGCCTGTTCTGGATTATTGAGATATAGTAAGAATTAATGTTTTTTTTAATGAATTGCAATCAAAATAAATATTTTATTTTCCATATAGCGAATGACGTCTCCTACTGCGATCTTCGTATACTTCTAGACTACGCCCAGCTGGTACTGAGTCTTCCGCTAATGGTAACCGAATTCTTATTGAAAAATGAAATTGCATCAATAGAAATATGTTTCATACCCACCGGCATAGCAATTGCAACATTAGTTATGTTCATTATACTCGAGTATGAACGCAAAGATTTAACAGATTTAAACGTTATAACAAGTATCCTTTGTTACACCATCCTTGGATACAGTTATAATCTATATACTGTTCTGGCTGGCTTGTGTTATGGAATATATTACTTTGTTATCAAAAGGAAGGAAGGATGTTGCTCAAAAAAGGCTAATCAACTTAATTTACTAATGTCGGCGTTTGCTGTATTGTCGCTGTTATCGTTGGATCCAAATTGCCTTTCTTGGGAGGATTAAGGTGGCCATGCGTAAATTTAATGTGATTTATATGTAATATACGTAAATAAATTTTCTTATTTATCTGTTGACGTCATGTTTATTAAGAAGTGTCTCACTGTCAGGAATACCTCGATTAATAATTGACATTTGTATTTTGTAATCTCCTAGGTCATCGTCCATCCTGTCCTCTTCAGGAAGGTGGACAGGTCACTAGGAGACATCTCCTTTATATCGGCAGTTGTAGGCCAAAACTCACCGAACACACACTCTTTTATTGACGATAACTCCGGCCACTCACATAAGACATGCCTGACAGTTTCATCTTCTTGTTCACACATTCTGCATAGAGGTGTGTCCACTAGCCCCATAGTATGGAGGTGTTTCCTTAGTTGACAGTGGCCAGTCAGAAATCCTACTGTTAAGCGTAGGTTTTTCATGGTCAGTAAAATATAATTCATCAAACATAGCATTTAAATACACATAACTGAGGTATGCGAAATACATTATTGTTTTGAGAAAAAATTTATTTCCGTCAATTACAATAACAAAAAGTATTCTCATGACGTATCCATTCGATTCTAACCTGAAACCTCTTACCCATGATGACAAACGTCAAACTCAAAAAGTCACAACTATGTCAAGAGATTCTCCGAACTCTTTGAAAAACAATCTTTTCATTTTGTTAGATGGTAAAACAACGCTACCATCTACAAATTCCATAACACCAGCTACTACTAGAGATGTAGGTATACAGCATGGAAGCGGGGTAATTTGTGTACAACCTGCAGCTATATCTTTGGAAGACAGTGTAAAAGATGACGATGTGGAGAAGTCGAACTTCACAAATATAAATTCAAATAATTTATGCAATATACGTGGTCCTGATGATGATAAAGCAGAACCTTTGGTTGAGTTATCCACATCATCAGAAAATGAGAATAAGAAAAATCAATCTGAGGAAGAAGAAGAAAAAGAGGGGTGCGCAGTCGTTTGTATGTTTTACACCTTACAGTGCTGTGAATGTACTATTATGTAATTTTTTTACTGTTTGGTTAGTGAGGCAAAAGTTTTATGTTTACAAATTCTAATAAAGATATTGATTACTAAGTATTGATGGCATATTAATTTTATTGGTAAATATTTTAGTATCTGTTTTTTTTTCAACAGATAAAAACCAAACTTTAAATATGTTTAATTTCATTATATTCAACATATAATCTTAAATAGTTCCACTAGTACCTGGTCATAACAGATAAAGACTTCTACATTCGGTAGCGGACATTCCCAGTGGCGTTATTTTAATGTCTCAGTCGCTAATATTGTGGTTTGCGTTTTTATAAATGGTTGTCTATGGTGATTGAATGTTCGTTAAATCCTTTCATTCTGTTCAGAGTATTCTAATGGAATTGATTTTATTTTCCACCTGACTCGTGTAATCCCCTTTCTACAATTGTTAAGGTTATCTTATTAAGTAAAGTAATTTCCGTGTAATTTTTGCATATTGGTTGATCACCCTTTTTATGTATTGTTATTATTTGACCATTCTTCTGACATTTCTTTTTCTTCCCATATTCCACTTATTATTTGATATATTTTTTTTTGTCAGCCCGGTTCCTCCATATTTCATAAATTTTATATCAATTCCATCACTACCAGGCGGCTTTCTATGTTTGCGATCATTGCAAACGTCAAATAATAATTGCTGGTCTTAAATTAAAATATGCTGAATCCAAATATTATAAAAATAAGTACGTCGTGCTCAAAAATTTAACGATATCCTTACCTTATCCAACCAACTAAACCACCCTTAGCTATCCAGTTGCAATGTCATTTAGTGCCAAGCTGGCATCACACCGTATCGGCCACCTTTTGTACTACCTACCTAGCTACTGTTTATGGTTAATAAGTAAAAAAGAAGAAATGTGACCAAGAATTAGGAACTTAGGAATCCCATGAATGTTCTTAGAAAAGAAAAAAAACCTCATTACTGGATCCAACGATATCCTTACCTTATCCAACTAACGAAACCACCCTTAGCTATCCAGTTACAATGTCAATTAGTGCCAAGCTGGCATCACTGAATGCGTATCGGCCACCTTATGTACTACCTATCTAGCTGTTGATAAGTAAAAAAGAAGAAATGTGACCATGAATTAGGAACTGAGGAATCCCATAAATGTGCTTAGAAAAGAAAACAGCTCATTATTATTGAATCCAATGATATCCTTTCCTTATCCAACCAACCAAACCACCCTTAGTAGCTATCCAGTTACAATGTCATTGTAATTTGTGGGATTTGGGTCTAGGTTTATTAATGTATTATTATTAATAGAGAGAATAATGCTACGACAACCTTTTTATATTTTATTTGACAACTGACTTCAAAACTATCACAAAAAATATTACTATGGTTACACTAAAGTCCCAACATACTGCGGCCCCAGAATTGACGTGGTAGATCAAATACCTAAAATAAAATTAATCAACTCTGGTATCTCAAGGGAGTTTTTAGATTTCTTCCAAAACGTGTTTTTATTATTTTCTTTTGGTTTTCCGTGGGTGGCTCATCCTCTGTAGATAACTTTTCGTTTTCTTCAGAATTTGCTTTAGTCGAAGAAAACAACTCCAATGGATATAAACGCTGTAGTGGTCGAATTAGTTCACCCTTACTCGTTTTTATTCTTTGTAACGGTAAAAGTTGCTTTTAGTTGGGCGCCAATTTGTAACGGTAAAGGCGCCAATTTGTAACGGTAAATGCTGTACCTCACAGGGCACCAGATCGAAGGGCTCCGGCTAGAGACTCCTCTAAAGGGTGATTCGACCCCAAGTTCATGCTGCACAAGGATAACAGAAGGGTTGTAAAAATTGAGGGCGCCACTACCTTTTTAACGATGAAAATACTAAGAAAACTAAGGCGGAAAAGGTAGAAACGCCTTGTAAAATTTAAATGAAAGTTAAAAAAAGTTAAAAATTACCCCGGGCGATATCTCCCTCAACTTTTATAGTTGAGGATTTTAATAAAAAAAGGATTAAAAACAAATTTTTAATTTATTCTGCCACAGGAAATGAATAACGGAATTTAATAGAGGAATTTGTAGGTACTTAGCTTAGATGAAGTGGTTTCCTGGAGAAGAAGTCAGGTCTTGATCCGAACTGATGAGTTCTGTTCTAGGGCGGTAGTTTGGGGGTTTTATCCTTGGCTTTATATCCTCGGGTTGTATCCTAGCCTAGGGTTATATTCTCGGGTTCTATCCTAGCCTAGGGTTATATTCTCGGGTTCTATCCTAGCCTAGGGGCTGTGCTTACCTAGAAGTACAAGTGGATCAGGGATATGTAGGAACTTGAATGTTATGGCACATTATGTTGGTCAGCTTTTCAGGTTAAAGAAAAGGAAGGCAGTTATTTGAAAGTCAAAAAAATTGATTTAATTTACTGAAAGCTTTCCAACATTATATGTCCCATGTTAAAACAGTAAAAATGGCAATTATCGGCTAAATAAAAAAATATACTAATGATCCGAAAGAAACTTATGATAGCAAAAAGTTATTTATTTAGTTATATGAAAAAATATCGTGCCTAGGAAATATATGAAACCGGCACTGGCGTTACGAAAGAATATTTTATAGGTTAACGGTTTATAAAAGTGTTATTTTATAATTAAAAGTTATTTCGCAACTGAAAAAGCTTGAAAATGTTTGTATGAAAGTAAAACAGTGAATTATAGAAGAATATTTGGCTTAAAACTACCATATTAGTATAAAAGAACAGTTGAACGTGTTGAATTTAATTTCGCCTATCTCTGTAAAAAAATAAAGAATGCATACGAAAATTATATCAGACAGTACTTTAGAAGAAGCTTATTAATTATAAATTATGATTTTGAACTTACCACAGCAAAATTCATAAGATAGGTACTTAAGATATGAAAGATAGCGAAAGATGATGTGTCCCCTTCGGCGGTCGTTAACAAAAAGGGGTGTTTCACGTGGCGGTGTGCAAAAAATGGAAGCGTCCGTTGGCAAACGTCAATTGTCTTACGTTCGGGGTAGAAGAGTTTGGGATCACAGAACTATAATTGAATGTGGCTAGTGACGACGAGCGCTAATTAAAAGGATTTATTCTGTAAAATCGAAACAGGTCGATAGACATGCTACATCTTGCTACTCTATGAATACCGTCCTTTCCCTTATATAATTCCTCAACCTTTCCCAAAGGCCAAGTAATTTGTTTTTTATTATCTGAACCAATTAACACTACTTCTCCTATCGTCAGATTAACGTTTCTTCTGCATCCTACATTCATCAGTTCCGCAAAGTATGATGATTTTCTTAAATTTTGTAGAAACTTGAAACGATTTCTGAAAAAAATATTATCTACGATGTCTAAATCAACAACCTCGTCAGAAACGCTGTGTGGTGGTTTTAAAAACTTTGATGGGGTTAGAACCTCCCACTCTTCAACATCAGAAACATAAGTTAACGGCCTCTCGTTAATCACCGCTTCAATATCACACAAAACCGTATATAGCTCGATGTAGTGAAGCGAGGCCTTTCCTAATTGCCGACGAAGCAGCTCTTTTACTACTCGAACTAACCGTTCCCACCACCCGCCCCACCAAGAAGGCGATGGTGGATTAAAATTCCATTTTATTCTTTTGGTTCCAGAAAATTGTTCCAATTTCTTCCCAATTTAACTTACCAAACAAATTATTGCTCCCATGGAAATTCGTCCCATTGTCCGAATAAATAATTTTAGGCCTTCCTCTTCTACTAATAAAGCGTCGAAGAGCGTATAAAAATGCTTCAGTAGAGAGGGACTTCACCAACTCTAAATGTAGAGCCCTGTATACTGCATATGTAAATAGCTTTTTCACCTCCCTTTAAATATAAGGGACCTGCTAAATCGATACCAACGATTTCAAAAACTCCTGCATCATTAATCCTGTTAGTAGGTAATGGGGCAAAGGGTGTTTCAATTGGTTTACTACTTAGTTTTTTACAGGTAACACATGAGTAAATTATGGCATTTAGAGTTTTTCTGGCTTTTATTAACCAAAATTTTTCTCGAATTATTCCTAAAAGTATTTTCGGACCAGCATGACAACTTTTTTCGTGTTCCTCAACTAAAAGTTTTCCTATTATTTCATTTTTCTTAGGAATAATTATGGGATATTTAAAATCTTCAGGAAAATCACCATAAATAAGCTTGGTTTTTAATCTTAAAATTCCATTTTTATCTCCAAAAATTTCAAACTTCCTCAATCCCTTCACATTTTCTTTTATGTCCTTGTTTTGAACAAATTTTATCAAACATGTCTCCGCTTCTTCCATTTCTTGACTGTCTAAATAATTTGTTGTTTTTCTTTAATTCCATGCATTTACTTCTCTTCTTGTTTTTAACATTGTGGTAAAATCTGAGACTCCATCCTACTAGTCGTCTTAATTTTAAATACTTTCCAAAATAATTTATATTTTGATAAAATTCTTCAGAACTTTCTACTAAACTAGTAGTAACCAGTTTTTTACTTTCCTTCCTCGCTTCTTCTTCTGTAGCTTGAACCTCTCCTTTTGGCCATTTTTCTTCTGATTCTTTGAGCCATTGCGGTCCTTGCCACCATTTTTTCTCAATCAATTGTTTGCCGCTAAAACCACGTGATAACACACCTGCTATATTAATTTCTCCTGGTACATGTTGCTACTGGTTAATATCACTGTATTTTCTAATTTCTTTCACTCTGTTTCCAACAAAAGTATTCCACAAACCTTTTGTTTTTATCCAGCTTAAAGTTATCATAGAATCACTCCAGTAGTAGGTTTTAAGATTTCTAAAGTCCTCTACTTCCTTAACAGTCTCCGCTAACCTTACCCCTATTAGAGCAGCCATCAATTTTATTCTAACCTAGGAAGTGTTACGGACTTAACAGGACAAAGTCTTGATTTTGCAAGTAAAAGTTTAATCAAAAAAAATTTTTCAAATTCTATTCGAATAAATATGCATGCCGCGTAAGCGGTTTTACTTGCATCAACAAAAACATGAAGCGTTTTATTTATTATTTCGTTATCATTTTCTGAATTTTTAAAAATATATCTTGGAATACTGCAAAAATTTAACAATTTATACTATTAAGCCAAATTTCAAAACGATGTTTAATATCTTCCGCTAGTTTTTCATCCCGAGCTAGTTTTAATTTCCAAGTCTCTTGTAATAATAACTTAGGTAATAATGTAAATGGTGCTATAAAGCCAATCGGGTCGAAAACTCTCTGGGTAGCCGATAAAATACCTCTTTTAGTTTTAGGAATGTCGTGAAGAGTACCTAAGTTTTTGATATCACAAGATAAAAGATCTGTATGGTAGTTCCATTTTATCCCTAAAACTGATATAATTTTGTTTTGAATATTTTCCTCTATCATAGAATTTTCTATACTAGTCATCCTGTTATAAAACCATCCCCTCAGGTCGAAATTTGCTCTTTTCAAAATATCAGTAGATTCTTTTATAAATTTATTCAAATCCGTTTCATTTTCAACGCTAAATACACAATTGTCTACATAAAATGTATTCAGGAGTTGATTTGCAGTATCTCTATATATTTCTTCCTTTCTCAAATGCAAATTCAACGTTGCCGCCAAAAGAAATGGACTTGGTTTCAGCCCAAAAACTACTCTACAGTGTCTGAAGAGTTGAATTTCTCTTTTTTCATAATTTTTCCACCATAAAAAACGCAAATAATTTCTATCTTCCGTTTTTACACTTATTTGTAAAAATGCCTTAGCGATATCAGCCGTTACCCCAATTTTATGTATTCTAAATTTTAAAATTAAAAGAATATAATAAGTTCTATCAGGTTAGGACCCTTTTCTAATAAATCCTTCAGTGAATTACCATTGTTATCCTTTGCTGATGCATCGAATACTGGCCTTATTTTTGTAGTAGTATTGGATTCTCGTATCACTGCGTGATGAGCCAACTAGTGCATATTTTCTTCTAATGGTTCCTCTTCTACTTCTTCTATTATTCCTAGAGCTTTCCACTCTTGAAAAACCTTATCATAATCTGAAAACTTATTTATGTAAATTAAACGTTTTGTGGTAGAAAATAACCTTTTTTCCGCTAAATTGTAATTTGAGGTTATTGCTGGATAACCTTCTGTCCACGGTAAACTCACTTCATACCTATTTTTTTGGTTTATTACTGTTTCCTCTTTAAATTTCTCCAAAGTTCTGCTCTCTATATTTCCTCCACATTTCGCATCTATAGGATCTTTTATCCCTAGTGTCTCTAAATTCCACAAGTTACTCAAAGAAGAGTCTGTAAGATAAGTTGATATAAAAGTATTCAGTTCATTACTGCATTTTTGTTGTCCTATTATTGTCCAACCAAACATGGTTTCAAAAGCTACTAAAAAATCATTTATATTTTCAAAGTTTCCAGTCATAATATTACCAAAAAAATCTGCACCGATCAATAAATTAATTTCGAAATTTTTGGAAGCAGTATCATTAATGACTATATTTTTCTATTTTAATATATTAATCACCCTTTCATCATTAAGCCTTGGAACGTAATTACATATTTTATTTTGTTCCAACAAAGGATTGCTGAAGGATTTTTCTATATTTTCAATTTCTGCCCCAAATAATCTATGAATTTTTGGAGACCCCTGAATTCCACCAAATGTACCCTGAACTATATTTTGCTCTCCAATCCTTTGAAGTTCCAATTCTTCTGCACATTGTGTTGAAATATAAGATCGTTGAGAACCAGAATCTAACAGAAACAGAGCCCTTACAATTTGAAGTTTTCTATTTTTGGAAATAACCCTAACATTTATTGTTTGTAGCAGTACTTCTGATACAACTGTTGTCAAGGTATTTTCTTCAGTAATATCTGTCCTTTTTGATTCCTTTTTCTCCTTGTGCAAGTCAGGACCCATAATGGTATAGTGTTTTCGCGTACATTTCATGCATTTTACCAACGTTTTGCATGTTCTGAATGTATGGAATAATCTTAAACATGAAAAACATCCTTTATCTACGACCACCATTAAAATTAAGCATTTACAAACTCATATAAATACGTGAAATTACGCTTTATACATACGTCTAAAGCGTGCGAAAAAGAACAATGCTTTTTAAATGGAAGTTTCATTATTTTTGAAAGTTGTCAAAAATGGTCAATAATTGTCAAAATTTTTGAAAAATTGTCAAAAATGGTCAATAATTGTCAGAAACTGTCAAAAATGGTCAATAATTGTTAGAATTTGGAAAAATGGTCAAAAATTGTCAAAATTTTGAAAAAATGGTCAATAATTATAAAAAAACTGTCGAAAATGATCAATAATTGTTGAAAATTCTCAAAATTTTTGAAAAATGGTCAAAATTTTTGAAAAATTGTCAAAAATGGTCAATAATTGTCAGAACCTGTCATAAATGCTCAAAAATGGTCAATAATTGTTAAAATTTGTAAAAATTGTCAAAAATGATCAATAATTGTCAAAGCTCTCAAAATTGGTCAATAATGGTCAAAAATGGTCAATAATTATTAAAATTTGAAAAAATGGTCAAAATTTTTAAAAAATTGTCAAAAATGATCAATAATTGTCAAAATTGGTCAATAATTGTTAAAATTTGAAAAAGTGATCAAAAATTGTCAAAATTTTTGAAAAATTGTCAAAAATGATCAATAATTGTCAAAAATGGTCAATAATTGTTAAAATTTGGAAAATTGGTCAATAATTGTTCACCTTTTTTTTTGGATTGGTGTAACACTAAAAGAATTAAAAATTAGACGGAAAATGTTCTTATTGCATATTTCTCGGAAAAGTCAATGGAAATCATCAATGTTATGGTCACATTATTCAATGTTGAAAACTACCATAAATTTAAACATTGATATAAATAAATTTCATAAACTTATTACCTTCTTAAAACGACAATCAGAGAGCCATAAACCAAAAAAATCAAAAATTTTCATAAGGGAACAGATAATTAATTTCTTATGATGAAGGTAGGCAATAATTCAAACACAATTATTAAAAAGAGAGGTTATGTAATATATAATTAAGGGAAAGTATTTTTAATGTGGTCGTAGATAAAACATTGTATGATACTCATGCGTGAATTACTTTTGCGCACTCGTTGCGAAAAAATGTACTAGCTACGCTCGTGCCTTTTATTTTCTCAACTCGTGCGCAAAAGTATCACTTCACGCACTTGTATCATAAATAATTTTTATTTGCAATAATTGCCCTTTTTTGATCTAAAGTCATTTTTTGTGCTTTTATATAATCCTGGCTAGTATGCGAGTTATTTTCACAGAAACTACAAGAAAAAATTGGTTGCTTATCTTTACTTGCTTTATTCTCTGTATGTAAAGTTTCAACAGTATACATTTCATCATATTTTTCTGTTACTTTTATTTTCAAAGCTCGACTGAGCTAATTTTATACGCTCTTCAGCCTCTACTTCGACTTTTAGAAATTTCAGTAAACCCTGTAATTCATTATTGAAAGTTTTATTATTAGATACTCGATACGCTCCCAAATTTTAAGAATTTCGTACGGTAACGCAGATTCGACAAGTGGTAAGAGCATCGCCGCATATTTATCGCTTGTTACACCTAATGTTTCTAATGATCTAAGCTGAGTCTCCAACTTCTCATACAAAGTTGATAAAACGATATTACCTGTGTTTTTGCCTTTGAGGATTGCTGATTAGGCACTAAATTTAGTAATTCCCTCACGCATACCTCAATCAAAATTCCGTCCCTTGCGAATATGGTTTTTAGTTGCTCTATAGCGATTTTATAGTTCGCTGCTGAAGGAGGAAAACTTTCAACCAGGTTTCTCGCCTGCGATCCTTCTTCTGTTGCTTATATTAAATACTGGTACTTGTCTTCGTCTGGTAGATCAGTATCGTCGTTAATCTTCTTGAATTCTCCCCAAAAATTTATCCAGTTTTTGACATTGCCGTCAAATTTTTTGATTTCTAACTTTGGCAGATTGATATTTTTGACTGGTTTTTTTGAGTTTTTCATCTCTAGACTCCCTTTTTTTCATTTCCTTTATATTTTTAATCATAAACTCACATCGGTTTCTGTATTTACAAACTTCACCACGAATATTCTCTTGATCATCTATTT
The DNA here is from genome assembly GCA_947563755.1 of Lochmaea crataegi. NCBI lineage: Eukaryota > Metazoa > Arthropoda > Insecta > Coleoptera > Chrysomelidae > Lochmaea > Lochmaea crataegi. The sequence goes on along the minus strand of OX387422.1, from coordinate 122,496,177 downwards.
CTTCACTACTATCTTCTGAAATGTTTTCTTCTTCAATGAATATTATCTCTTTAATGCTGCTATTCAACGCAAACATGCTTTATCCATAACTTGTTGCAGGAATCGCTGGATGCGTTCTTCATCGTTTGGATCCACCTCTTCTATTTTCTTAAAAACCTTTTGTAGTGACCCCTTAATTGTTTCTCTCTCTAGCTTGAGGCTTTGCATTTTCATTTATTTAATCCAAAGCTTGAACAGTTTTAAAGTATTTCCAGAACCCTAAATTCCCCACCAGGGATGCCAATAATGTAATTTGTGAGATTTGGGTCTAGGTTTATTAATATTCTACAATACCAGTATAAAAGTCAGTATAGTTATTCCTTCAATATTTTATACCTAGATTTATACCGAGAATAACTGGATGTCGGTTCTACAATGGATTCCTATGACAGGTACAGTTATTCCGAGAATATCTCGCAGGTAGTTCCAATGAACCAACGTTTTGACGTTTGACGCTTTGAAAAGCGGGAGTTTCTGATATATTAACTAACCATAATTCAAATTTCTTGGATTGTTTTGATAAATTAGAGAGTGGAAGAGAATTCACTGATTTCAGAATATTAGTTTATTTTTCTTATTTTGGTTATAAATAAAAAGGAAGTTAATCAATAAAATTGATGTGCTATTAATGGAAGAGGTGAAGAGGTTGAATTTTTGAACTAGGTATTTAACTTTCATATCATTGAATTTATTTCAGAATCCAAAAAACTGACACAGTTATTAATACTAGGGAAGATTAAGGCCTGCAGACAGCAAATCTGTTTCTGCAGCCAAAAGCACATAAGAAATTCCAGTTCATCATATTCTTCAAAATAATTCTGCCTGATAACAAATTTTTCAAATTAGAAACCTCATTCAACTTATGCTATACTTTACATAACTTTAAATACTTTAGGATCAGTATAGTCTTATATCTTCAATTTCCTATCTTCTGACACGAGACATTACAGCAATTGTTGTTGGTATTTTCACGCGAAACCAACCAATAGAAATGCAGAATAAGTTTATTCCTCGGTTATTCTCCCAAATTGGAATAGATAACTTATACTCTGGTTTATACTTGGAATAAAGATAAACCTCTAATGTAGAACGCAATAGTGACTCGTTATCCTACGTATAGCAAATACCAGGTTTATACTCAAATTGTAGAACCGGCCCTAATAGAGAGAATAATGCTACGACAACCTTTTTATATTTTATTTGACAACTTACTTCAAAACTATTGCAAAAAATATTACTATGGTTACATAGTCAACAGTCATTTAGTGACATTTAACATTTTAAATTCAGTTTTTAACTTCTCAAAATTTTAGTTTTTCTCAAACATGGCTGCTTTTGTAAAACGTGTATTTAAAAAATACGTTGTACCGTGCTGGTCTTCAATGCTGCTTTCTCTGATCGCCGCATTTTGTTTGAGCGTGTATTGCGAGCAAGAAGATCAAAAAGATGTCCGACATTTGGTTCATATATCATACCTTATCATGATTGCAAATGCCTGTTCTGGATTATTGAGATATAGTAAGAATTAATGTTTTTTTTAATGAATTGCAATCAAAATAAATATTTTATTTTCCATATAGCGAATGACGTCTCCTACTGCGATCTTCGTATACTTCTAGACTACGCCCAGCTGGTACTGAGTCTTCCGCTAATGGTAACCGAATTCTTATTGAAAAATGAAATTGCATCAATAGAAATATGTTTCATACCCACCGGCATAGCAATTGCAACATTAGTTATGTTCATTATACTCGAGTATGAACGCAAAGATTTAACAGATTTAAACGTTATAACAAGTATCCTTTGTTACACCATCCTTGGATACAGTTATAATCTATATACTGTTCTGGCTGGCTTGTGTTATGGAATATATTACTTTGTTATCAAAAGGAAGGAAGGATGTTGCTCAAAAAAGGCTAATCAACTTAATTTACTAATGTCGGCGTTTGCTGTATTGTCGCTGTTATCGTTGGATCCAAATTGCCTTTCTTGGGAGGATTAAGGTGGCCATGCGTAAATTTAATGTGATTTATATGTAATATACGTAAATAAATTTTCTTATTTATCTGTTGACGTCATGTTTATTAAGAAGTGTCTCACTGTCAGGAATACCTCGATTAATAATTGACATTTGTATTTTGTAATCTCCTAGGTCATCGTCCATCCTGTCCTCTTCAGGAAGGTGGACAGGTCACTAGGAGACATCTCCTTTATATCGGCAGTTGTAGGCCAAAACTCACCGAACACACACTCTTTTATTGACGATAACTCCGGCCACTCACATAAGACATGCCTGACAGTTTCATCTTCTTGTTCACACATTCTGCATAGAGGTGTGTCCACTAGCCCCATAGTATGGAGGTGTTTCCTTAGTTGACAGTGGCCAGTCAGAAATCCTACTGTTAAGCGTAGGTTTTTCATGGTCAGTAAAATATAATTCATCAAACATAGCATTTAAATACACATAACTGAGGTATGCGAAATACATTATTGTTTTGAGAAAAAATTTATTTCCGTCAATTACAATAACAATAAGTATTCTCATGACGTATCCATTCGATTCTAACCTGAAACCTCTTACCCATGATGACAAACGTCAAACTCAAAAAGTCACAACTATGTCAAGAGATTCTCCGAACTCTTTGAAAAACAATCTTTTCATTTTGTTAGATGGTAAAACAACGCTACCATCTACAAATTCCATAACACCAGCTACTACTAGAGATGTAGGTATACAGCATGGAAGCGGGGTAATTTGTGTACAACCTGCAGCTATATCTTTGGAAGACAGTGTAAAAGATGACGATGTGGAGAAGTCGAACTTCACAAATATAAATTCAAATAATTTATGCAATATACGTGGTCCTGATGATGATAAAGCAGAACCTTTGGTTGAGTTATCCACATCATCAGAAAATGAGAATAAGAAAAATCAATCTGAGGAAGAAGAAGAAAAAGAGGGGTGCGCAGTCGTTTGTATGTTTTACACCTTACAGTGCTGTGAATGTACTATTATGTAATTTTTTTACTGTTTGGTTAGTGAGGCAAAAGTTTTATGTTTACAAATTCTAATAAAGATATTGATTACTAAGTATTGATGGCATATTAATTTTATTGGTAAATATTTTAGTATCTGTTTTTTTTTCAACAGATAAAAACCAAACTTTAAATATGTTTAATTTCATTATATTCAACATATAATCTTAAATAGTTCCACTAGTACCTGGTCATAACAGATAAAGACTTCTACATTCGGTAGCGGACATTCCCAGTGGCGTTATTTTAATGTCTCAGTCGCTAATATTGTGGTTTGCGTTTTTATAAATGGTTGTCTATGGTGATTGAATGTTCGTTAAATCCTTTCATTCTGTTCAGAGTATTCTAATGGAATTGATTTTATTTTCCACCTGACTCGTGTAATCCCCTTTCTACAATTGTTAAGGTTATCTTATTAAGTAAAGTAATTTCCGTGTAATTTTTGCATATTGGTTGATCACCCTTTTTATGTATTGTTATTATTTGACCATTCTTCTGACATTTCTTTTTCTTCCCATATTCCACTTATTATTTGATATATTTTTTTTTGTCAGCCCGGTTCCTCCATATTTCATAAATTTTATATCAATTCCATCACTACCAGGCGGCTTTCTATGTTTGCGATCATTGCAAACGTCAAATAATAATTGCTGGTCTTAAATTAAAATATGCTGAATCCAAATATTATAAAAATAAGTACGTCGTGCTCAAAAATTTAACGATATCCTTACCTTATCCAACCAACTAAACCACCCTTAGCTATCCAGTTGCAATGTCATTTAGTGCCAAGCTGGCATCACACCGTATCGGCCACCTTTTGTACTACCTACCTAGCTACTGTTTATGGTTAATAAGTAAAAAAGAAGAAATGTGACCAAGAATTAGGAACTTAGGAATCCCATGAATGTTCTTAGAAAAGAAAAAAAACCTCATTACTGGATCCAACGATATCCTTACCTTATCCAACTAACGAAACCACCCTTAGCTATCCAGTTACAATGTCAATTAGTGCCAAGCTGGCATCACTGAATGCGTATCGGCCACCTTATGTACTACCTATCTAGCTGTTGATAAGTAAAAAAGAAGAAATGTGACCATGAATTAGGAACTGAGGAATCCCATAAATGTGCTTAGAAAAGAAAACAGCTCATTATTATTGAATCCAATGATATCCTTTCCTTATCCAACCAACCAAACCACCCTTAGTAGCTATCCAGTTACAATGTCATTGTAATTTGTGGGATTTGGGTCTAGGTTTATTAATGTATTATTATTAATAGAGAGAATAATGCTACGACAACCTTTTTATATTTTATTTGACAACTGACTTCAAAACTATCACAAAAATATTACTATGGTTACACTAAAGTCCCAATATACTGCGGCCCCAGAATTGACGTGGTAGATCAAATACCTAAAATAAAATTAATCAACTCTGGTACCTCAAGGGAGTTTTTAGTTTTCTTCCAAAACGTGTTTTTTTTATTTTCTTTTAGTTTTCCATGGGTGGCTCATCCTCTGTAGATAACTTTTCGTTTTCTTCAGAATTTGATTTAGTCGAAGAAGACAACTCCAATAGATATAAACGCTGTAGTGGTCGAATTAGTTCACCCTTACTCGTTTTTATTCTTGCTGCTCTATGAATACCGTCCTTTCCCTTATATAATTCCTCAACCTTTCCCAAAGGCCAAGTAATCCGTTTTTCATTATCTGAACCAATTAACACTACTTCTCCTATCTTCAGATTATCGTTTCTTCTGCATCCTACATTAATCAGTTCCGCAAAGTATGATGATTTTCTTAAATTTTGTAGAAACTTAAAACGATTTTTGAAAAAAATATTATCTACGATGTCTAAATCAACAACCTCGTCAGAAACGCTGTTTAGTGGTTTTAAAAACTTTGATGGGGTTAGAACCTCCCACTCGTCAACATCAGAAACATAAGTTAGCGGCCTCTCGTTAATCACCGCTTCAATATCACACAAAACCGTATATAGCTCGATGTAGTGAAGCGAGGCCTTTCCTAATTGCCGACGAAGCAGCTCTTTTACTACTCGAACTAACCGTTCCCACCACCCGCCCCACCAAGAAGCCGATGGTGGATTAAAATTCCATTTTATTCTTTTGGTTCCAGAAAATTGTTCAATTTCTTCCCAATTCAACTTACCCAACAAATTATTGCTCCCATGGAAATTTGTCCCATTGTCCGAATAAATAATTTTAGGCCTTCCTCTTCTACTAATAAATCGTCGAAGAGCGTATAAAAATGCTTCAGTAGATAGGGACTTTACCAACTCTAAATGTAGAGCCCTGTATACTGCATATGTAAATAGCTTTTTCACCTCCCTTTAAATATAAGGGACCTGCTAAATCGATACCAACGATTTCAAAAACTCCTGCATCATTAATCCTGTTAGTAGGTAATGGGGCAAAGGGTGTTTCAATTGGTTTACTACTTAGTTTTTTACAGGTAACACATGAGTAAATTATGGCATTTAGAGTTTTTCTGGCTTTTATTAACCAAAATTTTTCTCGAATTATTCCTAAAAGTATTTTCGGACCAGCATGACAACTTTTTTCGTGTTCCTCAACTAAAAGTTTTCCTATTATTTCATTTTTCTTAGGAATAATTATGGGATATTTAAAATCTTCAGGAAAATCACCATAAATAAGCTTGGTTTTTAATCTTAAAATTCCATTTTTATCTCCAAAAATTTCAAACTTCCTCAATCCCTTCACATTTTCTTTTATGTCCTTGTTTTGAACAAATTTTATCAAACATGTCTCCGCTTCTTCCATTTCTTGACTGTCTAAATAATTTGTTGTTTTTCTTTAATTCCATGCATTTACTTCTCTTCTTGTTTTTAACATTGTGGTAAAATCTGAGACTCCATCCTACTAGTCGTCTTAATTTTAAATACTTTCCAAAATAATTTATATTTTGATAAAATTCTTCAGAACTTTCTACTAAACTAGTAGTAACCAGTTTTTTACTTTCCTTCCTCGCTTCTTCTTCTGTAGCTTGAACCTCTCCTTTTGGCCATTTTTCTTCTGATTCTTTGAGCCATTGCGGTCCTTGCTACCATTTTTTCTCAATCAATTGTTTGCCGCTAAAACCACGTGATAACACACCTGCTATATTAATTTCTCCTGGTACATGTTGCTACTGGTTAATATCACTGTATTTTCTAATTTCTTTCACTCTGTTTCCAACAAAAGTATTCCACAAACCTTTTGTTTTTATCCAGCTTAAAGTTATCATAGAATCACTCCAGTAGTAGGTTTTAAGATTTCTAAAGTCCTCTACTTCCTTAACAGTCTCCGCTAACCTTACCCCTATTAGAGCAGCCATCAATTTTATTCTAACCTAGGAAGTGTTACGGACTTAACAGGACAAAGTCTCGATTTTGCAAGTAAAAGTTTAATCAAAACAAATTTTTCAAATTCTATTCGAACAAATATGCATGCCGCGTAAGCGGTTTTACTTGCATCAACAAAAACATGAAGCGTTTTATTTATTATTTCGTTATCATTTTCTGAATTTTTAAAAATATGTCTTGAAATACTGCAAAAATTTAAGCAATTTAAGCCAAATTTCAAAACCATGTTTAATATCTTCGGTAGTTTTTCATCCCAAGCTAGTTTTAATTTCCAAGTCTCTTGTAATAATAACTTAGGTAATAATGTAAATGGTGCTATAAAGCCAATCGGGTCGAAAACTCCTTGGGTAGCCGATAAAATACCTCTTTTAGTTTTAGGAATGTCGTGAAGTGTACCTAAGTTTTTGATATCACAAGATAAAAGATCTGTATGGTAGTTCCATTTTATCCCTAAAACTGATATATTTTTGTTATGAATATTTTCCTCTATTATAGAATTTTCTATACTAGTCATCCTGTTATAAAACCATCCCCTCAGGTCGAAATTTGCTCTTTTCAAAATATCTGTAGATTCTTTTATAAACTTATTCAAATTCGTTTCATTTTCAACGATAAATACACAATTGTCTACATAAAATGTATTCAGGAGTAGATTTGCAGTATCTCTATATATTTCTTCCTTTCTCAAATGCAAATTCAACGTTGCCGCCAAAAGAAATGGACTTGGTTTCAGCCCAAAAACTACTCTACAGTGTCTGAAGAGTTGAATTTCTCTTTTTTCATAATTTTTCCACCATAAAAAACGCAAATAATTTCTATCTTCCGTTTTTACACTTATTTGTAAAAATGCCTTAGCGATAACAGCCGTTACCCCAATTTTATGTATTCTAAATTTTAAAATTAAAAGAATAATAAGTTCTATCAGGTTAGGACCCTTTTCTAATAAATCCTTCAGAGAATTACGATTGTTATCCTTTGCTGATGCATCGAATACTGGTCTTATTTTTGTAGTACTATTGGATTCTTTTATCACTGCGTGATGAGCCAAGTAGTGCATATTGTCTTCTAATGGTTCCTCTTCTACTTCTTCTATTATTCCGATAGCTTTCCACTCTTGAAAAACCTTATCATAATCTGAAAACTTATTTATGTAAATTAAACGTTTTGTGGTAGAAAATCACCTTTTCTCCGCCAAATTGTAATTTGAGGTTATTCCTGGATAACCTTCTGTCCACGGTAAACTCACTTCATACCTATTTTCTTGGTTTATTACTGTTTCCTCTTTAAATTTCTCCAAAGTTTTGCTCTCTATATTTCCTCCACATTTCGCATCTATAGGATCTTTTATCCCTAGTGTCTCTAAATTCCACAAGTTACTCAAAGAAGAGTCTGTGAGATAAGTTGATACAAAAGTATTCAGTTTATTACTGCATTTTTGTTGTCCTGTTATTGTCCAACCAAACTTGGTTTCAAAAGCTACTAAAAAATCATTTATATTTTCAAAGTTTCCAGTCATAATATTACCAAAGAAATCTGCACCGACCAATAAATTAATTTCGAAATTTTTGGAAGCAGTATCATTAATGACTATATTTTTCTGTTTTAATATATTTTAATCACCCTTTCATCATTAAGCCTTGGAACGTAATTACATATTTTATTTTGTTCCAACAAAGATAACTCTATGCTGAAGGATTTTTCTATATTTTCAATTTCTGCCCCAAATAATCTATGAATTTTTGGAGACCCCTGAATTCCACCAAATGTACCCTGAACTATATTTTGCTCTCCAATCCTTTGAAGTTCCAATTCTTCTGCACATTGTGTTGAAATATAAAATCGTTGAGAACCAGAATCTAACAGAGCACTTACAATTTTAGATTTTCTATTTTTAGAAATAACCCTAACATTTATTGTTTGTAGCAGTACTTCTGATACAACTTTTGTCAAGGTATTTTCTTCAGTAATATCTGTCCTTTTAGATTTCTTTTTCCTTGTGCAAGTCAGGAAACATAATGGTATAGTGTTTTCGCGTACATTTCATGCATTTTACCAAAGTTTTGCATGTTCTGAATGTATGGAATAATCTTAAACATGAAAAACATCCTTTATCTACGACCACCATTAAAATTAAGCATTTACAAACTCATATAAATACGTGAAATTACGTTTTATACATACGTCTAAAGCGTGCGAAAAAGAACAATGCTTTTTAAATGAAAGTTTCATTATTTTTGAAAGTTGTCAAAAATGGTCAATAATTGTTGAAATTTTGAAAAAATGGTCAATAATTATAAAAAACTGTCAAAAATGGTCAATAATTGTCAAAATTTTTGAAAAATGTTCAAAATTTTTGAAAAATTGTCAAAAATGGTCAATAATTGTCAGAAACTGTCAAAAATGGTCAATAATTGTCAAAATTTAGAATTAGAATTTGGAAAAATGGTGAAAGATTGTCAAAATTTTGAAAAAATGGTCAATAATTATAAATAAACTGTCAAAAATGGTCAATAATTGTTAAAAATTCTCAAATTTTTTGAAAAATGGTCAATAATTGTCAGAACCTGTCATAAATGCTCAAAAATGGTCAATAATTGTTAAAATTTGGAAAAATGGTCTACAATGGTCAAAATTTTTGAAAAATTGTCAATAATGATCAATAATTGTCAAAGCTGTCAAAATTGGTCAATAATTGTCAAAAATGGTCAATAATTGTTAAAATTTGAAAAAATGGTCTAAATGGTCAGAATTTTTGAAAAATTGTCAAAAATGAACAATAATTGTCAAAAATGGTAAAATTGGTCAATAATTGTTAAAATTTGAAAAAGTGGTCAAAAATTGTCAAAATTTTTGAAAAATTGTCAAAAATGATCAATAATTGTCAAAATTTGGAAAAATGTTCTAAAGTTGTCAAAAATGATCAATAATTGTCAAAACTGTAAAAATTGGTCAATAATTGTTAAAATTTGAAAAAACAGTCAAAAATGGTCAATAATTGTCAAAATTTTTGAAAAATGGTTAAAATGTTCGAAAAGTGGTCAAAAATGGTCATTTTAGTGTGCATAAGAAGCAAGCCTCTGTCAGCGGTCCGACGACCGCTCACCTTTTTTTTTTGGATTGGTGTAACACTAAAAGAATTAAAAATTAGACGGCCCTTAATATTCTACAATGCCAGTATAAAAGTCAGTATAGTTATTCCTTCGATATTTTATACCTAGATTTATACCGAGAATAACTGGATGTCGGTTCTACAATGGATTCCTATGACAGGTACAGTTATTCCGAGAATATCTCGCAGGTAGTTCCAATGAACCAACGTTTTGACGTTTGACGCTTTGAAAAGCGGGAGTTTCTGATATATTAACTAACCATAATTCAAATTTCTTGGATTGTTTTGATAAATTAGAGAGTGGAAGAGAATTCACTGATTTCAGAATATTAGTTTATTTTTCTTATTTTGGTTATAAATAAAAAGGAAGTTAATCAATAAAATTGATGTGCTATTAATGGAAGAGGTGAAGAGGTTGAATTTTTGAAGTAGGTATTTAACTTTCATATCATTGAATTTATTTCAGAATCCAAAAAACTGACACAGTTATTAATACTAGGGAAGATTAAGGCCTGCAGACAGCATATCTGTTTCTGCAGCCAAAAGCACATAACAAATTCCAGTTCATCATATTCTTCAAAATAATTCTGCCTGATAACAAATTTTTAAAATTAGAAACCTCATTCAACTTATGCTATACTTTACATAACTTTAAATACTTTAGGATCAGTATAGTCTTATATCTTCAATTTCCTATCTTCTGACACGAGACATTACAGCAATTGTTGTTGGTATTCTCACGCGAAACCAACCAATAGAAATGCAGAATAAGTTTATTCCTCGGTTATTCTCCCAAATTGGAATAGATAACTTATACTCTGGTTTATACTTGGAATAAAGATATACCTCTAATGTAGAACGCAATAGTGACTCGTTATCCTACGTATAGCAAATACCAGGTTTATACTCAAATTGTAGAACCGGCCCTAATAGAGAGAATAATGCTACGACAACCTTTTTATATTTTATTTGACAACTTACTTCAAAACTATTGCAAAAAATATTACTATGGTTACATAGTCAACAGTCATTTAGTGACATTTAACATTTTAAATTCAGTTTTTAACTTCTCAAAATTTTAGTTTTTCTCAAACATGGCTGCTTTTGTAAAACGTGTATTTAAAAAATACGTTGTACCGTGCTGGTCTTCAATGCTGCTTTCTCTGATCGCCGCATTTTGTTTGAGCGTGTATTGCGAGCAAGAAGATCAAAAAGATGTCCGACATTTGGTTCATATATCATACCTTATCATGATTGCAAATGCCTGTTCTGGATTATTGAGATATAGTAAGAATTAATGTTTTTTTTAATGAATTGCAATCAAAATAAATATTTTATTTTCCATATAGCGAATGACGTCTCCTACTGCGATCTTCGTATACTTCTAGACTACGCCCAGCTGGTACTGAGTCTTCCGCTAATGGTAACCGAATTTTTATTGAAAAATGAAATTGCATCAATAGAAATATCTTACATACCCACAGGTATAGCAATTGCAACATTAGTTATGTTCATTATACTCGAGTATGAACGAAAAGATTTAACTGATCTAAACGTTATAACAAGTATCCTTTGTTACACCATCCTTGGATACAGTTATAACCTATATACTGTTCTGGCTGGCTTGTGTTATGGAATATATTACTTTGTTATCAAAAGGAAGGAAGGATGTTGCTCAAAAAAGGCTAATCAATTCAATTTACTAATGTCGGCGTTTGCTTTATTGTCGCTGTTATCGTTGGATCCAAATTGCCTTTCGTTGGAGGATTAAGGTGGCCATGCGTAAATTTAATGTGATTAATATGTAATATACGTAAATAAATTTTCTTATTTATCTGTTGACGTCATGTTTATTAAGAATTGTCTTACTGTCAGAAATATCTCGATTAATAATTTACATTTGTATTTTGTAATCTCCTAGGTCATCGTCCATCCTGTCCTCTTCAGGAAGGTGGACAGGTCACTAGGAGACATCTCCTTTATATCGGCAGGTGTAGGCCAAAACTCACCGAACACACACTCTCTTATTGACGATAACTTCCGGCACTCTCATAAGACATGCCTGACAGTTTCATCTTCTTGTTCACACATTCTGCATAGAGGTATGGCCACTAGTCCCATAGTATGGATGTGTTTCCTTAGTTGACAGTGGCCAGTCAGAAATCCTACTGTTAAGCGTAGGTTTTTCATGGTCAGTAAAATATAATTCATCAAACATAGCAATCAAATACACATAACTGAGGTATGCGAAATACATTATTGTTTTGAGAAAAAATTTCCGTCAATTACAATAACAAAAAGTATTCTCATGACGTATCCATTCGATTGTAACCTGAAACCTCTTACCCATGATGACAAACGTCAAACTCAAAAAGTCACAACTATGTCAAGAGATTCTCCGAACTCTTTGAAAAACAATCTTTTCATTTTGTTAGATGGTAAAACAACGCTACCATCTACAAATTCCATAACACCAGCTACTACTAGAGATGTAGGTATACAGCATGGAAGCGGGGTAATTTGTGAACAACCTGCAGCTATACCTATAGAAGACAGTGTAAAAGTGGAGAAGCCGAACTTCCAAAATATAAATTCAAATAATTTATGCAATATACGTGGTCCTGATGATGATAAAGCAGAACCTTTGGTTGAGTTATCCACATCATCAGAAAATGAGAATAAGGAAAATCAATCTGAGGAAGAAGTAGAAAAAGAGGGGTGCGCAGTTGTTTGTATGTTTTACACCTTACAGTGCTGTGAATGTACTATTATGTAATTTTTTTACTGTTTGGTTAGTAAGGCAAAAGTTTTATGTTTACAAATTCTAATAAAGATATCATTGATTACTAAGTATTGATGGCATATTAATTTTATTGGTAAATATTTCAGTATCTGTTTTTTTTTCAACAAATAAAAACCAAACTTGAAATATGTATAATTTCATTATATTCAACATATAATCTTAAATAGCTCTACTAGAACCTGGTCATAACAGATAAAGACTTTTACATTCGGTAGCGGACATTCCCAGTGGCGTTATTTTAATGTCTCAGTCGCTAATATTGTGGTTTGCGTTTTTATAAATGGTTGTCTATGGTGATTGAATGTTCGTTAAATCCTTTCATTCCGTCCAGAGTATTCTAATGGAATTGATATTATTGTCCACCTGCCTCGTGTAATCCCCTTTCTACAATTGTTAAGGTTATCTTATAAACAGTGTTAGTAAAGTAATTTCCGTGTAATTTTTGCATATTGGTTGATCACCCTTGTTACGGTTCACCCTGAAATATAAGCAATACAGTAGATAGTCAGCAAACAGCTGTGGCTTGGATGCATAAAGGATTTAATTGTTACCTTAATATAATATCATATTAGAAACTATTTACATTATGAATGGGTTCATTATTGTTGACACTGATGGATATGTTAACCTTGGGTCTCTTAGTCTTTAACAAAAGCCAAAGGTGTTTTGATTCTTCAAGCATTCAGCTAACCACTGACCCCTTCTTCAGAAGGTAGAAGACCTCTGTCGACTTTTCAAGGCCGTGGAGACAGGCCATTGACTTTTGACCTCCTCCATTTTGTTTTGGACATTTCCTGTGTTCACATGGTTGGTTAACTTTCACATACTGCGGTTTTTGTGAACTAGGAAAAATAACAACAATCAGGATTTTCCTGAACAATTCAGTTGTAAGGATTCATGAGTTCATGGATATAGCTCCTGATCAAACCAAACTCACCTAAAGATCACATGCCATCTAGGGTACTAGTGGTGAGAGTAGTAGAGTAGTTTGACTATATATATATTACTATACTAATATATATTGTACATATTTATTAGCGGATTTAAGGACATATAAGCATCTACATAGTATATCTCATATCATTCTTCCAATCCTCCATGTAGTCCATGTAATCCCAGAAGTATACTCTTGCGGAAGCGGAAGCTTTCTTCAAATTCTAAATACTTCATTTCAGATCGCAATTTTTGTAAAAAGGCAAGCCAAGCGCTGTCATTTGTCATTGTCGTTAATACAGAATTTTTACAGAAAGCCGCCTACTGAGTAGTTCGATTGTCCCTTCCAACCATCGAGTAAGACACTCAGCTGTGTGGCCTTCCGACCACAGACTAGCCCACCAGTAGAGGTGAAATAATAACACTTTACCCACCCAACCTACGCGAACGAGAAGTTGGGAATATTTTCCTGTTTCTTGTAGGGTATAGTTGCCCTATCTCCATCCTTCTTTAACCTTGTTGGGAAAAAGGAGCTAACACCCTTTTTATGTATTGTTATTATTTGACCAATATTCCAGTCTTCTGGCATTTCTTCTTCTTCCCATAATCCACTTATTATTTGATATTTTTTCTATCAGCCCGGTTCCTCCATATTTTATAAATTTTATATCAATTCCATCACTACCAGGCGGCTTTCCATGTTTGCGTTCATTGCAAACGTCAAATAATAATTCTGGTCTTAGATTAAAACATGAATCAATATTTTCTTGATTATTTTTTATGAACCGATTTTAATTCTGAAAAAAACTGTTAGATACATTATGGAAAGCTGAATCCAAATATTATAAAAATAAATACGTCGTGCTCAAAAATTCTAGTAATAGCTATAACAAATATTTTGTTTTGGAGGACTGATAATGATGGTACTTACTTAGGTAACAATGCATCGATCAACATTTGTGCTTCCTCTGGAGGTGGTGGAAAATCATCTGGATCACCTGGTCTAACTAGTGTCGTAGATAATCTTAATTGGTGTAGTGATAATAGTGCCTGCGAGGGATTTTCATGGTGTTCTGCGAGTGGTTTAAAAGAGAGATTGAATTTGGCTTTTCGACCGTTCATACTCATGTATCCGCCGTCTTCCGATTGGTGAAGGACTCTCGTCATCTGGTGTTGTTGTTGTTGTACCAATGTTAGAGGCTGTAGAATTCTGGTGATGGTGATTATTGGTAGTGTGATGACGGAGTTGAGTCCTAGATGTAGAGGTAGTAATCTGCTGAATCTGGAAATAAATAAAATTATATAGAGAATGGAAAGAGTGAAATTGATATTATTATGAGGAAAATTCCACACCTGTAATTTTTAACCAATCAAAACGTGTTTTTTTGACAGATCACCATGACAACTGATGAATTTTAGTGGAAATGTTTTCCTCGTGGGTACCCAACAGCGAATTATACAGGAAATTTTTTTGACGTTTATAATGTCAGAATATTTTTTTGACAGTCTGCCACTTGTAGTTACTCAAAAGTTGTCTTGTATCCAGATGGTATTGTCGTGCAACTACAACGAGTAGAAATCAACAATTTAAAGGTCTAAATTGCTACCAAAACATTTTTTTACGTCGTGCCGCTTGACAGCTTCAAAACTGAAATAATTTTTAGGTAGGGTTTCACTTAGTTGCCATGGTAACTAAATAATCAAGTCGACCAAACCCCAAATGTCAAAAATTGACGTTGGAAATCGGAAAATAAATTTTAATAATTTGATTTTCAAACACAATTTGGTGTGGAATTTTCTTACCGAATACCACACGAGGTCAAATTAAATCCGGAAATTTGTTCGAGCTCATGAATATTTTGAAAATTATCCCGAGTCTTCGACTCTCTAGTGGTATTACTAGTGACTAGTGTCTCAATGCCAGATTTCATCAACCAATGATCACAGATTTTGTTTGGAAATGAGAGGATTTCTTTGAGAAGTGGGGAAAAGCGTCAATTTGGCGATGTTTTGAAATATTATACACAGCATTTTTGATTGGAAGGTAACTTGATGGATAATGTCGGGAACATTTTTTCGATAACCGGAACATGTCAATTTTATGGCTGATTCAAATTTTACGAGCAGGGATCCAAATTTTGCTGGATATATTAAATTCGATACTAGAAATACAAAAATATTACTGCCGACAAAAATCATGGTTAGCTTTAGCATTCCGACTTTGCGAACTTGTCGATTTGATGTAATCTGCTTTACATGAAAAACAGAGGTCCACCAAAAATTGCAGATATAAGAAACGTTATGCTTTATTAGTAATGTCGCTTGTTCGACAAAAATATCGAATATTTGCGCTAGTTTCAATATTTCGAAAGTCGTATACAGTACTCGCCAGCTAACTTGATGTCCGAAATGCTTTCCAGGGAGCTATTGACGCCGCTACTGGAATCACTTTCATCTAGAGTAATCACAAGAGGGTTGACGTCATAAAACATATCTGTTTGTTTTACAAACACTTTATTGTACAAAGCAGAAACAATAACTGTATGACGCTACGCTACTGAAAATCTTAACACCTGATAAGGTTCGATGCAATTGGCGTTTGTCAAATTTTTAACACCAATAGCAGCCGAGTAGGCAGGGTACTATTACTCTGTCTCTCTTAGTTGGTAATTTCTGGGACATCAAGTTAGCTGGCGAATACTGTAGCGATTCTTGACGTTTCTGTGTCTTCTTGCATGATTTTGTTGAAAATAAAGATTATCATTGCATTTTTTCGGGTTAAGAGGAAGAATATTTTTGTTGTGTCCAGTACACAACAAAAATAAACTTCGCCCGTTATGTATAATTATTTTTTTTTCTATTTTTAATTTTTTGGAAATAAAAGACGTTTATTATTATTATTATGTAGAACCTAAATCATTTAAATTAAATCTTTTAGAAGCCCTTGAGATAAATAAAAACGAATATTCAGGTAATCTCTCTTATTAAATTATTTTCATATAAGATAGTTCAGGAGGGATTTTTGTGAATGAATTTCCAGGTAAACCATTTCAAATTTAAGAACCCCCTTCTGTTGCACATTAATTCCAGTTAAACACTTTCTAATACTTTTGTCAATATCCTTAAAATTCAGTATTAATGCTCTGTATAAATTAAAAAAATTTCAATTAATGTTATAAATGAAACTAACTGTTTCTAATTAATTCCACTATTTAATTAAAAATAAAGATTTAAAGATAAGGCGTAGAAAAATGTAATTTTTCTACAGTCGCGCGTAAAATGACTAATTACTATATTCAAATGAAATCGTAAAGTCGACAAATGCCGAGGATTGTTACTTTACGCTCTAGCGCAAAAAAGGAATCTTTTTCGCTCGCTTATTTAATCAAACCACGCCCTACGAATTAACTCAATTGGTGAATATTTATGAAACCGCTCTTCGGACTTCTGACCTGACTGGACAATGGACAAAGGAAATTTTTGTCAAAAACTGTCAAAAATGGTCAATAATTGTCAAAAATTGTTAAAATTTTGAAAAATGGTCGATAATTGTCAAAATTTTTTTAAAAAATTCGAAAAATGGTCAAAAATTGTCAAAAATTGTCAAAAATTGTCAAAAAATTTCAAAAATGGTCAATTGTCAGAAATTTTGAAAATGGTCGAAAAATTTCAAAAATGGTCAATTGTCAGAAATTTTGAAAATGGTCAAAAATTTTCAAAAATTATCAAAAATGGTCAATAATTGTCAAAAACCATCAAAAAAGGTCAAAAGTTGTCAAAAACTCAAAAATGGACAATTATTGTCAAAATTGGTCAATAATTGTTAAAATTTTGAAAAATGGTTAAAAATTTTGAAAAATTGTTAAACTTTGAAAAATTGTTAAAATTTTTAAAAAATTGTCAAAAATGGCCAATAATTGTCAAAAACTATCAAAAATGGTCAAAAATGATCAAAAATGGACAATTATTGTTAAAAATTGTCAGTTGATAATTGTTGAAGTTTTTGAAAAATTGTAATAAATTTTGAAATATGGTCAAAGATGGTCAATAATTGTCAAAAATTTGGGAAAATATTCCATAATTGTCAACAATTGTCAATAATTATCAAAAATGGTCAATGATTTTGAGAAATGGTCTAAAATTTTTAAAAATTGTCAAAACTTTTGGAAAATTGTCAAAAATGGCCCTCAATTGTCAAAAACTATCAAAAATGGTCAACAATTGTAAAAAACTGTCAAAAATGGACAATTATTGTTAAAAATTGTCAACATTTTGAAAAATAGTTGATAATTGTTGAAGTTTTTGAAAAATTGTAAAAGAATTTGAAATATGGTCAAAAATGGTCAATAATTGTCAAAAATTTGGGAAAATATTCCATAATTGTCAATAATTATCAAAAATGGTCAATGATTTTGAGAAATGGTCTAAAATTTTGAAAAATTGTCAAAACTTTTGGAAAATTGTCAAAAATGGCCCTCATTTGTCAAAAACTATCAAAAATGGTCAACAATTGTAGAAAACTGTCAAAAATGATCAAAAATGGACAATAATTGTCAAAAATTTGGGAAAATATTCCATAATTGTCAATAATTATCAAAAATGGTCAATGATTTTGAAAAATAGTTGATAATTGTCAAAAATTGTTGAAGTTTTTGAAAAATTGTAAAAAATTTTGAAACATGGTCAAAAATGGTCAATAATTGTCAAAAATTTGGGAAAATATTCCATAATTGTCAATAATTATCAAAAATGGTCAATGATTTTGAGAAATGGTCTAAAATTTTGAAAAATTGTCAAAACTTTTGGAAAATTGTCAAAAATGGCCCTCATTTGTCAAAAACTATCAAAAATGGTCAACAATTGTAGAAAACTGTCAAAAATGATCAAAAATGGACAATAATTGTCAAAAATTTGGGAAAATATTCCATAATTGTCAATAATTATCAAAAATGGTCAATGATTTTGAAAAATAGTTGATAATTGTCAAAAATTGTTGAAGTTTTTGAAAAATTGTAAAAAATTTTGAAACATGGTCAAAAATGGTCAATACTTGTCAGAAATTTGGAAAAATGGTCGATAATTGTCAATAATTATCAAAAATGGTCAATAATTTTGAAAAATGGTCTAAAATTTTGAAAAATAGTCAATAAATAATATGAGCCGTTTCCGAAAATCGATTTAAACTAGTAATTTATAAAATCGATTTGACAAAAATCGATTAATATTACAATAAAAATCGATAACTAAAAATCGATTATAAGAGAATAATAATCGATTTATATAAAAATCGATTATTTTTTAACATCCCTAGTCAGTAGATCTTTTTAAGGTTAATCATGATGAATAGCGAAAATGACGATTATTCTAGCACTCCTATTATAACCTAAGATAATATAAAAAACTGTTTTAATTATTAAAAGGGTGACTGTAGAAAAAATTATTTATGTTATTCGAGCGTAATAAAATTGCCGCTTTCTCATTCTTTCTCAAGCGGCAATATGTTACCGTAATAATACCTAAGCTTTAATATTTGTAAAATCATATCTTCTTCTTTTTTCTATTCATATATATTAAGTCAATCACAGGATAGGTCACTTACTATTTGGTCTAGCCAAAATATTAAACATCAAGTAGGTATCACATAAAATGTAACTTCTGTCATTCTGACGATGATATGTCAATATCGAAATAATTATCAATATCCTTTCATAATTTTCATAAATTTTGTAATATAGTGGAATTAATTAGAAACAGTTAGTTTCATTTATAACATTAATATGAGTAGATTCCACAAAGTAAGGGTCCAAACAGTAAATTCAATAAGAAAATTTCATTATACCTTCACCTGTTTGATAAAGCTACCGTGTTAGCGAAACGCGTCACAAGTTTTTAGGTTCAAAAATAATAATGAAGAGTTAAGCAAATTAAATTGTTTTATTTGATCTTGTCAGTATGGCTCTTCATCAAGTAAAAGCCTCATCTATTCAATTATTTTTATCCGCTTAACTTTAATTTGAAGAGGAAATTTATATAGTTAAAGTCTGGTACAAAAAAATGTGTAGTGCAAAGAGAAAAATTCATTGGACAGTCGTCACACACACAATCATTGATTTGTTCAATTGGGCAAACACTTTTGAATTTAAATATTTCCTTAGGGAGAAAGAGGGAGAAGGTATTTACATTTGAAATACTGTTTGTATAAGAAATGTGAGATAGCAAGGAATCTGCCGCATGCCGACCGGGTTAAATTTGAAATTGCTTTGCATATCTTTATTTCAACCAAGTCGAGGTTTGATAATTCTACCCGTTTTCGATTCATGTTTAAATCATTTTCCGGGCTACACTTTACTGCTTTCATTAAAAAATATTAACTTCCCTTACAAAATGGATATGAATTGTCAGGAGAAATTCGGTACGAAGAAGTCGTCGTATTCTCGAAATAAGTTTTTTGACTACTAATTCAGGACAATTTTGAAATTTGCCGTTTGTCATTTGTACGTGATTCATTATCTCCCTTGATATTTTGTATTCCATTTTCCAAAGGATATGCATAACATGGCTAACTGCCTAATTTATACAGATGAGCAAGAAGGTCTGGCAACAAGTTATTTTCGTTAAAACTATTGTTTATGTTGGTGATAGACAAAAAATAGACAATAGTTATTTGTGTATTTAGAGCGTAAAGTAAGTAAGTTTTCTTATAATCGATTTTTAGTTATCGATTTTTATTGTAATATTAATCGATTTTTGTCAAATCTATTTTATAAATTACTAGTTTAAATCGATTTTCGGAAACGGCTCGTATTATTTATTGACTATTTTTCAAAATTTTAGACCATTTTTCAAAATTATTGACCATTTTTGATAATTATTGACAATTATGGACCATTTTTCCAAATTTTTGACAAGTATTGACCATTTTTGACCATGTTTCAAAATTTTTTACAATTTTTCAAAAACTTCAACAATTTTTGACAATTATCAACTATTTTTCAAAATCATTGACCATTTTTGATAATTATTGACAATTATGGAATATTTTCCCAAATTTTTGACAATTATTGACCATTTTTGACCATATTTCAAATTTTGTTACAATTTTTCAAAAACTTCAACAATTATCAACTATTTTTCAAAATGCTGACAATTTTTAACAATAATTGTCCATTTTTGATCATTTTTGACCATTTTTGACAGTTTTTGACAATTGTTGACCATTTTTGATAGTTTTTGACAATTGAGGGCCATTTTTGACAATTTTCCAAAAGTTTTGACAATTTTTCAAAATTTTAGACCATTTCTTAAAATCATTGACCATTTTTGATAATTATTGACAATTATGGAATATTTTCCCAAATTTTTGACAATTATTGACCATTTTTGACCATATTTCAAATTTTTTTACAATTTTTCAAAAACTTCAACAATTATCAACTATTTTTCAAAATGTTGACAATTTTTAACAATAATTGTCCATTTTTGATCATTTTTGACCATTTTTGACAGTTTTTTACAATTGTTAACCATTTTTGATAGTTTTTGACAATTGAGGGCCATTTTTGACAATTTTCCAAAAGTTTTGACAATTTTTCAAAATTTTAGACAATTTCTCAAAATCATTGACCATTTTTGATAATTATTGACAATTGTTGACAATTATGGAATATTTTCCCAAATTTTTGACAATTATTGACCATTTTTGACCATATTTCAAAATTTTTTACAATTTTTCAAAAACTTCAACAATTATCTACTGACAATTTTTAACAATAATTGTCCATTTTTGATCATTTTTGATAGTTTTTGACAATTATTGGCCATTTTTGACAATTTTTCAAAATTTTTGACAAGTTTTCAAAATTTTTAACCATTTTTCAAAATTATGGAACATTTTTGACAATTATCGACCATTTTTCAAAATTTTAACAATTATTGACCAATTTTGACAATAATTGTCCATTTTTGACAGATTTTGACAGTTTTTGACAATTTTTGACAGTTTTTGACCTTTTTTGATGGTTTTTGACAATTATTGACCATTTTTGATAATTTTTGAAAATTTTTGACCA
Source organism: Lochmaea crataegi (assembly GCA_947563755.1). NCBI lineage: Eukaryota > Metazoa > Arthropoda > Insecta > Coleoptera > Chrysomelidae > Lochmaea > Lochmaea crataegi. The sequence continues at coordinate 122,474,806 of OX387422.1, read as the reverse complement.
TTTTTAAAATTTCTGACAATTGACCATTTTTGAAATTTTTTGACCATTTTTGACAATTTTTGACCATTTTTCAAATTTTTTTAAAAATGTTTGACAATTATTGACCATTTTTCAAAATTTTAACAATTTTTGACAATTATTGACCATTTTTGACAGTTTTTGACAAAAATTGTACTTTGTCCATTGTCCAGTCAGGTCAGAAGTGCGGTTTCATAAATATTCACCAATTGAGTTAATTCGTAGGGCGTGGTTTGATCAAATAAGCGAGCGAAAAAGATTCCTTTTTTGCGCTAGAGCGTAAAGTAACAATCCTCGGCATTTGTCGACTTTACGATTTCATTTGAATATAGTAATTAGTCATTTTACGCGCGACTGTAGAAAAATTACATTTTTCTACGCCTTATCTTTAAAGTACCTTGTGTTTCACCAGTTTGTAGCACTTAAATCGGCTGTTTATGGTGAGAGTGAAAAAGCGTTAAAAAAAGTACCATATTAACATTAACTTTATTTCACGCTTTCCATAAGCCAATACAGTTGATTACTGCAATTCGTCCACACATTTACCGGAAAAAATATCAAATTACCTTCGACTTTGACACCATATGAACTGTTCCTATTATTATTATGGATTGTGAAGATTCCGAGTTTGAAATAATATGTCGGTACTCCCGAAGAAATCCAAAAATCCAAAAAAAATCATGTAAAAGTATATGACACTTTTATGGAATGGCGGAACCAGAATTATATTCATGGCTTTACAGAGCGAATGCTATTAGCTTTTTTTGAAGAAATGTCTAGAAAATTCAAGTCTTCTACATTATAGTCCAGCTATTATAAACTAAAAGCAACCTTAATTATCAATAGATGTCGAATATAATAGTTTAATACTATTATAAAGCCTTGCAAAGTTTTTGAAACATATTTTTCAAAGAACAGAGACCATTCACTAAGAAGCAACAACTACTTCTCGGGCTATATACCCCGACAGACATTGAATTACACTTCTAAGTAAAACGGGGTTGGTAAATCTACAAGATTTAAACCAACCATTCTGTCATGTAATTATAAGGGAAAACATCACTTTCCGTTCACTAAGAAGCAACAACTACAACAAACACTTCATGCCCATTATGAAGGAAGCCAGGGAACAAGGGCATAAAGCCATACTAAAGTACGATAAACTTGAAATTGATGGCATTAAATATGGATGTGAACATTTCAAAAGTCAGGAGAGAGATATCCAAGAGGGTTCGAAACGAACAGCAGCTGAGAGGTCACCAGAAAGCGTAAATGAACAGATTGAGAAAATTACCAGAACATACCGAAAAAACTAATAGAAAAAGATGAACGGACGAATAATTCGACAGGGAAGATGGCAATGGAAATGATAATAGTAAGCAAAAACAAAATACAAAAAGCGAAAGAAGCGGAATATTATAAGAATTGGGACGTGGAACGTTAAAACTTTGTTGGCTACAGGAAAAATCGAGGAAGCTTTTAGACAAATGAAAAAATATGATATAGCAGTCAAATTAAACTTCTCTACCTTGATATTACCCTCGACAGGAATCTATCATGGAACTCTCACCTACAGAGCAGAGCAAAAAGAGCATATGTGGCTTATGAGCAATGCCGGAGGATAGTGGGACGCACATGGGGTCTTTCACCCCGTCTGGTCACCTGGATCTACACTGCAATCATAAGACCTATGCTAACGTACGGAGCCATTGCATGGGGACCGAAGGTTCTACAAGCAACGGCCATCCAAAAATTATATCAAATACAGCGAATGGCTTGTTTAAACATCACAGAAGCCATGAGAACAACACCAAATACGGCAATGGAATTAATTACTGGTATGACCCCTCTGGACTAGTACGTCAAAGAGGTTGCGTTAATGTTACGATTGCGTACGGCTGGTGTAAACCCCGAAGTAGGAGTGGGTCAATTGAGACTAAGCCTATAGCGAGGAGCGCTTACTCTGTACCTCAGCTGCAGGCGGCCAATGATGTAATTGAACCCAAGTTTGTGTTTAATAAACCCTACAAAATACAAATAAAACAGAACACAGAGTCAGATGCTGCAAATGCAATACGCATATATACAGACGGCTCAAAAAACAAAGAAGCCAGGATGTGGAGTTTACTCCAGATCACTTAGCCTAAGAATTAAGTGGGGAATGGGAAAAAATACCAGCGTGGTTCAAACAGAACTGGCTGGTATCTCAATTGCCACACAAGAACTAACGAGAAAAGGAATTTTTGGCAAAAACATAACAATCTGCACTGACAGCAGACAAGCCCTATTAGCCTTGAACAGACAACGTGTTACATCAGGGCTAGTATTAGAGTGCCACCAAGATTTAGCTAACGCATCGGTAGATAACAATATTATCCTGAGTCCTCAGTGTCCTGATTCCTCAGATAACCTCAGGACGTCCTGAGGATATCTTTTGGTACTAAACCATACGTCCCTTGGAAGTCCCAATTAGAACATCCCAAGTACGTCCTCTTTTTAATGGACCTTCTTAGAATCTTTTTAATGGACACATGAAAAATCATTAGAAATAACTACCATAATATTTCTATATATATTTATATAAAATAAGGACTAAGGACCACGACACGATAATTTTCAAAATTTTCGATGCCTTCCACCTTTTTTAAGTGAAAAAAAAATTAAAAAATAAAAACTTTAAAACTCTATGAAAAAATTATTCTTTGACACAATTTTATGAAATTCTGATAAGTCACACCATTTTGCCAAAAAAGATATAAAAATATCCTGTTTTTCTAAAAAATTGCTGGCAAAAGAATGATAGCAGGCTGGGATTATCAGCTGGATCATCGCAATAGGTTCAATAGATACGTATCGCCTCCTCCACGTCCTTCCGGCTGAAATTACTCTTACTTGCAGCACAAATTGTAAATAATTGTGGTTTCTAATAATGTGTATTATTTTCTAATTTTTTATTCTAATTTGTGCGTCCCCAGGACCCTAATACGCACAAATTAGAACGTCCCTAGTACGTAAAACTTAAGTCTGGGACATTTGGACCAACTTAGGACTCAATATGGACATCCTAAAGATATCCTGTGCTGTCTGGGAAGTAGGTAATCGCATTGCCGATTCTTTAGCCAGGGAAGCAGCTGGACTACAAATTTTAGGACCCAGTGACACCTACGGCATGACGACTTCGACAGTTGCGGAACACCCATGCTCAATCCCTAAAGAGATGGGATGGAATCAAAGGATGCAGTCTTGCCAGGATCACCTTGGGCGACCCAGGGAAGGTGGAGCAGAAGAAATATTTGGCGATGACCAGCAAAAACCTACGCTTAACAGTACGATTTCTGACTGGCCACTGTCAACTAAGGAAACACCTCCATACTATGGGGCTAGTGGACACACCTCTATGCAGTTACTATTAGCGGGAGACTCAGTACCAGCTGGGCGTAGTCTAGTAGTATATGAAGATCGCAGTAGGAGTCGTCATTAGCTATATGGAAAATAAAATATTTATTTTGATTGCAATTAATTTAAAAAAACAATAATTCTTACTATATCTTAATAATCCTGCACATGCATTTGCATTCATAATGGGATATGATATATGTACCAAAAGTCGGACATCTTTTTGATCTACTTGCTCGTAATACACACTCAAACAAAATGCGGCAACCAGAGAAAGCTGCATAGAAGACCAGCACGGTATAACGTATTTTTTAAATACACCACCTTTTACAAGAGCAGCCATGTTTAGGAAAAACTAAAATTTTGAAAAGTTAAAAACTGTATTTAAAATATTAAATGTCAGTAAATGACATTGTAACTGGATAGCTAAGGGTGGTTTCGTTAGTTGGATAAGGTAAGAATATCAATGGATTAATTAATAATAAGCTGTTTTCTTTTCTAAGCACATTCATGGGATTCCTCAGTTCCTAAAATTCATGGTCACATTTCTTCTTTTTTACTTAATAACCATAAACAGTAGCTAGATAGGTAGTACATAAGGTGGCCGATACGCATTCAGTGATGCCAGCTTGGCACTAAATGACATTGTACTCCTCGGGAGGATGTACAATGGGTCACATGTGGCCTAAGTGATGTGGGCCTAAACTCACCCTCCCCACTCTACAGATACAGATGATATAACAGTCATGGCACTACAAGAAATTAGATGGAGAGCAGAAGGGCGAATAGATAAGGAAGAGTAAACAATGTTTTACTGAGGGAAAGAGAAGCAAGGATACAGGGGAACAGGATTCTTAATAAATAAGTTCAAAGTAAATGTGACAATGTACAAAACTGTAAACGGAAGAATATCATATCTAATAATAAAAAACAGCCAGGCTTAATTGGCTAAGAAAAGCCAGAGAACAAGATCACGAGAAATACAAAGAAATAAGAAAGGAATCAAAAGTGCCCATCAAAAATAAAAGGAATAAATGGGTCGAGCAAATAATGGAAAATAAAAATAATGCGAAACTATATCAATACAATAGGAAACAGAACTTGAAACCTAACATGCTAAATATAGACAAAAAAGAATGGGAGGAGTATTCCATAAAAACACTAACAAGATCAAAGGAGATCAATGAAGAAAATGAGGAAGATGAGGAAAAAGAACTACAGCAACATGAAGAAGGACAAACAGCTCCGTCAGAAAACGAAGTTATGGAAGCAATAAATAAACTAAAACATGATAAAGCAGCGGGTCCAGATGACATCGTTAATGAAATGTTAGAGCAAGGAGGGTATGAAATGGGGATGGCGATACATAAACTTATAGTACAGATATGGGAAACCGAAATCATGCCGCAAGAATTGAATGAAGGGTTGCTAGTACTGTAATGTTTTTTTTTTGTTATTTATTTAAACAGTTTTTAACGGTGGGATAAAATTATACACACTATGGCTAACTACTATCTATTTATTTAAAGAAACACACACACTGTATTAAACTTAATTTATATACATGCTCTACTTAAAGTCTACTAATTTATTTACACTCGGTATAATAGTTCTAATTTATTTTCAGCTCTCGAATATTGCACTATTTTATTCACTAATTCTCTCGAACTAACTGTTTGTCTTCGTTTCACTAATTGTTTCGAACTAGCTAACTGACTGTTTACGCACTCAATAACTCGCGTATATATAGTCCTTATCGGTTCTGGAATACTCTAGTGCCTTCGGCGCTCGGGCTATGCACGAACGAAACCGTTCCAGAACTTTCGAGTACATTATAACGCAAGGGGAGAATACCAGCGCAGCCACCAAAATTTATAATCGAGGGGACAGGACCGGCTTTGAATTGGTGACCTCGCAACAGTACCAATTTTAAAGAAGGGTGATCCAAGTATATGATCGAACTAAAGAGGAATTACATTATTAAACACTTACAAGTATTATACTGAAGAGACTAAAAGAACATGTTAAAACTAGTATAGGGGAGTACCAATTTGGATTTCGACAGGGGAAATCACCTATCGATGCAATCCAGATTTAAGTCAAATGTTATGAACGGGACATCGAGATGCATATATTATTTATTGACTTTAAGCAAGCATTTGATAGCTTAGAGATTAAAGCAGACTTACTCAAATTGCAGGTACCCAAAAAAATTATAAGGTTAGTGGAAATGACGATGATAAATTCCAAAGCAGCGGTTTTATTGAATGAAGGTATATCGAAAGAGTTCCAAAGTAACCAAGGAGTGAGGCAAGGAGATGAGCTTTCAACAGCAATTTTCAATGTACCTAGTAATGGACGGAATAATCAATAATTTACCTGGAACAGTCATCAATAAATCGGTACAAATAGTGGCATATGCAGACGATGTAGCCATAATTGCGAGAGACCACAGAAGTTTACAAGAAACGCTGCAAACGATTGTAACAGAATCCAGAAAGAGGGGACTGGAAATCAATGAGGAAAAAACAAAATACATGGAAGTACAAAGAAACAGAGACAACAAAGACAATCAATCAATAAACATTGGGGAATATGAATTTGAAGTAGTTAATAGTAGTTTGTGCAACTAGTGTGGATATGATGGCCATATCGCACGAGGACGAAGTTTGAGCACGACGCCGTAGGCGAGTCGAACAGTATATTTTTTCTACGACCCACTTAAGAAAAAATCTAGAAAATAAACATTTTATTAAACTATAATATAACTTCAAATTGAAAATTTTTAATAATTTTACTATTATTATCATTTTATTATTATTTAGAAATAAAATTAAAATTTAAAAAAATTTTCCCAACGGGGAATCGAACTCTGATCTACCGCGTGAGAGCCTGGGATACTTACCACTGGACTACCGATGAATATACTAATCTATCTATAACGTCAAATGTATTACATAAAAACTGACGTTTGTCAGAAGTACCCTCAAATATTCAATTTATTCTGTTATACGTCTCCTTTGCGGCAAAGCGAATATCTGGTGGAAAATTATTTATTGATTCATCACTGGAATCACTCATTTTTACTAATATTTTTCTTAAAAACTATAGAAATATTTTGACAAGTTATTTTGACGTTTCTATGAAATTGAAAAAAGATTAGTTGGCGGGTACTAAACGCAAATGCTGATTGGTGGATTTCATATACGTTCTAGGATGTATATGAAATCATATCCGGAATGGCCTACATTTACATTCTGTAAATTGTGCAGAAAATGGATAATATACATGTGGGTGTAGAAAAAAACAGCAGTCACTTATGCAGCCAAAACTACAGCAATGACAAGTGGAGAGGAAGAAACGTTCAAAATATTTGAAAGGAAAATTAATAGGAAAATTTATGGACCAAAGAAATTAAATGAGGGACAGTATGAAAGATTGACAAACTTGGAAATAGAAAAAATACTGGAAACTGAGAAGATAGGAAGAATAATAAAGGCATCCAGAATGGACATATCAAAAGGATGAAATAAGGTAGTAATGTAAAGAGAATAACAGAGTGGACACCAGTTACAAACAGACCAAAAGCTAGATGGATGGACCAAATAGAGAGAGACGCAGAAAAAATGGAAATCAAAAACTGGAGGCAAAAGACCCAGGACAGGAAGGAATGGAGGAAAATCGTTGAAATGGCAAAGAAACATGAAAAACTTTAAATGCAAGCAATGAATCAATTTGGATTGACTCTCCACTGAAACAAAAGGGTCTAAGAGCCAAATATTGGCGGTTACTGTTCCGGAAGGAATGTATAACCTTACATATATAAGAAGCAACAACTACTTCTCGGGTTATATGCCCCGACAGACATTGAATTACACAGTTAAATGGGGTTTGTATATCTGCAAGATATAACCAACCATTCTGAACTATTATCTTCTACATTTATTGATAACAAGCTTCACCAAAATATGACAATTTTCACAGGAAACTGTAATTAAGTAAATAACTACAAAACCGAGATGGTTTTTTGTCAATATGAAATTTTGGTTTGTGGTTAGATGTGTAGATGTCGCTATTATCACATTCTTAGCATTTCCTATACTGAGGTTAAGGTATTGATGTGGTGTCTGCGTTGTCTCCAGTCCAGGATAATGCTCTCAGGGCTTCTGGACGGATGACATCTACCTTGTACTGATGAGGCGCAAATACGCCGAAACCGGTCTACAAGTGATGTTGTCCCTTTTAATTACAAACCTGAATATTATCTTTGACATCTAAAATATTCCAAATTACTATTTTTATTTTATTATTTGTATAAGGCTATAGAGTAAACATTGTATGAAACATATGCATAAATTGTCTTTTTCTACTCATGGAAATTCCATTCGTGAAAAAAAGTACCACTTTATGCACTTGCTGCGTAAATTACTATTTCGAACATAGTTAATCACCGACGATCATTTTTATGTCTAAAATGGGAAGGAAAAAAATAAACAAAAATACGCTCTTACGCAGACGTATAAATGGATGGTTTCACCGAGACGGATTTATGTGGGAAGTGTATGGAAGTTTCTACCCCAAGATTTATTACGAGATTTGTGCGGGGTTGATTCGGGAAATGTTTAGGGTATGTTTGTTGGCGTCTATATACCAATATAGTTCTGACATAATGATTGAAATAAATCTGGGAAACGGAAGTGTAAAAGTCCCATTAAATGGAATTGTATTTCAGCAGCAACAATTCCGAGAACCTTCGGTGAGTGAATATACAATAGAGAACAAAAATATATTTGAAAAATTTTCTCAAAAAAGCAGAAAATTCAGAAAGACTTTGCCTATAGTCTGTAAACTATTGAACTGGAGTAGTAATTCTGTAAGAACCTTCGACGTCGACTTCTCTGGCGTGTCTATTTTTGGAAATAAATAAACCCTGTCAAACATTTTATTGTATGTTCATGGTAAATGGTGATTTTTACAAATAAATTAACCCCCACATAAAAATTGTATCCTTCGCCCATGATTAGAAATTTTAAAAAATAAATGAATCCCTTATAAAATTTGATCGTACGTTTTTTTTTTTGAATAAATCCACTCCCAATAAATATTTTGATTGTTCCTCCATGGTAGATGGAAATTTTTGCAAAAAAATGGATTCCTTTTTGAAAAGACTACGTACGCCTATGATAAATAGAATTTTTTACAAATAAATCCTATGAAAATTTTCATCGTATGCATATCATACGCGGTGACATCATCAATCCATGAACTTTGTTCCAACCAAAAATCACTCAACTGCGCAATAGAAGTTTCCACTTTAGAAATAAAGATGTTTTTTAAGGAAGTAAAATGTTCTGTGACAGGTGACAGTGACAGTGACAGGTGACAGTGACAGGTGACAGTGACAGTGACAGGTGACAGGTGACAGGTGACAGTGACAGGTGACAGGTGACAGGTGACAGTGACAGGTGACAGTGACAGTGACAGTGACAGTGACAGTGACAGTGACAGTGACAGTGACAGTGACAGTGACAGTGACAGTGACAGTGACAGTGACAGTGACAGTGACAGTGACAGTGACAGTGACAGTGACAGTGACAGTGACAGTGACAGTGACAGTGACAGTGACAGTGACAGTGACAGTGACAGTGACAGTGACAGTGACAGGTGACAGTTACGCTAAGTTTTGTCCGGTTCATTTAAAAACCAGAAGCCTTACCCACACCACTAAAAGTTACCAGATTAGTTACTAAAGAGCGTCTTCCGAAATAGTCGTGTTCAAAATCTATGAAATATGCCTTGATTGACTTGACGCGGAAACAAGCCAATCATAGGTAGTCCTTATGTACTGAAAATGATTCTTAAGATGTCGGGTTGAGATGAGATCTAAACAATCGCAGAAATTCAACAAACAGGAGTTCTGAAAAGAACTGTTTTAAGGAAATAGAGTGGAAAACTATTAAAAATGAAGGCGATGATGAAAACAAATATATTATATATGTCAGGTCAGAACTGTCAATTATCACGAGATGTCAATGCTGAAAAGTGCTGTTTGAAACTGGTTGCAATCTAACCAATCAGAGATCTACAGAATGGCCAACTTAAATTCAAATTACTCCTCCTGGTTTTTAAATGAACTATACCAAAAATCGATCAACGCGTCAAAGTAAAAAATTACAATATTTATGCTCAACTACCAAGTGTTGATCAAAACTTATGTTTTGGCAGAAGCTGCCCCTTCCAATTCGTATATCGTGTCCGACTTAGTTGATTTGGCTACGACCAGTCTACAAGTAAATTAATTTTGTGTGTACATGCGTGCGCACTTCCTATTTTTCAAGTTACAAGAATATTTTAGCATATAGTGAATGACACGAAAAGCTTGACACGAGGAGGATGAAATGCCATGTTGTTGAATTAGTGAAGGGTAAAATACATGAAATTGCTCTTTTCGAGACCGTTTTTCAATATGAGAAAAAGTAATATAAGCCGCAGGGTCGACGTAGGGACTAGAATTAAAGTTCATATATTCCAGATTTTGTTAGAATAAATTTTAAGACTTCTCCAAAATGTGTTAATGTTTTTTCTTCTATTTAAAAAAAGGATTGGATTGAAGAGTTTGTAAAAATCTTGATTACACTTTGGACTACAAAGAAACGGGTTTTCATTCTATATATTTAATCGCTGAGAATAAATCTAAAAGAGCCGTATCAAATATTCTTAAACAGGAAAAAGGCCAATCCTTCCCTTTCAAGTTTATTTTAGGCGCAAATAGCCCTTCACACACAACTCGTTTTATCAGGGCTTCCGCTTTTTCCAATGACACCAGCTACGCTTATCTATACATAAAAGAGTCAGGTTTTCAGATTTTCCAGCTTTTCATGCCACATAAACACGTACATAAATACTATTGAAAAACTCCAAAATCCCACTCACAAAAAAAATCATAACTGAAACAGATTGTATATCCCGAGGTGAAACTCACCGATACAACCGAGTTTGCACGGGAAATGAGCTTCCCTGAAAAAACCGTCTTCGAATTGATAAATTCGATTCTTTATCGTTTACAGCGATTTTGTCTGTGTTCAATCGAAAAGGCCAACATACAAGGTGTTCCTAAATTCATGCGAAAAAATCCAGGAAGTGATTGCCCGCATAAAATTATGACAAAATTTCCTCAGCACACCCCCTTCCTTCCCAACCCTAAAATGTGCTGAGGCGCTTTAGTTTAGGAAAGTGTCACTCTTCTATCCAGTAGTCTCATAGATGCTGTGACCTAGGATTATGTATTGCTAAGCAATCCGCAAGTATGGGGATGGAGGTTTCTTCTTCTATTCCACATAATCTACATCCTATCAACAAAAACCACATCTATTTCTTTCCCTGAGTTCTTTTAACTTCCCCGGAATTGTCTATGTGACGTCACATCAGGAAGGTGGTAGTTACTGTCTTCATTTGATGCAAACTATTACGTTTCTAGGTACTAGATTGCCATATTAATTCCTCCTCATTTTTTATTTTTTCTATCTGATCGATTTTATTTGTCCTTGATTTCTTCGATTATGTTATCAGGTGTTCGTACTCTACCTATTTTGAGATTGATTTCGGTCCTCTCCTTCTTGTTCTGAGGCATCCAAACCAGGTATGCTCCGCATCATCCCTCTCGCAACAGTAAATGCATTGGTCATCCAATTGTTTATTTATTTTTTGTCCGTATGCTGCAAATGCACTGTGCCCTATGTAGAATTGAGTGGTGTTATAGTTGACTCTCTTATCCTTTCCTTCCATTCCATTACAATCCTTTCCCTTATTTCTGCTTTCAGTACTAGATCATTCCCTGTTTTCAACTCATAATTCTGACTTCTCTCTTTGGCTATTAAGTGAATGGGGATCACACCCTTTATTACATGTAGAATCTGTAAGCTCTTGCCACTTCTATTGTACGCTAGGCAGTATTTGTCATATTTTAGTACATTTATTCAGACTGGCGCTCCGTAGAGTAGAATAGAGTGGGCGACTTGTAGCAGCACTCTGCTCTTCTGGAAACTCGGACCTCCAATATTTGGTAGTATCCTCGCGATACTTTCGACTGTTGTGTTCGCTTTTTTGACCATTTCCTCCATATGTTTAGTAAACCTAAATCTATTATCCAGGTGAATGCTCAAGTATTTTATGGTGTTTTTGGGTATGATTACTATATCATTTATCCTGAATTTTATAGTCAATCAATCGCAGGGACCTTTGACTATGATGGTATCTGTTTTCTCAGCCGCAAGAGTCAATTTATTGTGAATCATCCACCTCGAGCGCTCCAATAATTGTTTCGTTCAGTAGGTTTGGTTTGTTTTCTTCTGCTATTAGTGTTTTGTGGGTTCTTTATTTAGTAAATAAAGTCTTGTAACACTAAACTTGTTTAGAACTTGCCACTTGAAAACTACATACATGTGCTTAATTTCTCATGTGGCCTCTGCCAAGCGATAAGGTCGCGCCTTTCTGCCAGTTCTGACATCTGTCAACCATCAAGGTTGCCAACTGTCATAACCATGGCGTGTTCAGTAACAAAGCCCAAGACTACTCATAACATGCTCTCTTTTTATTTTTATTTATTTATTTTTTTTCTTTTTACTCAGATATACTGACATCTAAAATATAATCACTAAATCTCTTTGGCTTGGTTACTTTACGCTTTGATTTTTTGGAACTGGTCGACTGAGATTTTACACTTTCAGGGGGATCGTCAACATTAAAAGAAGAAATTTGAGACATACTATCATCAGCGACAGTATTTATTGAATGATTGAAGCTGCTCAGTATTTTGTCGAAAAATTTCAGAGAAATTGTAATCAAAATCATACAATATACTTTCATTCTGTTTAATTTTTCTCAAAAATTTTCTGTTTCTTCTATACTGACTACCGTATTCATCTACCACAATATATGACCTATCATTGTCAATACCAATTGTTTTTCCATTTTTCCAGGTTGCATTAAACTGTATTAGTACTATGTCATCCACTGTTGAATTTGGAAAATCTTAAGCATGATTGTCATAAAATTTGGATTCAACTTTCTGCCTATAAGTCAATTTACTCTCCATTTCTTGCTTATCAATAAAGGTGGGTTCAAGAGCTTTTTCAGAGATCGGAATTTTTGTTTTTAAAGATCGGTTTAAAAATATTTGACTTAGTGAATATTTAAGCATAGGTAATGGTGTAGTATGATATTCCATGAGTAAATGAGGCAAGTCACTGGTATTCTTAGCTTTTTTGAGCATATCTACATATCTTTGAGCGAGTCCATTGGATTGGTGATGATATGGACTACTAAAAACTAACTGAAAATTCCATTCATATGCAAATGTCTTAAATAGCTTGGAATTATATGGATTATTATCTGCAAAAAATTTATCTGGCTCGCCAAATTGCTGAAACTTACTTTTACAAATTGAAATAAGTTCATCCGCAGTTTTAGTTTTTGTTTTATTCACCTCAATCCAGTTAGAGTATGCATCAACAATTAGAAGGTAATTCTGACCTTTATACTCTAAAAAATCAGAATGAATATATTGCCACTCACGTGTAGGTGGCTCATGGGGTATTAGGGTCACTTTTTGAAGAGATTTTTGATTTAACTGACACACTTCACATTTTTTTATAAACTCTTCAATGTTAGGCCAGTAAAATATTTGACTTAGACTTTTCTAGTCCGAAATGTGGCTCATGAATCAACTTAAGCATATCAAGTTGTAATGACTGGGGTACTATAATTTTCGAACCAAAAAACAAGAGATCATTAGATAAGTAAATATCATCCTTGTTTGAAAAATTGTTTCAAACCAGGTAACAAATTTTTATTAAGTTTAGGCCATGAATTTGAACAAAATGATTTCACTTTGGATAATATTGGGTCATCATCAATTGCCTTTTTAAATAGTTCTTTCTTCTCCTCTGACATAGGTACATTATTACTTAATGAGTGTACCACAAAGGTCATTTCAGGGTCATCTTCAATAAATTCATCAATGTTGAGGTTGTATTTTAAGAGCCTCAGTAGCATTCGCTGAAGTCTCGCAGTCACATTATCAAGATCCTTATTGAATATAGATATAAGAGGCTTATGATCAGTTTGGATTGTCACCTCATAGCCATAAATAAAATAGAGGAGCTTCTCGTAAGCAAAAACAATAGCACCTAGCTCTTTTTCTATTTGAGCCCAGCGTCTTTCTGATTTTGACTCCTTGATACAAAGACTATTGGATGTTCATTTTGCAAAAGACAACTTCCAAAAGCTTCACTTGATGCATCAGTTTGAATTAATGTTGGTTTGGATAGGTCAAAATTTGCTTAAAAGAGCTTCAGTTCAATTTCATGATCATGTGAGTAGGGTATGGTATCAGTGGGTTGAAGTTTTTGTGTCAAATTTGGTCTATGAATAATTAAAATACGAGCCATGTCTCTTCCAGAAAAGGAATAAGAGTGGTGGGGTAACTATTATTGCACTTTACGTGGATGAGTTTTTTATTTTTTTCAATGCAAATGAGAAGACTCGATTTTTAAAAAATAAATTGAGCTCAGAATTTAGAATTAAAGATTTGGGACAGGAAAAACAATGTCTTGAAACAAAAATTCAATTAAGAAAGATAGTCATATCATTATGTTAGACCAGAAACAATACATAAATAATTTATTGTATACATTTAAGATATCAGAATGTAAAACTGTAATTACACCAATGAAAACAGATTTAAAGTTAGAGAAAAATCCTGATAGCGTTTTTTCAGTGCCAATCAAGAATTAATTGGTAGTTTGATCTATTTATCAGTTATGACTAGACCTGATATCTCTTATGCAATTAGCTATCTCAGTCAATTTAATAACTGTTATGATGAAACGCACTGGCTAAGAGGATCTTGAGATATTTGCAAGGTACTAAAACTTTTTGCTTAAAATTCGAAAAAAGTGAAATTTTTGAACTTGTAGGTTATGTTGACGCATACTGGGCAAGTAACTCAGTTGATAGAAAATCTTATACTGAATTTTGTTTAACTTTGTCTGGGGGGTCTCATTTCTTGGGGTAGTTCAAAACAAAAAACAGTAGCCTTATCTAGTACTGAGGCAGAGTATATGGGACTTGCATAAGGGGCGAAAGAAGCAATTTATTTAAGAAATTTGTTAACAGAAATCACAGGGAATAAAATAGGCAGTATTAGATTATTTAATGATAATCAGGGAGCTCAAAAACTCGCCACAAATCCTATTTTTCAGAAGAGATCAAAACACATTGACGTTAGGCATCATATTATTAGGGACGTTGTGGCAGATAACAATATTAATTTAAAGTATTTAAATACAGCGGATATGCCTGCTGATGTCTTTACAAAAAGTCTGTCTAGATTAAAGAATTTCAAGTTTATCAAGAGTTTAGGATTAGTTGAAATGTAACATTTAACTTCTTTAAGTTGGTTAAAATGAATATTTTGTCCTAGTAGGGGTGTTGAAATAATTTCTATTTGTAATAGTATAGTTCAAAATATTGTAGGCTTTGTACTATACTATTCATTTGAGGTGAGCGCCTTTAGTGTAGTTGTACTGTACTATAATCCACATTGTGAGTGTACCTGTAATATATATATATATATATATATATATATAATAATAATATGATCCAAGAATGTCTAATAACACAACCTAATTGGATAAAAGATCTTACTAATGTAGACATTCCTTATGATATTAATAAATTTCTATCACTTGGACCAAAATTTTCTATAGAACCACATTTAGGTTTTGACATTCCAGTAAAATAATTTTAGCAGATGCTGAAAATACAATAGAAAATACTAATACTCGCTTTGTCAGTACAGCAAGAATAACTAATGTAATAACTAATTATGTACATTCAACATTAGAGAAAACACAACCCTCTTTCTTTCGCTACTTATTATTCAAAACAAAATTTTTTTAAAAAGAACATCCCGAAATAGTAGTAACAAGGTCTGATAAAGGTAATACTACCGTAGTAATATATAAAGAAGAATATACAAGATTATCATTAGATCTAATTGAAAATAATAATTTATATAAAAGAATAAATTCTAATCCTACTGCGTCATTACAAACATCTTGTAATAAACTTATTAAAAAGTTATTTGATTCACATCAGATCGATAAAAATACAAAAAAACAATTAACCACTTATAATGGTACTATAGCTAAATATTACGGTTTACCTAAAATACATAAACCAAATTTATCAGTAAGACCTATTGTAGCTTCTATGGGAATTCCTACAGAACATCTGCATTTATAACTAATATACTTACTAATGCATATGATTGCAATAATGAATATTTTGTAAAAATTCAGTTTACAATTGAAACTGAAGATACAGAATAATCCGTTCCTTTCTTAGATACCAGACTTATAAGGAAAAATGATACTATTACAGTTGATTGGTATCGAAAACCCTGTAGTTCTGGTAGATATATCAACTATTTTTCATACCATAAATTTTCAACAAAAATAAATTTGATAAAACAAATGAAAAATGGGGTACTTATTAACTCAGATAGTACGATGCATGATAAAAACTTACATATATTATCTAACCTATTTATTAATAATGGTTATCCTAAAATTCTGTTTAACACCCCTCATCCCATACAGACTGCAATTGAACCAAATTTAGTTATTGCTAACACAGAAAATGTAACGAACACAACTACAACTAACATATTTTTTGCATCTTTACCTTACTTTAGAGAGCTTACACCTAAAATTTCCAAAATATTAAAAGAAGTAGCTAATATAAAACTTGCAAATAAAAATGTTCTCTCACTTAATTGTGTTTATAGTAAGTTGAAAGAAATTGATCCTCTTACTGATCTTTCTAATGTAATATATAGATTGACTTGCTCTACATGTAAATCTGCATATGTAGGTGAAACATCACAAAAAATAACTAAACGTATAACTCTACATAATAGCGATGCAAGATTATATCCAGAAAGGTCAGCATTAGCTGAACATGTTTTTTCTACAAATCATATAATAGATTATAAAAACTTTGAAATTTTACATAAAGAAAACAACTACTCTAAAAGGATTTTCCTGGAAATGGCATTCATATCTCAAGAAGATAATTGCTTAAATAAAAGAACTGATATTCAAAAACTTAGTACAATTTATAGCTATTTATTATCTTTTGACAAAAAACAAAAAATTCAAATATTGAAGATGAGAATTCTGTTCCTTTATATTAACTTACCAACTATTATTTCACTTGCTAATATACTAAACATATTTAAAGACATTTCTATGACTACTAAAAATTAACATCGATGTCGTAATGTCAATTTTGATAGTTTTATTTTTCGTATGCCCCCGTATTGTGTTATGATAGAAAGACTCTTTAAAGAATAAAAAATTTACAAATAGTAAAAAGACAACTACTATTAACAAGGAAAAACTGCTATTTAATCATGCGTGCAAAGTGACCACCGTTAACATTCAGGCAATAAAAGTTGAAAAAGTGCCAATTTTAAACAACGATTAAATAACAATGGAAGGCTCGTATCAAAGGCAAAACAAAATGATTGAGTAGAGATTTACCAGAACTTTTAAATGAGGTGTGACTTGATACCTAATGCCATTTGAAAAAATGTAAGGGGTGTCTCCAGTAGGGAGGGGGTGAATCTGACGTTTATGACATTAGCGCCAAAAAGTGTCCCCCTCAAGTTAAAAGTTGACGAGTTTCGGCATTTCCTTCTAATATGTTCCATTTTTGAAATATTAAGGGTGGGTCCTTTTCAAATGAACACAGTGTATATATTGTATAGATATTCATTAATAGGATAAGATTGATTTTTTTTATAAAACTTTGTCAATATATTAACCTAAAAATTTCCATATGTAGTAGAAAATGAAAATGGTGTTAATAGTTATTTATTGAAATATCCAAATACAGACAAAATTCGAGGGATTTTCAATATTGAAAACATATTCAAATTTGAGGAGTAGAAAAATATTATAGAAATAAAAATCAATAAAAAAGTAAGGAATTTGTTAGTTAACTTGAAAATGGTTTATTTAAGTGGGTTCATTTCAGGTTAATGTATTTAAAATATTTAATTTAAAGTTTAATTTTATTTATAATATTTTATTTCGAGTTGTTAATTTATTTGAAATATTCAATTTCAAGTTGTTAATTCATTGCAAGTTAGTTGTTGGTTAATAATCGGTAGTTTAATTTAGTGTGATTTAATTTTTTTATTTTATTGAATTATTTTGAAAGGTAAATAATCAAAGATGATAATTAAAGTAAATAAGATATATGAAGGATTATAATAAAATGTAATGAAAGGAATGTTCTAAAATTTACAAATTTTTTCAAAAGTTGAAATTTTAAGAACATTCATTTCAAGGGAATTGTATAGATATTCATTAATAGGATAAGATTGATTTTTTTTATAAAAATGTGTCAATATATTAACCTAAAAATTTGTAGGTAATTGAATGATCAAATGTGATGGATTATGAAGTTTCGTGTCAATTATTTTATAAAAAAATAGAAGAATAAAGCCTCATTCAAATGATAATTTGGGTCTTAAGTTAACATAAACCATTAAAAAAATTTAAATTGAAAATAAGGGTCATCTAAAAAATAATAAAATAGCGTTGCTAAAATAAATAAGGGGAATTTTTTTTGAAAAATTTAGAAGAAAAAGTAAAATTTGTTGAATATACAGAAAATATATGAATTTAAGAAATAAAAATTAATTATGGAATTATAGAATTATGGATTTATAAATGGGAATGAAAATTAGCTTGGATAAATCAAAATATTAGAAGATATTCACTAAATTTAAATGAATATAGGATAATCGCTAGTTATCACCAAATATATAATAGTTCTTTGGCAGTATACTTTGAAATCTCTCCCCATTCAACCTACAGTCAATTTTCAACAATAATTACATTGATAAGGTAGTCCAGCATGTTCATATATCACTCAGCTTTCTTATTATTATGTTCCAGTTAGTGCTGTTGAAGGCACCCACCTTTTAGGAGAGCTTTATACAAAAGTCTTGATCCTTTTTACAGCGTCATTTGTAGACTTGCCTGTACGAAAACCGAATTGGAAGTCATGTATCTTATTATTCACTTCGATATGGTTTAAGTTTGGCCAGGTAATCAATTAGACAAATGGGTCTATACGATCCTTTTTCTCCTACCAACCAACATTTGTTTGGTGTATGTGTAAAAGTGTATCTATTTTAGATCTATTTTCATACGTTTATTCCACGGTTTTAATATAACCGATAAATTCTCAGACGAGTTAGATGCGATCCCCAATAATCTCAGGTATTTTAATTGCACAAAAGTTTGCCTAAAAGTTTCTAATTATCAAACTATTACTACATTGTTGAAAATGTGTCATTTAAATTGGCAATTAAAAACTTTTCGACCATTATTATTCTCGTTAATACCGTTATTTTACAAGGACTAGGTATTAAGTTGAGGTATTCCCGAGGGGCACTGTATACAAACCAAAAAAAGAGATTGGTTGAATAGCGAGGACGTGCTGTAAAATATATCAGGAAATACAACACCAGGAAATATATAAATATGTGAGGTTTGTGTATTTCATTCTCTTATCCACAGTTGGATGAAATTTATGTACTGTTTTATCGTTTCCTACGTAAAATCAGTTGATAATATTTTAATTGTTCCTTATGTCGTCGTATTTTGTTAATTTATGGGTTGTTTCGAATTTATTATGATATTTAAGCCATAACGCCATTCGTAACGTTCTAAAAACAGAAAGGGGTTCATAAAACACAGCATCAACAATAAAATTGAAATTGCTAGTGTTACACCTCGTTTTCAACACAAAGAAAAATTGCAAATAAAATTTGCGCGTCCAAGCAACTATATTCTTTTGAGGCAAACAGTGAGTATACCTCACTCCACATGGCAGCCTTACAGGTAGTAGCCATTCGAAATAACATGACCAAACAATTCAATTTTTTGAAGAACTGAACATTAAAAAATAATGGACAAGCCAATCCACAACTTATGCTCTCAAGAAACATTCCAGATGATGGATCACAAACAGCAGAAGGAACAAGTACTGTGTCAATAGGAAACATACCCAGCATCATCCAAGCGAAAATTCACTCAAGAACTATCTTAGGCACAAGGCGCTGAGCTAATATCGTATCAGTTCTAATATGTTTTGGAACTGCCTAGGCAAACTTATTGAACTGGGAGAATACAACACAGTTTCATTAATGTGGGTACTTGTTCATAATGGTGAATGAGGAAATGAAATATTGCTAACGAGATTGCCAGGAAGGCAACGGCCACTTCCTTTGCAGGACCTAAACGGTTCTCCTTAATACCTACAGGTCGAAACAATGAATTGCATTGATGAGCCTTGTCTGTATCCGCCCTTTAGTTGCCCTTATAAACCTGGCTCCCAGGATAGCCCAGATTAGACTTCTATGGAATCGATTGCCTTCAGAGTACCTTGGCAGCCTGTCAAGTCTGGACGATAGACGCCTATCAAATTCTTCAACACAGTGGTGAATCGCCGTCACTTTTGCTTATTGAAATAAATATCTACCTTTGCCTTGGATCCGTCCGTACACCAACCTATATGGGTACACTTTTCTTCCAGTCTTCCTACCTAGTATAGCTATTTGGAACTTTCGTCAGTAAGTTGCCCCATTAAGGCATTTCCTTTTTTCTCTTTGATAAGCTTCCGATAGTCAGAACTGTGCGTTTGGCTTATATGTTTTTGACTTTCCAGTAGTCTGTGCGTAACAGATGTGGCTCCGCCTTGAATAAAACTGTGTAGAGGTGGTAGATTCAACCCATCTTAATTGTGAGAGTGGTTTTTATGGCCCCCCAATACGCAAACCTTTGAAGGCTTTTAACAGCCTTATAGTTCACACCTTCAGTTTCTTTATCCACAAAACTACTGATCCGTTGGCTATTATTGAAACCATGTAAACATATCTGAAACAAAAAGAATTATATTTATGAAACTTTCCAGGATCCTGGTCGTAAGCACGTGATTTCATATGGGCGCGGAGAACAAATCTAAGAAACTAGGGTTTAGAGAAGGAAAAGGCTGTAATGAATGAAAGCCTGTGGATAGTGTGGAAGGGCCTCTGAATAGGTGGTGTTGCGGGTCTCTTGGAGACTCATCGTAAGGGAATGAAACAACTACTTCTAGCACTGGGATACGTTTATATTTTATTTACCATAATACATTACACTACTTACCAAACTAATGCTATGCATAAGTACCTAGCCGTATAGCATACTTATACGTAATGGTTAATGATTACTAATAGCTGACTATTCAACTATATAGAATGGTCTTCTTCAAGTATTCTGCATCGACTTCTCCTCATGATAAATACTGAATGTATATTTATATATCCAGTCAAGTTCGAGTAAAACAGATAAACATATAATTGTTTTGTCTTACTTCACGCTTTGAACTTGACTTTCTATTCAGTAACCTTCTTAATTTATATTTATATAATAATGAAATGTTCGAACGTTTTGTTGAAATAAGATCAAGGGAATTTAATTCTTATTTTAAATATTTATTATTATATTATTATATTGGACCAAAAGGCAACACAAGGCCACTCTATGAATCCTCCACATCCATCGATTTGGAAAATTTGCATTCAAAAAACCCCTAATCCGTTTATTATAGTGGGGAGGCGCCTAACCGTACATTATTAACAAAAAAATCGCATCCGATGTATTTTGCCCCATTTTCGATTTAAAGACATTTACTGGACTCCTTTCGTACTCCAACCCTGTATATTTTTGTGTTGGTTAGAATCCTTTGAATGTCTTTAATGTTTCTCGATCTAAAGATAAAAAATTTGAAATTAATGGTTACAGACAAGCTCTCTTCAACGTACTCCAATAAGAAATTTCCAATAGATAAGAGTTTGCTTTGAATTGATATTTCCTGGTTAGGTATCTCCTTTTAATATTTTCCAACAAAAACAAAAACCTCAAAGAAATGAATATCCGAGAAGAAAAATGCCGATTTTTCGGTATCATGGTAATAAGAAAAAAACTTATATTATTTTTCCTTAAAATAAACTAAAAGCACATCTTCGATGTACCATTTGATAATATCCTATGTTTAATCTGAATTTCAAGAGAAATTTGCATTTTCAGCGTAAGGTAAGGTTTCTCATTAAATTTAAAGCAGACTTCTGTTTCTTTTGAAAACCGATTATAGGACTTACCTAAGAAAAATCATCAATCAATTCTTAATCATGTCATATACAACGACTTTTTTCTTCGATCCTTTCCCTTCGTGTCCCTTTACTCACTGGTTCTTATATTACTTCACTAGCGCTCTTTAAAATATTTCATAAGGTATAGTCATTTTAACTTTCTAACGCTATATCTCAAAAAACAATGAGCTGCAGAAATGAATTTTATGACATATTTTTGACCTTATAAACTACTTCTTGGGCTATATGCTCCGGTTTCGGCGTATTTACGCCTCATCAGTACAAGGTAGATGCTATTCGTCCAGAAGCCCTGAGAGCATAATCCTGCACTGGAGACAACGTTTAACCACATCAATACATTATAAAGGAAATGCTAAGATGCTCTCATGGCTTCTGGACGGAGAATATCTACCTTGTACTGATGAGGCGCAAATACGCCGAAACCGGTCTACAAGTGATGTCCCTTCTAATTACACACCAGAGTGGTTGGTTATATCTTGCAGATATACCAACCCCGTTTAACCTAGAAGGGTAATTCAATGTCGAGGTGAGAGGTCACACATATATTTTTAACGACAATTGAGAAATCCAACTGAAACTTTTAATGGATAAATAAATAATAGTCAATGCGTTCTAGTTTACTCGCGAAGGGTTGGAAAGTTTGGAAATTTGGAGGAGAGCTAACTCTGATTCAACCCCAATCATTAAACGCGAATTGTTGTACAGCAATCAGCTAGGACCTGGAGAGATACTCCAGACCAAAGACAGGTGAAAAGGCTATTACGACCTTTTGCACACTGCAAAGCTCTTGAAGCTTCAGAAATCTGATCTCAGGAATTTCCACTGGAGACTGCTCACTCAGATACAATCTCTCTAAGATGGCAAAGTGGACAGTGGAACATGCAGATGAGGACACATTGTACAGAGATTGTCTTCTTTCGATACAAAATTGATGTGATGACTTCATAACAGTCCCTTGTGATTCTCGCGTAGTGGTATGAAGCAAGATCTGGCCAAAACAATCATCATCCACATGATATATCTCTGGATATAAAGGTCTGCATTTGACGCTTCGCCTCGACAACGCCAATATAGGGCAGCAAGAGGAAGTCAGCCTAAGAAATTGCACACCACGCACACCTCAAACTTTTTTTGCTTATTAATCTAACATTATCAGGGACAAAAAACTTAAGGCTGAGGATCCGAGGAATCGAACTTCTCACAACTCGCCACTGTTATAAATCATCTTGGTCTCTATGTTTGAGCCAAGTAACTCCGAATTTCGACTCACTGGGAGAGCACTGAGATAATTACGATGTTCTTTGTGAATTTACGATCAATTTGATTAATCGATATCGGAGAAAATTCAGGTGTAGAAAATGCGCCAACACGTTTTTTGTTGATATAATGGAAAACGTGTGGGTTGAATTTTCAAGACCATTAATTTTAACTTTCAAACAGCCCCTTCGGCCATAACTCCACTGCGACTGTGTTTCTTCGCTCTCTCGTAGGTTTCGGCTTTAAATGGAACCGCAGATTATCTATATTTGATTTAGGCCGATAAGAGACATGAAAACGACACAGAGTTGAAACGAAGGAAAAACGGTTTTCATTTTTAAAGAAAATTGACCCCAAGGAAGGTAATAACAATCTTTAATATAGTAAGCCAACAATTTGTTGGTTTTTTTTTATTTGTGGTGACAAGATGTCATTTTTAACCACATAGTTATTACAGAAGGAAATACGTTTATAACACCTGTTATAAAGGATGTTAAACAGTGAAAGGGTATGAATAAAAGATATTAAACACCCTTTTGAATATCTCAGGGTTAAGGAGGGGGTTCTTAAGGGGACAAATAAAACTATCTCATTATGTACATATGTGATTAATAGATTCTATTGATTTACCTAATAAGTGGTAGGCCATACAGATTACACGTATGTATAGGAAGGTACTCACAAAAAGGGGCTCTTTCAAAAATACGAAGTGAAGTTAGGGAACTCGTGGTTTATCTATGGTGAGAACCACCGATATACTTAAACTTCAAATATCACATTTGAACGTTGAGTTATGTCGGAAATTATAACCACGTGCAAATTTGAGAAAAGTTTAGATGAATATAATTATAATATATATGAATTTATTGAAAATCACCCAAAGTATGCATACCTAGGACTCACAGTATTTATGATTTACTTAGATTTACTATATCGTATATACTGATTACTGAAGATAAGTATATAAAAAGGTATGAATGTTCAATTAAAAACCTGATTTATTCTTGGTAGAATACGAAGTTGTCGGAGAGAAGTCTTAGGGATTTACTTAAACCTATGTTACTTGGAATAACCACTTGCTAAAGGTTAGGACGTGTAGGGGTTGAATACCAAAAGTATAGTCCTCGCACGTGTAGATCGGGGTAACAGTAGTTGTCCTATGATGATCCAGAGGTCGTCAACGATGTGAGAACCATTCGAATCCCAAAATAAGAATTCAAGTCAGAAGAGTGAAAATTGAAATGAAATGGAATTGAAGGATGAAAAGAAGGCCTGAAATAGAAATAAACGTAAGTGAATGATATTGAGCCAGTATTCAGAATATAATCATATAAAAATGAGTGGTCGACAAACTTACCGTTGATGGTGGGTGGCCTTTAAGTAAAACAAGACAAGTTGAGGTAAATTACAATTTGTTTAAAAAGAATAAATCCAACCCACTGGTTGAGTTTCCAGTTCTAAGGAACCTTGGAAACTTTTTCTAAGAGTCCAAAAGATATGCTATATGTGAATTTACAAAGATGGAAAAGGATAAAGAATGTACTGATTTTGCACAACTACCACTTTGTTAATGAATGATTGATTATCAGTCAGATTTGATTATCAATCAATTTATTTTATTTTCTTGGTCTGACAGATGTCAATTTAACCTAGATGATCCAAATGTAAACATTTGAACCTTTGATATATATATTTTATTATTAAAACTAAATACCTTTTATTCTGAAACTGATCTTGCTCGCAATCACTACTTAAGAATCATTTTCTATTTGTACATAAATTTTTAGGGAATTGAAGTGGATATGAAAGTATGGAAGATGAACTTCCGAAGATGTAGTATATGTAAGATTTAAAAGCGGAAATGTAGGTCAATTACGAATACTAAGTAAAAGTAGTATTATTAAAATACAAAATAAACACAAATATGAAGAGTAACTCCTAATATTTATTTATTTTCACTATAATTTGTTAGTAAAATTTGAGTAAGTGTTTGCATGTAACTTTTGACCTATAACACGTTATAAAAATTTGTTTTTCGACGTGTCAAGAAATAACTATAAATATTAATATTTAATCACAACTTAATCAATCAACTTTTAAAAGGATCAAACGGCACGAACTCGTGCAGTGTTTTCGTAGACTTTTCCAAACTTTAGTTTGGTACAGCCACGTGTTTCTTATCAGTGTGCAAAAAGGTTGTTATGGTCGTTACCGTAGAAACATCAGTGATCACGAGCGTAGGTCCGGGGGAACGTGTATTGAATGGGTAACTCGTTAAAGAATATATCTCGAAGTACAAAGAACTGTTCTTCTTCTTATCACGCCCTCTCCTGCCGAAGTATGGCGATCCAAATGGCAATTATAGCTCTGGAAACTACATCACGAAGGATTTCTGCAGACGAGCGGTCGAACCATCTCGTTAAATCTTTTAGCGTCTTCCTACTGATCTTTTCCCCTGAACTTTGCCCTCTATTATGAGGCGTAATATTTCGTATTTATCACCTTTCATCGTTTGATCCAGGTATTGCATAGCAAGAACTGTTACTATAGTGGAATTCACGGTTTGCCCGCTTACCAGTTATCGGCGCTGATCGGCGTACGTAGACAAGAATAGTAGGTTCACTCGTCGTCGGCACTTTCATGTAGCGCTGATAAAGACATGCCGAAAAACGATCGTTAAAACACACTTGTGTCGTAAATACAGGGGTCGCGCGAAATACTACCTTCATAGCTTGTTGATTTATAGATAAAGTGTTTGGTATGGGGGCTGATACAAATGTTGGTTGTTATAAAACTATTGCAAAACACGATATTGTTTTGCTATGCACGGTACGTTCTAGTATTTAATTGTGAACATAAAATTATAAGAAATAAACTAGAATCATTGATTAGAATAGCTTTTACTACATTATATATTTTATTTTATTGAGATCGGTATCGATACATGTTTCAAGTTTCAGAATCTTGATACAAAACTCACGGTGTATTTGTCTGTTACAGTATTGCTGTATCGGTATCGGATGGTATCGCCGTCTGTATCACTGTAGCGAAACCTCGATACCGAACGCATGCAACTGACACTTGTTGCAACGTGTATGTTGACGTTTATTATGTACTCCCGAGGAGTACAATGTCAATTAGTGCCAAACTGGCATCACTGAATGCGTATCGGCCACCTTATGTACTACCTATCTAGCTACTGTTTATGGTTATTAAGTAAAAAAGAAGAAATGTGACCATGAATTAGGAACTGAGGAATCCGATGAATGTGCTTAGAAAAGAAAACGGCTCCTTATTAATGGATCCAACGATATCCTTACCTTATCCAACCAACTAAACCACCCTTAGCTATCCAGTTACAATCAGAGCAGAGACAACCAAGAGACGGCCAAGTACATGAGCATTATTGTTTGATTGACGAATAAAATAGTCCTGCTGGCTCTATCCTTGTTCAGCTTATAAGTTTATGACATATCACATCTTTGTCTTATCTTCGCAAAGTAAGCACAGATGGCAGTAGAAGCATGAAGTTTGTTTGATGTTCTAAGCGGTGAACGTCATGATCTGTGGTGAACGTGACACGCGGCGTGTCAAAGTCTTCAGCCGTCATTATTGTTTTGATGTGTTTGCTCAACTTTGTTTTATTTGTGGTGTTTTACTAAATCTAAACCTTGTTTTTAAACTAAGAGGAGCGATTTGAATTAAAGTTGGCATTTCTTCTGCCTAGTGATTGGTCAGATTGCAGCCCGTTTCACACAGCTCTTATGATACAACTGACAATGACATTTATCAGTTATGTGTTTATTTATATAAAAATATTCATTACTTTAATCTAACTGTACCACTTTTTTGTGTTTGTTGTTTTATTTTTAACAAAGTAATATATTCCAACCAAGTTAAGTGCTATTTTTATTATTTATTCAGCATGATAAACAAAATCCATGCTTGTTTTTTTTTGTTAATAATATAAGTTTCCAAGTAAAATCTTATTTCTGGAAATATTTTCACATCAAGTTTTACATACATTACAGTACAATATTATCGCATTTTTCGATATCAAACCCTCTGTTTACTTTTAGTTTGTGCTATATCTAAGCATCAAACGTAAATAAAGAAAAATTTAAACATACAATTGCATATTCTACGTACTTATTTATACTAAGATTACATAAACTACTTATTATAACCATACATTTTTTCCCAACAATGTGACATTTGCTTACTACTTACGCCATGGCCTGTGGCCAATGATGATTCGATATTTAGACATGCCTTGATTCCTCATTGGCCACGACAACTACCAGCAGTACAATACATATTTCACGTTATTGTCAATTAGTTCAAAAAGTCTGAACACGACCCTTTCGGAACACACTCCCAATCTAGTTACTTTTAGTGGTGTGTTTGAGTCTAATATTCAGAAATTGAATAAATAATGTTAATAGACAAAATCCAATGAAACAAGTATCTTGACTGGTTCAATTTAAATCAACAAACGGTTTTTTAATTAACATTGATGAAACCAAATTTTGCCTGTACAAGGGCTTCATTCCATATATTTAATACAACAGGGTGAACAGAGGATATTTGGGAATCATAGTATATTTTGCACTCTGACCTGACCATACCATCTCTAGGGCATTATACTGGCATTGATAGGGTGGAAGACGTGAAACCGGATGATCCATTCTGAATAAAATAAAGAATTATGAAAATATGCAAACATATGAAATATTTTAAGAATATGCTCCGAAAATATCTTTTTTTCTAGTAAGTGCCTTTTTATTACATCCCACAGTTGATCTTTCATAGCAAATTGTGGATAGTGAATTTGCTTTTCCTCTAGCCACTTCACCAATGATTGCTTCTTCCAACTTTGATTTGGTATTTTCCCGACAAAGTTTGATAATAATTGTTCAGTAAATCATTTTTCAAAATTTATGCAATTCATTGAATCATGATAATCGTCCGATTTACTACCCGACTTGGAAACAAGACTAGAATTTTCCACAAAACCATCCTCGGAACCTGCATGTAGGACAATATAACGAAAACCTTCTCCAGTTTTTTTTCTCACAGCTTTTAAAGACTCATCTTGCCAGCTTTTTCTAAATGCTATAACATGCTATAATATTTAATAAAATGAAATCAATAAACTCTTACATTTTGCATAATATAGGTAGATACAGTTGGTCCGCTGAATCTTTTCCCATGTATGAAATTATTCACATACTGCTTTTTGTAGTACGTCTCTTTTCTACTCACAGAATCTAAACCCCCGAAATGAAACCGTTTGTTCCATTACAACATAATATAACAGACAGAGATAGCCATATGATGAATGTGGGTGATTAGTTGTAACTCACACAACAGAAGTTCTGTGGTTTAACCGCGAATATGTATATTGACAGACCAAAGACTTTGTTTACATTTTTATTTTACATTTTTATCCCTTTTTTTGCCCCTTGCATATACATTTATTTCAAAAACAGTTGTTATAACGACTAACTTATACCTGAGTGTTCGAATTATTGTGGTAAGTAAATATTATTTATCTACTTTTTATTTATTTACTTCGTAATGAAAACTAACCTTAAATTCACATTTCATTATGATTCTGGATAGAACTCCATCAAACTGAAATATATGAAACATATTTTGCTGCCACCAATGTAGAAAATATTGACCTCATTTTCCGAGAGACCAGAACTATTTATGAATGGTTTTTATTTTTAGAATATGCCTGGAAAAACGTTGAATTCGCAAGCACAGGAGCTGGTCCTGAATGTGTTGGAGTATTTTGAGTTAGAAAAAAGAAATGGAGGACCTTTGGAACCACTTTCATGTGTTCAAGAGGTAACATAAATATTTAAGTGCATAGACGTCAAAAAATAATAGTTCAATACTATTAAACGCTTTACAAAATTAGAAAAATTAATTTCCAAAGAGCAGACCGTCTACTAAGAAGCAACAACTACTTCTCGAGCTATATGCCCCAACAGACATTGAATTACAATTCTAAAGTAAACGGGGTTGGTATTGAACTATTATATTTTGACGTCTATATATCACGCTTTACTAATATGACAATTATTTACAGTTAACTGTAATTAAGTAAATTTAAGTGCATGCTTGTTTAGCAATATACTTATTATTAATCAATTTTTTTATGTTAGAGGGTAGCTGCTGCTTTGAAAATATCTCGACGAACAGTATATGCTCTAAAAAAAAAAAAGAAAAGAAAATAATCCAAATCTTTCAAGCCCAGGCAAAAGCAGAACTCGTTCTAAAACTAAAACAACTGATCTACCTGAGGGAGCTAAGATGACAGTACGGAACACATTATATGATATGTACCAACAGAGTAAATATCAAACTATTTAATTAGAATTTTTTGGTAAAATGTAGGTGTAGGTATTTTGTAATGAGTATTCAAATCATGGTATATTCAAGAAAAATTTAGGAAGGTATTTATATAGATTTTAGTAGTTTTGTGACTACATTACAATTTAATTCAACTATTGAATTTACCGTATTTTTGAACAGTCAAGGTTAAAACATTAATGAAATGAACAAACATAATATTAAAAATATAGTATTTGTTCAAATTGAATCTGTACTATAATTTTTGTTTTTGTTTTAGAGAAGCATGTTACTTTGACTACCTTAAATTGTAAATTGAGGGAAAGCGAAATTGTATCTATTGGCAAAACATCTCTGAGCACTTTGTTAAAAACATTGGGATTCAAATATAACAAAGATGACAATCGGAGAGCTTTAATGGAGCGGACCAGTATTTCAGCCTTGAGAGCCAATTTTCTGCGTAAATATATGGAAAACCTTTCAAGAACTCACCCAAGAGAACTTGTATTTTTGGATGAAACATGGATCTATTCGAAAGGAAATAAAACAAAATCTTGGCAAGACAACAGCACTAAAAGTGTACGTAAACCAGATGGTTATGATGTTAAACGTTTTATAATTGTCCATGCTGGTTCTACCGAAGGATTTGTCTCTGAAGCAAGTTTATTATTCTGTTCAAAATCTAAAGTAGCTGATTACCATGGAGAAATGAACAATGAAATATTTATGAAATGGATAAGTTCTCAATTAATTCCCAATTTAGAAGAGCCATCTCTTATTGTTATGGATAATGCTCCATATCATAGTGTTCTTTTAGAAAAGCAACCTTCTACTAATTCGACAAAAAATGAGATTGTTACATGGTTGATAACAAACAACATTAAGTTGGAAACAAAACTTACGAATTTACTTAATTACAGTTACCTGTAAATAATTGTCATATAAGTAAAGCGTGATCTATAGACGTCAAAAAATAATAGTTCAATACTATTAAACGCTTTACAAAATTAGAAAAATTAATTTCCAAAGAGCAGACCGTCCACTAAGAAGCAACAACTACTTCTCGGGCTATATGCCCCGACAGACATTGAATTACACTTCTAAAGTAAACGGGGTTGGTATATCTGTTAAGATAGAACCAACCATTCTGGTTTGCGATCAGAAGGAATAACATCACTTGTGGACCGGTTTCGGCGTTTTTGCGCCTCATCAGCACAAGTGATGTTATTCCTTCTGATCGCAAACCAGAATGGTTGGTTCTATCTTAACAGATATACCAACCCCGTTTACTTTAGAAGTGTAATTCAATGTCTGTCGGGGCATATAGCCCGAGAAGTAGTTGTTGCTTCTTAGTGGACGGTCTGCTCTTTGGAAATTAATTTTTCTAATTTTGTAAAGCGTTTAATAGTATTGAACTATTATTTTTTGACGTCTATAGATCACGCTTTACTTATATGACAATTATTTACAGGTAACTGTAATTAAGTAAATACCTACAAAACCGAGATGGTTTTTTGTCGATATAGAATTTTGGTTTGTGATTAGATGTAGAGATGTCGCCGATATCGCACTCTTAGCATTTCCTTTACTAAGGCTAATGTGTTGGTGTGGTATCGACGTAGTCTCTAGTCCAGGATTATGCTCTCAGAGCTCTTGGACGAGTGGCATCTACCTTGTGCTGATGAGGCGCAAAAACGCCGAAACCGGTCCACAAGTGATGTTATTCCTTCTGATCGCAAACCAGAATGGTTGGTTCTATCTTAACAGATATACCAACCCCGTTTACTTTAGAAGTGTAATTCAATGTCTGTCGGGGCATATAGCCCGAGAAGTAGTTGTTGCTTCTTAGTGGACGGTCTGCTCTTTGGAAATTAATTTTTCTAATTTTGTAAAGCGTTTAATAGTATTGAACTAAAACTTACGAAGCCTGAATTGCTACAAATTGCAAAAATGAATAGAAAAGAAAACGTGTATATATAATTGATGAGTTACTACGAGAACATGGTCATGAAGTGCTGAGACTACCGCCATATCATTGTGAATTCAACGCTATTGAATTAATTTGGGCAAATTGCAAGTCATATTATAATAAATATATTGGTAAAGATGGGTATTCAGATAGTTCTATTATAAATATGTGGAAAGAGGCACTGGGACAATGTAATCAAAAAATTTGGGAAAAATGTGTTAGGCATACCCATGAAATTATTCAAAAGTGGTATGCCCGAGAGCAGAATATAGTTGATATTAGCATTCAACCAATTACAATAGATATAAATACTGGTGATAGCTCTGATTCTGACTATGGGGAAAATTAAATAAAATCTATTGTATATATATGAGTCTTAAATATACATATTTGAAATATTAATTATTTATTTTTACAACCCAAAAAATTTTTATTTTTCATTGTTGAACTGTATGGGTGGGACGGCCCAATAGTAATGGTTGCCAGCCATAACCCTAACAGGGCAATACTGATTTGCAGAGTTTCTACTGAGGAAGTTGTTATTAATACTAACTCTTATGCAAGTAAATTTGCTTAATAGCAAGTTTGCAGAATAGCCCCATAAAACTCTGGAATACTAACAGTTTTTTCAAACTAAAGGTTTAGGTAGCATAATGCTAAATGGGTGTAAAATATTTACAAATATCTATTACACCTGCTTCAATACAATAATAAATAACGTTCACCGTCATTTTAGCCACATCCTAATTAAACCATCAATCTACGACCTACGTGTTACTTAATGTATTGATTTATTGCGTTTGTATATGAATGATGACGCATGGGAAAAGATTCACCGGACCAACTGTATTTACATTGTAGACTGCATTTAACGGTAAAAGCGGCATTCCAGCATCTCTTTCTATTGAAAAGTAATTAATCAACTTCAAAATTAAACTTTGCTCTTTCTCATTATACCGGGAAGGCATTTTGACAATGAAAAATTAATTGAAAAGGGCGAAAATGACCAAAAATACTGAACAAATCAAAATATGACAACTGAACTGTCAAAAGTAAAAAACATTAGTTAAGAAATACGTAAATGACGTCATAATTCCGTCTCATCCATTTCATGAGAGCAAGATAAAGTGTGACAATGTATGACGTAACGGCAAAGGATGATATTAAACAAAGTATAGCTATCCAGTTACAATGTCATTTAGTGACATTTAATATTTTAAATTCAGTTTTTCACTTTACAAAATTTTAGTTTTTTTCAAGCATGGCTGCTTTTGTGAAACGTGTATTTAAAAAATACGTTAAACCGTGCTGGTCCTCTATTCTGCTTTCTCTGGTCGCCGCATTTTGTTTGAGCGTGTATTGCGAGCAAGAAGATCAAAAAGATGTCCGATATTTGGTTCATATATCATACCTTATCATGATTGCAAATGCCTGTTCTGGATTATTGAGATATAGTAAGAATTAATGTTTTTTTTAATGAATTGCAATCAAAATAAATATTTTATTTTCCATATAGCGAATGACGTCTCCTACTGCGATCTTCGTATACTTCTAGACTACGCCCAGCTGGTACTGAGTCTTCCGCTAATGGTAACCGAATTCTTATTAAAAAATGAAATTGCATCAATAGAAATATCTTACATACCCACAGGTATAGCAATTGCAACATTAATTATGTTCATTATACTCGAGTATGAACGAAAAGATTTAACTGATCTAAACGTTATAACAAGTATCCTTTGTTACACCATCCTTGGATACAGTTATAATCTATATACTGTTCTGGCTGGCTTGTGTTATGGAATATATTACTTTGTTATCAAAAGGAAGGAAGGATGTTGCTCAAAAAAGGCTAATCAATTTAATTTACTAATGTCGGCGTTTGCTTTATTGTCGCTGTTATCGTTGGATCCAAATTGCCTTTCTTTGGAGGATTAAGGTGGCCATGCGTAAATTTAATGTGATTAATATGTAATATACGTAAATAAATGTTCTTATTTATCTGTTGTTTAAGTTTAAGCGAATTTCAAATAGCAGGTGTAAAATATGCTCGAGATTTGGCATCACTGGATCCAATACAACGAAGCTACGTTGAAAAATTAGTTACCAGGCGTGATTTTTGATGCAAGATTTGGGAAGTTAACAGAACATTCCAATGTTCATCATCCTATTAGTCCCCCATGTTATAACACCAACAGCAACTACCTCCAACAAAGTGTTTCCAACAGCGGCTTTACACCAATCAATCACCGGCATTCTGTAAATGCATTTCCTCATATCGCAAGCAATTCAAGTGAAAGTATTGAAATCGAAAATGTTCAGTCTCAGGCGAATAACGAGTGAAAACGTAACCTCTCAAAATGAGCTCTCGGATATGGATGATAATAGCGCATTTGAAACAATAGCAGAAGATAATGAGAATACATTGGAAAGTCAAAATGAATCTCAAATAAATACCAATATTTCGAAGGACACGGATGTTGTACCTCCTACAACTTCGAAGGCAGCTTTAAAACGAAAGCTACCATCAGATCCTTGTATATTTTAACAATGCACTCAGTTTTGTGTTTGTCATAAATGTTTTTAATTGCATCAGCAGTTTTCAAAAGTTGATTTTCCAAGTAATATTTTCTTACAGCCACTCCTGGCTTTGACGTTTCATCCAATATTTTTTGGGAAAGCTTAGTTTTCTAGAATGATAGGATTCAATATCCATTACAACCACATTTTTATTTTTTTTTGGGGATTCGGTGTCTTTAAACAATTTCTCAAATGGATCTTCGTCCATCTCTTCATGGTAATCTTCAGCATCTTCAACAAATCCATCTTTGTTTCCTGCATGGACTAAAAATCTTGGTCCTTTTCCAATCCTTTCAAACTCGTGATAATCCATTCACAAAAACCTGTCGTGAATTTTGATTGTTGTATTTTGCCATACTTCTCCATTGATTCGTCCATATAAATGATATTCGATCCTTGTTTCCTGATAAAAGGACCTTCTCCAAAATTTATATACCTACCCACCGCTGGTAGAGTTAGCTGTACGAAACTACCTATTTCTTTGTTCTAAATTCTCGATGTATTTTTCTCCAGCAATCTTATTATAAACGCCACATTTAAACACGAACTTGCACGTGGCTCTACCAAATAAAAGTTTGGGCAAGCTCAGTATAAACTTGTGACTCTCATATCTACTTGGAAAATGAAATTAAATCGACTGGAACTGCGTTTTAATAAGAAATTTTAGGACTCGGTTTTTATGTTTCATTTACGTTGAAATAAAATATTTTCCATAAGAAGGAATTAAACTTTGATGGCAGTAGTTGTTTTATATTCACGCAATTGGGAAGGTACCGCAGTGTAACATTTGCGCTTAAGTGAACGATAAAATGTGTTAAGTACTTCTAAACTTTGATATAAATATTGTACGGAGTGTCCTAAGACAACCGAGCAAGTGGTTAAGTAGTAAAGCTTTCAGCTTGCATTCGGTCTTAGGTTCGACTGATCTGCGATGAGTTTTTTTAGAGGTTTTCTCGTAGCAATAGGCTCCATCCCCTGAACCCAAAAACCCACATTCCTCCCAATGCTGGCTGAAGAATTTCTTAACTCGTCGATATAAATGCAGAGTTAGTTGTACCTGCACTAGCCATTAAATTTTGTTTTATAAGTAGGAATATTGGAACCTCTTATAACTGAATTCAGCCGCATTCCCTGACGAAATTTGATAATACTGAGCGTGTATTCTCAAATCGTCCTGCCTCAGTTACAGAAGATAGAAGAAGAAAGGTAACGTCCCTTTATTTTTCTGAAAAAGTTTGTTACATTTCACTTTTTATTTATACATGAACTGCATCTACATACAAGGACTCGTCGCACGTAGTTGTAGAAGCACAGAACTTTTAATAAAACTCACCAGTATACAAATCTTACAGATCCATCCATCTGGGGGAATAAAGAGCTGACATCGCTAAGGAAAGAAACAAGACGCTTTTTCAAAAAATCGAAACAACCGGTAACGGAGAAGCGTATAAAGCTAAACTATAGTTTATTTCAGAAAGGTATAGAGTAATAAAACCTCATTAGGTATGCAAAGGGAGCACAGAGTGACCCAACGAATATTTAAGCCACTTTCATAGTTTGGCATTGATTTCATTGTAAAATTCTTTCTTTTTATCAAGTGCAGGTAGTACCACCCGGGTTGGGGTCAATATATGGGTTTTAGCCTATTGTTATCCATTCACAAACACTGAAAATAGTGTGCCAAAGGCCGTGCCGGTAGGATACTCGTAAAAAGGAAAGAATTTTATTTTAACAGAATAAAAATTAGGCATTATGTACATAGTATTAGGTACACTTATTTTTTATTGAACATTATACAAAAAATACATTATACAGAAATTAATGTATAAAAAATCATAATATTCTTCGTCATCTGAGGAACTGTCATCTCCTCTTGACGTTATAATTAACGGGTCGACGGTCCGATCGATCAAGTAGTCAAGATCCCACATTTTCTCCTCTTCTTTAATGACATGCTGGACTGCTTTTCGCCAGTTCTCTGGTGTCACCTCCTTAATGGCTTGATCAAACAGTAGCTTAACGTCTTTCATTTTGAATGTCGTGTTGTGTCTTGCTACAAATCCTTTCACTTGCACCCATATAAGTTCCATGGGATTTAGTTCGCAATGATATGGCGGTGTGCGCAGCACAGTTACACTATGTTTTTCTGCTATATCTTCCACGGCGTATTTCATAAAACGATGTTTGTGTAAATTTGCTATAGCTAATAGTTCTTTTTTTATCAAATTATCTTCAAATTCAATACTTTTGGTGGTTAACCAGTCAATAATTTCTTGTTTTCTCCAAGATGAAGTTGGAGTCTTCTCTATGCGTCGAGAATGATAACTCGCGTTATCCATAACTACTACTGAATCAGCCGGAAGATATTTTATCATTTCACCAAAATAGTCTTCAAAAACATCCGAATCCATGTCCTCGTGGTAATCTCCCGTATGGCACGACTGAAAGGTTAGCAAACCTTCTTTTAAAAATCCCTCTTCGCTTCCAATATGGACGATTATTAGTCTTTTCCCTTTACCTGAAGGCACCTTAATACCCGTTGACAGGCCTTCCATGAAAGCTTGGCGAGAACTGGTTATATTTTTGTCTTGCCACATTTTTGGTACTGTATAACCTTCATTGATCCACGTCTCATCAAGATAAAAGATTTTCTTCTGCTCTGTTCTGTACTGCTTTATACTTCTTAAGTATTTTCGTCGCCAGCAAACAATTTCATTGCTTTCCAGTAAAAGTGCTTTACGGTTATGCTTTTCCCAGGCAAAATCCATATTTCTCAAAGTGATCCATAAAAGTTTTTTAGTTATCAACGGAATACTGTCATCCTGGCCAAGCTCCATTAAAATCTTATCTAGGGTGGGTATTTCTTTTTTAAAATAAAAAGAGTGAACTTTTCTTCGAATTACACTTTTGGTGTCTTCATCAAGGACTTTTACTGGTCTGCCTGGACTTTTCTTGGGAGGCTCCACTTGGCCTGCTATCTTTCTCCCCCGCAATAATTTAAAAACGGAGGACTTTCCAACTCCAGTCATTCGGGAACATCGATCGACAGTTTTTTGTACAGTAAATTTCGGGTAATCGTATTTTATGCAATCGTGTACATTTAAAATAATAAGTTTTTCATTTACTGATAGTGGAGAATTATTGGAACATCTTTTCGTTGGTGTAAATGTCGCCATTTTATTACTAATCTTATAATACTGTGAACACTATTTACGGCTTAACAGCAAATACTGATGCGTTAAACTAAACAAATATTCTTATAAAGGTCTAAAAATTTTGGGTAAGGCAGCTTGCGGCGCATGGTTGAGCCGAATCTGAAACAGGGTTGGAATTAGGCAGAGGCACTAATAGAAGGTTAAACGGTACCTGTTAAACGCAAAATGTAACTGTATAATCTACTACCTAAGTAATCCCTACACAATATTTCGATATTGAAACTTCAGGCCAGAAAACATACTTTTCCTAATTCTCTTACGCAATTACTTGAAATTTTAATATTACAAACAATACTATTTCAAGACCTACGCCTATGGCCGACACCGAAATTGAGCCGAACTGGACGGAATTCCCCATTTTATTACTCTATACCTTTCTGAAATAGACTATAGTTACATATAATACAAAAATAAAAGAATCCAAGGAAAAGTCCTGGAGAGAATTCTGTGAGGACATGCAAGGTGTCCCTGACAGCGTCAGAATTAAAATTAAAACCTTGCTTAATCTAACACCCGGTAAATATTTGAGAGACCTTTTTTTAAACCGGTCAACAGTCAACACAGTGGTCAATAAATTATCGAATAATCCAATAACATTTGTTGGTACATATTCGAAATACCTAATAGTAAAATCAAAGCGGAATTTTAACCAATAAAATATGGTTAATGCGGTTTTGTAAATGTCATTTATTATTTTATATCACAAAATCCGTCCAGTTCTATGACCTTGTTCGTATATTTCTATTAACGCCGTTTGGAAAAAACATAATTATATTTGAGATTAATTGCAAATTTTCATGTAATCGACTAAATTATTTATTGTCTAATTTTGTAAAATAAATCACTCGTTAATTTCATCCCATTTGATAATTTATATATTTCGTTAATGTTATATGAAGCCATGTAGACTCTACAGGACGATGCATGTATGTATGGTTCTGTGGTGATCTTCTCTGTCTATTCCTTGAAGGTAATTGAGGATTTCCATCAAATCGATTTGTTTCCAAAATTGGGGTAAAAGATAAGTTCTTGGAGTTTCTGTAGTGGTGGTTTATGGAAATTCAATGCTCTTTGTTGCTGGTCACATGCATGGTCGATAGGATTTAGGTCGGTTTATCAAGGGACAGTGCCAAATGCGGGAAACCACGGAAGTCCAAAGCGTCTTCTACTCTTACACGATGCGGTTGGGCATTATCGTCTGAAAAGACGAAACAAACGTATACCATTGTTAATAACTTGTTGTACGTAAATCTGCGCAGTCATGTTCCCATTAAGCACTAATAATTATGTACTCCCATTGAAACAAATGCCTCCTCAAACAGAAACTCCTCCTCTGACCGGATAAACTTACTGCATATGCCAATCGAGCATGCATATGAATTTGTGTTAATGGAACACCGGAAGCATTCAAAAGACAATGTTGTATGATCCGACTAGTACTCAGAGGTACCCTACGATCTTGTGCGGGGGTGGTAACTCTTGGTCGTCCACTTCTATCTAGGTCTTTCCAGTTTCTCGATATCTACGGAGAAGCCGCAAAATGACACTTTCACTGACTTGGAAAACGTCCACAACTTCTCTCTGACCTCAATCATACCAAGCTTCATACGCACAAAGTTTACGTCTAGGCATTATTCAAAACAAAATTCTAAATTTTTTTATCACGGTAGACTGAATAAAGTGGAAACATTCAGACAAAACCTTGGTCAATTGATAATGTTTTTCTACACCCATATGTATATTATCCATTTTCTGCACAATTTACAGAATGTTAATGTAGGCCATTCCGGTTAACTGAACGGATATGATTTCATATACATCCTAGAACGTATATGAAATCCACCAATCAGCATTTGCGTTTAGTACCCGCCAACTAATCTTTTTTCAATTTCATAGAAACGTCAAAATAACTTGTCAAAATATTTCTATAGTTTTTAAGAAAAATATTAGTAAAAATGAGTGATTCCAGTGATGAATAAATAAATAATTTTCCACCAGATATTCGCTTAGCCGCAAAGGAGACGTATAACGTATAGAAACAGAATAAATTGAATATTTAAGGGTACTCCTGACAAACGTCAGTTTTTATGTAATACATTTGACGTTATAGATAGATGATTAGTATATTCATCGGTAGTCCAGTGGTAAGTATCCCAGCCTCTCACGCGGTAGATCAGAGTTCGATTCCCCGTTGAGAAATTTTTTTTTAATTTTAATTTTATTTCTAAATAATAATAAAATAATAATAATAGTAAAATTATTAAAAATTTTTAATTTGAAGTTATATTATAGTTTATTGAAATGTTTATTTTCTAGATTTTTTCTTAAGTGGGTCGTAGAAAAAATATATTGTTCGACTCGTGTGGATTGTCCATATCGCTCTCGGACGATTGAGCACTCCGCCTACGGCGTCGTGCTCAAACTTCGTCCTCGTGCGATATGGCCATCATATCCACACTAGTTGCACAAACTACTATTAACATAAATCCAATATTTTTGAACTTCACTAACTTTTGGAGAGATGCATCTACCCTTTACTAACTAGCAGCAACACAATGAAATTAGGGAACACATTTTAATGATTCATAACGTTTTCTGATGGAATTTTATTCAATACTGGATCTAGTACTTCTATAAAACTAGGAAAACTAAAAGAGATAAGGAGAACTCGAAAACAGGTTATAAAAATTCCATTTATACCTTATCACTGGCTATACACCAGTTTTAAACGAATTTCCGCTTAAAATAAAAAGGAGAAATTGGAGGAAACACCAAGTTTCAAAAACAAAAATAATCGTTTCTTGTTTTCAACCGAAGTGTATAAATGTTAACTGAAAACTTTATTGGTATAAATTTTTAGAAATAGACTTTTGTTCGAAGTCAAAAACGCCGTCGGGTATCGAAATGGGAAAAGCTATAAAATGGCTTTTATATAATTACCCAAAAATTCCCTTTGTCGTTTATCGTTTGTGTTCACCGTACACGACTGTCGGGGTAACATTGTCGGCGGGTTGTATTTTTTTTTCAATACAAAAAAAAAGGAAAGCATCAGTTATCCCTATTATAAATTCAAATAAAAAAAATGTCACATATCGAGTTTATATGAAAAGATTTTAACGATCCTAAGTTATATAAAAATACATTTTTTACTATCTTATTTGAAAGCTGCTTCAAATTGGTACTTAACTGTTTATGTATACAGGGTCTCAGGAGTCGTTAAAAAAGCTTGGGAGATGATATAAAAAGTTCTGATTTCACTTCTTAACCAATCAGAAGTGGCCGCCTGACCAGAACAGAAAAACAACCAGAATGTATTGGGTATGCTAAAAATGTCAAACTTTGCTATATAAACGTTATATTCCACTTCTTGTCCAATCAGAACCTTTTGGATGCGCTAAAAATATCAAACTTCCCTATAGTAACATAAGCTTTCACTTCCTTAACAATGACAACGTCTTAGGTACTTCAAAATTGTCAAAGTTTGCTATACCTACGTCAGATTCCACTTTATGTCCAATCAAAACATTCTGCATGCGCCAAAAATGTTAAACTTTGTTAGAAAAGCGTTTAACCATTTAGAAAGTTCTTGGTGGTTAAAAATGTGAAACGTTACTATAAAAATTACAGCTTTCACTTCCTTGATGAATCAAAACGCTAAAAGTACGTCAAACTTTGCTACAAAAACGTCAGATTTTATATCTATCCAATCAGAATATTCTGAAAACCCTGTCAAACTTTGTTATAAAAACGTTAGATTCCACTTCATAACCAATCGGTGGCTAAAAATGTGACACTTTATTATAAAAATGTCAGATTTCACTTCCTAACTAATCAGAACGCCCTAGGAATGCTAAAAATGTCAAAGTTAACTATCAAACGTCATATTTTACTTATTAACCCAGTTTGGATCGCTTGGGCTTAAGCTAATATTACTCCTAGTATATGGTTTCCATGCTGGTTTCAAAACTTGCAAGTGTTTATCTCATTGTTTGCGTCTATATTGATTCCTTTTCATGGTTCTAACCACAGAACTACTGTTTTGTTTAGTGGTTAAAGTAAGGATAAGAAGATCATTCATTCATTCATATATTTGGGTTGTGCTCATCAGCCCAGGCACTTGAACTGAATCTTTGTACCATTTCCCATGTTATCTACTTCCATTCCAGTAGCTTCGTGTCATCTATAAAGGCCACTAGTTTGACTGGAGGGATTTTCAGTAGTTGTGATGGTTGTATTAGTTCCTCTCCAAAGTGCTCCCGTCTAAGTACTTGTATCTAAGTTCTCGCAGAAGCAGAGTATGTGAGTAGGTGTTTCATCATCAAGTTCACATTTTCTGCACATAGGTTCACTAACTTTGCCCATTTTATGCAGATGTTTCCTCAAGGTGCAGTGTCCAGTCACCAGGTCGGTAACTGTCTTCAAATGTCTCTTACCCAGTTTCAGTAGCCTGGTTAAGAGTTCCTTGTCTACCTTGTTCAGTAAACTCTTTGTATGAAGGTGCCCTTGTGTCACCCTCCATTTGAATTGGTGTTCCCTATCTAACCAGTTCCCGATTTCCCCTCTTATGCAATTTTTTGTGATTCCACAAAACGGTTCCGGACCTATGAAGTTTTCTTTAGAGTCTTCTTTAGCTAACTGGTTCGCCATTTCTTTGCCTGCAATCCCCTCATGTGCCGGCACCCATATTAGAGTCACTTTGTTGTCTCTTGTCAGCCTGTTGAGGAATTCTTTGCAGTTTTTCACCAGTCTAGACCTAGTTGTTGGATTACTGGTAGCTTTAAGCAGAGCCTGGCTGTCAGTGAATATTTTAATTTTTTGTCCGGTATCCTCTTCTGATGTTTTCATCAATACAGGCTATAGTGGCAATCGTCTCTGCTTGAAACACAGTCGTATATCGACCAAGGCTAAAGAACATTCTCTATCTAGGTCCTTTTATACCAGCCCCAGTGCCATGGTTTGTTTTGGAGCCATCGGTGAACCAGATGATTTCTCCAGAATTACCTGGGTGCATCACCTGTTCCCTAGATAGGATGATGATGTTCACTCGCTCAGTGAATATATTCTTTGGTGTCATGCTATCAAAACTCATGTGAAATATGGGTTCGTCTAGTAATATCCCAGTTGTATCAGTGCATCCTTCCCGAACATTGTTCGGGAACCATAAGTCTCCCGATTTCAGCCTATGAATTGCCATCATTGCTTCCGCCCTTGTAAAAAGTTCTAGAGGAGGAAGTCCAATAAGGGCTTCCATTGATGCCGTCCCAGTGCTGTTCATTGCCCCGGTAATACCAAGAAGGGCTTGTCTTTTGATTGCAGTTAATATATTAACTGCTGAGGACACTTCTGTCCTCCTCCACCAGACTATTTGTTCCATAGGTGATCGTTGGCCTTATCACAGTTATGTAGAGCCAGTAAA
The DNA here is from genome assembly GCA_947563755.1 of Lochmaea crataegi. Classification (NCBI taxonomy): domain Eukaryota; kingdom Metazoa; phylum Arthropoda; class Insecta; order Coleoptera; family Chrysomelidae; genus Lochmaea; species Lochmaea crataegi. The sequence goes on along the minus strand of OX387422.1, from coordinate 122,432,297 downwards.
CCACCTTAGGTCGTATTCCCCAGGTTTTGCCCATAACTCTTCTGCATTGCCAGAAAAGCCTAGTCGCCCTGGTAGTAATTTTTTCCAGATGTGCCTTCCAATTCAGTTTGGAATCAAGGGTCACTCCCAAATATTTAACTTCTTTAGATATTTCTAGTTCTTCTCCGAAAAACAGTAATCTACCCTGCGGGGTAAAAGCAACTAGTTTTTTTTTATTAACTGAAAGGTCCTCTTTAAGACACCATTCCTCCACAATTCGCAGTGCTTCCTGTAGGAGATTCATAACCACCTATGGGAATTTTCCATTGGTTATAATCACTATGTCGTCCGCAAAGCCCTGCGTCCATATGCCTTGATCATTCAACCTACAGATCAAGTAATCCACAACTAGGTTCCACAAAAGTGGTGAAAGTACTTCACCTGAGGATATCCTTTAGTTGTCCTAACGGTATATGTTTTATCATGCATATGTGCTGTTATTCTCCTATGCTCGAGCATGGATCCTATACATTTGCATGTGGTGCGGTTAATCCCTCTGTTTTTAAGGGATCGGTTAATTGATGACATCGATGTGTTGTCAAAAGCACCTTCGATGTCTAGAAATGCTGCAAGGGCTACTTCCTTATGATTCAGGCTCCTTTAGAGACTTGACAGCAAATTATGCAGGGCAGCTTCACCTGATTTCCCTGCTTGATAAGCCCATTGTAGTCTATGTAGAGGGATGCTCTTAAGCGCTCCTTCTTGTAAATACATTTGTAAGACTTTTTCCATGGTTTTCACCATGAATTATGTCAGACTGATTGGTCGGTATGATTTAGCTTGGGTGTACGTTTCTTTTCCTGGTTTAGCAATAAACTCCACCTTTGACTCTCTCCATCAAATTGGTATATACCCTAGAGCATAGCTGCTTCGAAGTATCGGAACTAAAGAACCCATTATGATGTCTAGTCCCTCTTGCAGAAGCTTGGGGAATATACCATCTGGTCCTGGAGTTTTGTAGGGGTCAAATGAGTTTACAGCCCATCTGATAAGATGGAGTCTGAATATATTATTCGTTAGTTCCATGTCCTCTTTGGTTGCCTTTGTTTTGGCAACCGGCCCATTATCACAGCTTGACTCTATCTTTACCGAACGAACGGATAAGAAGGTCATTTTGACACAAATCAGTATTAGATAAATATTCCAGGATTTGTTTGTCTGTATAACTTGTCACTTTGTTGTCCTTTTTATCACGTTTTATCTTCTTCTTTTTAAATTTAAAATGTCTCAGCTGTTAGAGCTCTTCGACCAGTTTTCTGATCAAAAAAATGACACTGATGCCCGTTTGCATACATGGCAACACTGAGAAAATCTAGTAACTTATTAGTGACTTTTCATAATTTGACTTTGAGTGACAGCTTTCACCCGCGTCAAATGTGAACAATTAATCTATAAATACGAAAAAACAATAAACTCCAGTGCGTCCAGTGCGTTTTATCACTCTTAACTGTTTCTACAGCAGTATATAGGTATATACGAACCAAAGGAAATGGAAAGCAGTTTGGTAATGCCTGAATTAATTACACAGCTATTCATACTGAAAATACGAATTTGTTTTCAATTGTAGATCAAGAGAAAATTTCGTACGTCAAACTTCACCGGCACAGAGAAGCAACTGCTACTAAATATTTTTAGTAGTTACAAAGACATAAGTGAAAATAAGAAGACAGATGGTGTTAGTATTAATGAAAAAAAACAAAGCTTGAACGGAAAGATGAAAGTTCGAAAAATTGTGGCTGAGGAAAGAAAGGAAAGATATTTGACAGGTTTGTTTAGCACTATTATTAACTATATACATATATCAAATGCATGGTGTATTAGCAGGAGGTGTGCCGAAGAAGATAAACGATAAATGCTCGGACAAAGAACTGCTTCTGTCCATTATGAATGATAAAGATGTAAATGGATTAGAAAATCCATTTGATTCAAATGAAGATGATATATTGATGGATTTAACATTTGTAGGTATCCATTGAAATATAAATGAAAATTAAAGTAGTGTATACAGACCTACATTAATGTTTAAATTTTAAGGATGACGAACGAAGGAGTAGCACAGAAGAAATTATAAATCCAGAAGAAACTGAAAATATTTTGCTGGTATGTTTGTGTGAAAGTAACCTTATTATTTGCAGCAATAAAAAAGTGTAGGTTACCTAAGACTCATTCAATATCATCTGTTTCAGCCAAGTTGGAGTTCGAGCAAATTTAAAACTAATATGTTGAGTGCACCAGCAAATATATCTTTGCAAAAAGCTTCGAAAGTAGAAGCAACCAGTGTATGTAATCGGTTTTTACTATTTCAATTTCCGTTTATGTACTTGCTTCATAATTTTAGACTCAAGCCAGTGCAAGCAGAAGACGACCAGCGATAGTGAAGATGTTAACATCTTCGGTTATCGGTGAGAATACGATCAGCTGCTTACAAAAAGGATTGCCATTGCTGACACGGAACAACAAAAGATTCAGAATGATTTAAATTGGCAAATTGAAAAGCAGATGCTGGAAAGGCAGTTACAGCAATTGGATCTAGAAATAAAGAAAGAAACCTTGATACGAATGAAACAAACATAATATTATGTAGTACTTTAAAACATGTTCAAAACTGTATATATTTGTTATAAATTAAAAAAATAATTATTAATTAAATCAGTACAATTTAATGCGCATTCCATAAGCCAAAACTGGAAAACGTCATTTCTAGTTTCCAAAAACGTTCTACCGTGTTGCGTGTCCTGATGTGTGCCTCATTATACAATTCCTCTGCTCTAGTTCTTGTATTCTCCAGCGGTGTAAGAAAATAAGATTTTAATGGATATCCACATCACCTCAAAATTAAAAAAAGAGTATTGAAAAGGTTTCCAAACAACCTATAAGCAAACTGTTTGGAAATTCTCCATTTTCCATTCGTGCCCTTATCCGACTATTATTAAATTTGGTAGAAATATGGGCAGAACCAGGCCACCAAGTTACCACATCTATTATTTCGAATGATGCATTGTTAACAGCTTGCACATTAATAGAGAAATATCCTTTTCTGTTTCTGAATACTTCACCATCGTTTCCCCCTGGTGACTGTATTCTTATATGAGTACAGTCTATAGCTCCCACTACTCTTGGAAATGCTGCTATCTCAAAAAATTCATTTTGAATGGTGATTATTTCTGCTGCAGTTTGGGGAAGTTCATAAAGACTACACATTATATAATTGCAAATCTAATTCTAATCACACTGGAGGAGTGATGGTTTTTATTTTTAACAAATTTTTTGTAACAAAAGTAAAATATAACTCCATAGATTACCAATATTGGGTGTTGCAAATAACGTTTAAGGTAAAATTTGTAGAATATGAACTATTTGTGTACTATTGATCACCATCATGTAGTACAAATGAATTTTTAAATTTTTTTAAATTAATTTGGGAAGAAACATGGGATTCGAATAAAATAAATATACATTTAGGAGATTTTAACATAAATTACTTACATGATGATATATATGTATGTTAAGAAATTATAAATTTATTTGGAATGAAGCAATATGTGGAAGAATTTACAAGAGTAACAGATATTTCAAAAACTCTTTATCTGGTTATATCAAATGATTTTTCATTAGTTACTGATGTTATTGAAAGTCCAAAATTAAGTGACCATAAATGGCAAATTGTGGAAATTGAAAATTGCCAATATTCTAATTAAAAAACAAAACTAATCACATTTATTGATTACAAAAAATTGAAAACAATGTTAATTTCTTGTGACTGGAAATATGATTTACATAATGTTGACTTACTATTTGATAATAGTTTTAAAAATTTTGAAGAATCATTAGAAAAAGTTAAGGAACTGAAAACGATAAACCTAAGAAATAACAATACGCCTTGGTTTAAAAAAAATGTCATTGAAATAAAAAATAACCGAGATAAATTATATCGAAAATATTGTTTAACAAATGATATTCAAGATTGGAACGAATATAAAAAATTGAAAAATCAATGTGTGGATATTATTAGAAAAAAAAAAGAAATTATTATGAAAATGAAATTGATAAAAATAAAGGAGATAGTAAAAGAATGTGGAAAACGTTAAAAACTTTGGTTAATTTGAAAGTTTCATCTGGAGTATCGGAAATAATATTTGAAGATAAGAAAGAAACAGATCCAATAGTAATAGCTGAACGAATGAATGATTATAATATCGATAGTATTGAGAAGATAAATAAATCAATTCCAAATGCAAGAGAAGATTTTGATATGGTAGAATTAGAAAACTTGTTGACAAACTTTGAATAAATAACACTAAATCAATGAAAACATAAAATATTTAAATTAAAATCTAACAACAACTCTAGTGAAATACTAAATAAGACAGTTTTAAAAGAAACTTTTGATGCTACGGGATACCAAATTTTAAATTTAATTAACACTTGTCTAAAAAATGGAGAAATGCCAGAGAGTCTGAAATGTTCTTACATAACTCCAGTACCCAAAATTAAGAATAGTAAAAAGTTTGATGAAATGCGACCTGTAAATGTATTGTGGGATATAGAAAAATTAATTGAGGAAATGGTTTATGAACAATAGATTTTATTGAAGAATACAAAATTTTAGTAAAATGGGAAGCAGGATTTAGAAGAAATTATTCAACAGAAATTGCAATTCAATATGTTACCGAAAGTTGGAGAAGATGTTTTGATGATAATGAAATTGTAGTTGCAGTTTTTCTGGATTTTAAAAGAGCGTTCGAAACAATTGATAGAAACAGACTTTTACAAAAACTTCAAAATTATGGGATAAAAGGAACAGTTTTAAATTTTCTTGAAAATTACTTAGATAGTAGAACACAAAAAACTAAAATTTTGAATAATTTTTCATCAAAAAAATGTATTAATATTGGTGTGCCACAAGGTAGTAAGTTGGGACCTTTACTGTTTATTTTATATATAAATGATTTACCTAAAGTTCTGAAAAATTGTAAAATTCAGATGTTTGCTGATGACACTTTAATATACATTAAATGTAAATCAATATCAGAAGCTATTAATTACATAAATATGGAACTCAATATTGTAATAAAATGGTTGAATATAAATAGACTAAAATTAAATGTTGATAAAACAAAATGCATGCTTATAAATTCAAAAATTTATGATAATATATATACTGTAAACATAAATAATATTGATTTAGAATTTGTAGATTCATTTAAGTATTTAGGAATATTTATTGATAGCAAATTAAAATTTCAAAATTATTATGATTATATAATTTTAAAAATATCTAAAAAAATCAACTATTTAAGAAGGATAAGTCAACACTTGAGTTTTTTCTCTAAAAAGTGTATTTTTAATACAATAATTTTACCACATTTTTTGTACTGCTCGACCATTCTATTTACAGCAAATGAAGAACATTTTGAAAAATTACAAGTTTTACAGAATAAGGCAATGAGAATAATTTTGAATGCAAATAAATATAAAATAATTGAATTTATGTTAAAAAAATTAAAGTGGTTAAATGTAAAAAACCTTATTTTTTATTAAGTTTACATTTTTTATATAAAATTCAAAACAATTTACTTCCTGACCATTTGAAAAATTACATTTCGATAAATTTTGAATTTCATGATCATTATATACACGTGGCAAAAATAATTTTCACATAAATAATTCATTAAAATCAGTAGCGTACAAATCTATATTTAATAAAGGAATAATTGAATTCAACAAATTGGAATTTTCAATAAAAAATGAAAGAAACTTGAGAAAATTTAAAACTGTTCTAAGAAATTATTTATTTGACAAACAATTTCTTAATTAATTTCTGTTATATTGTAATATTTTTATATTGTTATATTGTTATATTGTTATATTGTTATATTGTTATATTGTTATATTGTTATATTGTTATATTGTTATATTGTTATATTGTTATATTGTTATATTGTTATATTGTTATATTGTTATATTGTTATATTGTTATATTGTTATATTGTTATATTGTTATATTGTTATATTGTTATATTGTTATATTGTTATATTGTTATATTGTTATATTGTTATATTGTTATATTGTTATATTGTTATATTGTTATATTGTTATATTGTTATATTGTTATATTGTTATATTGTTATATTGTTATATTGTTATATTGTTATATTGTTATATTGTTATATTGTTATATTGTTATATTGTTATATTGTTATATTGTTATATTGTTATATTGTTATATTGTTATTATGTTATATTGTAGCATCATTTGCTAAATAAAATCCTTAAACAAAACAAAAAACAACTGCGGTCTCAGAGATGCGATTGCTCTCGACACCCTTGCAATGATTCTTGAAGCAGTTGCAGTATGGATTCCATAGCAAATGCCCAGCGGAAGCAAAAAAGCGGAGTGGTGCTAGCATTTTACTTACAAATCATTTGGAAATTCCAGAGTTTCCTCTATCAATCCCAAAACCCGCAAACAACATTGCTTTGTCACCCTAAATCTTTGGTAGAATGCCAATTCCTCCATGTCGTGAAAATGATTAGATCGAGTGTAAAGCAGTCTCGGGAATCCAAAGTCTATTATTTCGAAGATATCTAAATCATCTTCGAAAATGTCGTTTATTGCCAGCTCCATTTTATTAAATGTATCATGTATTACACTTCCACCAAAGCAAAAACAAATCAACGCAATGCGATGTCAAATAATAATTTGTCAGATTAAATCAGCTGTCATCCGCGATTTCAAACTAAGTCGATCTTAAGTCTACCCAATCGGGAACTTAATATTAAGTCCTCCTTAACTAGTTTAAGGAATACTTAGAGAGCGGTGCAACGCAAACTAGTCTTTTTAAGATTACTTAATTTTAAGACTGTCTTAAAGTGAAGAAATGACAGATTTCTTGAGATAGTCTGTTTTTAATTATGCCTTACTCTGAAACATTTTAATGTTTGTTCACTGTTCTTCTTGTTCTCCTGCAATGTTTTCTTTTGTTCCCTCTTCTTTATTTTCACATTCTTTCTATGTCTTCATCGGGGATAATTTTTTTGATTTTTATTTCATCCAAATCTAGCTCGAATTCATAAATTTTCCTGTGGGAATATATTAAACGTTTAAAGTGGTGGTGGGTATCACAGAAAATATTAGACAATTAATAATATTACGGAGACACAATAAAAAAGAATAATCCTAAATCTTTCCCATTTCGCTTTTTTCGTTTTTTCAACTCCGGCAATTTTTGTAATATAATCACCAAGATATCAAGGATACAAAGGACTTTCCAACTTTATTGTTGCTACTTAACGATTAAATTGTTGAATATAATGGTAAGCCTATTATTATATAAAGTTATAAATGCATTAAATTATAAAAGGAAGATGGTACGAGATAAGTTTTAATGGTTGCTAGAAATTTGAATTCGAGAGTGATTAATTTTTCATGAATACTTTGTTAATTGCCTATAGGAGAATTTTCGGAAGTTTCAAGGATGCTTTTTAATGAAGCTCTTTGATCCCGGCCATTGCAATACGCATTTAATTACACGCCTCTATAATAATCGAGGCTGATGATTCAATCTATATAGTAACACAAATAATACAATAACAGTAAGTTGTAAATTGCTTTAATTCCTAGAATATTGTGCAGTCGAATTGAAATTAAATTTTTCTACAACTGCTATGAAAAGTGACGTATTTCTCATACCTTACTTGATTTCAAAACCAAATATTGCTCATACTGTGAGAAATAATATTTCTCACGGCACTTTGCCCACGCCACATATATTTATATGGAGAATCAAATAAAATCGACAAAAACTTAGTAGGCTACTGTCATCTTTAAATACCTACTTAGTTGTCACAAAACTGTCAGATTATATTAGAAAATATGTTAAATATTTTTAAAAATTGTCAAAAATTTTGAAATATGGTCCAAAATTGTCAAAAATTTGGAAAAATGGTCAATAATTGTCAAAAACTGTTAAAGTTTTGAAAAAATGGTTAATAATTGCCAAATATTTCCAAAAATTGTCAAAAATTTTGGAAAAATGGTTAATAATTGTCAAAAATTGTGAAAAACGGTCAAAATTTTGAAAAAATGGTCAATAATTATAAAAGACTGTCAAAAATGGTCATTAATGGTTAAAAATTGTCAAAGATTTGGAAAAATTGTCAAAAATGGTCAATAATTGTCAGAATCGGTCAAAAATTGTCAAATATTTTAATAAATGGTCAAAAATAGTTAATAATTGTTAAAATTTTGAAAAATGATCAAAAACTGTCAAAATTTTTGAAAGTTCTCAAAAATGGTCAATAATTGTCAGAAACTGTCAAAAATGGTCAATAATTGTTAAAATTTTGAAAAATGGTCGAAAATTGTTAAAATTTTGAAAAAATTGTCAATAATTATCAAAAAATGTCAAAAATGGTCAATAACTGTTAAAAATTGTCAATAATTGTTAAAAATTGTCAAAATTTTTGAAAGTTGTCAAAAATGGTCAATAATTGTCAGAAACTGTCAAAAATGCTCAAAAATTGGCAAAAATGGTCAATAATTGTTAAAATTTGGAAAAATGGTCAAAAATTTTGAAAAAATGGTCAATTGTCAAAAAAGTCAAAAATTGTCAAAATTTTGAAAAATGATCAAAAACTGTCAAAATTTTTGAAAGTTGTGAAAAATGGTCAATAATTGTCAGAAACTGTCAAAAATGGTCAATAATTGTAAAAATTTTGAAAAATGGTCGAAAATTGTTAAAATTTTGAAAAAATTGTCAATAATTATCAAAAAATGTCAAAAATGGTCAATAATTGATGAAAATTGTCGAAATTTTTGAAAGTTGTCAAAAATGGTCAATAATTGTCAGAACCTGTCAAAATTGCTCAAAAATTGGCAAAAATGGTCAATAATTGTTAAAATTTGAAAAAATGGTCAAAAATTTTGAAAAAATGGTCAATTGTCAAAAAAGTCAAAAATTGTCAAAATTTTGAAAAATGATCAAAAACTGTCAAAATTTTTGAAAGTTGTGAAAAATGGTCAATAATTGTCAGAAACTGTCAAAAATGGTCAATAATTGTAAAAATTTTGAAAAATGGTCGAAAATTGTTAAAATTTTGAAAAAATTGTCAATAATTATCAAAAAATGTCAAAAATGGTCAATAATTGATGAAAATTGTCGAAATTTTTGAAAGTTGTCAAAAATGGTCAATAATTGTCAGAACCTGTCAAAATTGCTCAAAAATTGGCAAAAATGGTCAATAATTGTTAAAATTTGGAAAAATGGTCTAAAATGGTCAAAATTTTTGAAAAATAGTCAAAATTGATCAATAATTGTTAAAATTTAAAAAAATGGTCAAAATTTTTCGAAAAATTGTCAAAAATGGTCAAAAATTTTTAAAAAATGGTCAATAATTGTTAAAAAATGTCAAAATTTTTGAAAAATTGTCAAAAATGGTCAATAATTGTCAGAACCTGTCAAAAATGCTCAAAAATTGTCAAAAATGGTCAATAATTGTTAAAATTTGGAAAAATGGTCTGAAATGGTCAAATTTTTTGAAAAATTGTCAAAAATGATCAATAATTGTCAAAACTGTCAAAATTGGTCAATAATTGTTAAAATTTGAAAAAATTGTCAAAAATTGTCAAAATTTTGAAAAATGGTCAAAATTTTCGAAAAATTGTCAAAAATGGTCAAAAATTGTCAAAATTTAAAAAAAATGGTCAATAATTATAAAAAACTGTCAAATATGGTCAATAATTGTCAGAACCTGTCAAAATTGGTCAGTAATTGTTAAAATTTGAAAATATAGTCCAAAATTGTAAAAATTTTGAAAAAATGGTCAATAATTATAAAAAAACTGTCAAAAATGGTCAATAATTTTAAAAAATTGTCAACATTTTTGAAAAGTGGTCAAAGTTTTTGAAAAATTGTCAAAAATGGTCAATAATTGTCAGAACCTGTCAAAAATGGTCAATAATTGTTAAAATTTGGAAAAATGGTCTAAAATTGTCAAATTTTTTGAAAAATTGTCAAAAATGATCAGTAATTGTCAAAACTTTCAAAATTGGTCTATAATTGTCAAAAATGGTCAATAATTGTTAAAATTTAAAAAAATAGTCAAAAATTGTCAAAAATTTTTGTAAAAATGGTCAATAATTGTCAAAATTTTTTGAAAAAATGGTCAATAATTGTCAAAAATTGTCAAAATTTTTGAAAAATGGTCAAAAATTCACGAAAAATGGTCAAAAATGGTCATTCTATTTATTGTGCATAAATAGCAAGATTCTATCGGCGGTCCGACGACCGCTCACCTTTTCTTTTTGTTTTACTAACCATAAAAATAAATATTAAGTTACTTTACTTGTATTCTTTACATTTGTGCAGTTGTAGAAAAAGTATAGTGTGCAACATGTGGGGAAAGTACTTTTCCCTCTTGTTGCACAATATATTATTGTATAATTATAAAATAGTAACCTATTCATTTTTTTAAGAAAGAGACCAGTTTACCACTCGAGGCGCAACCCAAAAAAATACATAGACCACAACATCGATAATTCGAATTTTTTTGACAACCATTCAAAACACGCAAGCAGTACAGTTTCCGAAAATGAATTTTTACGTGATTATCTACTCTCCAATCCATGAACTTTGTATATATTTCTTCATATCTCTTTTTAGATTCAACTGGTAATAAATCCAAAGAGGTTTCCTCAGCTTGATTTGCTATTTCTATATTTCTATCATTTTTCATTTCAAGATTAAATACTTCTCTTAAGTATTCAGTAAGTGTAGCATATTCCTCTATTGTCTACTATTGATTTTCCATTATCATTCCCATTGTCCAATTATTAAGTTAATATTAAAAATGCGACTTTAATACCCTAAATAGAATAATTTTCCGAAAATTTTCAGTTCCGAAAAAAAGTTTCATAAAACCACACACTGATTTTTTCATAAATAAAGTGGAATTTTCGTTTGAATTTTGTTATATTTATACAATGAAGGTATTTAGCGGTTGGTTCTAGTGGATCTATTGTGTATAATATCGATAAAGCAGCGGACGTGGTCTGCTAAAATATATTGTTGTGAAAAATTCTATAACGCACACCTTTACAAATCTTGGACTGAATATCATTAATAACCGTCGGTAATGCGAGATTTTCGGGTGTTTAGAAAAAGGCTTGTCACTTTTACCGCGTGGCTTGGCGCGATGAAATAGAGTTTTCAGTTTTTATATACAAAATTATATGCCATTCATCATCACCTCGCGAACGTTCGAGGACAAAGTACCGAAGGTTTTTTTTAAACATATTTCAATAAGGACGATACGACGGTGTTCTTTAAAGCAATTTGTTAGATTTTGACATTTCCCTGTGCTATCAAAAGGAAAAGCAGATTTTTGTTTATAGTCCAGTCCTTATGTACTTTCGGAATACTTAACAAACATTTATTCGCAGGATTTTATTTTTTTATACCCTTGGGAAGTGTAAATTCAAAATGACTACTAAATCCTACATTCGCGTATATCCGAGATTTTGAGTTTTTTAAAAAAATAGTTTTTCTCAAATAACTGGGCTATTTTCAATTTTGACGAAATCGTAGGGTTAAATGTTGGTAATTTGATTTTCTACAACTTTGTTCCATAAAATGTTTTTCCTAAGATTGATAGTTTGTCAGTTAAACCTGATAAAAGTGTCGAATTGGAAATATTGCATTATCTTCATTATTTCAAACTTTACAGCATAAATTTGAATAGTCAAACTTGTAGAGAATAAAATTTCCTACAATATTTTTTTTATACAATCAATATTTCAGGTCGTACGCCAATGGAAAAGAAAAAGATAACGGTAACCACTTTTCCACGCCACCACAGAGCTTGAGTTTCCTTGTATCCCCACAGTTTAACTGAAAAATATTGATTTTAGAAGAAACATTGTAGTCCTTTTTCACGAAAATTCAAAATGTACGAGTTATTTGAGAAAAACTCAAAATTTCGGATAAACGCAGATTTAGGAATTGATCGCTATTTTGAATTTATAATAATATACAGGTTGCCCATGTCACATGTATGTTTCATTATTTCGAATGGAAGAGGTTTTCCCCATCGAGTTTCATGTGAATAACAAGTAGAATAAGGCTATTCCCGAATGACCAAACTGGATAATTGACGCTACAGTGGACATTGAAAATCTTAGAATTTACACTTACTTTGCTGCGTGACGGCAGCACCCCCAAATTCGAATTTTGCAAAAAACCTTATGCCGTTGGATTGCCCAACGTTAGCCCACATTTGCCCAACCAATAAATTATTTTGCCCACCCTCCAAAAAAAAAGTTATAGGCAAAACTAATTTTTCTAAAAAAATTACTTCCAGCACCCCCGTCTTTGAATTTGGCAAAAAGCTTGATGCAGTTGGATTGCCCAAGTTTTGCCCCCATTTGCCCATCCAATAAATTTTTTTGCACACCCCCCCAAAAAAAGTTATGAACAAAACAAATTTTTCGAAAAAAAATTTTTTTTCCGAATTCCACAGAAAACTGCACGCAGTTGGATTACCCAATGTTAGTCCATATTTGCCAACAAATAACTTTTTTTGCACACCCTCCAAGAAAGAAGTTATGGGCAAAATAAACTTTTCAGAATTGGATTTTTCTTGGTACGCCATCAAATTTTAATTTTACGGAAAATTATACGCAGTTGGATTGCCCAACTTTTTCAAATCTAACTAGGGTTGGGGTTAGGTTTTGTGAGGTTAGATTTATTTACTTTGCATAAAGGGGTTTTCGGGTACGGCCATTCCGAAAATGCAATCAGTTCCCGAAAAGGAAAACTCCTTCCCCGAGAAACTCGAAAAGAAGAAGATGAAGAAGAAGAGGAGGAGGAGGAAGAAAAAGAAAAAGAAGAGGAAGAAGAACGCATGCCCAACTTTTTCAAATCTAACTAGGGTTGGGGTTAGGTTTTGTTAGGTTAGATTTAACCTTTAATTTGTGAATTAATGTGAAAGGTCAAGAGCAACATTTTTTTGGTCTCCGATACCGTTGAAACTTTGCATAAAGGGGTTTTCGGGTACGGCCATTCCGAAAATGCAATCAGTTCCCGAAAAGGAAAACTCCTTCCCCGAGAAACTCGAAAAGAAGAAGATGAAGAAGAAGAGGAGGAGGAGGAAGAAAAAGAAAAAGAAGAGGAAGAAGAAGAAGAAGAAGAGGAAGAAAAAAGAGGAAAAATTACGTAAAAAGTTTCTTTTTTTTTTTTATAATTTTTTAGGAAAATTAGTTTTGCCCATAACTTATTTTCGGAGGGTGGGAAAAATAATTTTTTGGTTGGGCAAATATGGACTAACATTGGGCAATCCAACTGCGTGCAGTTTTCTGTGGAATTCGGAAAAAAAAATTTTTTTCGAAAAATTTGTTTTGTTCATAACTTTTTTTGGGGGGGTGGGCAAAATAATTTATTGGATGGGCAAATGGGGGCAAAACTTGAGCAATCCAACTGCATCAAGCTTTTTGCCAAATTCAAAGACGGGGGTGCTGGAACTAATTTTTTTAGAAAAATTAGTTTTGCCTATAACTTTTTTTTGGAGGGTGGGCAAAATAATTTATTGGTTGGGCAAATGTGGGCTAACGTTGGGCAATCCAACGGCATAAGGTTTTTTGCAAAATTCGAATTTGGGGGTGCTGCCGTCACGCACCTCACTTACTTGGCATACAAATTCGAGTGATATTAAGGGTTGATAAGCGTGGGTTAAAAATTGATGAAAAGGTGAAAAAAAGAACAATTAACTTATGTATGTCGAAGAGAGTTTAGATTTTGTTATCTTATAGTCCAGTAAATAAATGGTCCCAGAAGATTATACCTGCCGCTCCTCGAATTTTCGGCAAAAATCATAAGAACCATTTTTGTAGATAATGAACTACTCTTCATTTTTCCCCTATATAAAAATTCTCTAAATGCCATATTTTAGGAGATATTGGCGGGAAACCAATTTTTGGAACTTTGGGGCCGGGAATACCCCCCCAAAATGGAGATGAGGTGTTTGAAATTTATGAATGTTCAATTACTAGTCAAACCCTACCCTTCACGGAAAATTCATGGACCGGCAGGATTTTTGTACACTTTGCCTACTTTTCATCCTTCATTTACTGGACTATTAGTAGGGGTTAAAAACATTAGTGGTATACATTTTGCGTTTGTTAATAATTTTCCAAATATGAAAGAAGTTATAATTAAGAACAATTAACTTATGGATGCCGTTTGATATACAATGCGGTCCACATGTATGTGAAAAAAAAAACCTAAAACGGGACGATTTTTATTCCTGAATTGATCATCTACAGTATGAAAATATTATCCCCATCCAGCAATTATAAGCACCCCCTCGGAAATTTTAAATAAGAAAGTGTATTTTAATAGACCAGACAATATTGCTGATTTAAAAGTTAGGATAACGGAAGATATTACCAAAATAACCACTGAGGTCATACAAAATGTTGTACGAAAATTCCAAAATCGCCTCGGTTATTGTCAAGAAGTGAATGGTGGTCATTTTGAACATTTAATTTAATTGTCAAGTTCATTGAAAAATACATTCTAAATATTATGGGACATTATTATCTTCATTCTACGTAAAGTTTTGTGATAGAGACATTATATCAAAATTTGACATCTTAAAAATTAATTTTCTCAGTTATGATTGCACCAAATTTGAAAAAACTTTATATTTCTGAACAGAGGACTAAAATCCCTTTCCAACAAGGTGCCACACGACCCCCTTTCTTATTTAAATTTTTGGAGGGGGTTCTGGAGGGGGATAATATTTTCATACGTAAATTGTCAATTTAAGAATAAAAATCGAGCTGTTTCAGGTTTTCTTCTCCTTACATTAGACCGCATTGCATAAGTAAACATTATCGGTTAGGTACTCTTCAAAATTCAATGGCGGATGTTTTTTTGGCTGCCACGGTTAAAAGGATGAAATTTATTAATTTTTAGAACAATAAACTAATGGGTCATTAATTTTTTTAAAATTTTAGAGGTAAGAAAAAACTGAAAAATAAGAGGCATACATTTTCTATGTATAATGTTATAACAACAATAAAAAAATACTTGGAAATAATTAGTTGATTAATGGCATCCATTAGTTAATTATTCTAGTTTGGTGAAAATTCTAATATTTTCAATGTAGCGTCGATTATCCAGTTTGGGCCTTGGGGAATAGCCTTATTCTACTTGTTTTTAACATGAAACTCGATGGTTGAAACGTCTTCCATTCGAAATAATGGCCTACCTATCTATAACAGTGACCCCCTGGACGGCTTAAAAAAATTAAATCCTGCTACTAATTTTTATGGTTTCAGGTCGATTATTCAAACATAATGACTGGACTATGGAATGTGGTGATTTTTTTCTGTTAGAAACGATTTAATTTCACAGACGTTACTTTTGACAGTTAAACGTTTCCTTCCTATCTAATATTATATTTGTGTTACCTGGAAAACCAATTTACATTGTTTAAACAAACTGAAATCTTTTTTGGATAAGATAAAATTATTTATTTAACACCATATGTCGGTTGATTTTATTAATGTACTTAGTGATAGGCAACCTCATTTTTATACAAAACAAAATGTACATTTATTGATATAATGTATGATAAAAAAATCAATATGTTTGCTAACATCACCAGAAAATAAACGAAACTAACGGCAGCCCTTAAAAAATCATACAAGTCAGAATTGTTGTCATTATAAAAATTTTAAAACTTAGTTTTAACAATAAACGCCCCTAAAAACGTCTACTCAAAAGTACCGGGTGTTTGATTAAGAGAGGTAACCCGATGGAACTCAGAAACTATTTATCGTACAGTTTAGAGACTCGCATGCGAGAAACTGCTGGAAATTATTTTCAAGTTTCCTACTCCACCGCCTAGAGGGCGTAGTTCACAATAATATCGCAAAATAGTTATTTGTGTATTTAGAGCGTAAAGTAACAGATTGCCGCTTGAGAAAGAATGTTGCCGCGCGACGCGGAGCGGAGCGCGGCGATCTTTCGAAAGCAGCAATTTTACTTTACGCTCGAAGAACACACATAATTTTTTCTACAGTCGTCTTTTTAATAATTAAAACAGTTTTTCATATTATCTTAGGTTATAATACAAGTGCTAGAATAATCGTCATTTTCGCTATTCATCATGATTAACCTTAAAAAGTTCTTCTGACTAAGGATGTTAAAAAATAATCGATGTTTATATAAATCGATTATTATTTTATTATAATCGATTTTTGGTTATCGATTTTTATAGTAATATTAATCGATTTTATAAATTATGTGTTTAAATCGATTTAATTGATTGACTATTTTTTTAAATTTTGACAACTTTTGACGATTATTGACCATTTCTCAAAATTTTAACAATTATTGACCATTTTTCAAAATTTTAACAATTATTGACAATTTTTGACAATTACTGACCATTTTAACTGTTTTTCAAAATTAGTGACCATTTTTCCAAAATTTTGAAAATTTTTGACCATTTTTCAAGATGATGACAATTTTTAACCATTTTTGACAATAATTGTCCATTTTTAACAGTTTTTAACAATAATTGACAATTTTTAACCATTTTTGATAGTTTTTGACAATTTTTCAAAATTTTAGACCATTTCTCAAAATTATTGACCATTTTTGATAATTATTGACAATTGTTGACAATTATGGACCATTTTTCCAAATTTTTGACCATTTTTGACAATTATTGAGCATTTTTGACCATTTTTGACAAGTATTGACCATTTTTGTCCATATTTCAAAATTTTTGACAATTTTTCAAAAACTAACAATTTTTGACAATTATCAACTATTTTTCAAAATTTTTACAATTTATAACAATAATTGTCCATTTTTGATAGTTTTTGACAATTATTGGCCATTTTTGACAATTTTTCAAAAATTTTGACCATTTTTGATAGTTTTTGAAAATTATCGACCATTTTTCAAAATTTTAACAATTTTTGACAATTATTGACCAATTTTGACAATAATTGTCCATTTTTGACAGTTTTTAAAAATAATTGACAATTTTTAACCATTTTCGATAGTTTTTGACCATTTTTGACAATTTTTCAAAATTATTGATCATTTTTGATAATTATTGACAATTGTTGACAATTATGGACCATTTTTTGAAATTTTTGGCATTTTTGGCAATTATTGACCATTTTTGACCATATTTCAAAAACTCTAACAATTATCAACTATTTTTCAAAACTTTGTCAATTTTTAACAATAATTTCCATTTTTGATAGTTTTTCACAACTATTGGCCATTTTTGACAATTTTTCAAATTTTTTACCATTTTTCAAAATTATTGACCATTTTTGATAGTTTTTGACAATTATCGACCATTTTTCAAAATCTTAACAATTTTTTAACAATAATTGTCCATTTTTGACAGTTTTTGACAATTTTTGACAATTTTTGATAATTACGACGCCCTCCTACTAACTCAATTGGTGAATATTTATCGAACCTCCGTTGCTAGGTAACCACCTGAATTCCTATTGGCAAGCGCGTGCGTGTGTTCTTCCCTCTCACTTCGACAATTGATTGATATTGATTATCCAGTGGCGTTGTCAGTGTTTACCTTTGTATTTTCAGTTTTACTTGGTATCTTATTATTTCGTATCCATATTGAATTCAAGTACGATTTTTAACATTATTTGTTTTTAACAAATAGGTACCGTGTTTTGAAAAATATCTTACCTTTAAAGCAAAGCATAAGTCAGTTTCTATATATAATTATTATTATTTTCAATACTTTTATAAAATAGGTACCGTACGCTATTGGTACTTTTATGACAGATATCGGCCATGTTTCCTCGCCCTTTACCGATTCCCTGTAGCTTCAGATAGATTTTCCAAACTATACCGGAGCAAACTTCTAATGAATACGAATATTTAAATTTTGTGGTACTATAACGGTACATTTATTATAGAAAAATTATGTTTTTATGTTATTATTCTGAACCACGCCCTCTAGCGGTGGAGTAGAAAACTTGAAAATAATTTCTAATAGTTTCTCGTATGTGAGTTTGTAATACAGATTTTCTTCTCTACCACTACTACTACTAATTTAGACAGGCGAACCTTGGCCAAGAAAAACTCAAACCAAGGTTCCGGCACTGAGGCCTCTGGCGGGCCCATTGTGCCATTCCTGCTACTTATGTATCCATGAAGCCGAGTCCTTCGATGAAGGACTCAATCCTCTTCAGTGGATGCCTGCTTATATACATAACAGGGACTCCGAAGATTCGCATGCGTAGCACAGCCCAATGTGGACATACGAGGAGAACATGGTCCGACGTTTCGTCAGCCATGCCGCAACCCCTACATAAGGTGCTTTCCTCTAAACCTAGGTTAAAGAGGTGTTTCCTCAGACAGCAGTGCCCTGTTAGGAACCCTGCTATCTTTTTCTGCCTACTCCTTGGTAGTTCTAGAGCAGCTCTAGCATGTACATCAGCCCATCCCCTCAATAGGAGCTTGGACTGCCTGAGACCCTGTAGAGCCCTCCAGTGAGCGAGGTGCTGATTTCACAACCAGTTCCTTGTCTCTAAGCTGTACGATAAAAAGTTTCTGAGATACAGCGGGTTACCTCTCTTAATCGAACACCCGGTACAGTGGATTGTTCGCTAACGCATTTAATACCTGGAGAAGGTCTATTTAGAGCCTGATCAGGCTACAGACCCAGCTCCAAAACGGATAATAGGCTTGCTCAGCAGGGCCGGACCGCGACCTTTGGGGGCCCTGGGCTAACGATATTCGGGGGCTAGTGGACACACCTCTATGCAGAATACACCTTCCGATATAAAGGAGATGTCTCCTATACTCTGTCCATCCAAGCAACGGAGTGTTCCAAAACAGTATCATGCATAGTCTACGTGATCTCTCCAACTCTGTATGGACAATGAATTCCGCCGGCCGATTGCAGTTAAATCCGATTGGCCAGCGCATGGAGGCATATTTATTTTAGCCAATAGATGCAAAGGCGCATGGTGATCACGCATCTATCGTTGTTTGGGTCGCTCTATTTGTTCGATGGATATAGTATAGTGACCTGTCCTGACCTAGGGGATTACAAAATACAGATATTTCTGACAGTGAGACACTTTTTCGCGAGCGTCTTAATAAACATGACGTCAACAGATAAATAAGAACATTTATTTACGTATATTACATATTAATCGCATTAAAGTTACGCATCGCCATTTTTTAATAAGAATTCAGTTACTATTAGCGGGAGACTCAGTACCAGCTGGGCGTAGTCTAGTAGTATACGAAGATAGCAGTAGGAGTCGTCATTAGCTATATGGAAAATAAAATATTTATTTTGATTGCAATTCATTAAAAAAAACTTTAATTCTTACTATATCTCAATAATCCAGCACATGCATTTGCAATCATAATAACATATGATATATGCACCAAATGTCGGACATCTTTTTGATCTACTTGCTCGTAATACACGCTCAAACAAAATGCGGCGACCAGAGAAAGCTGCATAGAAGACCAGCACGGTATAACGTATTTTTTAAATATACCATTATAGCAACCTTTTACAAGAGCAGCCATGTTTGAGAAAAATTTTGAAAAGTTAAAAACTGAATTTAAAACGTTAAATGTCACTAAATGACGTTGTAACTAGATAGCTACTAAGGGTGGTTTCGTTGGTTGGATAAGGTAAGGATATCATTGGATCCACTGATAAGGAGCTGTTTTTTTTTTCTAAGCACATTGTAACGGTAAAGGTATGCTTTTAGTTGGGCGCCAATTTGTAACGGTAAAGGCGCCAATTTGTAAGGGTAAATGCTGTACCTCACAGGGCACCAGCTCGAAGGGCTCCGGCTAGAGACTCCTCTCATGGGTGATTCGACCCCAAGTTTATGTCTCACAAGGATAACAGAAGGGTTGTAAAAATTGAGGGCGCCACTACCTTTTTAACGATAAAAAGTACTAAAAACTAAGGCGGAAAAGGTAGAAACGCCTTGTAAAATTTAAATGAAAGTTAATAATTGAAGTGACCCCGGGCGGATCTCCCTCAACTTTTATAGTTGAGGATTTTAATAAAAAAAAGAATTGAAAACAAATTTTTAATTTATTCTGCCACAGGAAATGAATAACGGAATTTAATAGAGGAATTTGTACTTTTATAGGTACTTAGCTTAGATGAAGTGGTTTCCTGGAGAAGAAGTCAGGTCTTGATCTGAACTGATGAGTTCTGTTCTAGGGCGGTATTTTGAGCTAGGGCTGTATCCTTGGCTATATTCTTGGGGTTATATTCTCCGGTTAAATTCTTCGGTTTATATCCTCGGCGTTATATTCTAGCCTAGGGTTATATTCTTGCCTAGGGTTATATTCTTGGCTTATATTCTCGCCTAGGGTTACATTCTTGGCTTCTATCCTAGCCTAGGGGCTGTGCTTACCTAGAAGTACAGGTGGATCAGGGATATATAGGAAATTGAATGTAATGGCACATTATGTTGGTCAGCTTTTCAGGTTAAAGAAAAGGAAGGCAGTCATTTGAAAGTCAAAAAATTTATTTAATTTACTGAAAGCTTTCCAACATTATATGTTCCATGTTAAAACAGTAAAAATAGCAATTATCGGCTAAATTAAAAAAAAATATGAATGATCCGAAAGAAACTAATCATAGCAAAAAGTTATTTATTTAGTTATATGAAAAAATATCGTGCCTAGGAAATATATGAAACCTGCACTGGCGTTACGAAAGAATATTTTATAGGTTAACGGTTTATAAAAGTGTTATTTTATAATTAAAAGAGTTATTTCGCAACTGAAAAAGCTTGAAAATGTTTGTATGAAAGTAAAACAGTGAATTATAAAAGAATATTTGGTTTAAAACTAACATATTAGTATAAAAGAACAGTTTATGACCACGTGTTGAATTTAATTTCGTCTATCTCTGTAAAAAAATAAAGAATGCATACGAAAATTATATCAGACAGTACTTTAGAAGAAGCTTATTAATTATGAATTATGATTTTGAACTTACCACAGCAAAATTCCTAAGATAGATACTTAAGATATGAAAGATAGCGAAAGATGATCTGCCCTCTTAGGCGGTCGATAACAAAAAGGGGTGTTTCACGTGGCGGTGTGTAAAAAATGGAATCGTCCGTTGGCAGACGTCAATTGTCTTACGGTCAGGGTAGAAGAGTTTGGGATCACAGAACTATAATTGAATGTGGTTAGTGACGACGAGCGCTAATTAGAAGGATTTATTCTGTAAAATCGAAACAGGTCGATAGACATGTTACAACATGACCCACAAAATAATTAAAATATTTGTCATTTTCCTAAAAAAAAGGATTATGCGGGAAAATTAAACATATATTTTTGATTTGCATTGTTTTTAATGGTTTATGATTTTATTATTCGGGGGCCCTGGGCTGGAGCCCATAAAGCCCATACGTAGATCCGGCCCTGTTGCTCAGAAGCCAAAACTCTGGGACTAAAATATAGACGTGGGGTAGATACATACCTACAAAAAATCGTATAGGTCGCATTGTGGTAAGGTCAACCGGGACAATCGACCCCCTTGTAATTTAATCTAAATACAAAACCGTATAAAGTCAGAATAAGAGAAATATTTAAAACATTCTATCATAAAATAATAGTTATTATTTTGGTAATTGAATATTGGCGCCGAAAAACCGTTGAAACGTTTTTAATCTGAAAAATAAACATCGATTCCAGTCCAAAAAATAAGTAACTGAAACCTAATAAAACCCAGAGATCGAATTGCATAATATATATACATTCTCACGTGTATCTGGACTGTATGTTTACAAAATTAACACACCTGATATATTTATTTTTAAATGTTTGTTCTACACAAAACGATTTTTTTCTACACTTTATATCCCCGTTTTGTTTATTGTTTGGTATATTTTTGTAATATGGACATGTGTTTTTTTCTCACAATTACCGAGATATCGGCTTTGAAGGCGGCATGCATCTTTTCTCACGTGTATTGAACTAGAAATTGCTTTCTGTCTTTAGCATAAACATTTAGAAAAAGCGTAAAAATAAGACTGCAGCTATTTATACGAAATGCGCTCGGAATGTAAATACTTGAATTCGATAAAAACATCGGTTTCTATGTTAGTACATATCCCTTTTTGTCGCCTTTTTCTATAGAACTGGGGTTATGCACCCCTACGTATATTGAGTCGACAATTCCCAATTGCGGTCTCTTATAGATCTCTTCTAGCTGTAGGATTCCACTAAAATTTTCACACTCTCACACCCTTACCAGAAGTTGTTTATTACATCGCCTCAAAATTTTTCGTCCATCTATCGCATGTCGCGTTACAGCAGGCCGCGGAGTAGGGGTAAAGTGAAAATCGCAAGGCCACCGTACATAGACAATCAGGGTTACCAACTATATGAAAATAAAATATGCCAATTTCTAAACAAAATATCGCCCAAAATATTTTTTTCTACAGTCGCGCGTAAAATGACTAATTACTATATTCAAATGAAATCGTAAAGTCGACAAATGCCGAGGATTGTTACTTTACGCTCTAGCGCAATAAAGGAATCTTTTTCGCTCGCTTATTTAATGAAACCACGCCCTCCGAATTAACTCAATTGGTGAATATTTAACAATTTATCAGATTAAAAATCAAATAAAATTATATGAAAATTGTCGAATTGAAATATGTTCAATAATTGTCAATTACTGTCAAAAACTGTTGAAAATGGACAATTTTTGTCAAAAACTGTCAAAAACTGTCAAAAATTGTCCTAAATTGTCCTAAATTGTCCTAAATTGTCCTAAATTGTCAAAAATTTGGAAAAATGGTCCATAATTGTCAACAGTTTTCAATAATTATCAAAAATGGTAAATAATTTTGAAAAATGGTCTAAAATTCTGAAAAATGGTCAAAAATGTTCGATAATTGTCAATAACTTTGAAAAAAATTTGAAAAATGGTCAATTGTCATAAATTTTAAAAATTTTTTGAAAAATGGTCAAAAATTTTCAAAAATGGTCAATAATTGTAAAAAACTATCAAAAATGGTCAAATACTGTAAAAAATGGACAATTATTATCAAAATTGGTCAATAATTGTCAAAAACTATCAAAAATAGACAATTATTCTTGAAAATTGTCAAAATTTTGAAAAATAGTTGATAATTTTCAAAAATTGTTAAAGTTTTTGAAATATGGTCAAAAATGGTCAATCATTTTTAAAAATGCTCTAAAATTTTGAATAATTGTGAAAATGGTCAAAAACTATAAAAAATGGTTAAAAATTGTCAATTATTTTTAAAAACTGTCAAATATGGACAATTATTGTCAAAATTGGTCAATTGTCAAAAATTGTTAAAATTGTCAAAAATAGCCAATAATTGTCAAAAACTATCAAAAATTGTCAAAAATGGACAATTATTGTTAAAAATTGTCAAAATTTTGAAAAATAGTTGATAATTGTCAAAAATTGTTAGTTTCTGAAAAATTGTTAAAAATTTTGAAATATGGTCAAAAATGGTCAATAATTGTCAAAAATGGTCAAAAATTTGGAAAAATGGTCCATAATTGTCAACAATTTTCAATAATTATCAAAAATAGTCAATCATTTTGAAAAATGGTCTAAAATTTTGAAACATTGTCAAAAATGGGTAAAAATGGTCAATTATTGTTAAAAACTGTTAAAAATGGACAATTATTGTCAAAAACTGTCAAAAATGGTTAAAAATTGTCATCATTTTGAAAAATGGTCACTAATTTTAAAAAACAGTCAAAATGGCCAATAATTGTTAAAATTTTGAAAAATGGTCAATTGTAAAAATTTTGAGAAATGGTCAATAATCGTCAAAAGTTGTCAAAATTTTGAAAAATAGTCAATAAATAATACGAGCCGTTTCTGAAAATCGATTTAAACACGTAATTTATAAAATCGATTTACTCAAAATCGATTAATATTACTATAAAAATCGATTATAAGAAAATAACAATCGATTTAAATAAAAATCGATTATTTTTTAACATCCCTAGTCAGTAGATCTTTTTAAGGTTAATCATGATGAATAGCGAAAATGACGATTATTCTAGCACTCCTATTATAACCTAAGATAATGTAAAAAACTGTTTTAATTATTAAAAGGGCGACTATAGAAAAAATTATGTGTGTTTTTCGAGCGTAAAGTAAAATTGCCGCTTTCGAAAGATCGCCTCAACATTTTTTCTCAAGCGGCAATCTGTTACTTTACGCTCTAAATACACAAATAACTATTCTCTTTCGAAATAAGTTGTTTTACTACAGTATTCGCCAGCTAACTTGATGTCCCATAAATTACCAACTAAGAGAGACAGAGTAATAATGCCCTGCCTGCTCGGCTGCTATTGGTGGTAAAATTTTGACAAACGCCAATTGCATCGAACCTTATCAGGTGTTAAGATTTTCAGTAGCGTAGCGTCACACAGTTATTGTTTCTGCTTTGTACAATAAAGTGTTTGTAAAACAAACAGATATGTTTTATGACGTCAACCCTCTTGTGATTACTCTGGATGAAAGTGATTCCAGTAGAAATATACCTAGCTTAAATAATTTCCCATTATCTTGTGTTTCTTTTATTCTCATTACTACCTGGAAGAAATTATTTAGTTTCTAACAAATTTTAATTATAGTCTGTCCGGAAATATGAGATCCTAACTTTATAATCTTCAATTAGATAAATAACATGTTATTGTAATGGGTACCTTATTGTTAAAATATTATTTATGTACTCAGAATTCAGGTATAAAGCAGATCCGTTTCTATTAAAATCAATATACCAATAATTATAACAAAGAATTAAATATTATTTATTAAGTTAGGATCATATATTTCCGGACGGACTTTACTTTATTAATTGTACAAGTTGTGTTAATTTGTAACAGAAAGCGTATCCTCAGAACTTGTACGGCACTGTTTAAAGTTATCGGATGGGCGGCGTCGATAGCTCCCTAGAAAGCATTTAGGACATCAAGTTAGCTGGCGAATACTGTATGTAATCATTAAAATGTTGTTTTTTTGTTGTTGCCCAGATGGCACGAATAAAGTTTTAAAATTTGGTAGTTGCAGCCAATCAACTTTTGTGTTGGCAATGCTTGTAATTGCTACCAATTTAAATATATTCAGAAGAAACCAACATAAATTATGCAGGGACCCTAAATGTTACCACTATTCTAATATTTTGAAATTGACAGGTTGGTATTAAAAATAACCAGAAATAATGGAAAATCAAAGATACTTTTTTTAATGGGTGCCTACGCAACAAAAACGAAACACATCAGAAACTCTAAATTAAACATCAATATGTAAATAAATTTAAAAAAATTGTACCTTTTATACTAAGGAAATACATAACAAAAAACAGAAAATCTATTGAAAAAATCACCCATATGAGCAACCGGAATATATCATATCGCCCAAATAATCTCAAATCGCAAAAAAGAAATTTTACTCGCAAGTTGACTTTTAAAATCGCCCGAGTTGGCAACCCTGTAGACAATGAATAGTAGGTCGACTCGTCGTCGGCACTTTCATGTAGCGCTAAAACACACTGTATCGTATATACAGGGGTCGCGCGAACTACTACCTTCATAGCTTGTAGATTTATACGTTGTTAGAAAACTATGCATCCAATTTGGTACATCCTGTACAATTGAATTGAAAAGTGAATGTTTCCCATCGCTTTTTATAATTATATAAAATAAAGTTACAAATAATTTAATTCTAAAATGGTTTCCACACTTTATATGAAAGGGGTGAAGCTCAGTTTGGAAAAATAATTCCCACTTCTGAAATTTTGATCGGTCAGTTAAATGTCATGGTCAAAGTGGGTGTGAAAAAGAAAAAAATATATATTCAATTCCGTTTTACGACTAGATTTTCATTTAAAGAGTTTTTTTTAATCTTAAGACATTTCTTGAAAGAAAGAGTTGAGTGCTCCGCGGGATGGATTAAAATAGACAGTTTCTCTGAAAGGAGAGATTCGTCTGAAAAGTACACGGAAGTTTTTTTTCTTTCTCGAGATTTATACCGATTTGTGAACCTAAAATGTTCACGGCATGTTTAGCAGAAGTTGGCACGCCGAAAAAAGTCTCTCCGTAATGATTGGAATAAATCACGGGGAGGAAATTGCAAAAAATCCTGCAGATAACTTTTGTAATTGAAAAAGTACCCTGGTAAAATGTCTACTTCTTTCGACGGTTAAAAAAAATTTAGAATGTTTAAAATCAAGTGAATTTAGAACTATTGCGAAACACAAATGGTTTTTTTTGTTAAAATTTCGAAATCGATCTAAAAATGGGGATAAAACTTGTTTTTGACTTCTACTGCCATCTAGTATCAAATTTTCACATCTCTTGTTGAGTATGAATGAATTTTGATGAACAAAAAACACTAAAATCGGTTCATAAATAAGCGAAAATTGTTTTTTTATTATTTGATATTAAGGCAATCTATTTACTTTCAATTTCGCCAGAATAAAAACTATTTTTTCACACCGAGCATTCGCTGGAAATTAATATTAGAGTAAACACGCACGCTTCCTGCCAATCGCGTTTTTTGTATGTTTTTTTCGATGGATAAGAAGATTACAGATCGGAAATTGTCGAATCTATAAAAAACCTTCACATCTTTTGCCGCTTAAAATTTGCAAATGATTGAAACAATTCAAAAACACGATATATCTGATTGAGCATTATATAAAGTTTAGCTTGTCGGTGAACAGATTAATTATATTCATTCCAACAACTTTCAATCCCTATTAAATCATTTGTGAATCAATAACCATGAATTTATTGTTTTATTTTTGTTTCGGTTAAAACCAATGAAGTAACTCATTATTTAGATGGAAACGTAAGTAGTTTTTTAAGGTTTAGTAATTTTTTGTGTAAACAGTTATTTAATGAATAGATAAGCGTATTTTTATGGATTTCCACGTAAAAAAAACTAATTTCATCGAGTCCAGGCAATTTATACGAGGGTCGTCTTTCATATTTAGCATAAAGAACTAGAAAATAACAGTAGATATAGTTGTTTTAAAGTCAGTGTAATGACATTAAAACAAAGCAATGTTGCCAGATATATTTTCTAAAATTGCCAGGCTCACTATATAAATATTTTCCTTGCTTCAGTAAAATGTTAGTTCGTGATGTTCTTAGAAAGCTAGCTTGGAAATATTTGGAAAAAAATACAAATGGTAAACATTAAAATAAGTCGCTTAAAATTGCTGGAAAAATAAATATGTATTAAAACCCCTTTATGTAGATATGTCACTATATTTAAGAAAATTTTGAATAGCTGGTAACGTAGCAACAGTGCAATGGGAATCGAATAATCCAACTCCAGTATTTGCTATAATATAACGAAGTAACCGGTCAGTTATTAATGCGGTCCACTGTGTCAAAAAAAAAATGTTAACGTCTTCACGGAACTTCATCCAGGGGTGTGCGTGAATTGTTTTGTAGAGAAACATTATTAATATAATATCTATTTGTTGGTTGAGTGAGTTTAGTTCTTCCACTGGCGTTAGTGAATTGTGTTGTAGAAAAGTGTAGTTAATCTAGGGTAGAAAAGTATTATTAATATAATATCTATTTGTTGGTTTAGTAAGGTTAGATGATTAAGTGGCGTGAGTGAATTGTTATTATTATAATATTTATTTGTTCGTAGACGTTAGGGTACGTTTTATAAATATAATGTAATTAATTAGAATGGCATTTTGGAGACCATTTCAAGAGGATGTAACGCGGGAATCTAATAATTTGGCGCCAAAGACAAATGACTGATGATAGGGCCGAATTTAAAAACAAAGATTTACATGTTCATTGTCAACGCGTTGTTTTAAATATATACCCGTGTTTGAATAAAAAAAATTCTGAATTTTCTAGTAATGCGGTTATCGCGAAAATTCACGAATTAATGAAAATCGGGTTTACAACGATTTATACAGTAATTAAACTAGGGACTGTTACGGATCATTCTTTAAAGCGAAAACGACCAAATGAAAAACTGAATAAGGTTGACAATGCTACTAAAAATTTTATTCAACGCATTGCTTACGGGTTTTATAAGGACAATATAGTACCAACTTTAGAACTGATTCGTGCTAAAGTGCGGGATATTCCTAAATATAATTATCAATGTTTGGAAACACTGCGCGCTGTTTTGTTATATTGTGTATTTAAATATAAGAAGTTATGTAATCTAATTCAGATTGTATGGCAAAATGAGCATTATTTACAGGAAATTATATTACAAATTTTATGAGTTTGAATGCAGGTTAATTTCAATCAACTATGTATAATAATTTGAATGAAAAACATTTCACAATATTCGAATTTATAAAAAATGTATATGCGGCATTTGCCATCAATGGAATTAAAAATATGGGTCATTACATTAGGTTTAGTGATACTATACTTAACACTATTGATTTTCAAAGTATTAGTCAAAGAAAAAAGTCCAACAAATCATAATTTTGAGTGGAGGTTTTGATTTTATTATATAATTTTCTTTGGAGTTTCAAGGGGTTGAAAAAAAATAAATAAGGTGTTTTTTTTTGAAATTACGCAAAAACCGTTCGAATAACAGAAAAAAGTTTCAAACAAAAATTGTAGAGCTTTAAATTTTACACCAAGATGGTGTCATTTTTGTTCCCAAATTACATTAGGGTGGCTTAAAGTAAACGGGTGCTTTTTTAAGCTTTAAAAAATTATATTTCGTAGAAAAATTGAGATATTTGCAATTTTTTTTTCTTGTAACTACTCAGCACACCGTGAACTTTCATTTCAGAGAAAAAATTATTTTTTAAAATTTGTTTATAACAAAGTTATAACAATATATGTCAAAGATAATAGTCTAATAACGCCTTACAAAGTTTTTGAAAAATATTTTTTGAAGAACAGAGACCGTTCACCAAGAAGCAACAACTACTTCTCGGGCTATATGCGCCGACAGATATTGAATTACACTTCTAAGTTAAACGGTTTGTAATTAGAAGAGACAACATCACTTGTAGACCGGTCTCTGTTCTTTAAAAAACATTTTTCAAAAACTTTGTAAGTCGTTATAATAGGTAGTATTAAACTATTATCTTTGACATCTATTGATCACAGGCTTTACTAAAATATGACAATTTTTAAAGGAAACTGTAATTGAGTAAATAACTACAAAACCGAGATGCTACAACACTTGAAAGACAGGAGCGGATATATATTATATGAAATACCGACGTTGCCAAATTTCAAGAAAGTGACATTTAAAAAATGTGGAGAATAAAATGAGGTTAATTAAGTGTTTGTTTTCGTTTTATATATCTTAGCTCTTACTATTTCAAGAAGGGGAAGGAAAAATGACCATTCCATGCACCCATCACCTTAATGAACCTTCAAGGGGAAAGGTTAATGGAATGGTTATTTTCCTTCCACTGCGAGGAACAATTTTTTTGTCACTGTCAATATCAATCATCGGTCGATATCGATATACAAGCATCGTTGCCGCATTTACCGAAACTTCAGATTCACATTTTCACATATTTTAATGTAGTAGTAACGTTTTGTTCGATTATTATTCATGCATACGTGAATTAATTTGAAAAAGATTATTTTCACATTCAACAATGTTCAGTTTTAAGTTTTCAGTAAATATTTAGAGGCCGCTAATGGCGTTTGATGTGTTGAAAGTGCAACTCTTTTGATTAAACCCGCAATGTCGTTAATTACAGGTACGCTGCGGTTTCATTTTATGACTTTTCCTGCAAAACTTAATTAAAATCATTTACTCTCTTTAGAACTAACCAATTTAATGCCTTAGATGTGTTAACGATACGCTAAATCGAAAAATGAAACAAATAATAAAATTTCAAATGAAAGTTTTTCGTTGCCAGGTGTATCAGGTTCGTTAAACCCGAAGGTTCTAATTTTCTATTTATGTTCTCATCGATTCCATATATAGGTGGACGGTAAAAATAAATTAGACTCAATAGAAATAAAATAAACAGTTATTGGGATTGCCGGCAGATGTGAAAACAAAATTAATAGACCCCTTTCAAAAATTTCATCGTACGTCCATGATATAGAAACAAATATATAGCAGATGATATAGAAGTTATTACAAATTAATTGACCCCTTATACAAATTTTATCGTACGTCTATGGTAGATGGTAATTTTTGCTAATAAATGAATCCCTTTAAAAAAAATTACTGTACGCTTATGGTACAAACAAATAAATTAACCACCTTTGAAAATTTCACGGTACGCCCACAATATAAAATTTTTTACGTACGACTATCCCAAGTAACACATGAAAACCTTTTATTGCGCTTGAAGCTTTATAAAGGATATATTCAGGCAACTTATGAAGCTTAATGGCTATATTGAAACTTTATTAGACACTGAATTGCTTATAAAGAGATTTGGTGAAATAACATTGTTGAGAAAACGGTCTCAGCGCTTATATACGAGTCTACTTTATTAAGGCATTTTATATATCCATTCAACACTATATAAAAGGTTCAATGGTAACTTTTATGAAGTTACAAATTAGGCGCTCTTATAAGTGCCGTATAAGCCTTTTTATAATATTAACGCAACTATTTCACAGCTTTGCTACTTCTCTATATGTGCTATATAATATTGAGTTTTAAATACTTTTAAAGCAGAATTTCACAGCGATTTAGTTGTTTACGCTAAATGCCATTCATGACCATCCTAATACAGTATATTTATAAAGGATTCATACTTATATAATAGACGTGTATGAAACATTTACACAACGAAAATACCGTTTTAGAGCATCTAAGCTGGAGCCTTCCACCTTAATAGACCTTCTATATGGTTGAACAAATCTGCTTTCCATAACCTATATGAAATCGTTCAGTCAAATTGTTCTACTTGAGTGGATCTCAACATACGGTTATTTATTGTGCAAGTCGTAACTCTAAGATCTGGATACTTATTGGAAGAAAGTGAAGCGAAGTGGGAATTTCAGGAGAAAAGTTAATCTGAAACTTCAGAAGATTCTCGAAAAATCCAAAACCACTAATCAATCCATCATCGAAGAAAGCGTCATCAGTCCTAGGCAAGTAATATCTAACGCTGATTCTGAAGAGGTACTGCATAACCAGGACATCGAACAGGAGGAAGAAATAAACTTTCCAGAAATCGAAGTAAACCAACAATTAGCATTGGAATTGCTTGACAAAAGAATTGATCTTCGTAATGAATTCAGAGAGTGGGCAATTACTTATGGCATAAGTCATATGGCATTAAAAGACTTACTGCGGATATTGAATAATCGTCTCCCAAATCTACTTTTGCCAACTGATCCCAGGACATTATTGAAAACTCCCAGGAATATCATTCTTGAGAATGTCGGTGTCAACGGTAATTATTGGCATCAGGGTTTGGAATTATGTTTGAAAAAATGTTTGGCTAATGTTAGAGATATTCCTCACACTTTGGCTATCAACATAAATATCGATGGATTGCCAATTTATAAGAGCTCTAGAAAAGAATTTTGGCCTATTTTATTCAATATTTATGAACTTCCACTAATTATACCTATGGTTATTGGAATATACTATGGATGTGGAAAACCCACTGATATCAATAAGTTTTTACAACCTTTCGTAACAGAAACATTGTCGCTTTTGCGAAATGGAGTTTCTTTGAATATTAGAGGAAGAGAATACATATTTATCAAAATAAGAAGCTTTATATGCGATTCCCCCGCACGGGCATTCATCAAAGGTGAGTTTGTATTCATATGTCTACTTCAGAATTAACAGAATTCATTCCATATTTCATTTCAATATGAGATTTTCTGGGAAAAAACGTTTTGATGAGAATATCGTCTGGGCCGTGATACATAATAATTGTTAATTTTTAGGAGTTGTCAATTTCAATTCCAAACCAGGTTGTCAGAAGTGCACAATAACTGGAGAATATTCATATATCTCTGATTGTACCTATTTTCCTAGAAGACACTGTGATAAGCGAACAGATGGAGAATTCAGGAGTTTACAGTATCCAAGCCATTGTAAGGTTAATACACCCCTCACACAGTTACCTATTGATATGGTAGAAGATTCAGTGATAAGTTTGTCTGCCCTCATTTTGGGCCAATATAATTTTCCTTTTTTTCCCACTTGTGAGGAACTACACATAGTTGGGCTTCTCCCCTTTCGATGGTCTGGACAATTTTGAACATTCTAAAAAGAACGAAAACATATATAATATATAAGTCATTGGATTTATAACACATTGTTGTTCTGGTGGTTTGAATTTTCATATAAAAATAGATAGGAACTTACCTTCTTTTAATTTCGATTATGGGAACAAAACTATAATTTCTTGTGAATATTTATAGAGGTTATGTCTATAGAGAAATATTTTTTTTTTGTCTATGGTTATGTCCTTGTTTGTAGCAAAGCCACCTGAGCGATATTCTAACCCACTTATATAGTATTAAGACCACTATGGACATCCAGCTATGCCTCTTATATAGCAATAATACAGCAACGAAAGAGTCACTAGTTCTTATACTGATTCACAAAATCACCAATGGCGAGACGGCAATGCAAACACGAAAACTTGATGAGGAAAAGTTTACGTAGGTACCTAATATACGAATAGTCAATAAGTCAAGCACAAAAATTTGAAATGGTGTTTGAAAAATAAATTCAATTCGAGATTCTAAAAAAACCGTCAGAGGTCACACATTATTTAGCGCCTGCGCTCCTTCATCCTTTTTATACTTTATACTTGCTTTATAAGTGAGTTATCTTGAAAAATATACCTTATAAAGTATGAAGCACTTCTATACAGCAAGAGTGCTATTTAAAAGATTTATCGCTGCTTCTGTAGTAACCCTTTTTGGATTCTTTCAGAAAACTGAGGAAACCATGTTGGATATTCGAAAAAAAATGTGTGACAGAACGGCTATTTTTGTCAGGTCGAAAGTTAGAAGTGTATTTGCTAACTTTTTTTCATATAAAGTGTTATTTCTGCAGAATATCACTTTTAGGACACCAAACTCACGCGTATGCATGATTTCAAGACCAATTGACGAAAAAAAAATAAACAAAAAAAACATGGAATATTTTAATCATTAAATTCTTGATATTTCGATGGCGCGTTATATTATTCCGAAGTAGAAGAGCATGTTTCAACAGAAAAATTTTCCTGGCATAGCAAATTTGGAATTCCTTGGCCGGTAGCAAATACTTGATAAGTTGGCAAAAACTACGTTTCGTTTTATATGTATGCCATGATAATATGATGTTTGACCTTTCAAAATAATCCCTACCCTCAAAAATCTCTGTTACAAAGCCGTAATAGTCCGAAAATAATTTATAAATATAACTATTGGAAACTATAACCCAGCAATATGAATTTGTGTCAATGAAAATGCCTTGCTTTTTAAATATTTATATAGCTTTTGCTACTCAGATATATATCTGCTTTAAAACAACTAAAAAGTTACTTCATTGAATCAGTTATGAACACCATAATACGATAGCTTTATAACTGCAACCTTTAACGCATTTACAAAGCGACTGATTACTTTATAAAACCTTACTTTCGGAAGTTATACAGCATCTCCTTAGAAGCTTTATCAAGTGGTTTATAGACGCTGAAAGAACAAAACTAAGAGGTTTCCATTTTACCATATAAGCATGTAGCATGTACCCATTACAAATCTAAGCAAGGCTGTATTACTTGTGCCTATTTTAGACGTATAGATACTTAATTGATGCTGAAATATTGTTTTCAACTCTCATTTATAAAGCATTGAGTTATATAAGAAAGGTGGGATAGATATTGTTAGCGTTTTTAAAAAGCAATTAGTGCTACTTGGGATGTTAGAAGAAAATTTTCAAAACTAAATTGATGTCTTAAAAAAATTCATCATGTCCATATGATGCAAAAATTACTACAATTTATATTGATCCCTTATAAAAGTTTTATCATACGCCTATGATGGAAGGAAAATTTTACAAATCAATCAACCCTTAATAAAAAATTTATTGCACGCCCATGGTAGATGGTGATTTTTGATGATAATAAATCCCATTTAAACATTTTATTGTACACCCATGGTAAATGGGTAATAAATAAATTAACTACCTTTGAAAATGTTACAGTACACCCAGGATATAGAAATTTGTACAAATCGATACCTTATAAAAATGTAATTGTACGTCCATGGTAGTTTATTTGCTTCTTTGTATATTCCTGGATAACACGTTCAAATTTAATATCTTGGAAACTAATACAATTATTACAATTTCACTGAGCACGTCACTGATTTCTCATCATCTTGCAATGCAGTCGGAGCTTCTTCGGCGGCATATGGCAGATCGATTTCTAGTTTGGACAATATCGTGAGTTTGCCAACTTTGAAATGAGCAAATAATTTAAAAAAAAAACCAATAAATATATCCAGAAAATTATTGTGTACTACGCCAAAACAATTTTAGAAATTGGATTATCAATCTTCTCCAAGTAATTCCATTTTATATGTTTACCACAATTTTGTAAAAAAAAGTATACGTATACTACGAAGAATATTCATCATTTAAATTAGGTTGCTAGAAGGAAGGAAGATTACAATTTTATCCTTGCTCCTCGTAAGGAGCTGGTTTTTCTAGCCCTTTTGGGCAAATTGAAAGGAATCGGAATAGAAGTGGAAATAACCATCAACTGGGGAACTCGAACCCACAAGTTCTTGATTGCAGATAACTCTGGAAAAAAATACTATCTCCAAGGTTCACTATAAAGTAAAATTAAATTAACTTTCTTAATCCACTTAAATCCATTGACTTTTCTAGTTTGAGGACATCGCATTATAATAATTAATTTTTAAGAGGAGAATCTTAGTCCTTAGTCCTTTTATGCCAGTAAATAAATTTAGAAAACTAATCAATCATCCCACTCATCAGTTTGCTCCAATTGACTCTTGCGAGAACGAAGGTTCGCTTTTCGTGGCTCTAACAACAGGAGAGATTAAAAATTGACATGAATTCCTGACTACAAAGACCTTAGAGATTAACCTGTCATGGTAGGAAGGCTTTAGCTAACTATAAATTAATTATTCAAAGAGCCACTTTCATAATATCGGGTAATTTAATATCTTAAACAGAGTTGATATTAAAATGTATTTAACCCTAAAAAAGAGGAAATTAAGAAGTCTGTCAGAAACATCGAGTAATTTGATATAAACTTTATTTTATTAGTTATGCATGTTACCTTTTTAATATTTTCAATTGTACAATGCCTATTGTAGCTTTATTTTGATTTTTGTTCTGAGTTTGTTCTACCCATTTCACAATTGTCCTCATTCTTAACATTATTTTCCTTTCCAACACTCCAATAACTAAGAAAAACTACTTACCTAAAGCCCATACTTTTCAACGGCCGCCACAAAGAAGTTTTACTTATAGTGAACTCGGGTAAAACAGTGTGAACTTTCTGCAGAATGCCTTGAAAAAATAAATATATTTTAATAAAATATTATTTATCTATTAAACTATTAAAAGTAATTCTAGCGTGAAAACTCATACTAATAGTAAACTGACAACAGTTTCTCGTAATTAATTTTAGTATCTTTATTTTACTTTATTCAAACTTACATGTTAAAGTATGTGCTCTTTTCTACAGGATGTAAAAATTATTAATGATATCCCGAATCCCGAAATTTAGTGCTTCCAGTACCTTTTTTCCTAGATCTATTTCTTTGAGGAGATCTAAGGGATCTGGTGTAAGTACTTCTACTCACCCCAGTAGCTTTTAAAGTTCGCTCTCTGCAATTTAAAAATATAATTATTAAAAATCAGCAATAGGTACATATTTTCACTGTAAAACTAAATGTATTGATTTCGCTTTTCCAACAAATGAAATCCAGATCAAGATATATATTTTTCAAATCAAAGAAATGTATTATATAAAAATACAAAGACATATTGCTTTTCTGTGTATGAGATAATTATTTATTAATAGGCATTAGTATTAGAACCATATAAATCACTGTTAAGTGCAGCAGACTCATATAAATTACTTAGCAGAATTCATTTATTTTTGAAGTAATGTATACTTTTCCATATATTTTATAACAATCTGAATGCCAGGAGTATATTAGATCATTATACTTTTTTATTTTACTTACCAATGATTTTTTAAAGAAATTTGAATTCCATGTTCGACTTCGTACTCTATAACTGTGGATAATTTTTCCTTTAACACCAACAACTTTTTTAGGAGGCTTGGCATGGCAAAACACACAACACTCGCGGATAAACTAGCTAAACGTCCTAAAATATTCAAAAATCAATAATATTCGACAGTAAATGATTGCTTCAAACACAACCTCAAATGTCAATAATAAAATGGCTGTCGGCATGAAAATCTTTGGCAACGCCAATGGCATGAAACGGTTGTTACAAGGTTTCAAGGCCGATTTTGATTCGTGCGCAACAGGGAAGCCGAACTTCAAGTGGCTTCTTCTTATGTGAAACGGAGTCTACTGAAAATTATACAATTTAATTTGTTTAAATCTTCATTACAGGGTGTCAATTTTAAAGCTTACTATGGGCTGTACCTCGTGAACGAAAAGAGATTTCAAAAAAAATTCAAAACCGTTACTAGGTTAGAGAAGGGAAAATAAAATGACATGAGAGAGAACGCACCCCCATCAACCCCCTATGCCCCACCTACCCAACCTACAAAAATTTAAATGGCAATCCCCGACTACGTCGTTAGAAAGCCCGTAGAAAATGCTTTCCAACGGTCTAAGTCATAATTATGCAGGGTGTAACCATAAAGCATTTTCTACGGGCTTTCTAACGACGTATTACAAGTAGGGGGACGCCATTTAAATTTTTGTAGGTGGGGTAGGTGGGGCATAGGGGGTTGATGGGGGTGCGTTCTCTCTCATGTCATTTTAGTTCCCCCTCTATACCTTAGAAACGGTTTTGAATTTTTTTTGAAATTTCTTTTCGATCAAGTTTCAAAATTGACACCCTGTATATTTGAACCTATGTGCGTTTCGCTAACACAGCTAGTAGCTTTATCAAACGGGGTGTTAGCGAAACGTGTCACAAGTTTAAGTTGAACATATTTTCAAATATAATGAAGATTTAATTAAATTAAATTGTTCTATTTCATCTTGTCAGTATGGATCTTCATCAAGTAAAAGCCTCATCTATTCAATTTTTACTAAAAATAATTATAAAATGTTTTCCTTACGTCCTTCGTTAACGAGCTATAGGGCTATAAAGTTGCGAAGTAAAATTGGTTTTTTATTTATAATTATTTTAAATGGCTTATTGGAAATTTAACCATGTATGAACACCATAATTGCACACCCTGTATAGTTAGTTTGGACAAAAATAACTCCATTCAAGTCAATTCACCTGAGTACAATCAACGAATATAGACAGACGCTTATAGAAGAGCAGTCCAATGTGAAAGACCGAGAGGTTTCGAACTGACCGTGGGATGGCGCCAGATGGGCGAGGAAGACGTTCGGGGGAGTGAAAAGAGAAAGCGCGTGGCTGAAAAATAGGGGGGGAACACGTGGGATCGGAGAGCGAACAAGCCCTCAACTCGGATTTTGAGTTTGTTAGTCAGCGACGGTGGCGCCATCCAGTGGCTGCCCAACAGAATCTAACGGATCTGTTATAGTCAGCCACTCAACTGACCCCCCATAAGACTTGCCCTTCTATAAGCGTCTATATTCGTTGGTACAATTTTACTTGCTTAAAAAGTCACACGTTGGAGAAAATGATTCATTACTTCAATATTTTCACCATAACTCAATTATTTTTTCAATAAATATACTCAAATTTTTGTAAGTTTTTGTTTGTTTAATTTCATGTACAGGGCGTTCTACACTGGAGTGTCAATATATTTACTTTTTCTTAAGATTGAACATTTTTGAAAAATTATTATTGGAAAAAACTGAAGTTCAATGCATTTTTATTAGATACTGATATAACGCAAAAATAAATGAAGCCTTTTAAAAAATTTCATCGTACGCACATGATATAAAAATTATTAAAATAAATTTACCTGTTATAAAAATGTTATCGTGCGCGTATGGTAAATTTTATTTTAACAAATAAATAAAAATTTTATTGTACGTCGATATATATAAAAATTTCTAGAAACAAATTGCCCCTTTATAAAAGTTTAATCGTACGCCCACGCTAGAGGTAAATGTTTACAAATAAATCAACCCCCTTTAAAAAATAAATCGTACGCCTATTAATTCATTCGTTTGGGTTGTGCTCAACAGCCCAGGCACTTGAACTGAATCTTTGTACAATTTCCCATGTTATTTACTTCCATTCCAGGAACTTCGTGTCTTCTATAAAGGCCACTAGTTTGACTGGAGGGACTTTCAGTAGTTGTGATGGTTGTATTAATTCCTCTCCAAAGTGCTTCCGTCTAAGTTCTTCTACGTTCTCGCAGAAGCAGAGTATGTTAGTAGGTGTTTCATCATCAACTTTGCCTATTTTGTACAGATGTTTCCTCAAGGTGCAGTGTCCAGTCACCAGGTCGGTAACTGTCTTCAAATGTCTCTTACCCAGTTTCATTAGCTTGGTAGAGAGTTCCTTGTCTACCTTGTTCAGTAAACTCTTTGTATGGAGATACCCTTGTGCCACCCTCCATTTGAATTGGTATTCCCTATCTAGCCAATTCCAGATCTCCACTCTTATGCAATCTTTCCTGACCTATGAGATCTCCTTTAGAGTCTTCTTTAGCTAACTGGTCCTCCATTTCATTACCTGCAATCTCCTCATGTGCCGGCACGCCTATGAGACATGGTGACCACCAACTCATACCAAAAATCGCACTACGTGGATAAATAAGTTTTAACTTAAATAAATCGTAATCTGAACAATACACAGAAATATACAATTTAAATTTTTCACCTTTGTGTCCTATAATCCCTACTAGCATTCTCGTCCGAGAAAAATTTTACTCTGAAAAGCTGCTGCTTTAATAAATCAAGTTTTAGTTCAAGTAATTGATTAGATACTTAGAGCCAGACTAGAATATTTCCTCTGTACTTATAAGTTGGAAAAAGAAGAACCCAACCTCACTTACTACAGCATGACGGTGACAGTTGTCGGTTATGCGGTGACAGGTGGCGGTTTTGACTGTGTCATATGTTTTGCCGCTTCCAAAAAGTGCTCAATGCAGCTAAAAAAGTTTTCATTTCAAAAAGTTTCGCAAACTGTAACGTGTGAAGGCGGGCCTTCACAAAATTCGGCTAGACCGGCGGCATAAGCGGCCTTGCCGACGGTCTAAAATTCAGCGTCTTTTCGCAACCCGAAATAAATTCGGCCAACACCAATTTGTTGCTGACTAGCTTTTGTCGATAATATTTGACATTGGCATTCTATTATTGTTAACTTGATACTCCTGTATCTATATCAAAATTCCTTTGTTTATATTTCGATTAAAAAGTATCAGATTAAATAAATTTAGATAATAATCGAAGGTAATTCATAATCTATATCGTTCACGTAATTCGATGGAGTTAACTCAATTTCGGATAACGTAACACAATCTTGAAGGTTCTCGCCAAACAATAAATTAATCCTAGTCTAGTGTCACAGTAAACGTCAATTTATTATTGTAATGGTGATTAATCACTTAATTTATCGTCAATGGTGCAGACACGTTCATAAACCCCTTACATGGTAAGCGATCTACATATATTTGATATACAGAGAATGTCAATCCACCCAGACATTTCGTTTTTATATAAAATATTTATATTTATCACCCTGCCAAACGAAAACGAAGAATTGTCAAGAAAAACCAGCTTTTTTCCGAGTGGTTGTTATGTCCACTTGAGCCGAGTTGTATTTTTTGCGTTCGTTGAGCCGTTGAGTATTATGTCGGTTCTGGAAAATGCCAGTGTGGTTGCTGAAGTCTTTTTTCGTGATACACGCCAATATAAAATAAAAATATACACATAGGCGTAAGGTGTTTGTTTTCGTAACTTCAAAATGGAATGTCAATTTCTATTTATTGTAACAAAACATTCGATTTATTTTCGAATAAGGCCTTTTCGACTCAAGGGAGTGAATTTGTTAGAATAGAAAGGAGCGCACATGTATTAAAATACTAACTTGCAGTATTGAAGAATTTATGTGGCACTGCACACCAATCTTGACATAATGTGTCATTTGGAAAGTTATACGTCATAGACCGAGAAAATTAGGAAACCTCTCTACCGATATCTTTGAAATAACCATTCAAAAAATACACCAAATTCTTGTTTTTTCATTTTTTCTCAGTTATAATATCACAAGAGCTTCGAAAATAATCGATTATTCGTCACGATTATACAATGATCGAAACTAATCGATTATTCGATTATATAATGATGCCCGATTGCACCAGTTTAGCTTAAGTGTAAGGCTTAACAAAGTGTAGCTTGCTGATTTCAATCTCTCTTTGCACCATGTTTTGCTTAGTAAAGCCACGCTTACATACAATACCGTATATCTTCACTTGAATGGACAAAGCTGTGCTTAAAATTTCGTGCATATAAGCTAAGCTCAGATAATGGTGCAGCGAGCTTAATTTTTTAAGACTGGCTTACTCGTTAAGCCAAGGTGGTGCAATCAGGCATGAATGGGTTTTCAGCGTGTTCAGAGGCATTCATTCATTCATTCATTCATATATTTGGATTGTGCTCATCAGCCCAGGCACTTGAACTGAATCTTTGTACCATTTCCCATGTTATCTACTTCCATTCCAGAAGCTTCGTGTCTTCTATAAAGGCCACTAGTTTGATTTTCAGTAGTTGTGATGGTTGTATTAATTCCTGTCCAAAGTGCTTTTCCGTCTAAGTTCTCGCAGAAGCAGAGTATGCGGGTAGGTGTTTCATCATCAAGTTCACATTTTCTGCACATAGGTTCACTAACTTTGCCCATATTGTACAGATG
Source organism: Lochmaea crataegi (assembly GCA_947563755.1). NCBI lineage: Eukaryota > Metazoa > Arthropoda > Insecta > Coleoptera > Chrysomelidae > Lochmaea > Lochmaea crataegi. Next base: position 122,391,229 of record OX387422.1, on the reverse strand, counting down.
TTTCCTCAAGGTGAAGTGTCCAGTCACCAGGTGGGTAACTGTCTTCAAATGTCTCTTACCCAGTTTCAGTAGCCTGGTTGAGAGTTCCTTGTCTACCTTGTTCAGTAAACTCTTGGTATGAAGGTGCCCTTGTGTCACCCTCCATTTGAATTGGTGTTTCATATTAGAGACACTTTGTTGTCTCTTTCCAGCCTGTTGAGGGATTCTTTGCAGTTTTTCACCAGTCTAGATCTAGTTGTTGGATTACTGATAGCTTTAAGCAGAGCCTGGCTGTCAGTGAATATTTCAATTTTTTGTCCGATATATCCTCTTCTGATGTTATCACAATACAGGCTATAGCGGCAATCGTCTCTGCTTGAAAAACAGTCGTATATATCGACCAAGGCTAAAGAACATTCTCTTTCTAGGTCCTTTTATACCAGCCCCAGTGCCATGGTTTGTTTTGTTGCCATCGGTGAACCAGATGATTTCTCCAGAATTACCTGGGTGCATCACCTGTTCCCTAGATGGGATGATGATATTCACTCGCTCAGTGAATATATTCTCTGGTGTTATGCTATCAAAACTCATGTGAAATATGGGTTCGTCTAGTAATGTCCCAGTTGTATCAGTGTGTCCTTCTCGAACATTGTTCGGGGACCATAAGTTTCCCGATTTCAGCCTAAGAATTGCCATCATTGCCTCCGCCGTTATAAAAAGTTCTAGAGGAGGAAGTCCAATAAGGGCTTCCATTGATGCCGTCCCCGTGCTGTTCATTGCCCCGGTAATACCAAGAAGGGCTTGTCTTTGGATTGCAGTTAATATATTAACTGCAGAGGACACTTCTGTCCTCCTCCACCAGACTATTGTTCCATAGGTGATCGTTGGCCTTATCACAGTTGTGTAGAGCCAGTGAACCACCTCAGGTTGTATTCCCCAGGTTTTGCCCGTAACTCTTCTGCATTGCCAGAAAAGCCTAGTCGCCCTGGAAGTAATTTTTTCCAGGTGTGCCTTCCAATTCAGTTTGGAATCAAGGTCACTCCCAGATATTTAACATCTTTGGATATTCCTAGTTCTTCTCCGAACAACAGTACTCTACCCTGCGGGAAAACTCTTCTATTCGTAAAAGCAACTAGTTTGGTTTTTTTTGGATTAACTGAAAGGTCCTCTGTAAGGCACCATTCCTCCAGAATTCGCAGTGCTTCCTGTAGGACACTCATGGGAATTTCCCATTGGTGACAATCACTATGTCTTCCGCAAAGCCCTGCGTCCATATGCCTTGATCATTCAACCTACAGATCAAGTCATCCACAATTAGGTTCCATAAAAGTGGTGAAAGTACTCCACCTTGAGGACATCCTTTAGTTGTCCTAACGTTGTATGTTTTATCATGCATATGTGCTGATATTCTCCTATGCTCGAGCATGGATCCTATCCATTTGCAAGTGGTGCTGTTAATCTCTCTTTTTTTAAGGGATCTGTTCCAATTGCTTCGCCTATTCCTAAACTTGAAGCTATTTTATCATATAATCCCTATTAAACAATGCTTTCGGTATATATAATTCTTCTGTGTGGATGTAATGCAACTAAACCGCTAGACAGATTTTGATGAAAGTCCATGAATGGTTGAGATTCAAGATTCACAATTGGTCCCGGTAGGTGGGGTTATCGTTACACCTATGGAATCGAAACGATTTTGTTGAAATTTTTTTTGGTACTGTCATTTCAGAGAAAGGGTCATATTCGCAAAAAAAAATTTGTATGTCCAATAAATTGGGGAAAAATACAGGAGAGTGGGATTCTCAGGAAAGATTCTCCTCCTATCAAAAAATGAATTTTTACAGGGTCCTCTAATTTATTATATATTTAGAGATAACGATCTTCTCAATTACACTTCAAAATTTAGTTGTAAAATTCTGACCCTTAACACTTCATATAAATTGAAACCATAAAACCCTTGTAGATTTCCATATAAAACTTAAATTAATATCAAGTTTTCATTGGAAGGTGAAAAGAAAAATCGGTCCCTTTTCATCTGGATTCCATCTAGCAACTATCAGAAATAATTTGCCTATCTCGCCTCTCCATCCGACGTTTCGCATTTTTTTCTCTTCTTATTTTCCCTTTTCTTTTTTTACCCTGCTCACTGAAAAATATTTCGTCTTTTGTACGAGAAGGCAATTAAAAAGTAGAAGGGTGTATCCTCATAATAATGACCAGAGGCTCTCTCAGAACCCGTGAGCAAACTTTCCGAGGGCTACAATACCAAGCTTTAGGAAAGAGCGGAGAACTCTTTTAAAATATATGTACACTATTAAAATAGTTTTCTGAAGTTTTCCTGTATTTTTTGTGGACGTTTGTTATTATTTTTTCCAAAAATCATACAAATAAACATTACTTGCCATTCTTAATAGTCCCAAGTTTTTTCAAAAATAGTCAAATATTGAAGTAGTAAGTAGTTGATGAAGCCTTAATCGATTTGTCTCCAAAGTTGGGTTGAAAACTGTCTAAGCTATTGGATTCTCTGTGGAGATGGTTCATGGGAATTCAAGGCTTTTTCTAGCTACCAAATGCGGGATACCATGGAAGTCCAGAGCGTCTTCAACTACTCTTGCACGATGCGATCGAGCATTATCGTCTAAAAAGAGGAAAGTTGTTCAAATAGCAACATGAAACAACTGTATAACATTACTCCAAACCATACCTCGACTCATCTCTGAAAACTGAGGTCCTCCATTCAGCATTCCAATTCACTTGTTCATTATTCCATGCCAATCGATCTTGCTTCTCAAAAGTCGTCGTGAACGTCATGTAATCTTCGACGAACTGTTTCAATTGAAACCAGAAGCATTCAGTAAAGTATTAGGAGCCCAACCAAGATCCTGGTGACGGTTCTTTGATGAAATTTTTGGCCTGTCTCATCCATTGTTGTTGGGCTCGGTCTTGCTACCAGATATTCACTTATTTCAACCTGCCTTCCATGAACTTCGTTGACTTGTTTTTGTCAATGTTTATTAAATACAAAAAAAAATATCAAAACTTTTCTATTTCAAATTAAATTTTTAACAGTGTAGAAAATGGCTTGCGAGGCTTAGTGAGTCCTTTGATTTGAGTCTCGGATTCATTAGAGCATCATTAGTATTTCGAAGTTGTAAAATGTTGGCCTAGTTGGGGACTTTGATAAATGCCACACATAAGAATACAGACAAATTGGAGATGTGAGACGGTTAGATGTATTCCCTTTAAACGGCAAAGGCACCGACCAAATGACCCACTTGTAACTTTTTTATGGGAATTTAAATTAAGATCTTTATAGCCTTTAAACTTTCGAGCAGTTAAAACTAGTCGTATACTAATGCCCGTTTGCACCGTTTACTTTAAGACAGTCTTAGAATAAAGTAATCTTAACAAGACTAGTTTGCGATGCACCGCTCTCTGAGTATTCCTTAAACTTCCCGATTGGGTCGACTTAAGCTCGACTTAGTTTAAAATCGCGGTTGACAGCTGATTTAATCTGAAAAACTTTTCTTTATGGATGACATTTTCGATTTTCATTCCTCGATATCCTCGAAATAATAGACTTCGACTTCCCTAGATGGTTTCCACTCGATCAGATCATTTCAACGACATAAATGAATTTGCATTTTATCAAAGATTTCGAGTGACAAAGCAATGCTGTTTACGGGTTTTAGGATTGATAGAGGAAGCTCTGAAATTTCGAAATGATTTTTAAGTAAAATGCAGGGTGTCCCACTATAAAGTATGACATTTTGAGGGCTTATCACTCGAGAATGGAAAAATATATCGACGTGAAGTTTTCGCTAAACTTCTTATATTTCCTTCAAGTTTTTGTTGACATAGTTGCCAAAAGTATATTTTTTCCCGAATGCGACGAAAAAAAATTACCTTTTTTGAAGCGAAATTATCGGTTTATTTTAAATATATTGTTATGGTATGAAAATACCCTAAATGAAATATTAACTAATCATAAGGTATAATTAAAGTAATACGACCAACTCTGTTATTTGTTTACTTAATTTAAATAAATTCATCACATTATAAGAAATATAATAAGTTTTGGCAAACACTATATACTAAATTTTAGTAATCAATTTTGAAAAACCCCGTATAATCAAATAATTTAAGTTATAAATTGACAGATAAAAATAGGAGCACCAACTTCAAACAAATTGTGTAAAATACCAACTTAAAATTTAAGGGTATAAAAATACAAATATAAAAATTTTGACCACTGCAATTATAAAATTAACAACATAGAAATGAAACAAATACCATATAGAAACTATAACATAATTTCATTTGAATAAAGCTACAATATTTTCAAAGATTGTAAATAGCAATTTAGTAACAAACTCTTAAAATGAATCTGATTGATTGAAAAATAAAAAAAGAAATTTGTTTAGAAAACAATGAAAAAAATCAACAACTAGCAAAAATTTCTCAAAAGAAGAAAGACTGGAGAATTCAATTTGAAATTTATAATAAAAAATCTTAATGAATATTAATATAAAATATTCAAAAAGTGAATAATCATGTTTTAAAACAAATCTAATATAAGAATCCAGTGATTTAAAATAAGTAAAGTGAAATAAAAAAGAATACTTACAAAGTGCCGGTAAGCGAGCAACTATATTTGAAACATCACATCTAATTCACCACGAACTAATATATCTGGCATCGTTTTCTTTGATATAACAAAAAATCCACTATAGAGGAAATTGGACATAGAATAGATTCTATCCACAACGAACGGACTGTGTAAAATCCACATTTTAAAAAAGGAATGCACAAGTTTTGATCTACACTGGACCGTCTGTAGTTTTCTGCAGGCCTTTTCCACATTTCCAACACCAATGAAACCTTCGAATTTGAAGATAGAATAGATATAACCCAATAGACATTCAGGTACTGTTCATATTAATTTTAAAGTTATTTTTCATGATATAGTATAAATTGTTGCTTATTAATTTGTTTTCTTAGTTATAATTAGATAAAAAAATACTTACAGAGCATTTGATAAAATCAATTCGTTAAATTAACCTTTCACGATCCAAAGGAACAAACAGAATAAAACTTCTTCTTTTTTTTTATGGAGTAAAATATCCTATGATAAGTAAGCTCATATCCACGTAATTGAATTTAGTTCTGTGAGTATATTTTTTTTAATAGTGCGCCTGTATGAATGAATGAAATTTAGGTAGGCAAATTGAATGTAAATAAGTTAAATGTTTTTGAATATCTTATTATAAAAACATAATATAAAATAGTTGTTTGTTTGAATAAGATACAATTTATTCAAGTTTAATGTGGCTGTTTGTTTACATTTCTGTGACACCATTGAAATAAAATACTAGAATGCCAACTTTCAACACGAAGGCCAAAGAACAGAGTCGGTCTTCAAATTTTGTAATTTGACCTCACAATTAAAATATACCCTGAGATTAGATAAATATAATAATATAAATTTCTTAATATTAAATAAAAATAAGAGTCTCATATAAAAAAAAATTAAATAATTATTGATGGCGCCCAATTAAATCTGAATAAAAATTTTCAAAAATAATAAATAGAAAAAGGTAAGTATTAAACACTTTAATAATAAATAAATTATATATCAATATTGCTTTCTATATTTTGAACACATACAATTTTTTAAATATTTTTCAAACCATATCAATATATATGTATATTTTAATACCATCTGAAAGTTCATTTCTTCCCCTTTCCAAAAATGTATAATGTTATGGTGTGAATAGTTACTCTACTTATAATAAATTTAAATATTTAATAATCATATAATTTAATTGATATTTATACAACCAACTCTATCACTTGATATTCAGAATCATTTATTTTCCATGGTGGAAGAATATAAAACATATTGTGTAAGTCCGTCACAAACCTAAAATAAAACGTATAAGAGTTAGAAACATTTAGAAGAAAAAAGAATAATATGTAAAATTAGTTTTGATACACCCTGAATAATTAAAGTCATACAATGACAAACAGTAAAATAGGAACACAAATTTTAAAATAAAAGATTAACAGAGTACTAACTTAAAAAGTTGTAAAATTAAAATATAAATAAAATAAACACCACAATAGAGAAAATTGTACCTTAAAATTGAACTATAGATAAAATAAAATAAATCATATAACTTAACATAAATAAACTATCAATATGATTAAAAATAGCAATAATAATTTAGTAACTAAATCTTTCAAAGACAGTCATTGGTAGAAATAATTTTAAAATAGAATCTAAGAACGTTTAATAAAAAAAACAAAGGAAAAAATCAACAACGGGTTGAGATTTGGAGGAGGAATGAGGTTTGTTCAAAAAAAAATTTTAAAAACTAAAATTATGCAGAAATATTCAAAAAAATAATAACTTGTAAATATAAAGTAAACTAAACTAATACAAAGTGATTGTAACAACAAATAAGTAAGTGAAAAGTAATACCATAAATACTCGGTAATAAGTGAACACGGCTATAAACCATATAATATTCCTATGACCAAGGCATATTTTTTTTAATTAATTAAAAGTGGAAAGCAGAAAAATATTGAAATCGTTTATCCAGCACAGAAAAAACTTTCCAAGTGGTCCAGAATTATGATCCAGGACTGCTGAGCATTGAACTTCAGTATGACCTTCAAGAAAAGAAAAGTAATGAATACTTGATTACAATACAAAGACAGTCAGGTATCATTTATCCATATAATTAAATGTTTGAATTTGTTTAAATTTTAAATTGTTCAAATTTAAAAAGTATTACATAAGATTATACTTCCTGATAAAAATTTTCAAAAGAATTAAAGGGATATCGACCATAGTTAATGTAGACGCCATTTTATTATAGAATTTGTCAAATATCAATTCTTCATATATAAAATTAATTTTCTTCTTTGTAGTTTTTAAAACCATAGAAATAGAATCTGATAAGTATAATCTTAATTTGGTTGTGAATGAGAGAGTGAATGAATTTTAGATAAGAAATAATTAGAATTAACCATTTTTTAATATTTTTGAAGTTGATTAAGCCGTTAAACAGAATTAAATAATAAATCGAACGTTTCATTTGTTGAACATTTATTTAAATTGAATGTGTTTGTTTTCTTTTATATCTATGATATATTTTTTACAATCAACACTGGTTATCGGCGTTGGAACCTTTTGAAGGTCAAAGGACAGAGTTGGCTTTACAAGAATTTGAACTCACAAACAAAATATAATTTCCGAGAGATAATTCAAATGAATTTATAAAATAATATTCAAATTGCAAAATATGAGAGAGAACGCACCCCCATCAACATGAGAAATAACGCACCCCATCAACCCCCTATGCCCCAACTATCCCACCTACAAAAATTTAAATGGCAACCCCCTACTTGTGATACGTCGTTAGAAATCCCTTAGAAAATGCTTTCCAACGGTCTAAGTCATAATTATACAGGGTGTAACAATAAAGCAGAAAAATTGCCGTTGCCAAGTCTCAAAAGTTGTCTAAAATTTTGGTAAAAAAGTTACTTTTTGTTAATTTTTCACGAAATAGTAAAAATACACCTGACATTAAGAAACGTCAAATAACTTATTTACGGGAAGTATAAGAACGAACATAGTCAAATTTATTAATCGAAAATGTTTACTTTGATAGAAAAAGCGACCAGGAGAAAATTCAGAGCCATTTTTGACAGAAATCCGCCTATACACGAAAATCTATATTAACTTGGGTACATCAATTTACTGAAAACACAAAATAAAAATTTATGTCATTGCTCCCGACATAATTCTGTTGAACATAAAAGGTTATCATTTCTATTTTAGGTACTCAACTGCAGACACTGGTACACGCAAATGTATGTTTTAATTGAGAGTTAATTTTTAATGGACTCATTGTACATAAATAGAATAAGGTTTCGGTATGGAATGCGCCTATCAAGATAAATTAAAACATATGCAGCAATAAAAATAGTGGTAGGAATAATAATGAAATTATAATTGTGAGTTGTACTATGCTGATATTTTATTTGACGATATTCCAGAAAGTTATGGAGAATAAAATAGTTGAGTACATGCTGAATTTTCAAAGTTGTACAAGAGAGGGTGCATCGCTGAAGGGTGAAACTCAACTTAAAATTTAAAGTTTTCTCAAGTTTAGAACTGGTAGTGATGAGGGGAAAATCGCAACTGAATATATTAGATTTCAACTCAAGTTATATAAAGAAACTAATCTTGGTAGTTTTAGAGAACTCTCTAATAATTATAGCTCATTTTGGTCTTGTTCCAAGTCCTGCATTGCCCCAGTGGACCAGTACGGAATTATATTTTCGCGGCAAAGTAAACTAGAATGTTCATACCCTGATTACGATGGTTTTTATGGTAACGAACAACCTTCTGACTGTACTGATATGAAACACTTGGTTTGGACTAATATTGGATAGTCAAGCAGTCATTAAAGCACTGATTTCTTGTGTAATCAGTTCCAAAATGGTATGGGAATGCCTAGGCAAACTCAATGAACTAGGCGAGAACAGCATCGTCAACTTACTGTGGATTCCAGCAAAGAGAGGTTCTGAAGCACCCTTTTGAGGTATCAGCAGAGAAGATCTTATCATTGGAAATATTTAGTAGGTCTTAGACAATCACAGTGACTACAACCTGTTGATATCGAATGAATGCCTAAGTCAGAGTAAAACTGCACTAAGAGTTTTGATAGGGATCCTAACGGGACATGGTCGCCTGAATGGGCACCTGAAAAAGCTCAAAATAGTGGAGGAAGAAGAATGTAGATTCTGTGGTATGGAAGAAGAAACCTCCATCCACATACTTGCGAACTGCACATAATCCTAGGGCACACCTAGGAGAAAATTTGGAGAATTGTTTACGTATTGTAAACAATATTTGATGCTGATTCCTCCCTCTTCATTCTATACAACTTTAAAAGAACTAGCTGTTGAAGTTCTTTGGTTGTGAGTCCTTTTGTTTCATTTACTTAATTACAGTTACCTGTAAATAATGTATTGGTGGGGTATCAACGTAGTCTCTAGTCCAGGATTATGCTTTCAGAGCTTCTGGACGAATAGCATCTACCTTGTGCTGATGAGGCGCAAAAACGCCGAAACCGGTCTACAAGTGATGTTATTCCTTCTAATCGCAAACCAGAATGGTTGGTTCTATCTTAACAGATATACCTACCAACCCCGTTTACTTTAGAAGTGCAATTCAATGTCTGTCGGGGCATATAGCCCGAGAAGCCCGCGTATTTGCACCTCATCAGCACAAGGTAGATGCTATTCGTCCAGAAGCTCTGAGAGCATAATCCTAGACTAGAGGCTACGTTGATACCACACCAATACATTAGGCTCAGTAAAGGAAATGCTAAGAGTGCGATATCAGCGATTTGTGATTAGATGTGGAGATGTCGCTGATATCGCACTCTTAGCATTTCTTAGTTGTTGCTTCTTGGTGGATGGTCTGCTCTTTGGAAATTAATTTTTCTAATTTTGTAAAGTGTTTAATAGTATTGAACTATTATTTTTGACACCTTTTGTTTCAGTTGTTTCGTACTTTTCTGTTACTGTTTTTTTTCTTGTTGGCAGAAGAGTTTCGACAGTCTTGACACTTCTAGATTGTAGTTCAATTTACTGTTTGGACCCTTACTTTGTGGAATCTACTCATATTAATGTAGATTGTAGTTTGATGGCTGATTCAGTCTCTTCTCGCGTAGTAGAAGCTTAACTCACTCTATGCTGAGTAGATCCATCTTTAATACTAATTTGCAGTGCGCCTCCAATTCTTCCAATTGTAGGATTACTGTCGCTTTACATAGCCTTCAATAACTTTTACTCCCATTCCAACAGTTTGATTGCTTTATTTCCAATTTTTTCAAGTCTTCAACCTCCTTTCATATCGCTTATTTTCTTTAAAAAGCCTTTCGCATCAAATGTCACCTCGCTTTTTTTTGGTGTTTGAGATTTATCCAAAACCACGAGGGCATTGGCAATTAGGAATGTGAGATTAATGGAAAAGAATCGATTAAATAAAAATCAATTTTTCTTTATTCAAAATGAATCGATTTTTGACAAATCGATTTTTTTTGTACTGCTTTTAATATTCTGATAATAAACCTAAGAGATTCATTCATTGACAATTTATCAGATTAAAAATCAAATAAAATTATATGAAAATTGTCTAAAATTGTCAAAAATTTTGAAATATGGTCAAAAATGGTGAATAATTGTCAAAAACTGTTAAAAATGGACAAATTTTGTCAAAAATTGTCAATAAATATCAAAAAATGGTCGATAATTTTGAAAAATGGTCTAAAATTTTGAAATATGGTCAAAAATGGTCAAAAATGGTCAATAATTGTCAATTATTGTCAAAAACTATTAAAAATGGACAATTTTTGTCAAAAATGGTCAATAATTGTTAAAATTTTGAAAAATGGTCGATAATTGTAAAAATTCTGAAAAATGGTCAGTAATTGTCAAAATTTCGAAAAATGGTTAATAATTGTCAAAAATGGCCAATAATTGTAAAAAACTATCAAAAATGGACAATTATTGTTAAAAATTGTGAAAATTTTGAAAAATAGTTGATAATTGTCAAAAATTGTTAGTTTTTGAAAAATTGTCAAAAATTTTGAAATATCGACAAAAATGGTCAATAATTGTCAAAAATGGTCAAAAATTTGGAAAAATGGTCCATAATTGTCAGCAATTGTCAATAATTATCGAAAATGGTCAATAATTTTGAAAAATGGTCTAAAATTTTGAAAAATTGTCAAAAATGGTCAAAAACTATCAAAAATGGTTAAAAATTGTCAATTATTGTTAAAAACTGTCAAAAAAGGACAATTATTGTCAAAAGTGGTTAAAAATTGTCATCATTTTGAAAAATGGTCAAAAATTTTCAAAAATTTGGAAAAATGGTCACTAATTTTGAAAAACAGTTAAAATGGTCAGTAATTGTCAAAAATGGTCAAAAAAGCCTTTCGCATCAAATGTCACCTCGCTTGTTTTTGGTGTTTGGGATTTTTCCAAAATCACGAAGGCATTGGCAATTAGGGATGTGAGATTAATGGAAAAGAATCGATTAAATAAAAATCAATTTTTCTTTATTCAAAATAAATCGATTTGTCAAAAATCGATTTTAATAAAAAATAAATCGATTTCTGCGAAAAAATCGATTTTTTTTTGTAGTATTTTAAAAAGTACATGCTTTTCATATTCCGATAATAAACCTAAGAGATTCATTCATTAACAATTTATCAGATTAAAAATCAAATAAAATTATATGAAAATTGTCAAAAATTTTGAAATATGGTCAAAAATGGTCAATAATTGTCAATAATTGTCAATAATTGTCAATAATTGTCAATAATTGTCAAAAATTGTCAATTATTGTCAAAAAAATATTAAAATGGACAATTTTTTTCAAAATTGGTCAATAATTGTTAAAATTTTGAAAAATGGTCGATAATTGTCAAAATTCTGAAAAATGGTCAGTAATTGTCAAAATTTCGAAAAATGCTCAATAATTGTCAAAAATGGCCAATAATTGTAAAAAACTATCAAAAATGGACAATTATTGTTAAAAATTGTAAAAATTTTGAAAAAATAGTTGATAATTGTCAAAAATTGTTAGTTTTTGAAAAATTGTCAAAATTTTGAAATATGGACAAAAATGGTGAATAATTGTCAAAAATGGTGAATAATTGTCAAAAATGGTCAAAAACTGTTAAAAATGGACAAATTTTGTCAAAAATTGTCAATAAATATCAAAAAATGGTCGATAATTTTGAAAAATGGTCAATAATTTTGAAAAATGGTCTAAAATTTTGAAAAATGGTCAAAAACTATCAAAAATGGTTAAAAATTGTCAATTATTGTTAAAAACTGTTAAAAAAGGACAATTATTGTCAAAAATGGTTAAAAATTGTCATCATTTTGAAAAATGTCACTTCGCTTGTTTTTGGTGTTTGGGATTTTTCCAAAATCACGAAGGCATTGGCAATTAGGGATGTGCGATTAATGGAAAAGAATCGATTAAATAAAAATCAATTTTTCTTTATTCAAAATAAATCGATTTGTCAAAAATTGATTTTAATAAAAAATAAATCGATTTCTGCGAAAAAATCGATTTTTTTTTGTAGTATTTTAAAAAGTACATGCTTTTCATATTCCGATAATAAACCTAAGAGATTCATTCATTGACGGTTTATCAGATTAAAAATCAAATAAAATTATATGAAAATTGTCAAAAATTGTCAAAAATTTTGAAATATGGTCAAAAATGGTGAATAATTGTCAAAAATTATCAAAAACTGTTAAAAATGGACAAATTTTGTCAAAAATTGTCAATAAATATCAAAAAATGGTCGATAATTTTGAAAAATGGTCTAAAATTTTGAAATATGGTCAAAAATTGTCAATTATTGTCAAAAACTGTTAAAAATGGACAATTTTTGTCGAAAATGGTCAATAATTGTTAAAATTTTGAGAAATGGTCGATAATTGTCAAAATTCTGAAAAATGGTCAGTAATTGTCAAAATTTCGAAAAATGGTCAATAATTGTCAAAAACTGTCAAAACTGGTCAACAATCGTCATAAATTTTATATAATTGTTAAAATTCTGAAAAATGGTTTGTAACTGTCAAAAATTGTCAAAAAATTTGGAAAAATGGTCAATAATTGTTGAAAATTTGTCAAAAATAGTCAATTATTGTCAACATTTTTGAAAAATTGTCAAAAATGGTCAAAAACTATCAAAAATTGTCAATTATTGTTAAAAACTGTTAAAAATAGACACTTTTTGTCAAAAACTGTCAAAATTGGTTAAAAATTGTCATCATTTTGAAAAATGGTCAATAATGGTCAATAATTGTCAAAAATTGTCAATTATTGTCAAAAACTGTTGAAAATGGACAATTTTTGTCAAAAATTTTTAAAATTTTGAAAAATGGTCGATAATTGTCAACATTCTAAAAATGGTCGGTAATTGTCAAAATTTCGAAAAATGGTCAATTATTGTCAAAAACTGTCAAAGTTGGTTAAAAATTGTCATAATTTTGAAAAATGGTTAAAAATTATCAAAAATTTGGAAAAATGGTCACTAATTTTGAAAAAAAGTCAAAATTGTCAAAATGGTCAATAATTGTTAAAATATGGAAAAATGGTCAATAATTGTTCAAATATGAAAAAATGGTCAATAATTGTCAAATTTTTGAAAAATAGTCAATAAATAATACGAGCCGTTTCCGAAAATCGATTTAAACACGTAATTTATAAAATCGATTTAATAAAAATCGATTAATATTACTATAAAAATTTATAACTAAAAATCGATAATAATCGATTTATATAAAAATCGATTATTTTTTAACATCCCTATTGGCAATTTCATCTGCTATGAACTGCAGTTCGGTTGTGGCAGTATCTTTTTCTGTACTTTCTGCTTGACGTATAATACTTCTTCTCTGATCGAACTACTGTACTCAAATAACACCGATAAGAAAGAAATACCGCAAATAAACAAACCATCGAAAATAGGTTGGAACCTACCGCGGCACAGTCACAAACCAACATGCCAAAAACTTTTACTCATTTTTGGAGGAAATTCTTGCAAGTATAAGGTAATCATTAGGAATACGAAAAAAAGGCAATTCTTATACTCCTACCACCTTTTTCTTTAACTCAAAACCTTATACTTACAGGAATATCCTTCAGTTTTATGAATACGGCCCAATGTCTAAGCAAAAAGCACCCATTTGATGGCGGACCTGGAGAACGACGAAATATCGAGAAAAATGAAATAAATGTTTTATTTACAAAACAACTAAATTCATTTGTGGTTAAATTCATTTTCATGTCATCATATTTTTACTGCCATCTAAATCAAGCAAACTCTGTTCCCGCTGCTATTTTATTCTTTAAAATTTCATAGGATGCAAGTGTTGCTGGGATCTTTTTCTTTTTGCGCATAAATCGTACTCGTACTCGCATTCACACACACTTGAAGTATCGCATTTCGGTTTAACTAGTTTTTTTATTATTAATATGGAGTGCAATCAAGCGTGTATTTTGGATCATGTTGCACCATTATTTTCGTTGTTTTCATAACGACAGGAAGGTATTTTTTACAATTAATGCGTCATTTATAATACGAGTGTCGAAGAATTTTATATTTAGACTTCTGTTGAAGTCTATTCACCATCAGTCACCAAACAAATATGAATTAAAATTCAAACTTGACCCCTTCAAGTATATAACTGATAACATTTTAACTACAACCCTGGGCTCAAAAATGTTATTCATTCAAATTAAATGTGCCTTAACAACTACGACAATTGGCACAGTGAAATGGTATTAGTAACTTTCGAAGAAGTTTACATTTTTTAACGATAAAATAGTTACACCAACAACATAGCTCATGTGGCGCCCTCTAGAAAATACATCGAAACGAATGTTACATTATGATTTTCCATACATTAAAACGGATCACCCTGTATTTGACTCTTTTTTGTAATATATCCGTAAATTATACTTTCAAAAGTTCGCTGGGGTATGCTGCTTGTTGAATCTGGAAAAGGATGTGATGACTGTGGGAAGGCGTTGGTCCAAGGTGGACTGAGAGGTGAAGGAAATGGGATCGTAAGGGAGAGGTCAATGTGGCTGGAAAACAGACATAAGGTTTGAGGGGCGGGTTTTATTGTCGGTTGGGATGATATGTTGCGAGAAAAAAAATAAGAGGGTTATGCGGATTGGAAACACCACAGGCGTACGATGGCAATTCCGCGAGCGAACATTGAAGGGAAGGAAATTCCAATATTATAATTTTCGTTGAGCCATTATAATTAAAGATTTTTGTGACGAAATTCGTTCATGATCTGAAATGTTTTAAACCTTGAATTACCATTTTTCCATTTTTTACTTAGCAGCTGGGAGACTATCCTTGACTAGGCTACAGATTAGCGAACTATCGCGTTCGCTCACATCAAATGGTAAACGCACCCCATGGCTGTTGTCTATAAAGTATTTAATACATGGAGACTAGATAAGGAGATCGAACTAATACGGAAAAATTGACAAAACCTGTCCTCAAAATCGTCTATCTAAGCAGTTTGTTTTTTCACCGCGGCGTCGCCACTGCAAATCCAAGAGACCATACCAGGATGACGTCACTGACAGGTCGGCCATATTGTGCTGGAGGGCATACAGTTAAACTTTAATTAACAATTCGTTCTCAAAGGTATTTAAAATGCCATCGTTTTGTAGTGTTATTAAGTTTGGAATGCGGCCAGAAAGATATAAGTTATAATTTTCGGCTGTTTTAACGAAACGAGGTGACTATTTAATTCATCTCTCTGTGCAACGCCGCGATGCTTGGATAGTATTTTAAAACGGGACAACTTTAAACTTGGCGTATGTGTTCTGGACATTTTATCGAAGGTTAGTTAGTGTACCTACCAATATCAGGCAATTTTTGTTCAACTCCAACTAATCGATTCGGTTGCCTTTCAGCACAATATGGCCGACCTGTCAATGTCATGTGTTCTTGTATTGGATTTAAACTGTCGCCCTCTACCATGACCAGAAATTGGAATACCTGGAGTCCTATCTTCATGATTTGATCCTTCAAAGTAATAAATTTGACAACCACTGACAGTTTAAAACCGAAATAATAAAACACGTGCTTTCTGTAACTATGTTTACAGTCCTATCAGATAAAAGGACTAGCCCTATTTTCCAGACTCATAATTTTAAAGTACTTGGTACAAATAGTTTTTCAATCTACAATTATTAATTAAATACCCTGTAGGTATGTTTTGTAAGGAGGGGAAAACTTGACTTGAGGAGAATAAGTGATTTGTAAAGATTGATATATTTAATTAGAATTTAACTTTTAATTACTTACTGTGTACTTACATTAAATTGTTTATAATATAGATAATAAAACAAATCTAAATGTTGAAAATAACTATTTACAAGACACTGGACGTGATGCCTGGATTTAATTGAACAGTCCATGTGGACATGGTCCAAGTAGGTTGAAGAACCGAGATGACGTACCTGGAATTAGATAGAAAAACTCTCTGAGTATTCAATTTGCCATAAATAATGATTAATTATTTAACTAACGATCAGTATAGTTGAAATCCCCAAAATTAATGAAAGTATTAATAATATACAAGGAGCATCTTATGTGTTTGAACTGTGATTATGCATATAAGTACTAAAGTAAAGTTAAAATTTCACTCGATCAAAAAATAATGCCTAATAGTAAATATTTAGGGTTATTAGGAAAGGTGCAAGGGGCGCAAACTCTCCCCAATGCATGTAAGGAATATGTGGCACAAACTCTCCACAAACAATATTATAACTACTGCAAGTGGCACAAACTCTCCACAGTACAGCAAAATAATAATACAAGGCAAGTGGCACAAACTCTCCACAGTACAGCAAAATAATAATACACTGCAAGTGGCACAAACTCTCCACAGTACAGCAAAATAATAATACACTGCAAGTGGCACAAACTCTCCACAGTACAGCAAAATAATAATACAAGGCAAGTGGCACAAACTCTCCACAGTACAGCAAAATAAGGTTACACTGCAAGTGGCTCAAGCTCTCCACAATACAGGGGGGTGGAAGGAGATATGGGTGACGTGAGAAGTCACCCAGTATCAGGAATGGACAAACCGCAAGTGGCGCAAACTCTCCACAATACAGTATAGGTATGTGAGTTAAACTGCAAGTGGCACAAACTCTCCACAGTGCAGTAGGATTGGATGAATAGGAAATGCAACAACAAATTAATGTTCTTAATAACGTTGAATATTAAAGAACTTTAAACAAAGTAATTATTAAAAATAATTAGCAAATATACTATACTCTATGTGATAAAATATCTTTTAAAATCAAATATCAAATAACAGGCAAAACTGAATTACTCTGTGAGATAGACTCACCTATTTAACTCCTGATATGCACCACAATACACACTATATTTTAATAGATTTATTTAGCTCAAGTGAACACTTTAGTTATTTTCTAGAAACTAAATCTCAAATCATTCTTAAAATTTTCTTTCCCCTTTCGTGGCCTCGAAGACTACGTGACATTTTGATACTTTACTTATCTGTTTCAGACAATTGGTTGTTTGGTCGAGAAATGCATTTCTGAAATATTAGGGTATACCCATGATTTAATTCATTTTACTTGAAACGAAAACTATTTTAAGAATAACAGGGTGAGAAAAAAAATTGTCTTACATAAATGTATTTTTGATTATGTGAAAATATCACGTACAAGCGTCTTTGGCGCTTCAGTGATTTTATGTTTATTCATGTATTTTTAACAATAATTACTTTTTAAATTATTTATTATATTGTATTATATTCCTTGAATAAACATTATTATTATGTAATTTATGTTATAGTCTATTTCAGAAAGGTATAGAGTAATAAAATGGGGAATTCCGTCCAGTTCGGCTCAATTTCGGTGTCGGCCATAGGCGTAGGTCTTGAAATAGTATTGTTTGTATTATTAAAATTTCAAGTAATTGCGTAAGAGAATTAGGAAAAGTATGTTTTCTAGCCTGAAGTGTCAATATCGAAATATTGTGTAGGGATTACTTAGGTAGTAGATTATACAGTTACGTTTTGCGTTTAACAGGTACCGTTTAATCTTCTATTAGTGCCTCTGCCTAATTCCAACCCTGTTTCAGATTCGGCTCAACCATGCGCCGCAAGGTGCCTTACCCAAAATTTTTAGACCTTTATAAGTATATTTGTTTAGTTTAACGCATCAGTATTTGCTGTTTAGCCGTAAATAGTGTTCACAGTATCATAAGATTATTAATAAAATGGCGACATTTACACCAACGAAAATATGTTCCAATAATTCTCCACTATCGGTGAATGAAAAACTTATTATTTTAAATGTACACGATTGCATAAAATACGATTACCCGAAATTTACTGTACAAGAAACTGTCGACCGATGTTCCCGAATGACTGGAGTTGGAAAGTCCACCGTTTTTAAATTATTGCGGGGGAGAAAGATAGCAGGCCAAGTGGAGCCTCCCAAGAAAAGTCCAGGCAGACCAGTAAAAGTCCTTGGTGAAGACACCAAAAGTGTAATTCGAAGAAAAGTTCACTCTTTTTATTTTAAAAAAGAAATACCCACCCTAGATAAGATTTTAATGGAGCTTGGCCAGGATGACAGTATTCCGTTGATAACTAAGAAACTTTTATGGACCACTTTGAGAAATATGGATTTTGCCTGGGAAAAGCATAACCGTAAAGCACTTTTACTGGAAAGCGATGAAATTGTTTGCTGGCGACGAAAATACTTAAGAAGTATAAAGCAGTACAGAACAGAGCAGAAGAAAATCTTTTATCTTGATGAGACGTGGATCAATGAAGGTTATACAGTACCAAAAATGTGGCAAGACAAAAATATAACCAGTGCTCGCCAAGCTTTCATGGAAGGCCTGTCAACGGGTATTAAGGTGCCTTCAGGTAAAGGGAGAAGACTAATAATCGTCCATATTGGAAGCGAAGAGGGATTTTTTAAAGTAGGTTTGCTAACCTTTCATTCGGGCCATACGGGAAATTACCACGAGGACATGGATTCGGATGTTTTTGAAGACTATTTTGGTGAAATGATAAAATATCTTCCGGCTGATTCAGTAGTAGTTATGGATAACGCGAGTTATCATTCTCGACGCATAGAGAAGACTCCAACTTCATCTTGGAGAAAACAAGAAATTATTGACTGGTTAACCACCAAAAGTATTGAATTTGAAGATAATTTGATAAAAAAATAACTATTAGCTATAGCAAATTTACACAAACATCGTTTTAAGAAATACGCCGTGGAAGATATAGCAGAAAAACATAGTGTAACTGTGCTGCGCACACCGCCGTGAGTTAAACTTCAAGTGGCACAAACTCTCCACAGTACAGCTAAATAAGGTTACACTGCAAGTGGCTCAAGTTCTCCACAATACAGGGGGGTGGAAGGAGATATGGGTGACGTGAGAAGTCACCCTGTATCAGGAATGGACAAACCGCAAGTGGCGCAAACTCTCCACAATACAGTATAGGTATGTGAGTTAAACTGCAAGTGGCACAAACTCTCCGCAGTACAGCTAAATAAGGTTACACTGCAAGTGGCTCAAGCTCTCCACAATACAGGGGGGTGGAAGGAGATATGGGTGACGTGAGAAGTCACCCAGTATCAGGAATGGACAAACCGCAAGTGGCGCAAACTCTCCACGATACAGTAGGATTGGATGAATAGGAAATGCAACAACAAATTAATGTTTTTAATAACGTTGAATATTAAAGAACTTTAAACAAAGTAATTATTAAAAATGATTAGCAAATATATATATATATATATATATATATATATATATATATATATATATATATATATATATATATATATATATATATATACTCTATGTGATACAATAACTTTTAAAATCAAATATCAAATAACAGGCAGAAATGAATTACTCTGTGAGATAGACTCAACTATTTAACTCCTGATATGCACCACAATACACACTATATTTTAATAGATTTATTTGGCTCAAGTGAACACTTGAGTTATTTTCTAGAAACTAAAACTCAAATCGTTCTTAAAATTTTCTTTCCCCTTTCGTGGTCTCGAAGACTACGTTATCGCCGATGTGACATTATGATACTTTACTTATCTGTTTCAGACAATTGGTTGTTTTGTCGAGAAATGCATTTCTGAAATATTAGGGTATACCCATGATTTAATTCATTTTACTTGAAACGAAAACTGTTTTAAAAATAACAGGGTGATAAAAAAAAATTGTCTTACAGTTTTAAAATCCCCCTCGTATAAAAAAATGTAGTGTGAGGGAGAATGCTTAAAAAAGGTTTCGAATAAAATAAAAATGAACAAAATGAGCTCGAACGTTTCCGAGTCCATAAATAAGTCTATTGTCGAGCAATGCGAAATATAATCTTATAGGTTATCGCGAAATATCGCCTAACTGACCTCTGTTTCACTCTAGCGCTGCTTGGTTCTACGTAGCATGCATGGCTATTGCGTGCCTTCGTTTTATTTATTAAGTCAAAAGACTAACTTGTTTTTTTTACTGCTGGAGAAACTTGAGATAAACAACTACCTACCCATGCAGTTGTTCGTTTTTGCGGATAAACAGTTTTATTTTTATACGATTCGTTATAATGCTAGAAATGATTCCAATACTATTATTTGATATCTAAGACAATTTATTTATCAATTAATAACAAGCTCAGAAAATGAGGAATTTTAATCACTATGTGTTAATTTTTGCAAAATATCCAATAATTTTGTTAAAAAAACGACCCAAAGTTGAAAAACTTTGATTTTTAACACCCTGTACCTCAGTAAATATTCACTCAAGACCATACGTATATAATATTTATGAAATCAAAGAAATTGGGAAAATAGGAAAATGTATAGGGTGTTATATTTAAAAAAATTGCCGATGTCGTCGTCACATTAAAGGTTGGCGCGCACTAGACCGGCCCGGTCGGCAACGGAACGCGAATTTATTTTTACCTGGTACGTAAATGAAGCGCGTACGTATCGGCAACGGACGGCAACGCCCCGGCTAGCCGTCGACGGAACTATCGGACGAGAATAGGGATGGCGATCTGAAATCGATTCCTCGGACCGAATAAATCGATTTTTTAAATCGATATGTTGTATTGAATCGATTCAGTGAATCGATATTTCACCCTTGAAAATCGACTTTCGATTTTTTTTTGTGTTTTTGGTAGAGCGGCTTTTTTTTCAATTGCCCCGGCAACATCGCAAGTAGTGATGAGAGCGGAACCGCTCGGATCCCAGTAGACTCGACAGAGCTTATAGGGAACTCTATAAGTAGGGATGTTTGAAAAATTAAACGATTTTTATATAAATCAATTATTATTTTGTTATAATCGATTTTTAATTATCGATTTTTCGAGTAATATTAATCGATTTTGTATAAATTACGTGTGTTTAAGGAGTGGATTTTCGAAAACGGCTCTCGTATTATTTATTGACTATTTTTCAAAATTTTTACACCTTTTGACGATTATTAACCATTTCTCAAAATTATTGACCATTTTTTAAAATTAATTCTCAATATCTTAGAGTTTTCATAATTTTTTCATTAAATAGTGGAATTAATTAGAAACAGTTAGTTTCATTTATAACATTAATTAGAAACACTTAGTTTCATTTAAAAAAGTAATATGAGCAGATTCCACAAAGTAAGGGTCCAGACAGTAAATACATTTTTTAACAATTATTGACAGTTTTTGACAAAAATCGTCCATTTTTAACAATTAATTGACCATTATTGACCAATTTTGACAGTTTTTCAACAATTACTGATTATTTTTTTAAAATTATTGACCAATTTTGACAGTTTTGCAACAATTACTGACCATTTTTCAAAATTTTAACAATTATTGACACTTTTCAACAGTTTTTGACAATAATTGACCATTTTTCAATTTTTTTTTAAATTTTCGATAATTATCGACCACTTTTCAAAATTTTTGACAATTTTCAGCAGTTTTTGACAATAATTGACCATTTTTTTTAAATTATTGACAGTTTTTGAAAAAAATTGTCTATTTTTAACAGTTTTTGACCATTATTGACCAATTTTTACAGTCTTTCAACAATTACTGATCATTTTTTAATAATTATTGACCAATTTTGACAGTTTTTCAACAATTATTGACCATTTTTCCAAACTTTTTGACTATTTTGGAAAATTTTTGGACATTTTTCAAAATTTTAACAATTATTGACAATTTTCAACAGTTTTTGACAATAATTGACAATTATTGACCATATTTCAAAATTTTTGTCAATTTTCATATAATTTTATTTTTGATTTTTTTTCAATCCGATAATTATCGTTAACGAATAGATCTCTTAGGTTTATTATCGGAATATATACGGAAAGCATGTCCATTTTTAAAACAATCCAAAAAAAATCAACGATCTTTTCGCAGAAATCGATTTATTTTTTATTAAAATCGATTTTTTCGACAAATCCATTAATTTTGAATGAAGAAAAATCGATTTTTATTTTATCGATTATTATTTTCCATTAATCTCACACATTCCTAATCTGATACTTTGTGGTAATAATATGATAATAAAAAAAATAATTGTTGTTATTATCGAATTCCCTGAACTTAAAAAAAATTCCCAATTTTACTGATAAGAGATCCCGGAGAGAGATTGTTTATTTAGGGGTACCTTTCTTGTTGTTTTTCAATTAAAAATATCGATTTATATTTACATTGTAAAAAATTCAAACTTGAAAAAAATCGATCTTTTAGACCTCGATTTTTTTATGTATCGATTCATCAGGTTACGATTCGAATCGATCTTTTTCAGAAAGAATCGCCATCCCTAGACGAGAATACTTTTCCCGTTAGTTCGTTGCGTTTCGTCGTGGAGTGAATTAGTGGGCGCTTACTGGTCGACGAAAAGGACGTCATTTATCTCAAAATGGATGAAGAAAGGTTCATTTTGCTTGTCAGCGTATTAACTTTCTGTCTTCCTTTTCTTGCAAATTTCGTGAACCCATTTTCTTAACATTTTCTTGATTACGTTCCTCTTCTTCGCAGAGCAAACTAACAACTATTACGTTTACATCCATCTCCAGCAAAATTTTTGTTGCGGCTGGCTTGTTGCCGGAGAGATTTTACTAGGGATGCGCGATACTATCCGACATTCCAGTGTATCGATACTTTTACTTCCGATACTCGATATTTTGTATCGAAACTATGCTTTTCGATTCATTCCAAGTATCGATGAAATTGTAGTGTATCGATACGTTGCGATACGGGATTTTTAGTGGTAGCGGTAAGTGGCGTTATATATAGTGATGAGCGATATCGTGATTTTTTAATCACGTTGTGAAATGATGTCGTGCTTTTTTTTAACGAAATAAAAAACGAAATTGTGCAGTTTTTTGCGTTTTTCGAGCTAAATTTGAGGTTATGTGGAAAAGTGACTGTTGTAAAAGTTGTAGATTTTCTCAAGATCTACAACTTTTATAATCAACTTTTTTTCCTAGGATTCTAACTTTTGCCGGAAATCGCAATAATGCCTTTTTTACCCCCGCCCCGTCCCAAACCGAAAAAACGTCAAAATTCGAAAAATTTCCAATATTTTAATTTTTTTTCGTGGTTTGAGACTATGAAAACTACCTTTTACCAAATTTTCATCAAAATCGAACATTTTTTAAGGAAACTAATAATAAAAAACGAAAAATGCAGTTTTTTGCGTTTTTCGAGCTAATTTTGAGGTTATGTGAAAAAGTCACTAATGAAAAGGTTGTAGATTTTCTCAAGATCTAGAACTTTTATAATCAACTTTTTATTCTAGAAACTCAACTTTGGTCGGAAATCGCAATAATGTCTTTTTCCACCCCCCAAAAAAAGTGTGTTTTACCGAAAAAACGTTATAACTCGAAAAATTTCCAATATTTTCATTTGAAATTTTTTTTCATGGTTTGTGACTATCAAAGCTACCTTCTACTAAATTTTCATCAAAATGGAACATTTTTTAACGAACCTAAAAATAAAAAACGAAAAACGCAGTTTTTTGCGTTTTTCGAGCTAATTTTGAGGTTATGTGGAAAAGTCACTAATGAAAAGTTGTAGATTTTCTCAAGATCTACAACTTTTATAATCAACTTTTTATTCTAGAACCTCAAATTTGGCCGGAAATCGCAATAATGTCTTTTTCCACCCCCCAAAAAAGTGTGTTTTACCGAAAAAACGTTATAACTCGAAAAATTTCCAATATTTTCATTTGAAAATTTTTTTTCATGGTTGTGACTATCAAAGCTACCTTCTACTAAATTTTCATCAAAATCGAACATTTTTTAACGAAACCAAAAATAAAAAACGAAAAATGCAGTTTTTTGCGTTTTTCGAGGTAATTTTGAAGTTATGTGAAAAAGTCACTACTGAAAAAGTTGTAGATTTTCTCAAGATCTACAACTTTTATAATCAATTTTTTATTCTAGAACCCCATCTTTGGCCGGAAATCGCAATAATGTCTTTTTCCACCCCCCAAAAAGGTGTTTTTTACCGAAAAAACGTCAAAATTAGCAAAATCTCGGATCCTTAACGTAACGATAAATTAATATTCGATATTCTACTGTATCGATACTTTACGTTCCGATCCGTATCGATACGTAATATCGATACTTTCTAGTGTATCGCGCAACCCTAGATTTTACCGACTAGTGGGAGTAGGAACTAAAATTCGCGTTCCGTTGCGGCGCGGTCCGTTGCTGGCCGGACCGGTCTAGTGCGTGCGAATCTTAAAGTGTACCACACTATATTATAAAATTTTTATGTAAAATGTAGAGCAGTAAAATTAAAAATCGATTTAAATTTTTTTAAAAACGCACTTTTAGAAAATATCGAATTTACTCCATACTTTACGGACACACTATATATTTAACAGGTACTGCGCTTTTAACAACTCACTAACAACTTTGATAATATTTTTTCAAAGTATTTTCCACGAAGAGAAATGTATTTTTGCATCCTTTGGAACAAATTCTGGAAGCAGTTATTTCACTCGCTTGTTGGTACGTTCAAAATAGAGTTTTTGAAGGCGTTGCTTGCATTTTCTGGGAACTGGAACCTTTGACCACGCAGTTTACTCTTTATTTTTGGAAAAGTAAAAAAGTCGTTAGGACTTGGATCGGAACTGTATGGAGAATGGTCCAACAATTCGATGTTTTCTTTCTTTAAAAACGCAATCGTTTTTCGAGCTGTGTTAGAACTTGCATTGCCTTTGTGTATACTCTGTCCATCCAACCAACGGAGTGTTCCAAAACAGTATCATGCATAGTGCACATGATCTCTCCGACTCTGTACGAGAGACAATGAATTCTGCCGGCCGATTGCAGTTAAATCCGATTGGCCAGCGTAAGGAGGCATATTTATTTTATCCAATAGATGCAAAGGCGCATGGTGATCATACTTCGATCGTTGTTTGGGTCGCTCTGTTTGTTCAATGGATATACTTTAGGATCATTCGTCGTTAGGGGTTGGTTTTTCGAAACTCAGCAATTACTTCCGGCAAACAAATCGATATGTACCAGTCAGCAGTAACGGTTCTTTGAAATTTCAGAGGAATTGTTGCTACATGAGTGCTTTTCAATCAAATGTCGCCACCATCTTTTTTGGATCATCTTGGAACACCCAAACAGCCGACTGGCGTTTATTTTCGGGATCATAAGAGTAAATTCAGTATTCCTCACCACTGACAATACTGTATACAGGGTGGTCCTTAAGTAATTGTACATAGAAGTACAGTACAATCTCTACTTTAAAATATTGCGATTTTAACCAACTAGCTTTAATAAGATGTGGATATTAGGAGAGATATAGGGTGTTGAACATGAAAACCGTTGAGATTTGGGGATATTAACAAATATACTTTTTTTTTATTAAAATGATGTGGCTTTCATATTTGTTCACAAAAGTAGCGTTAATTTAAACAGCAAAAAAGTTTAGCGTACATTTATGCCACATACGTGGCCTATGTGACAAAATACATCGATATAGGTACAAAATTATGATTTCTTATATCCAAAAACACCCACTGTCAAATTTTTGTATATACACGTCAAAAAGCGTTAGTTATTGTAAAAAACAAAAATTTCATTACTTCATTACAGTTTCCTGTAAAAAATTGTCATATTTTAGTATAGCGTGTTATCAATAGATGTCAAAGGTAATAGTTTAATACTATTATAACGCCTTACAAAGTTTTTCATGTTTATAGTTTATTTCAGAAAGGTATAGAGTAATAAAACCTCATTAGGTATGCAAAGGGAGCACAGAGTGACCCAACGAATATTTAAGCCATTTTTATAGTTTGGCATTGATTTAATTGTAGTACCACCCGGGTTGGGGTCAATATATAGGTTTAGCCTATTGTTATCCATTCACAAACAGTGAAAATAGTGTGCCAAAGGCGTGCCGGTAGTATACTCGTAAAAAGGAAAGAATTTTATTTTAACAGAATAAAAATTAGGCATTATGTACATTGTATTAGGTACACTTATTTTTTATTGAAAATTATACAAAAAATACATTATACAGAAATTAAATTATAAAAAATCATAATATTCTTCGTCATCTGAGGAACTGTCATCTCCTCTTGACGTTATAATTAACGAGTCGACGGTCCGATCGATCAAGTAGTCAAAATCCCACATTTTCTCCTCTTCTTTAATGACATGCTGGACTGCTTTTCGCCAATTCTCTGGTGTCACCTCCTTAATGGCTTGATCAAACAGTAGCTTAACGTCTTTCATTTTGAATGTCGTGATGTGTCTTGCTACAAATCCTTTCACTTGCGCCCATATAAGTTCTATAGGATTTAGTTCGCAATGATATGGCGGTGTGCGCAGCACAGTAACACTATGTTTTTCTGCTATATCTTCCACGGCGTATTTCATAAAACGATGTTTGTGTAAATTTGCTATAGCTAATAGTTCTTTTTTTATCAAATTATCTTCAAATTCAATACTTTTGGTGGTTAACCAGTCAATAATTTCTTGTTTTCTCCAAGATGAAGTTGGAGTCTTCTCTATGCGTCGAGAATGATAACTCGCGTTATCCATAACTACTACTGAATCAGCCGGAAGATATTTTATCATTTCACCAAACTAGTGTTCAAAAATATCAGAATCCATGTCCCTGTGGTAATCTCCCGTATGGCACGACTGAAAGGTTAGCAAACCTTCTTTTAAAAATCCCTCTTCGCTTCCAATATGGACGATTATTAGTCTTTTCCCTTTACCTGAAGGCACCTTAATACCCGTTGACAGGCCTTCCATGAAAGCTTGGCGAGCACTGGTTATATTTTTGTCTTGCCACATTATTGGTACTATATAACCTTCATTGATCCACGTCTCATCAAGATAAAAGATTTTCTTCTGCTCTGTTCTGTACTGCTTTATACTTCTTAAGTATTTTCGTCGCCAGCAAACAATTTCATCGCTTTCCAGTAAAAGTGCTTTACGGTTATGCTTTTCCCAGGCAAAATCCATATTTCTCAAAGTGGTCCATAAAAGTTTTTTAGTTATCAACGGAATACTGTCATCCTGGCCAAGCTCCATTAAAATCTTATCTAGGGTGGGTATTTCTTTTTTAAAATAAAAAGAGTTGACTTTTCTTCGAATTACACTTTTGGTGTCTTCATCAAGGACTTTTACTGGTCTGCCTGGACTTTTCTTGGGAGGCTCCACTTATAAAGGTCTAAAAATTTTGGTTAAGGCACCTTGCGGCGCATGGTTGAGCCGAATCTGAAACAGGGTTGGAATTAGGCAGAGGCACTAATAGAAGGTTAAACGGTACCTGTTAAACGCAAAACGTAACTGTATAATCTACTACCTAAGTAATCCCTACACAATATTTCGATATTGACACTTCAGACCAGAAAACATACTTTTCCTAATTCTCTTACGCAATTACTTGAAATTTTAATATTACAAACAATACTATTTCAAGACCTACGCCTATGGCCGACACCGAAATTGAGCCGAACTGGACGGAATTCCCCATTTTATTACTCTATACCTTTCTGAAATAGACTATAACACCCTGTATCTCTCTTAATATCAACATTTTATTAAAGCTAGTTGGTTTAAATCGCAATATTTTAAAGTAGAGATTGTACTGTACTTCTATGTAAATTACTTAAGGACCACCATGTATATTTTTTGAGTTTCCTGCGTTAAACGGCATTTTTTTTACAACAATTGACTCTAATTGCTTTCTGTTCTTCCGTCAATAGATGCGGTATCCAACGAGAAACTAATTTTTTCTACAGATAATTCTTCTTGTAGATTGTCGATCTTCTTAGATCAGCTTACGTACAGCATTGACGTTTTCCTGGGTGACTGCCGTTGTTGGAGGACCTCTTCTTGGATCGTCTCCATACCAACGAGATATTGTCGACTGATGTGATGCTTCATTACCGAAAACCAACTCAGCAAGGCATTCTTGTTGAGGCAACGCTCGTACAGCAGTATTGTAGAAAATCTAACGAAAATTTCTACTAATTCTGAATCCATCCGGTAAATTTGTAATAAATGTTTCAGCTATCCTATAGAAACATTATTTTATTCTAAAAATAATAAAGTTACCTACCCTGGTTTGTATGTTCCCAAAGAAATACAATTTTAATATTTTTAACATAAAAAAATTGAATATTCTTAAAACGTAATGAAAATTAATGGTTATATTTCAGTCGGGATACAATTTCTCCGGAGTTATTTTTTGTGTTCTAAAAACTCGAATGGGCAGTTTCACTTTAGGCTATAAGGAATATATTACTGGGAATTTTGTACTAAGTTGATTAAAAATACGCACACTACGTACAGTACCGGGTTTAAAAGAAATATTTTTATTAAAAAAACTTAATACAAAATTTCATAATTCTATCCCATCTAATTTTTGAGAAACATCTAATTTTTTTTCAAGTACCAAATAGTGGTTCCATGTATAGTTTGGCAAGTCTATCTGGAGCATCCGTAAGGGGGGAGGAAACATGGCCGATATCTGTCATAAACGTACCAATAGCGTACGGTACCTATTTTATAAAAGTATTAAAAATAATAATAATTATATATAGAAACTGATTTATGCTTTGCTTTAAAGGTAAGGTATTTTTCAAAACACGGTACCTTTTTGTTAAAAATCGTACTTGAATTAGTAAAAGTAAAACTGAAAATACGAAGGAAAATATTGACAATATAAACGCCACTGGATAATCAATTTCAGTCAATTGTCGAAGTGAGAGGGAAGAACACACGCACGCGCTTGCCAATAGGAAGTCATGTGGTTACCTAGCAACGGAGGTTCGATAAATATTCACCAATTCAGTTAGTAGGAGGGCGTGGTAATTATGATTTTCGCTCGACGTTGCCGGCTTGAAGGAAACCCATAACATATTTTCATCTTTTAATATTCAGAAATTGAAAAAATAATGTTAATAGACAAAATCCAATAAAACAAGCACATTAAAGAACTAACGTTTAATCATTTTTGACATATTGTTAATAATAAAAAGTTCATTTTATAATTATTATCACTAAATACTTAGCACTTCAGCTTTTTTATAGTTAAACGTGGCAATATCGAATGTTTTCGACCGCATTCCTTTCACAGCTTCAGTTATGTTTGCCAAACTATAGAATAGTTCGAACGGCTTTCGGCAAAAATTTTGACTCTCGCCCATCTGCGCTGCCACTGGAATGACACTTGAAAATACCTAGAAATATCAGAAGAATTCCAAGCTTTTTTTGTAGTACTCCTCAAGACCAAAGCATGAACTACCTGAAACATATACGTTATATGAAAAAACCAACCATACCATATCCAGTTAAACTGGAATGGGTTGGAAGCATGCAGTCAGGAAGAAACGTTGGTGTGGTACACAGACGGATCTAAAACTGACATAGGAACATATAGCTGGAGTGCAGGATGCTAAACCCAAGTGCAATGTCCACGCATCGTTGGGGAAGCTTCCATCCGTATTCCAGGCAAGGAAGCATATACATACAATTGGAGGAGGAGGAACCTATCTGTTAGTGTTGAGGTCTCGAAGCATCTGACTGATGGTACCGAACCAATCATTCAATCAAGAATTGCCTTTACTGATATCGTCCCTTTTAGATCGTGCCGAATCTTCTTCTAGAGAGCGCCATAGTTTTTGGATTATAGGAATAATAAATTTTCCCCTAAATTTTTCAGCAAATCGGGGGGGAGGAGCACTACTTTACCTAGACGTCCAAATGTACAGTATTCGCCAGCTAACTTGATGTCCCAGAAATTACCAACTAAGAGAGACAGAGTAATAATGCCCTGCCTACTCGGCTGCTATTGGTGGTAAAATTTTGACAAACGCCAATTGCATCGAACCTTATCAGGTGTTAAGATTTTCAGTCGCGTAGCGTCACACAGTTATTGTTCCTGCTTTATACAATAAAGTGTTTGTAAAACAAACAGATATGTTTTATGACGTCAACCCTCTTGTGATCAGTCTAGATGAAAGTGATTCCAGTAGCGGCAGTGAGTCAGATTCTTGGTAAAGATAAAAACTGTTTATACCTATTCTTAGAAATATACCTAGCTTAAATAATTTCCCATTATCTTGTATTTATTTTATTCTCATTACTTCCTGGAAGAAATTATTTAGTTTCTAACAAATTTTAATTATAGTCCGTCCGGAAATATAAGATCCTAACTTTATAATCTTCAATTAGATAAATAACATGTTATTGTAATGGGTACCTTATTGTTAAAATATTATTTATGTACTCAGAATTCAGGTATAAAGCAGATCCGTTTCTATTAAAATCAATATACCAATAATTATAACAAAGAATTAAATATTATTTATTAAGTTAGGATCATATATTTCCGGACGGACTTTACTTTATTAATTGTACAAGTTGTGTTAATTTGTAACAGAAAGCGTATCCTCAGAACTTGTACGGCACTGTTTACAGTTATAGGGTGGGCGGCGTCAGTAGCTCCCTAGAAAGCATTTAGGACATCAAGTTAGCTGGCGAATACTGTATGCATTTTTAAAAAATTTCGCAAATAAAAGTTTTTGGTCTCCTCAAGTATCTGTATACTTTTTGGCGTTTTTGGTCAATATATAAGGTTTGTTTCAACTGGCATTTAGGAACCAATCTGGAGTACTGTATAGTGCGCAAACTGGAATTGAGGATAGGCATATCAACACACTTGCGCAAACGATACCTAGAACTGTTCTATCGCCAGTTGGAACTAACCTATTGTCTATAGTTGACAGATCTCAGAACACAGTGCCGGGGTAAATTTTTTTTGATACCCGAAAAACTTTTATCAATTTCAGAGTCCCATCTTTATATCTGTTACAGTCTCCTAGATACTATTTCTGACAAGAGATTATTTGTGGGAGGGTATCGATGGGTCCACGTATTTATTTTGTCTCCAAGAGCTTTTTTAAAAAGTGTGAGATAAATTTGGGAATTTATGTTTAATGTAATTCTGCTTGAAATTATGGTCGGAACAATTTGAATTCCCTCTAGGAATATGTATAACGAATGATTCTACTTTATTGAAATATCAACGGTATCTTTAATAAGTGAATTATCCTTTTATAAACTGACTTGCTCGAAGGAGAACCAGACCTGACTTCAAAATAATGTAATTCTAAGAGAAACAAGAGAACAGTTATTAAAAATTCTCTCAGGATTATAACTGGGTTGTGTGCACTCTTAAAAATAATTTCATAAGTATTTTTTTGCTTTCTCCTCTTGTTAATATACTAAATTTATTTTTACATTATTTATGAGACAAGCCGGATCTTAGTCTCCTTTATGGTACAGTGTGTGGCTTTTAACATAAAATGAAATTGTGTTTTATAAATTTCTTTCTTCTCATGTACTTTTACATTACTTAAAATTTGTATTTTATACCGGGTGATTCTATAAGTGTACCATATCTCGGTTACCGTATGTCCTAGAGTTTGGAACAAAAATTCTTATGAGAAAATCGGCTCTGAAAAAATGAGTCCATAGTTTTTCGCTAGGTGACGCAATCTATCAATTACAAAATATTTAATTGGATTTATTGCAAAATATTCCTCAATTTAGGTTGGTAAAAAATATCAAATTTAGAAACTACTGTCCTTATTCTACAACATTTTTCTATATCACCTATTCTGAAGTGGTGGGGGAAGTGTTCTTTCGTTTACATGAAAAAAACTGTAACTTCCATATGCCTGGACCGATTTTAAAAAATATAGACTCCATGCATAGAGTATTAAAGGTAGATTCCAGAAACAAATAAGAACAACACTTTGAATTTTTCAATCGGCAACTAGAGAGCGTTATGTAACACATAGCTCTATTTATGTTTTTCTGCTGAGAAATTTCAAATGAAATGCTATAATTCTAAATAGCTTACAAAAAGGCAAATAAAATGACTTATTGACCTGTCAAAACCGCGATCTGATATCTCTTGTCATTCCAAAGATATTGGCATTTTTTGGTGAGGTACTCTGAAATATTGTTGTGGGCGATTCATCATTCAATTTTAAGACGAAAAGTTCCTATAATCATGTGTGCTAAATTTTGTCGTTTGAGATACAGAGTGTTGACTTTTTTTGTAATAAACGACCTGTGACTGTATTAGTGACACTAAGTACTATGGTTCGTACATGACGGCGCTCCTCCACATTTTGCAGTAATCTGGCCACTTCTTTTCCGAAAGTTATGATATGGATAATTTCTGATATACTTCCGAGAAATCGCCTTATTGATCCACCCGGTACAATTGAATTCAAAAGTTCACGTCTCCCAGGGCTTTTAACAATATTATAGAATTTCCCTTCCATACACTTTTTGAACCAGCATTCCTTTTACACTTCCTTACTTTCTATACACTTTTTCATTGACAAATATTTGATTTTGAATTTTTATCGATTGATTTTTTCATCGAGACTTTCTTATAGTGTGAAGAGATAAATTTATATTTAATTTTTAAAGAAAATTCCTAATTTCACCAATTTTAAATAAGAATAATATACATTTATAAAATCCTAATAAGAATTTCGGTAGGTATTTTTGTGGGTTCCTATTAAACTTGAAATTAAATTTCAGCGATTTTATAATGCTTCAGGATTTACCTACAGCTCAAAAGGGAAATCTTTTCTCATTTATTTTTTATACTTCGCTTAATTTCTCTAAGTCGTATTCAAAAGGAACATCAAATTTTAATGATTACAGATATTTTTTCATTTTCAAAATATCAAATCTCTTACAAAATACTTCCCCGTTAAAAACACTCAACCTTCTTCCAACAGGCTAGATTAGATTAGATTTGTTGAGTTCTATTTCACTCAGACCTTATCAGATCTATTGTAGTAATCTGCATCTAGATTACATTCTTTTTATGTAGCCAATCAGCAACGAGAATGAACCATTCATGTAGTTTTTTATCGGCGATTTCTCCTCGCCTAGTACTAGAAACAGCACATTCGTCAGGCAGTTACACTGGCAAAGAATGTGCTCTGCAGTTTCCTGCTCTAGGTGACAGCATCTGCACATAGCTTCGTCTGTCAACACCATTAGCTTTGCGTATGTTTATGAAGCTTAGAGTTCCCCGATAACCACCCACAGAAAGGTCCTAGTCCATTGACCTTGTCTGGTCACTACAACCGCCTTTTCTTTGTCGTTATGACCCTCGAGGCCTAGATTACCGTGACCTTGCAATGGTCAGTTTTAACAAGACCTCCTCAATCGCAATTGTGAGAGTAGCTCTCTCAAACTAGCAAGCTACTTAACAGCTTGATCACTTTTACTTGCTGTACAGTATTCGCCAGCTAACTTGATGTCCTAAATGCTTTCTAGGGAGCTATTGACGCCGCCCATCCGATAACTGTAAACAGTTCTGAGGATACGCTTTCTGTTACAAATTAACACAACTTGTACAATTAATGAAGTAAAGTCCGTCCGGAAATATATGATCCTAACTTAATAAATAATATTTAATTCTTTGTTATAATTATTGGTATATTGATTTTAATAGAAACGGATCTGCTTTATACCTGAATTCTGAGTACATAAATAATATTTTAACAATAAGGTACCCATTACAATAACATGTTATTTATCTAATTGAAGATTATAAAGTTAGGATCTTATATTTCCGGACGGACTATCATCAAAATTTGTTAGAAACTAAATAATTTCTTCCAGGTAGTAATGAGAATAAAAGAAACACAAGATAATGGGAAATTATTTAAGCTAGGTATATTTCTAAGAATAAGTATAAACAGTTTTTTCTTTACGAAGAATCTGACTCACTGCCGCTACTGGAATCACTTTCATCTAGACTGATCACAAGAGGGTTGACGTCCTAAAACATATCTGTTTGAAGTTCTCTATCAAAATATGAGTCTTCTATTGTTATGACATGGTCACACCTTTTTAATGTCTTAAAATAATTAAACACTCTATATATCACTTGACGAGTTTGTCCTTCAGTACATTTACGATTTTCTTCATTAACGGCTGACATTTTTACAAACACTTGATTGTACAAAGCAGAAACAATAACTGTGTGACGCTACGCTACTGAAAATCTTAACACCTGATAAGGTTCGATGCAATTGGCGTTTGTCAAAATTTTACCACCAATAGCAGCCGAGTGGGCAGGGCATTATTACTCTGTCTCTCTTAGTTGGTAATTTTTGGGACATCAAGTTAGCTGGCGAATACTGTATCTTTGTCCACCATACTACTAATCCGAAGGCTATTGATCTAACAACCCTTGTGTATAGCCAGTTCCTAACAGGTAGTGTTAGAAAAAGTTTTCCTTACATCTTTTCTCTCACTATATCCAACATCTCTTAAAACTAATTTAATAGTTTACTAATTCAATTAAATAGAAATATTTACGAACAGAACAATAAGTACAAATTATATAGCTCAAAGTTCACTGTAAGTACCGCTTCGAAATAAAATTTCTAACTGAAAGCGTTATTATTTCAATTAGTCAGCACGTCGTAAATTGAATGGTTATTTGTTGCTATAAATTATTTATTTGAAATTAATTAACTAAAGTAAATATTAGTTTTGGTATAATTAACTGCCTTTTAAAATTACTTGGCATAAATTGATGTTCGTCGGAGAGAGTTTGGCGAACTGAAAAGAAAAAAATGGTGCGTAAGTTCATGCTGTCGATATAAATTTTATTTTCATGACCCCTTAGCCGAAAGAACGGTCTTCCAGGTCACATTTTGTGGCCTGCACAAGCTAAATCACGCTCTGATTATCTACGAGATGTTTGTGGCCCGCTAGCGAATCATTACGCATTACAGCGACCATGTATCAAGAACTATATAGCAAATGGGCTGTAGTATACTATTTTTCCTCTTAAACTTTGCCATCAGTTCCACAGCTATTATATCCCCTTTTAAGAAACGTTAAACTTGCTGTAACAGCTCCAATTAAATTCTCTATAACTCCTTCTTGGACATCGTCCAACGTCTTTTGCTACCCTTCCTGAGTTGGTACCTGCCAGGATGACAAGGTCGTCTGCATACGCTTGCAGTTCTACCCATCTTCTTTCAAGAGCGCTAAGCAAGTCATCCATCAAGAGTTACCAAAGTAGGGGAGATTTTTTTTATAAGGAGCCGTCCCTTCGCCGGCACCACCTCAGCCTCCTGGGCTTATTGTGGATACTCCTAGTATTCTGACTGCAGCCTATTCAGCCAATCCGTTCCCTGTATTAGCTCATACAGGTTCTTTGCTGGTTGGTTGTAGAAGTCTTCTGGAGTCATTTTGGGTCTACCATACAGTTTCTGCCTCCTGTGGTCCAGCGTCTCACAGTTGCATAGTATATGCAGAGCTGTTTCGGTATCCTTTTTGCATCTTCTGCATGTAAGGTCTCCGTTATACAGCCCTATTTTGTTCAGGTGCTCCTTTGTGGGAAAGTGTCCCGTAAGTAGCCCCGTTATGGTGCGTAGTTTGTTCCTGCTCATTGAGAGCAGTTCTTTCGCTACTTTTTCTGATGGTTCTTTTATGAATTTCTTTGCATTTATTTGCCTGGGCGTATTCTTCCAGTGTTTATTGTGTTGTTATTTTACCCACCCTTTTAACCATGACCTAGTTGAGCATCTGGGAATGCCCACAGCTGGTTCGGGTCCGTTCATCAGGGTTGACGATCCTGCTCTTGCGAGTTCGTCAGCTTTTTCATTGCCAGCGATTCCTTTGTGACCTGGGACCCACTCCAGTGTTACACTGTTCCGAGTCGCCAGCCGAGATGTTACCTTAGAGCTTGACTGTCACTGTAGATCCTGATCTGCCTGTTGTTGTAGGCTCTCATGTTATTTACCCTTGCACATGCAAGTATTGCATAGACCTCTGCTTGAAATACCGAGGCGTATTTTCCAAGCGAGAAAATTCCTTCATATTTGCTCGACTTGCTGTATATGCCCGCTCCGGTGCCGAGCTCATTCTTTGATCCGTCTGTGTACCAGATCAGTTCATTTGCTCTACTGAGTGGTGGTGCGTTCTCTTCCTCAAGCTCCTTTCGATCTTTGATGACAATCTCGAAGTTCTTGCGAAAGATATATCTGGTGGTCATGTGGTCTGTTGGCATTTTAAAGATGTCGTCATCCACATGCCTTTTTTCTGTGTGTCCTCTCCCATGTGCCACGTCATGGTCTGATGCTTTCTCTAGTCGGTTTAGAACTGCCCTTGCTTCGCACATTATGACACAATGTAGCGGAGGAAGGTCTAGCATTGTCTCCAGCGCCGCTGTAGGAGTAGTCCTCATTGCCCCTGTAATGCCAATGCATGCAAGTCTTTGGACCTTGCTTAGTTTTAGCATTGCAGATGTGTGTCTGATCTTTGGCCACCAGACCAGAGATGCATGTGTAATCCTGGGGATGACAACCATTTTGTACAACCAGTGTACCATGCTTGGACTAAGTCCCCATTTAGTGCCGTAAATGCATCTGGCAACCATGAAGGTTACCTCTGCCTTCTTGATCACGTGCTGAAGGTGTCGGTTCCAAGGTAAACCTGGGTCTAGGATAACCCCAAGATATTTTACTTCATCCGACAATCGTATTGGTTCACCTTGAAGCGTCAGAGGGCCAAGTCCTTCCCTTTCCCTTCTTCTGGTAAACGCAAATTATCTGTGTTTTTGAGGGACTTATGCGTAGCCCTTCTTCTACAGCCTGTTACTACATTTAAAGCCATCTGGAGTCTGTCTCTGGTTGTACTGTTGTATTTACCTTGGGATAGAATTACCAGGTCATCTGCATATCCTATGGTGTTAAATCCTTCTCTGTGTATGGTTATAATGAGCCCGTCCATGACCAGGTGCCACAGCAGTGGGGACAGTACTCCCCCCTGTGGACAACCCCTGGTTGCACGCACGGCCATTGTCTCCCCCATAAGAGTTGTTTCTATTAGCCTGCTTCTGAGCATGCAGTCTATCCATCTGCAGCTCGTGGCATCGATCCCAATTTTCCTCGTTGCCTTGGCTATGGATTCGTAGGAGGTGTTGTCAAAAGCTCCTTCTATATCTAGAAAGGCTGCGAGCATCACCTCTTTATTTTCCAGCACGTATTCAGCCCTTTTGACGAGTTGATGTAATGCTGTTTCGGTTGATTTTCCCTCTCTGTATGCATATTGATCCTGGTGTAGTGGTCTTGTAGCCAGTATACCGTCTCTGATATGTCTATCAAGAAGTTTTTCAAGAGTCTTCAGCATAAATGACATAAATGACTGATTGGTCTCAGAGCTTTAGCCGTGTCCTGTCCAGATTTTCCAGGTTTTGGTATAAATGTAGCTCTGATGCGTTGCCAAGTTCTTGAAATATGCCCTAGAGCTAGGCTAGCTCTGAGCAATTCACATACCCTGTAGTGTAGTGTGTTGCCTCCTTTTTGGAGTAGGATAGGATAAATCCCGTCTGGTCCCGGTGATTTATATGGTTTAAAGCTGTTTAGAGCCCATTTTGTTTTTTCCACGTCTACTACTGCCTTCGCTATTCGCCAGTCTATCCTGGATGCCCATCGTGGTCGATCCAGTCCTGTCACTGGGGAGTTCTGCGGTGGCATGGTAGGTATTGATCCAGGGAAGTGTACCTTAAGCAGCTCTTCCATGGTTTCTTTCTCATTTCCAGTGTATTGTCCGTTATCTTTTTTGATAACGTGTATAGTCTGATTAGGATCCTTGGAAATAATCTTCAGCACTCTGGCATACTCGTGAGTCTGTTCTATCTCTTCACAGTGCCTCCTCCAGGAGTCTCTCTTTACTTTCCTTATCAGTTTGTTGTATTCAGTTAGGGTCCTCTTATAATCCGTCCACTCTTCTAAATTTTCTTTAGTCCTATTAAACTTCTTTCTTAACTGTCTCCGTTTTTCGGCAAGTTCATTTGTCCACCAGGGCACATTCCTGTTGGATCTCTTCCTCGCCGTTGAGCAGTTGTTTTCAAACGCTGAGATAATTGCTTCCTGTGTTAGGTCTACCGCTATCTCTAGGTCTGTTGTGTTCTTGATTTTTACTATCGCTCGGTCTAAACTATTGCCTAGTTCTGCAGTAAATGTTTCCCAGTTCGTATTTCGCGGGTTACGATAGTATTCTATTTTCGGTTCAGCTCCCGAAATTTGGAAATATATGTGTCCGAGGAGGAAAGTTTTTCTGACCACAGAAGTTACTTATGTAATGAGTGCCAATCGTGATATCAATAACCTCCTTTCTGTTTGAGTTAACGAAAGTCGGTTTATTTCCTTCATTTAGTACGTTCAGATTATTAGCCGCAATAAATTCTAGTAATGAATCACCTCTTTCGTTGGTGTTGGTGCTTCCCCAGTTTAGATTGTGTGAATTGGCATCGCACGCAATGATCAGCTGCACACCCTTCTTCCTGGAGTACTTGACCAGTTCTTCGCCTTCCCTGGTTGGTGGTAGTGTGGGGTCATCGTAAGGAAGGTAGGCCGATGCGAGAGTTGCTTCTCTAGTCCCACTTCCTTGCCCCAGTGTGATGAGGACCGCCGCTAAGTCCCTGCAACAAAAATTCTTTAGTGAAAGGGCTTTTATGCCTTTCTTAACAATAATGTATGTTCTTGGCTGGTCAGAGGTTCTGTCGTGAATCAACTCACCAATGCCATCCAGTCCCATAATCTTACCTCTGTTAATCCAGGGTTCTTGAAGGAGGGCCACTTCATACTTCCCTCTCATCACAGTAAACTCCGCCGAAGCCCCTTTACTGTGATGGAGGTTCCCTTGAAGTACCCTGAATCTCTCCACCCGACGAGCCCCCCCCCCCCCCCCCCCCCCAGGACCCTGAAAGTAACCATGTTAAGCTTATAATAAGCCTTTAACCGGTTAGCCACCAAGGTCCCATGGGAGACCTCGTCGATGGAATAGGCCAGAATTTGGCCTTTTTCTTCGACTTTTCGACTCAGGAGGAGCCAGCCGTTCACCTTTAGGTTTGCATTTTGCTTCCCCAAGCGTTCTCGCACTTTTTCCTCCTGATCCGCTGGTCCAGGGATAAATACAATGACCCTGGGTCGTCTTGGGAGGTCCTTGGGTTCAACTGCTGTTAAAGCCGCCCCTTCCCATAGACCCTCCAGGCCCTCTGCACCACCCCTAAGCCAGTCAGCCGTCTCCTGGTTTGCGCAGGTCGGCCACAGGACGCCTCCGCTGAACGTTGTCCTGATGAACTGCAAGTTCGTGTCACTTCCTGAGGGGGCGGCATCGATTGCGTTCACCAGTTTATCCTGAACCAAGTCTGCCAGTTCCTGGCTAAATGTTATTTCCGGATGGCGTTTGTCAATAATCGCCATCCGTGTTCCCTTGGCGACCTCGCTGTATGAACCGATCTGTGGGGGTCCACTCCTCGGTTTTTTGCTTGGTCTTCCCCATTATGGCTTTGGGCTCATGTTCCTTAGGAGCCTGCTTTTTAGGCTTCTCCTGCGTCCATGTTCCCTCCGCCATTTTTCTCGCCTTGGTCTGCCTCCTCTTGAAGGCTCCCGAGGTCTTTCTTTCTTGCTGGACTTTTCCAAGCCCAGCGATCTTTTTTGTGATCGTATCAGTGGTTCCGGCTGTTCCCACTGATGCAACACTTTCGCTTCCCACGATGGTCCTGTCTTCTTCTGAGAGCGTGCTCTCTGATTCAGACTTCCCGTCGTGGTCCGATGGTTTGTTTCTCTTTTCTTTTGGTTCCATTTTGGTCCCACGAGTAAGGGGGAAGGGGTGTGTCTAACCCTGCGGTGCCCCCTGCACAGGGTTAAGGCTGGGTTACTACTACGCCCGGTGCCCTAGAGGAACCGTTCGTTACACTATTTGACCCTAGTGCCATTCATCCCTCAGCACGGTATCTCACACCTTGGATTTGGGTTGGTTCGATCCGATGTGTTCTGTGTAAAACAGGGCCACCACGTGTAGGTACACAGGCGGTCTTGGGAAAAGCATCCTCGAAGGTTTGCGAGTCCTTCTCTGCTAGTCCCCTGAGTCGGTGGCTAGAAGCCGACAACTTGGCCCCCAACTAGGAGAGATAGTACTCCGCCTTGTGGGCAGCCCCTGGACACCTTAAAGCTAATGGCCTCATCCTGAAGAGAAGTAGTGGCTGTTCCATTATTGAGCATGGCATATATTCAGCCGGTAATGGTTGGTTTAATGCCCTTTTCAGCCAAAGCTGAACCAATGGAGGTCATAGAAATATGGCCTGGAGAACGGTAGTGCATTGTCGATATCAAGAAATATGGCCACCTCAATCTCCGTGTTGTTAAGGGATTGTGTGATTTTCTCAACAAGGTTGTGTAACGCTAAAGCTGTTGATTTGCCAGTTTGATAAGCGTATTGGTGGGTGCTCAGGGGAAAGTTGAAAAAGTTAAAAAAGCAACAAGTATGGATCGCCTAACATAATCAATAGACAAGACATTCTCGATACCTGTCACAAATAGCCTAAAGACTGAGGTGCCGAACTAAGCAATCAATCAAGAATTGAGCATATTCTTCTAGAATCGAATCAGTATTTCGTAGCTCTATGCCAACACGATCTTAGTGAACCTCTCAAATCTCAAAAACTTCCTAGGACTCCCTAACAAGCTTGGTGCAGTGATTGACTTCCTCGAAGACTGAGGATTATATAATCTGTTGTAAATAATTTAATGTAATAACATGTAAAACAGATCCCGTGTCAGTGGCCGAGATACAAGGAGAATGAGAGAGTCTCAGTGGATATAAAGGATAAAAAATAGTTAATCAATTACAAACGAAATGGAATACTATTTACAGTTTAATTAAAATAAACGTTTTCCATACGCAGCAACAAGTGGCGTTTAGCGCAAAATTGGTTGAGGATAGAGCATCGGTGGGGCGTTGCGTTGTTTTCATTTTCCATTCTCGGTTATGCGAACGACTAGAAAACAAAACTAGCGTTATGTTCGTTTTCGTCTGTAATATATATTCGAAAATGTATAATGGATGTATGTGATTGTTATTATTTATCATCGCCAAAAGGTAATAAACTGGTTTTAAAACGCCACCATAATACCATAAATACAGATACGTTATTTACGAAAACAACCCCATAGGAAATACTAATTAATAATAATATTGCGCTTGGCGTCTTGGAGAAACGTAATAGACTTGTTATTATACCAATTATGTCTAACGTAAACAGAAATTCATCGAAAAACAATTTTAGTTCCAGTTAGGCGTGAGGGCGCTGGAGGAATTTGGTTTTTCTGTTTCTTCAACATAAACGAATCAGTGTAGAAAACAAAAGTCCACGCTACTAATCTGGTTTTGTAGATAAAAGCAACCCCACGTTTGATATGGTCCTTCGAGCCGGATTAAATAGATTAGATTATACAGGGTGTCTAGAAACTCTCCTACCAAACACAAACTACAGATACTAGATACTAGATACTCTATCCAAAATTCCTCATAAGGTAGGGAAGATGTCGCTGTTAAGTCTGTTTTTTGAGCATACTTCAAAAAAACCGTTACCTACATACTTCCAGGAGGATCCACAAAGGTACTAATGAGGACTAGGTGACGTGGGGTTGCCCTCCCCTTCCACTCTATCAGAACAGAAGACAGATTGTGTAGAATTTTTGTTCAAATAGAGCACGTAGTTTAATGTAAAAGAAAATATTTAGTGAACCTTTTCTCTCGAGCGGTTAAAACTGTGTAAATAAATTTAAAACTTTTTAAATGTATATAAAAACGATAATGTTCTGTATCTGTAGAGTGGGGAGGGTGAGTTTAGGCCCACAGCACTTATGTGACCCATTGTACAGGGTGTCCCAAATTGGTGTGTTTTGCAGGGTATCTCGAAAACTAGAAGAGATAGAAGAAAAGCAGTTAAGATGTTATGACTTCTTTTTTTGTTAAAGTAACGATAGCCTAATTAAATCTTTAGTAACTCCCTGCAGTTGGAAGATACAGGGCGATTATTGAAAACTGTCGAAAACTACAAGGTACTATAACTTCTTAATAAAGAAAAATATAAAAAAACGTTATGGAAACTTTTGATAGATATAATATTAAAGAGTTCAGAGGCGCACAGAATTTCTTTGTTAGGGGGCTCACTAAGGAAATATAATGCAAACTTATGTTGTTTTAAATGGGACACCCTGTATATTTTGACGTTTTTCCTTTCCTTTTTTAATTCTGATTCACCTGATATGACATATTATATATCTTTTTTCAATGGTTGGAGCTACAGTGCAAATAATCCATTTATAGATGTTATCAGGTGAAACACCCTTAAAAAATTGAACACTCAGTAACGAAATTTACCATTTTATTATAAGGATACTGATGTGTGACAAGCAGTGCAGGAATATTTAACAGACATAATGAACTATATTGGAATGACTCAAATCCACACTTAGTTCAGGGGATCAGGAGACAAGGCAGATTCGGCTTTAACGTTAGTTGTTTTGTCAAACATAATAAATTAGTTTATCATATATTTGATGATAAACTAACTGCTGCTGGATATATAGATATCTTGGAAATAAACTTACACCAACTTTTGGAGGAAGAAGTGTTGGCTGATAGGGACACATTTTGGTTCCAACAAGATGGAGCACCTGCCCATAATACTCTATTCATTGGAGATTATTTAAACGAAAAATTCCCTAATCGGTGGATTGCTACTTATGGACCAGTTAGGTGGCCCCCTCGTTCTCCGGAAATAAATCCTCCTGATTTTTTTATTTTGGGATTTAAAAAAAATAATATTTACAAGACTAACTTCGAGAGTAGGGAAGATTTATTACAAAATATGCATGCCGCATTTAGAAAAATAAAGCCAGTGCACATTCTCAGTTGTGTAAGATCAGTAAGAAAAAGGTGTCAATTATTATTTCAACAAAACGGAGGACACTTTGAACATTTAATGTAATTTTTACATTCTAATAAAATTAGTTATAGGAGGTAGATTAGTTGTTACAATGTTTTTTGTTGT
Organism: Lochmaea crataegi; assembly: GCA_947563755.1. Taxonomy (NCBI): domain Eukaryota; kingdom Metazoa; phylum Arthropoda; class Insecta; order Coleoptera; family Chrysomelidae; genus Lochmaea; species Lochmaea crataegi. The sequence goes on along the minus strand of OX387422.1, from coordinate 122,348,140 downwards.
TTCATAAGTTTATTGTTTTTATTTTTTTAATCTGGTTTTATTTTTCATTAATTATGATTTTGATAAATAAAATTGTCACACATCAGTATCCTTATAATAAAATGTTAAATTTCGTTACTGAGTGTTCAATTTTTTAAGGGTGTTTCACCTGATAAATAACATCCATAAATGGTTTATTTGCACTGTAGCTCCAACCATTGAAAATAGATATATAATATGTCATATCAGGTGAATGAGAATTAAAAAAGGAAACAAAAAACGTCAAAATATACAGGGTGTCCCATTTAAAACAACATAAATTTGCATTATATTTCCTTAGTGAGCCCCCTAACAAAAAAATTCTGTGCGCCGCTGAACTCTTTAATATTATATCTATCAAAAGTTCCCATAACGTTTTTTTATATTTTTCTTAATTAAGAAGTTATAGTACCTTGTAGTTTTCGACAGTTTTCAATAATCGTCCTGTATCTTCCAACTGCAGGGAGTTACTAAAGATTTAATTAGGCTATCGTTACTTTAACAAAAAAAGAAGTCATAACATCTTAATTGCTTTTCTTCTATATCTTCTAGTTTACGAGATACCTTGCAAAACACACCAATTTGGGACACCCTGTACACCCTCCCGAGGAGTTGTCCTCCTAGGTCATCGTCCATCCTGTACTTTTCAGGAAGGTGGACAGTAGTAGTTCTTTTGTGGCAATTGAGATACCAGCCAGTTCTGTTTGAACCACGCTGGTATTTTTTAAGAATCCTGTTCCCCTGTATCCTTGCTTCTCTTTCCCTCTGTAAAACATTGTTTACTCTTCCTTATCTATTCGCCCTTCTCCTCTCCATCTAATTTCTTGTAGTGCCATGACTGCTATATCATCTGTATCTGTATCTGTAGAATGGGGAGGGTGAGTTTAGGCCCACAACACTTAGGCCACATGTGACCCATTGTACATCCTCCCGAGGAGTATAATGTCATTTAGTGCCAAGCTGGCATCACCGAATGCGTATCGGCCACCTTATGTACTACCTATCTAGCTAATTTTTTCATTAAATAGTGGAATTAATTAGAAACACTTAGTTTCATTTAAAAAAGTAATTTCGTAAGTATTCCTGAGAAATGCAAAAAAACACATGTATGGGAGAAAACAGGCAATAAATAAATTTATTTCTGAAAAAACTCCCAATAAAAATAGGAAAAAGGAACGAACAAACGGATAAGAAAGGTAAACTGAAATAGCATATTATGTATTGAAATAATATGCAAAGTCTAAGCTTCATCACTGACAAAATCATCTTCATCATCATTGTGGGAGTCCGATTCATTCAGATCTATGATAACAGGAAGAAAATGAAATGCATCAACGTATTTTTCTTTTTCCCAGTCATTACTGATTAATTGATTTGTGTGCTTGATATAGGGCTTCCATTTCTCAAGAGTAACCTAAAATAAAATTTTATCTAAACATCATAAAATATTCTGTTAATAAAGGAATTTAAAAACAATTTCACTCGTTAATAAAATACCTCATTCTGGCATTACTTATTTTAAAATTCTAGCTAAAACTTCACGCAATCTAACTATAGCCTGAGGTTTTATCATGTTTGAAATACATACAGGGTAAGCTATCTTATTAAATCTTGACTGGTTCAATTTAAATCATAAAACAGTTTTTTAATTAACATTGATGAAACCAAATTTTGCTGTGCAAGGGATTCATTCCATATATTTAATACAACAGTGGCTGTAACAGGGTGAACCGAGGTTATTTGGGAATCATAGTATATTTTGCACTCTGACCATACCATCTCTATGGCATTATACTGGCAGTGATATGGTGGAAGACGTAAAACCCGATGATCCATTCTGAATAAAATAAAGAATTATGAAAATATGCAAACATATGAAATATTTTAAGAATATGCTCCGAAAATATCCCACATATATCTTTTTTTCTAGTAAGTGCCTTTTTCTTACATCCCACAGTTGATATTTCATAGCAAATTGTGGATAGTGAATTTGCTTTTCCTCTAGCCACTTCACCAATGATTGCTTCTTCCAACTTTGATTTGGTATTTTCCCGACAAAGTTTGATAATAATTGTTCAGTAAATCATTTTTCAAAATTTATGCAATTCATTGAATCATGATAATCGTCCGATTTACTACCCGACTTGGAAACAAGACTAGAATTTTCCACAAAACCATCCTCGGAACCTGCATGTAGGACAATATAACGAAAACCTTTTCCAGTTTTTTTTCTCACAGCTTTTAAAGACTCATCTTGCCAGCTTTTTCTAAATGCTATAACATGCTATAAAATTTAATAAAATCAAATCAATAAACACTTACATTTTGCATAATATAGGTAGATATTTACATTGTAGACTGCATTTAACGGTAAAAGCGGCATTCCAACATCTCTTTCTATTGAAAAGTAATTAATAAACTTCAAAATTAAACTTTGCTCTTTCTCATTATACCGGGAAGGCATTTTAAAAAATGAAAAATTAATTGAAAAGGGCGAAAATGACCAAAATACTGAACAAATCAAAATATGACAACTGAACTGTCAAAAGTAACAAATTAGTTAAGAAATACGTTAATGACGTCCTAATTCCGTCTCATCCATTCCATGAGAGCAAGATAAAGTGTGACAATGTATGACGTAACGGCAAAGGATGATATTAAACAAAGTATAGCTATCCAGTTACAATGTCATTTAGTGACATTTAATATTTTAAATTCAGTTTTTCACTTTTCAAAATTTTAGTTTTTTTCAAGCATGGCTGCTTTTGTAAAACGTGTATTTAAAAAATACGTTAAACCGTGCTGGTCCTCTATTCTGCTTTCTCTGGTCGCCGCCTTTTGCTTTAAAGTGTATTTCGAGCAAGTATTTCAAAACGATGTCCGATATTTGGTGCATATATCATACCTTATGATGATTGCAAATGCATGTGGTGCTGTATTATTAGGATATAGTAAGTTTTAATGTTTTTTTAATGAATTGCAATCAAAATAAATATTTTATTTTCCATATAGCGAATGACGTCTCCTACTGCGATCTTCGTATACTTCTAGACTACGCCCAGCTGGTACTGAGTCTTCCGCTAATGGTAACCGAATTCTTATTGAAAAATGAAATTGCATCAATAGAAATATGTTACATACCTACCGGCATAGCAATTGCAACATTAGTTATGTTCATTATACTCGAGTATCAACGCCAAGATTTAACAGATTTGAACCTTATAACCAGTATCCTTTGTTACACCATCCTTGGATACAGTTATAATCTATATACTGTTCTGGCTGGCTTGTGTTATGGAATATATTACTTTGTTATCAAAAGGAAGGAAGGATGTTGCTCAAAAAAGGCTAATCAATTTAATTTACTAATGTCGGCGTTTGCTTTATTGTCGCTGTTATCGTTGGATCCAAATTGCCTTTCTTTGGAGGATTAAGGTGGCCATGCGTAAATTTATTGTGATTAATATGTAATATACGTAAATAAATGTTCTTATTTATCTGTTGTCGTCATGTTTATTAAGACGCTCGCGAAAAAGTGTCTCACTGTCAGAAATATCTCGATTAATAATTTTCATTTGTATCTTGTAATACCTAGGTCATCGTCCATCCTGTCCTTCCAGGAAGGTGGACAGGTCACTAGGAGACATCTCCTTTATATCGGCAGGTGTAGGCCAAGACTCACCAAACACACACTCTCTTATTGACGATAACTTCCGGCACTCTCATAAGACATGCCTGACAGTTTCATCTTCTTGTTCACACATTCTGCATAGAGGTGTGTCCACTAGCCCCATAGTATGGAGGTGTTTCCTTAGTTGACAGTGGCCAGTCAGAAATCCTACTGTTAAGCGTAGGTTTTTCTTGGTCATCGCCAAATATTTCTGCGGCTCCAGCTTCCCTGGGTCGCCCAAGGTGATCCTGGCAAGACTACATCCTTTGATTCCATCCCATCGCTTTAGGGATTGAGCATGGGTGTTCCGCAACTGTCGAAGTCGTCATGCCGTAGGTGTCACTGGGTCCTAAAATTTTTAGTCCATCAGCCGCTTCCCTGGCCAAAGAATCGGCAATGCGATTACCTTTACTCCTGTCATGCCCTTTAACCCAACTCAGTATAATATTGTTACCGAGGCGTTAGCTAAATCTTGGTGGCACTCTAATACTAGCCCTGATGTAACATGTTGTCTGTTCAAAGCTAATAGGGCTTGTCTGCTGTCAGTGCAGATTGTTATGTTTTTGCCAGAAATTCCTTTTTCTGGTTAGTTCCTTTGTGGCAATTAAGATACCATCCAGTTCTGTTTGAACCACGCTGGTATTTTTTCCCATTCCCCTCTTAATTCTTAGGCTAAGTGATCTGGAGTAAACTCCACATCCTGAGCCTTGAAAAAAACCGCTACCTACAAACTTCCAGGAGGATCCACAAAGGTACTAATGAGGACTAGGTGCTGTGGGGTTGCCCTCCCCTTCCAATTTATCAGGACAGAAGTAAGATTGTGTAGAATTTTTGTTCAAATAGAGCACGGGAATTTTGTAGTTTAATGTAAAAGAAAATATTTAGTGAACCTTTTCTGTCGAGCGGTAAATAAATTTAAAACTTTTTAAACGTATTTAAAAACGATAATGTTCAAACAAAAGAAAAGTGGAACTGGACAAGAATTTATAAAGTTTGGTTTATATAAAGTATTGATCTAGTGTCAATATGATAAAGTTTTATGACTTTCTCGGAAGTTTTATATAAACTTTAATCACGTTATGTATTGGAATTGGAAAGCAAAAAAAGGAACGAAATGATAAATTTTGTTTATTCCCTCAAGAAATATAATAGTAGATGTAATAAAATTTAAGAGATCTCATTTGTAGACTTAAAAACATGAAAAATTGCCATCGATAAATTAAAATTTTTTCCTCTGTAACCGAGATAACGTTCTAAACTAAAAGGGCTTTAATTGAATCAGTAAAGGATTTTTTTGGTTTCAGATGTCAAAATCAGCGATTTTACCATGGGGAAATTGTGGAATCGTAATACGACAAGTTAATTGAAAATTGTAAATTTAATTGGTAAGTTCCTAAAATTTTTTTAAAATACTTAAATCTTAAATCAGTCTACGAAGTTCATAAATGGATGTGTACCTTTTTAATTTTATTAAAAACTAAAGTACATACGTTTAAAACTAGTATGGTTTCCTCTAATATCAATTACAGCCAAATAACGCATACTTTCAACAAGGTAAGTGAGTTTTTCCAAGGGTGGCTTTAACATCAATAGCTACTATTATGATAATATACACATATAGTTTGGGGGTTGTGAAAGGAATGCGGTCGAAAACATTCGATATTGCCACGTTTAACTATGAAAACGCTAAAGTGCTAAGTATGTAGTGATAATAATTAGAAAATGGACTTTTTATTATTAACAATATGTCAATAATGATTAAACGTTAGTTCTTTAATGTGCTTGTTTAATTGGATTTTGTCTATTAACATTATTTTTTCAATTTCTTAATATTAAAAGATGAACACTTTTCCAAATATGTTATGGGTTTTCTTCAAGCCGGCAACGTCGTCCGAAAATCATAATTATCACGCCCTCCGGACTAACTCAATTGGTGAATATTTATCGAACCGTTGCTAAGTAACCTCCTGACTTCCTATTGGCAAGCGCGTGCGTGTGTTCTTCCCTCTCACCTCGAAAATTGACTGATATTGATTATCCAGTGGCGTTTATGTTGTCAGTATTTACCTTCCTATTTTCAGTTTTACTTGGTATCTTATTATTTCATATCCATATCGAATTCAAGTGCAATTTTTAACATTATTTGTTTTTAACAAATACCGTGTTTTTAAAAATACCTTACCATTAAAGCAAAGCATAGATCAGTTTCTATATATAATTATTATTTTTTTAACTTTTATAACAGATATCGGCCATGTTTCCTCGCCCCTTACCGATGCCGCGTAGCTTCAAATAGACTTTCCAAACTATAGATGTAGTTAATAGATTACAATACCTCGGCATAATTTCCAGTTGTTCTGGTATTTCTAGGAAGGCAGCGGAACACCTAGTAAAAAAGAGCCAACATGCTCTAGGCAGCGTTAGATCCATTATATCTAGCTCAAAGACAACCTCCTGGCAATCTGGCATAAACCTATATAATTCTATTGTTTTAAATAATGTTTCTTATTGCATCCCAATCTGGGAATAAGGTACATGGATATTGTCGAAAGAGTACAAACTGCGTTTTTTCTTGTTGCTGTTCCCAAAAAACACACCAGATTATTATGTACGAATGGGAGTGAGTCTTATGTTCGATTTGGTATTAACCCATTTTAAGAAAAAATGCTATATTTGACATATGTCAAATTAGTAACATATGTATATGTACTCATGTGAGTACAATGGGCACTACAGCGTAACTTCATAATAAAAAATAATTATTCTAAATGAAACAATTTAAAACATTCCCTCTCAATACAAAGAGTGACATTACATTTCTCACAGCACCTGCGAATTCGTTGATGGCATTTGACACATCTCAGTTGTTTAGCCAGTTTTTTTGGAAAGTGTCCTCCTTTATGTCTTCTAGCACTTGGTAAAGTTGTGCCGGCTGGTTTGTCTGTGACTACAATAGATTTAGTATAACAGGTCAAGTGTCTGACCAGAGTTCTTTGAAATTGAAGCAAAGGAATCTGCTGATCCACATTGGCCAGTTGGTATAACCTCCAAGCGTTAACAACTGCAGCGTTTATAAAATTGGTGAACAGGACCCACCACCACTTTTTTCCTCGTACACTAATTCTGTAACAGTTCAGTTGTTGATCATGTAGATCTACTCCGCCCATCGACTTTTGAATAATGTAGGTTATGATATGTCAACTTTGCGCTCAGCTGCGGTCGACCAGCGTTTCACCTTTCCAGTGGGTTCTATGGTGTCAAAATTGGTCGCCATAGTTACAATGTTGTTGTCTTTCCATAGTACAAATAAAAGGCCACGTGTTTGTGCTCAAAGTACCCTCTTTCTCTCTTTTGCAGTAACTTTTTGTTGGTGAGGGGGGCACAGTTTTGTCCTATTGTCTCTTATAGTTCCAGTAGCTCGAATACCTTTTTCTTTTAACGCTACAAACAGATCGTAACTCGTAAAAAAGTTATCAAAAAACAACTTATGATCTGATGGCGAAGCGACTGCTTCTACCATGTTGAAGACCACTCTGGATCCCAGAACATTTTTGGTTCCACAGTAAGTATCCACAGCATAGCAGTAACCGGTAGCACTGCAAAGTAACCAATTTTTGTAGCCAATACGATTTGGCTTCCCTTTTATAAATTGCTTGGCTGTATGCCTGCCAAATAATTTTACCATAGACTCATCGACACATAGGTCTTGATGGAATATTCCCCATTGTTGATAATTTTGGTTTAAACGATTGGCAAGCGGTCTAAGATTTGCCATTTGATCAAGTCTGTCTAGCGTTGTGTTGACTGCAAGGTGGATAAATTTTTGAAGCTTGCTTCTTATTGCATTACATAGGACTTTTGAGAAGGCTAGTGAACTCGTAAAACGTGTAACCGTTACGAAAAGTCCGTCACGCAACAGTGTTGCCATATTTCTGAAAAGGCTAGTGAACTCGTGAAACGTGTAATGTTACAAAAAAGCGAATAAGGGTTCGTCACGCAACAGTGTTGCCAGATTTCTGAATAATTGTCAAAAATTTTCAAAATTTTGAAGATATGGTTAATAATTGCCAAATATGTTAAAATTTTTGAAAAATTGTCAAAAATTTTCAAATATGGTCAAAAATTGTCAAAAATTTGGAAAAATGATCAAAAATTGTCAAAACCTGTCAAAATTTTGAAAAAATGGTTAATAATTGCCAAATATTTTAAAAAATTGTCAAAAATGGTCAATAATTGTCAAAATTTTTGAAAAATGGTTAAAATTTTTGAAAAATGGTCAATAATTGTCAAAGTCGGTCAATAATTGCCAAAACCAATCAAAATTCGTAAAAAATTGTCAAAAATGGTCCAAAAGGATCAATAATTGTTAAAATTTTGAAAATGGTCAGAAATTGTCAAAATTTTGAAAAAATGGTCAATAATTGCCAAATATGTTAAAATTTTTGAAAAATTGTCAAAAATGGTCAATAATTGTCAAAGACGGTCAATAATTGTCAAAATTCGTCAAAAACTGTCAAAAATGGTCAATAATTGTTAAAAATTTTGAAAAATTGTCAAAAATTTTTAAATATGGTCAAAAATTGTCAAGAATTTGGAAAAATGGTTAATAATTGCCAAATATTTTCAAAAATGTCAAAATATTTGGAAAAATGGTCAATAATTGTCAAAAATTGTAAATTTTTTTGAAAATTGGTCAAAAGTGGTCAAAAATTGTGTCAATAATTTTTAAAAATTGTCAAAATTTTTTAAAAATGGTCAATAATTGTCAAAGACGGTCAATAATTGTCAAAACCAATCAAAATTCGTCAAAAATTGCCAAAAATGGTCCAAAAGAATCAATAATTGTTAAAATTTTGAAAAATGGTCAGAAATTGTCAAAATTTTAAAAAAATGGTCAATAATTGCCAAATATGTTGAAATTTTTGAAAAATTATCAAAAATGGGCAATTATTGTCAAAGGCGGTCAATTATTGTCAAAATTCGTCAAAAATGGTCAATAATTGTTAAAATTTTTGAAAAATTGTCAAAAATTTTTAAATATGGTCAAGAATTTGGAAAAATCTTCAAAAATTGTCAAAAACTGACAAAATTTTTAAAAAATGGTTAATAATTGCCAAATATTTTCAAAAATTGTCAAAAATTTGGAAAAATGGTCAATAATTGTCAAAAATTGTAAAATTTTTTGAAAATTGGTCAAAAATGGTCAAAAATTGTGTCAATAATTTTTAAAAATTGTCAAAATTTTTGAAAAATGGTCAATAATTGTCAGAACCTGTCAAAAATGCTCAAAAATTGTGAAAAATGGTCTAAAATGGTCAAAATTTTTGAAAAATTGTCAAAAATGTCAAAATTGGTCAATAATTGTCAAAAATGGTCAATAATTATTAAAATATGAAAAAATTGTCAAAATTTTGAAAAAATGGTCAATAATTGCCAATTATGTCAAATTTTTGAAAAATTGTCAAAAATGGTCAATAATTGTCAAAGACGGTCAATAATTGTCAAAATTCGTCAAAAATGGTCAAAAATTGTCAAATTTTCTGAAAAATGGTGAAAAATTCACGAAAAATGGTCATTCTATTGTGCATAAGAAGCAAGCTTCTGTCGGCGGTCCGACGACCGCTCAGCTTTTTTTTATTTCTAAAAATCGATTTCTTGACATAGCTCCTGATACAAATGGTACTCTCAAGTCTTCGTCGAGACTCCAGTATGACCTTTCACTTGGCAATTGGTGATATCCAGTTAACAATAAAATTCAAATAAAAATTGTTATATATCTCCTTTAGAAACAAAAAAGCTGTGGTTATTTTGTTGGGATGAGTATAAGTTAGTCTGTGTGACTATGTAATCAAAAACATCGTCCGTAAACAGTTTATGAAATACCTGAATTTCATTCAAATCATCTAAGTCATGCCTTAAGATTTCAACTCGTTCATTATATCTATTTGTACTATAGACATACAAATGTCGGTAAAAGCTTTGGTCCATTTAGGTTTGTCAGTCTTTTTTATCTTTTGCAGTCTTATCGACAAAGGTACAGCCTCTTCATCTTCGTCAGAGGTATACTGTAGTTCTACTTCTCCTGTAAGGTAGTGCAAAAGTTCCTGGCACAAGATCTTCTCCTTCAATATCCTCCTCGTCAGTAACAACATCAGGATCTGGTGGAAGTAGAAGCTTCAATATCCTCGAGAGCCGATGGTAAGCCTGCATATCTCCTTCCATAAAAGAGTCTCGCACTAATAGGACGAAAATCCTCATTACTATCCATATCTGTAATAAAATTACAAATTTTCTAAATTTGCTTTCATATGCCCAGTGTACTCAATTGAGCACATCGTAATTTTTTTCAAAAAAAAATTGATAAACATCTCATTTTAACACAATTATGTACATACATTTCATGAGATATTTTAATCCGGACCTGGGAATCTTTTAAGGGACACACACTTTTATTGCTTATCTATATTTAGAACAATAGGTAATAATGATAGTCGTCGGCTTATATTGATTTACGACCTTCTTAGATCTATGGTGGTACTTTACTTTCAAATTAATTTCTATTAACCCCCGTATCAGTCACTCGGTTAAAATACTAGACACATAGGACGGCTGGTTTAGTCGGAATACGGAACCGACGGCTCGCTTTTGTAGACCCAATATCAAAGTACCGACACGAAGTGACCCTTCTTGTCTTGTCCATGTTCGGTGTTCATAATCAGTCAAGATATTTATTAAATTCGCTATTGTGAGTTGGGAATTACACAAAGTCTCCTGTTGAAGTAAATATTTTTTAATATTTTATCACATATACCGGCATTGTTGGGGATTATATACAGTGCTTCTCAAAAGTCCCCTCCCACCCTCGTTTCTTTTGAATGGTGATACTTAGACTGATGAAATTTGGAGGGTGAAAATGAACTATTGTAAGCTTCTCTACTAGTGGAGGAAGTAGATGGAGCACATTTTGAACAATTATTATAAGAACTTGTTCTTAAATGTTTATTAAGTAATTAAAAGAGAAACTCAAATTTTAGTGTTTTTTTGTTTTAACCATCAAAAACATCGTAAATCCAAAAAAAATTTGTACGATTGAATAGGTATTCTAAATACCTTTCAAACGAGGTGTCACTTGCCATAAGGTCCCATTTAATATTATAGGTTTCAGTTGCTGGTGACGTCACCGATGCCTATTACGTCATCTGTTACCACTAGTAGAGAAGCTTACAATAGTTCATATAGTTTCATCAGTCTAAGTACCACCATTCAAAAGAAAAGAGGGGGGAGGGGACTTTTGAGAAGCACTGTGTAATTATAAATTATCACCAGTTTATTACACTTACATATATATTTTATTTGCTTTTTTTTCAGAATATTTTTTTGTTTTATCACTTTGCTTTTTCTGTACTTACGTGAAACCAGGCTTATTTCTATAAGATTTATATTTCTATAAGTCGTTGAAGTAGCCTTGATCGATTTGTCTCCAAAGTTGGGGTAAAAGCTTTCTAAGATCTTGGAGTGTCTGTGGTAGTGGTTCATGGGAACTGAAGGTTCTTTGTAGCTGTTCCTAAGCATGCTCAATGGGATTGAGGTCGGGCGATCGAGGGGCAGTGCCAAATACGGGATACTATGGAACCTTCAAATCGTCTTCGCACAATTCGGTCGAGCATTATCGTCTAAAAAGAGGAAAGTTGGTCCAATAGCAGCATGAAACAAACGTATAACATTGTTAATAACTTGTTGTACGTAAGTCTGCGCAGTCATGTTTCTATGAAGCAGGAGAGGCAGAAGATTTTCTGGACATCCTGTATAGGGAGTTCCATTAAAAACTTTGATATGCTGAAACCGTATGAAACGCCCTTTATATTATAAAATCATGTCTATATTAACTTTTATATGGAACTTTCGTATTTCCCCAAAACAACGTAGGTATTAAACTCCGGAGTAGAAGTTGATCACCCTGTCTATGGTAAAAAGATCTAATTGAAAGGAAGCCCTTAATCTGTCATCAGATTTCCATTTACTCGTCGGGTATTCAAAAATTTCGAGAATTCCTTCCCCCACGGAGAATTTTACTTAAAGCTTCAACTTCCAAAAGCGACTCTCCTATCTAAAAGACAACGTCCGCGTGTCAGTATTTCCAAAGAAAAGAATCTCTTTTGTGTACGAATGGGTATTTTCGGTGTTTCACATAAAATGCCCACTCTTTCTGAATCCATTTCCATTGTCAACACCAAATATTTACGTTAAACGTGAACGATTGCCTTCTCTCAAACCCCTCAAGAATGTTAATGATTTTCGCGTTTTTCCGTAAACACGATTGAAAATTGAAATTCACTGAGAGACGAATCCAATAAAATAAAATACAGATAATGTGAAACATATACGTGTACCTACACCAATAAAAAATCTTGACTAAATACAGATTAAATTGTGAGTTTTAAAAATGTCTACTAAAATCAGTCCGTTCAGTAATACGATGGTTGTATTTTATATTTTTCATACAGAGCTACAAAAAAAACAGTAGATACAGTTAACTGAACCAAATAAGAGCCCTGGGTGGGCGTGTCCATGTCGCTGTAGTTGTATTCTTGTAATAACAATCGATATTTTGAATCGATGACCAAATATCGATACTATAAGTGTCAACTGTCAAAAGATACATATATAATCATATACCCTTATACCCTTAGGTTTCGGGTTTGCATTTAATTCTCGTATATAAATTTTTTCCATTCTTTCCTGTTTCTTGTCAATGTTCTCGCCTCTTCCCATGATTTACCTCTCTCTCTTAGTATATTACCCACTATTGTATTCCATGTTTGTCTTGGTCTTCCTTTTTTTCTTTTTATTTGTATTTTTGCCTCATATGTCCTTTTAACTTGTCTATTGTTATTCATTCTCTGAATATGTCCCCACCAGCTGAGTTGTCTTTGTTCTATAAATTTTAGTGTTTCTGATTTTGTCCTTTCTTGTTGCTCCAAATGTTCTTCTCAAATATTTCATTTCTGCTGCCTGTATTTTGCTTTTTTGTTTACTTGTAAGAGTCCAAGATTCGCATCCATAAGTTAAAACTGGTCGATATATTGTATTATACACTTTTACTTTTGTCTCTTTGGTGATATCTTTTTGTTTATAAATTTTTGGTTCATGGCATAGTATAGCTTAATTGTTTTCTCTATTCTTTCATTTATCTCTGCATCTTGTTTTCCTGTTTCGTCAAAAGTTATTCCTAAGTATTTGAATTCTTTTACTTGTTCTATTTGTACATTATCTATTTTAATTTCTGTGTTGATCTTCTGTTTTCCTATTACAAGTATTTTGGTTTTATTTTTGTTGATTTCATGCCTTCTTCTTCCATAACATCTTTCCATATGTTCAGGTTTTCTTGTAATCGGTTTTCACTTCCTGCCATTAGCACCACATCATCTGCAAATACTCCTTCGGCTATCTCTACTCTTTCTAAATTTTTATACCCAACGAACATTTTCTTCACCTTCTGTTCGCTTTTTTTAATAATACTGTCCATATGTATATTAAATAGTGTTGGGCTCAGTCCCCCTCCTTGTCTTAATCCTATGTTGGTTCTAAATCCTGCTGATTTCATGTTGGTTTTTATGATAAAATTTATGTTTGTTTCATATATATCTTGAATGATTCCGATTATTTTTTTGTGTATTCCCTTTTCTTCAGTCCCATCCATACTTATTCCCTAGGTACAGTATCAAATGCTTTTTCGAGATCTATGAACGCTAGATAGGTGTTTCTATTTTCTATATGTCTCTTCTCTTCTAATTGTTTTATTGTGAAGATGTGATCCTGCGTACTTATTCCTGGTCTGAATCCACTTTGTGCTTCTGAAAGTTGATTTTCTAGAGTTGGTTTAATTCTGTTGTTTATAAGCTGTTCATATATCTTTATAATGGTATTTAGCAAGGTTATTCCTCTATAGTTTTGACATTGTTTCTGGTCTCCTTTCTTGTGTATAGGTGTGATTAAGGCTACTCCCCATTCTTCTGGGATTTTTCCATCACAGCAAGCTTTGTTGATAATTTCTAATAGCACTTCCAGTCCTATATTTCCTAGATTCTTAATCATTTCCGCTGTAATTCTATCGTCACCCGGCGCTTTCCCATTTTTCAATTTTATAACAACTCTTTTTAGCTCTTCCAATTTTATACTCTGTATTTCGGCTTCTTCGTTTTTATTTGTTCGTTCGACTTCTTCGTTTTGGTTTTCCTTTTCTTGTTCGTTATTTGGGTTTCTTTGAGTTTGTTGGTCTAACATCTCTTGAAAATACTCTCTCCATCTTTCTATAATGTCTGCTTTATTTGTTAGTATCTCTTGATTTTTATCTTTTATGTACTGTTCTTTTCCCTGCTTTTCTGTTCTTAGCGATTTTAGAACTTTATAAAATAGTTTCTGATTCCCCGTACTATCTTTTTCCATTTTGTTGCCAAAATCTATCCAGGCATTTTGTTTTGCTTTTATTACTAGAACTTTGACTTTCTCTCTTTGGTTTTTGCATCTTTCATATTGTTCTTGTGTGTTGTTTTTTAAATATTTTTTCCATTCTTCCTTCTTCTTTTTAACCTCTTCTTTAATTTCATTGTTCCACCATGCTGTTTGTTTTTTCCTATTATCTGTTTTGTAAGTCCCGCATAGTTCAGTGGCAGTGTTAATGACTACGTTTTTAAATATGTTCCAGCTCTGTTCTGTGTTAAGTTTTTTTATGTCAGTGGATTTTTCTTTTAGTTTTTCTTCTGTTTTTAGTTGATATTTTATTGCAACCGTTTTGTTTCTTAGTTTGTATGTTTTTTTTGATATGTGGCTTTCTTTCTTTACTGTTATTTGTTCAGTTTGTGTACTGTCACCTTTAATTTTTGCTTCCAGTAAATAGTGGTCACTGTTAATTTCCGCTCCTCTTTTAACTTTAACGTTAAGTATATTTTTTCTTTCTTCTTTTTGCGTTAAAACATAATCGATAATTGATTTTTCTCCTCTGCTATGTTGTACCCTCGTGTATTTATGGATATCTTTGTGTTGGTATGAAGTGTTACATATTATCAAATTTTGTAATAGACAGAATTCTAACAGTCTTTTCCCGTTGTTATTTCTTGTTTTTTCTCCATATTTTCTTCTACATTCTTGTATTTGTTGTCCTGTTCACCTACTCTACTGTTAAAATCTCCTGCAATATATATAATTCCCTTTGATTCTTCTACCGCACTTGTTAAATCTTCCCAGAATTTTTCTTTTTCTTCTGCTTTACCATTTTCATCCGGTCCATATACTGTTATGATCGTTCTAACTTTTTGTTTTCCGTTTCTTAGCTCTACAAGTAGTATTCTTTCAGATATCGCTCTATACCTTACAATTTGTTTTGTTAGTTTTTCATGTATTATACATCCTACTCCTGCCGCTGCTCTCTGATTTAAGTTTACTCCGCTATATATTAGAATGTGGTCGTTTTGCATTCGAATTTGTCCTTGCCCTTTCTTTTTTGTTTCGCTTATTGTTAGTATCTGTAAATTTGTTTTTTCAAATTCATCTATTAATTCCACTTCCTTCCCCTGTACGCTTCTAACATTCCAAGTCCCTAGTCTCCATGTTGTTGATTCATTTCCAGCTTGTTTTCCTTTCATTTTTCCCTTTCTCCTGTCCGTTTTCATGGCATTTTTGTTTTGTTCTTTTCGTTCCTTATCTGCCTTGTTTAGTTTTTTTTTGTTGTTTTAAATATTTTTTGGTATCTATCGTCGATGTTTTCCGGTGATCTTTCCCCTACAGTTCTTTTATGTCTGTCAGTAGTAGATTGTTGTTCCTCCTTGTGTTCTTCTTTATTTGGTTTATTTTTCTCAATTATTTCGTTGTTTATTACTAATTTGTTATATTTTATTATCGCCTTGTGTCCTTTACTCCTTGCTTCCTTTAGTTGGGGTATTAGTGCTCTTCTTTCTTCTTGGATATTCTTTGGATAATCTTCATCAATCCATATTTCAGTACCTCTAAGATATTTGGCATTTTTCAAAATTTGAATTTTCGTACTTTCTTTCAATAATTTTATCATTATCGGTCTCGTTCTGTTTTCTGCATATTTTCCTAGTCTCCGAATTTCGTCGACCTCTGTTACCATATCAATATTTAATCCAATTTTCTGCATCACTACTTCTATTTTTCCTTTTGTTTCGGTTTCTTCTTCCATCTCTACGTCAGTAACTCCTTTTATTATAATATTTTTATGTCTGACCGTGCGTTCTAATTTTTCTATTCTGTCTTTCTGGTTTTTTCTTTTTTCTTTTAGATTATTGTTTTCTTGTTTTACTTCTTGCAATTCTAGCACGATGTTATCCAATTTCTGGGTCATTTCTTTCATATTTGTCTCGATTTGTATGAACATTTGTTCTATTCTAGCCATATCTCCCATTTTTACTTCTTATCGCGGAAAAAGAAGACCCCGGTCAACCCGTCGGAAGTCTAACTTTTATCGATCTGAAGTTTATTTCAAATAATATTTCTTTGCCTCACTGATAGTTTTGAAGGTCTGGCAACATCGCTTTTTATCGATTCAGGTTCTATTGTAGATAATGTTCCAAGTCAATTATTTATATCAATATCTTTTCACATTCACTATATTGTTTTTTGGGTAAATACATAAAATACGTGTTTTTACGTCGGGATTTTTTTTTGGTCAGCTGAGCCTAACACTGTCAAAAGATATGTAAACAAAATCAAACTTGCTAAAAACTTAACCCTAAATATTAATAAAAAAATATGTATTGGACCAAAAATAAAACTACCATCTTTTCTAAATGTATATTTTAAAATTTAATGACTGTAGTATTGTCGTAAAAAAAGGGTCAAGTTTGTATTGGAAGCAACAAAATATGAACTGGTTATGTAGCCTATTCCTACATCTATCTGCTTACAAATCAGGATCTTTTGGAGTAGAACCGTCGAATTCAGCCATTTGTTAAATTTGTGTTTAATTCAAATTAATAGTGTGACCAATTTCGTATATTTAGATTCGTCATTTTTTCCAGTGTTCATTTCTCTTAACAACAGCCGAAAGTTAAAGTGCATAACAGTGTTAAAATTGGAATATACACTTCACCACTACCAATTAACTAAGTCTTATATATTTGGTTGTTATTGTAACGTTTATTCTAATTTATATTTACAATTAATTTATATTTACAGATTTATATGTAATTCAGTCCTTATTTAATAATTTATCTAATACACTAAACACACTAATTATAATTTATATGAGAGTCACTTAATAAACACTTTATCGAGGCGCGATTTAACTTTCCTTCGGTATCAACACTGACTGATTGACTAATTGCCTGCAGCGGCCTATTTATACTCGCGCGCCGTAATTCTAGAAATCTTTCGACGTTCTGGCGGGTGCACTGGATATTCTCGATGTTTCGTATTCTGGATGCTTCTCGAAACTTGGGCGGAGGAGCCATAGTCGTCTAATACGGGGATTTCACTGGGGGCACTAAGTGAGCAAATTAATGCAGTAGCTCGCGTAACATTATAAACAAGACTGTATGGCAATAATTTTGTGTGATTTGTCAAATATATAAATATATTAAATGCTGTTCTACTTCAATTCATTTGCTTTATTCAAACACAACAGTTAGATATTAGAAACTATTATTTAATCAACAACATTGTTAAGTTTCACATTATAAAAGAACCAATTACTAAAAATAAAAAGGTAGATATTTCATTAGCATATGTAACAAATTACATTCTAAGTTAAGTCCAAAAAAATTAAATTAATCACAAAATTGATGTGTAAAACCTAGTTATATTTTTTGTAAATTATATTACTTATTCAGGTGGGTTCACAAATAAAACAATTTATCATTTTTTTAATTTAATACAAACTTATAATCAAATATTAATACAGGGGTTCCAATTGAAAAAAATTGTAGATGACTTCATTAATTGAAAGTATTATACATTATATTTGAAAAGACATTAGATTGCAAGCAAAATTCAACATGCATTACATTAAAATTATTTATTTAGCTAATAATGAACCATGAATGTCTTATATGATATGTTCATGTAATGAATTTATATGTTATGCACAAGATATTAAAGATGAACAAAATAAAACACTGTAATTTACAAAAATGTTATTCACTTTATTATTCATCAGTCATCACTCCCACTTTCATATTCATCACTCTTACTTTCATATTCATCACTCCCACTTTCATCTGATGAACCAGTGTTGACAGTGAAACACATATTTTCCACCACATCATCTAATAGTCCATCATTCCTCCACATTTCCTCAGCTATATGGTCCACACGGTCGCAGTGTTTGTTCCATTCCGAAGAACCAACTTCATCAAAAGCTCCTCGAACTAATTGTTCTATTTGAGCAGAACTCTGAGAAACATTTTTCATTGCCACTTTATGTTTAACGCTACTCTATATTAGCTCAATCGGATTGAAGTCGCAGTGATATGGCGGCAACCGTACCACAGTATGTCCATGTTTTTTTAACAACTCATCATCAGAAGTTCTGCTTTAAGCATATCATTTGTTGTTGAGATGCCATTTGCTTCAAAACATTCTCTAATAATATGCTTCCGAGTTGATTGGGTTGGTGGCTTATTAATTTGAACACTGTAGTAAGGGGCATTGTCCATAATCACAATACCATTAGGAGGTAAGTTTGGTATTAGTTGTGTTTCTAACCAGTTCATAAAATTTGTATGGTTCATGTCATCGTGATAATCTCCTGATTTGCTTTTTGACTTGAAAATTAGTAGTCCATTCTTCACAAACCCATAACGTCCACCAGCGTGTAATATTATGTACTGTTGACCAGCTCTGTTGGATGTATACACACCAGGTTCATCTTCCGATTGCCAGCATTTACTAACACCATGGATATAAGTTTCACCCAAATAAGTAATTGGCTTCTTGTTGTGACCCAGAGCATCATTATCCCTCAACCTTCTTAAATAACGAGCCCGCCAAGCTACAATATCATTACGTTCCATCAACAATTTTCTTTTAATGTGACATTTTTTATACTGAAATCCAATATTTTTTAAATGCTTTCTTAAGGTGTCTGGACCGCCAGAGTAATCTACTTTATTTTTCATTTTATTTACCAGAATATTTATTGTTGGAACTTGTTTATCAACCGTATAGCATTCATGTACGGTTCTTTTCAAAATACCCAAGTCACAATCATCCAATTCTATTTTGTTGGCACCACCACTTTTTTGTTTTTTTGAAGGAGACACCTTCTTGCAACAGTGATTTCTCCTTTCTGATACGTTTTATGGAGGTAACTGATTTTCCTGTTGCTGCTGCAGCTAATTCTGTGGCTTTTTCCAAAGGGAATGTCCACACACCAGCAGCTTTCTGTCTATCAAAAAATTCTTAATAATATTGCGAGCTTCACTGTGGACTGTTTTCCTTGATTTTGTGTACATTTTGTTTAGGAAAATTGAACTGAAAGAAAAACAAACATTAATAGGCCTGATGAACATTAAATGACTGGTTTTTGTGTGTTGTTCTAGGTTATGTTTATTAATTATAATTATAGTACTTACCTTACTATGTTAAGTTAATTATCAAATTAGTCTTAATAAAGACTGATTGTCCTGTAATTTATGAAGCAAATAATAACGTATAAAAATATAGAAGCAGATTATAAAATAACAGCCGACATCAAATATCAAATAGAATGCAATCCAGTGTTGCCGATGTAAAAATAAATATTATCCGAACTTACAAATCAAATTATCAGAATTTGTCAAAATTACCAAAAGGTCACAGTGTTGTCTAAATAAAAGTCTGCGACCCTAGTCAATATTGAAAATCCCCAAAAACAATAGCTGTTTTATATATTATCCTTTCTGCAAAACACTGGAAAAACTATTCGGTTAGCGAAATTGTCTAAAAATCGGATAATTATCCTTACATTGACAACGCTGATACAGACACTAAAATTGATGTATATTGATGAAATCATTCGGTCATATTATTTCGATTATGTTAACAATTACTAATGTACAATCGTTAACATTGGCTCCTGATTGGCTAGATAGTCTGAAAGTAACCCTCTGCGTAACATAAACATGGAATTTAACTACCCTTCAAGAGAAGTGGCAGATCAACTTTTCAAATACGACAAATTAGCGTCTAAATGTATTTAACGCTTAATGCATTGTATATTTTCCATGCAATTACATACTTTTTTCAGTGTAACTAGCATTCCTTTGAATATACACGAATCAGCATAAAATAAGCTTATGGTAGTGATTTGCTACATTAGCATTTCTTCAGTTATAAAAAGCGTATTAATAGGCATCATTGAATTTCGAAATTTTTAATTCACTTTAAATATAATACACCATAAAAAAATTCTTCCTTGAACTTTATTTTAAAATAAGCTGAGCGTTTTTTTTTTCGATTTCTTTTATATTATTTAATTTGCCCTGTTACGTAACGACTCTGGTTACCAATTCGTTAGAACCTTTTGTGATAATCAAAGGGCCTAATGGAAAACAGCTGCATGTCGAGATTTGAAAAAAAATGTTTTTGTTCTTTTTTTACTGTCGGGCAATTTATAGAAGAAATTTAGAAATTGTTTTAATGGAAAATGAAAAATTAGAATGGAGAAATTACTTTTGATTATTTCTTTTTATTCAAAATAAAAATCAATTTTTTTTCGATAGTCTGTAGTTGCAAAATCATGGGGTGGAGCCGGGGTAATAGGGTTAGGGTGAAATATCAATATAGGAAGGGAGATATATAAAAGATTTCCTGTATCATCCCTAAATTTTTTTCGGTAAAAAATTACAGTTGAACAACCCTATAAACAAATTTGTAGTTTCTGTCAAGTTGTTTTTTCAACATTCAACAAATTTTAACCAAAATAAAACACAAGTATGAAGATAGCTGCCAATTTTAGCTGTAAACATGTTGAGAACTGCTTAACTAGCGGTTTCAGTGGCGTGCAGAATGCAGAATTCATATTAAATCAAGTTCATATTTCTATTATAATATCTAGTGATTAGGGGGTATATTGGTGTACACTGTTCAAACGAAATTTGCTTATAGCTCAGTAAACTTGGCAACTTACAATAGGGTGAGGTTGAACAAATTAGAGACAAGCTAGTTTTGGCTGATATCGGTAGATAGTGACTTGTACTATTACATACCAAAAGTCCCATTTGGTAAATGTATGACAAGTAAGAAAAAAATGGCGGCCATCTTGATTTTTTTCATTTTTTGTTAATATCTCAGTAAATTGATTTTTTACAAAAAAACATAAGGAGTACTTTTTTGTTTAGAAATAAAAAATATATACTAGGACGTTAAAAGTTTTTTATTATATATAAACCACAAAATTATTTTTTGATTTTAAGTTATTAAATTTTCAAAAAACAAGAACCTCGTGACAATGTAACTGATGCACAATATGCTCTAAACATGAGTTTGTGACCCTAGTTTCGGAAGATACTGATATAATGGTTTTGGCACTACACTATTGCAACCAAGGCCACTTGTATTTGCTTCGTCCTGGCAAATCAGGAACATATGATAGATTTACAAATATATCGAAACTACAAAATTGCCTTGGTCCAGTTAAAGACGAAATTTTATTTTTGCATGCAGTTTCGGGATGTGACACAACATCGTTTCTGTTTGGCAAAAGCAAAGAAGCATGCTTGCCTACTTTAAAGACGAATCCCCAATTGTTCAAAACGCTAACTTCATTTTATACGAAAGGCTTTTTAAAACCAGATATTTTTAAACCCGGCCTAGAGTTTCTTCTGAAATTGTATAATGCCAAAAAATCCAAAAGTTTAGACGAACTTCGGTACTTCATGTATCATAGAATAACTTCAAGGCAGGGACTTTCAAGCCAATTTAATCTAGCGATGTTGCCTCCTACCGAAAAATCTGCAGAACAACATTTACTGAGAGTTTATTATCAGGTAAACCGATAACACGCATTAAAAAATTTAAAACTTCAATTTAAAACAAACAATCTTATTCCTAAATTTTCAAGGAACAGGAAACTGGCAGGGTAATCACATGGATCCTACCGCATGGGGATGGATAAAAAGTGACAATAGTGATGGTGACCCAATTCCCATCAAGACAAAACAAGAAGATCTACTAAAACAAGTTTTTTGTAACTGCAAAGAAAGTGCGTGTGGACGGAATTGTTCTTGTAAAAAGTTAGGCATTAGGTGTTCCCCAAAGTGTGGCCAATGCTGTGGAATTACTTGTGCTAATGCTATTTTTAAAGTAGACGATGAAGAAATAGCAGACATTTTGTGAAAAGTATATTAAATTTGTTTATAAAAGAAGAATATGTTAAGTAACTTTTAATACAAATTTTTCATTTATTTTTAACGTACCATTATTTTAGGAAGCTGTAACTTTTTTACCTTTTGAGCTACAAGTATATTTTTTTTACCCAAAGATGCGTCTTTTTAAGCTCTAAAAATTATGTATTCACGTAATTTTTGGTAAGTACATAAATAAAAAAGCTATTTCATAAAAATTAAAAAAATAAAAATGGCGGACATTTTTTTCATATTTGTCATAGTGGGATCGAATGGGACTTTTAATATGTGAATCTGTAGGCTTTTTCCTACACATTAAAAAAACAATAGCTTGTCTCTAATTTGTTCTATCCCAACATCCATATTTCCTGGCCTATTATAATTTCACCCGAGTGCCAATCCTACTCGGGAACCCCACAAAATGGAGCTATCGAGCCGCATGGTCCCCGACCGGAGCCAATCCCACTAAAACCATCCCTCATTTCCAATTTCCGTTTTTGGAACCACCACTAGAGGTATACCATCAAAAACGGAAGCATTTTCTCTTCTCATTCCGCCCCTTCTTGGTATTCTCTCTCTTCTTTTTCATACTTCCCCATTACTTTTCTTACATACTTAGACACTGTATGCCAGTTTTCGTCCATTTCCATCATTGTCCTAATAAAATTCTCTTTTTGCAACTTCCATCCTACTTTCCTCTCGGAATTTCACCCCTAAAACTAAAACAGACGCTTCTACCCTCAAATATTAACTTGGCTTCTCGATTACTTTGGAAACTACAATTTATTTTAGTTTTAGGGGTCACTGTTCATCATTGTAAGCAAATTTCCTCTAAATAGTGTGTTGTCTACATTAGTGTGTTTCCTCACTCACTGAATATTAAGTTGGTTTCCGGAAATATGAACACTATTTAATATAAATTCTGCACGCTACTGAAATCGCGAGTTTAGCAATTCAACATTTTTGCAGCTATACTTGGCTGCAATCTTCACACCAGTAAAAAAACTAGGGATGCGCGATACTATCTGATATTCCAGTGTATCGATACTTTTACTTTCGATACTCGATATTTTGTATCAATACTATGCGTTTCGATGCATTCCAAGTATCGATAAATTTGTAGTGTATCGATACCTTGCGATACGGGATTTTTAGTGGTAGCGGCAAGTGGCGTTATCTATAGTGATGAGCGATATCGTGATTTTTTAATCACGTTGTGAAATGATGTCGTGCTTTTTTTAACGAAACTAAAAATAAAAAACAAAAAATGTGCAGTTTTTTGCGTTTTTCGAGCTAATTTTGAGGTTATGTGAAAAAGTCACTAATCAAAAAGTTGTAGATTTTCTTAAGATCTACAACTTTTAAAATCAACTTTTTATTCTAGGATCTCAACTTTGGCCGGAAATCGCAATAATGTCTTTTTCCACCCCCCAAAAAACCGAAAAAACGTTATAACTCGAAAAATTTCCAATATTTCAATTTGAAATTTTTTTTCATGGTTTGTGACTTTTCTAACCTACCTTCTACTAAATTTTCATCAAAATCGAACATTTTTTAACGAAACTAAAAATAAAAAACGAAAAATGCAGTTTTTTGCGTTTTTCGAGCTAATTTTGAGGTTATGTGAAAAAGTCACTAATGAAAAAGTTGTAGATTTTCTCAAGATCTACAACTTTTATGATCAACTTTTTATTCTAGGATCTCAACTTTGGCCGGAAATCGCAATAATGTTTTTCTCCACCCCCCCAAAAAAAAGTGTTTCACCGAAAAAACGTTATAACTCGAAAAATTTCCAATATTTCAATTTGAAATTTATTTTCATGGTTTGTGACTTTTCTAAGCTACCTTCTACTAAATTTTCATCAAAATCGAACATTTTTTAACGAAACTAAAAATAAAAAACGAAAAATGCAGTTTTTTGCGTTTTTCGAGCTAATTTTGAGGTTATGTGAAAAAGTCACTAATGAAAAAGTTGTAGATTTTCTCAAGATCTACAACTTTTATGATCAACTTTTTATTCCAGGAGCTCAACTTTGGCCGGAAATCGCAATAATGTTTTTTCCACCCCCCCAAAAAAAAGTGTGTTTCACCGAAAAAACGTTATAACTCGAAAAATTTCCAATATTTAAATTTGAAATTTTTTTTCATGGTTTGTGACTATCAAAGTTACCTTCTACTAAATTTTCATCAAAAGCGAACATTTTTTAACTAAACCAAAAATAAAAAACGAAAAATGCAGTTTTTTGCGTTTTTCGACCTAACTTTGAGGTTATGTGGAAAAGTCACTGGTGTAAAAGTTGTAGATTTTCCCAAGATCTACAACTTTTATGATCAACTTTTTATTCTAGGAACTCAACTTTGGACGGAAATCGCAATAATGTCTTTTTCCACTCCCCAAAAAGGTGTTTTTTACCGAAAAAACGTCAAAATTAGAAAAATCTCGGATCGTTAACGTATCGAGACTTCGAGTATCGATAAGTTAATATTCGATATTCTACTGTATCGATACTTTACATTCCGATCCGTATCGATACCTAATATCGATACTTTCTAGTGTATCGCGCAACCCTAAAAAAAACTATAAAAATAAACAAAATAAGAAATGTCAAAAAGCTTGAATGGTGTGAAAAAATCTCAGGCAATCTTGGAATTTGTCAAAAAAGTACTTTTCTTGGAAATATCTATGGGTTTACCCAGTTAGTCAAGGTAAAGATTAAGACAGGTAAAGGTATCAAATTTCTTAGAGGGTTAACCATTCTATATTTTCAATAGTAATCCATTTATTACCAGTTTTTTTTGGAAGGACTCGTAAGCACTTCCTTGACCAGGTCATAACTTAAATAATTTATTTTAAAACATCCCAGATTTATTAGGAAGGAATTTAAATTGAAAGGTACTGGCAAAATATAGAATTTAAACCTTCTTTTCAATTCAATTCAATTCAATTCAATTTATTCACTATTATTAAAGTACATGGTGTTTTTTCTATTACAATTTCATATAATTATTTTCAAGTAGCCTACGGGAGGAGATCACACTAGGCTAGGAAGTCTGTCTCGTAACTCCTCGCATAGGATACTAACATAAATTATGTAATATGTACCTGTAACATTTTAGGCAATATTATTTATTATTAAACTAGTTATTTTCTTTTATAATTTTGTCTCAAGTGAGAATGGAGAGACAAGTATAAGACAATTTTAATATGAATATGTGTGGGGCATCTTTAACAAATTTATATTGTGTTAAATTTGTTCGGATTGGTGAGTATAAATTTTTCTACTTCTTTTTTGAATATAGTGTATTTTTTTATTTCTTTTATGTATTTTGGTAGTATGTTATAAAATTTTGTTGCTTGAAAAGGGGAAGAGTGTTGTGTAGTAGTTTTGTGAAAAAATTGGATCCGTACATCTAAGTTCATAGCTGAGCGAGTGTGATATATTAGTGGTGTCAAATTTGTTTTTTTCTTTAAACAATGGTTAACATATATTGATTGGATATTGGATATATTAGTTTCTGTATATAAGAGGTCAGTTGAGTAAAGTCTACCTTTTCGGTAAATAATTCTTAATAGCAAATTTTGTGCAACCTGTAGTGTATTGAGTGTCGTTTTGAAAGCTGCACCCCATACCGAAATGCAGTAAGAAATAATAGATTCCGCGAATAAATTACATAAATTTACCAAATTTTTCTTGGACAAGATATCACGCAGGTCATAAAATTTGAAGATTAAAATACGTATACGCCTAGCAACATAACTAATATGTTCATTCCATTTCAAGATATTTTATTGATTTTGCTCTTTCTATCGAATAACAATCACATTCTTGTTGCTTATTGCAACTTGTTTTGTGTAATTTAATAATTAAGTTTTTTGGCTGATCATGCATGGTTGGCGAAAAAGTTATGAATTTAGTTTTTTTGATATTCAATGACAGTTTGTTATTATTGAACCACATATACATTTTCTCCATTTCTAGTTCAGCAATACGTTTAGTTTCTTCCCATGTTAGGGATGTAAATATAATTGCAGTATCGTCTGCGTAGGATATTAAATGACCCTTGATTTTATTTATCTTTGTTATATTGTTTATGTAAATAAGGAAAAGTATAGGGCCTAAAACCGTACCCTGTGGTACTCCTGTTACGACTACAGTCTCAGAACTTACTTCATTTTGTATTCTTACCCTTTGAGTTCTTCCCAATAAGTAGTTCCTCATTAAATCTATAGCTATACCTCTAATACCATATTTATTCAATTTTTGAATTAGTATATTATGATTAACCGTGTCGAAAGCCTTGGCCAAGTCTAAAAAAATTGCTAATGTTTTATGGGATTTATCCATGGCCTCTATAGTGGTGTTAACGAAGTCTAATATGGCATTTTCGGTGTTACTATTTTTTATAAATTCAAACTGTCTATTGGTTATTATATTATTTTTGTCTTCATTCAATTTTCAATTATTCTTTTCTTAAAACGTTGTTCAAATATTTTAGCAGCATTATTTATAACAGATATCGGTCTGTAGTTTTCAAGCCGTGATTTATTTCCAGATTTAAATATGGGGGTAATAGTTGAACATTTCCATTGATAGGGAAGTTTGCCAGTCAAAAAACATTGATTAATTATATGCCTTAGCGCAGTAATAATATTGGAATGAATTGTTTTTAAAGTTTTTGATGTAATCCCATCTGGACCTGGAGCTGTATTATTCTTGAGATTAGAAATTACTGATATTAATTCATTTGTTGTAACAGGTTTCAAAAAAATTGATTGTTTAACGTTTAAGTCTGTTAAGAAATTGTCTGGTAAGACTTGTTCCGTAATTTTTCTACACATATTTTTGCCTATATTGGTGAAAAAAGTATTAAACTCTTCTGATTTTATTTTGTTGTCTCTTATAACAGTACCATTTTCAAGAATAATATCTGTATCACCAATATTATTTCGTCCTTTTTTTCCACAAACTTTATTTATTACATTCCAGATTTTTTTGTAATTTGAACCAGCCTCAGTAATTTGGGTTTTATAGAAGTTATTTTTGGTTTGTTTGATTAGTGTGTTGAGTTTGTTCCTAAATTTTTTGTATTCTATTTCAAGTTCTTGTGAGTACTGTTTTGCTAATTTCTGTTTTAGGTAATCTCTTCTATTTATAGAGTTTATTAGACCTGTGGTAATCCACGGTTTCAATTTGATATGCTTTTTATATTTTACTATTTGAGTGTTTGTAGCCATTGTAATGTAATGATTAAGTTTATTAATATATATATTATAACATAATTGGGGGTTTGTTTCTGTTATTATACTTTCCCAATTTTCATCTAGCAGTAATGAGTTTAATCTATTAAAATCAATTTTAGTTATTTTCTTCTCGACTTTTAATTGTTTTGGTTTATTTTCTGTAAATGAAATGTCAATAAAAGGTGCAAAATGATCTGTGATATCTGTATGGAATATTATAGGAGTGATATATAGTTTGTCTTTTAAACAGTTTTCTTTTCGCACAAACATGTGGTCTATAGTAGATTTTGAGTCTTTGGTGACCCTAGTAGGTTTGTTTATGTATGATAGAAATCCATGTGACGCTAGAATATCTAAATAATAGTTTGTGTCATTACTATTTTTATTTAGGATGTTTATGTTAATGTCTCCTACATATATTTCCATATTTTGTTTGTGTATTTTTGATAGATAGTTTTCTAAATCATTTATGTAGTTCCGAGTGTCTGTCGCAGGAGGCCTGAAGTATGCGGTCAATCCTACCTTATTATTTTGTGAAAGATATTTAACTTCAAATGTAATCCTTAAGAACTGACTGTCATTTACCGGTATTATCTCTATATCCGCTGATATATCATCTTTCACATAAATCATTACTCCGTCACATTTGTTGATTACTGATTTGTTATAGTGGTTTGTAAAATTTGCTATAAAGAACTGACTTATGTTCTCAATATTTCTTGTTTCGGAAAGAATGATTATATCCAAATATTTATAAGCCATTTCGATATATATTAATAGTTCGTCTAGATGTTTTTTTAAACTTCTTATTTTAAAATGTAATACACTAAGAGAATTCTTACCCTTCTCCATTCTTTTGTAACGGTAAAAGTGTGCTTTTAGTTGGGCGCCAATTTGTAACGGTAAAGGCGCCAATTTGTAACGGTAAATGCTGTACCTCACAGGGCACCAGCTCGAAGGGCTCCGGCTAGAGACTCCTCTCATGGGTGATTCGACCCCAAGTTTATGTCTCACAAGGATAACAGAAGGGTTGTAAAAATTGAGGGCGCCACTACCTTTTTAACGATAAAAAGGACTAAGAAAACTAAGGCGGAAAAGGTAGAAACGCCTTGTAAAATTTAAATGAAAGTTAATAATTAAAGTGACCCTGGGCGGATCTCCCT
Source organism: Lochmaea crataegi (assembly GCA_947563755.1). Lineage (NCBI taxonomy): Eukaryota > Metazoa > Arthropoda > Insecta > Coleoptera > Chrysomelidae > Lochmaea > Lochmaea crataegi. Next base: position 122,319,706 of record OX387422.1, on the reverse strand, counting down.
CAACTTTTATAGTTGAGGATTTTAATAAAAAAAAGAATTAAAAACAAAGTTTTAATTTATTCTGCCACAGGAAATGAATAACGGAATTTAATAGAGGAATTTGTACTTTTATAGGTACTTAGCTTAGATGAAGTGGTTTCCTGGAGAAGAAGTCAGGTCTTGATCCGAACTGATGAGTTCTGTTCTAGGGCGGTAGTTTGGGGGTTCTATCCTTGGCTATATTCTTGGGGTTATATTCTCCGGTTGAATTCTTCGGTATATATCCTCGGCGTTATATTCTAGCCTAGGGTTATATTCTCGGCGTTAAATTCTTGGGTTATATCCTAGCCTAGGGTTATATTCTCGGGTTCTATCCTAGCCTAGGGTTATATTCTTGGCTTATATTCTCGCCTAGGGTTGTATTCTCGGGTTCTATCCTAGCCTAGGGTTGTATTCTTGAGTTATATACTAGCCTAGGGTTATATTCTTGGCTTATATTCTCGCCTAGGGGTTGTGCTTACCTAGAAGTACAAGTGGATCAGGGATATGTAGGAACTTGAATGTTATGGCACATTATGTTGGTCAGCTTTTCAGGTTAAAGAAAAGGAAGGCAGTTATTTGAAAGTCAAAAAATTGAATTAATTTACTGAAAGCTTTCCAACATTATATGTCCCATGTTAAAACAGTAAAAATAGCAATTATCGGCTAAATAAAAAAATATACTAATGATCCGAAAGAAACTTATGATAGCAAAAAGTTGTTTATTTAGTTATATGAAAAAATACCGTGCCTAGGAAATATATGAAACCGGCACTGGCGTTACGAAAGAATATTTTATAGGTTAACGGTAATTTATAAAAGTGTTATTTTATAATTAAGAGTTATTTCGCAACAGAAAAAGCTTGAAAATATTTGTATAAAAGTAAACAGTGAATTATAAAAAATTAAAACTACCATATTAGTATAAAAGAACAGTTTATGACCACGTGTTGAATTTAATTTCGTCTATCTCTGTAAAAAAATGAAGAATGCATACGAAAATTATATCAGACAGTACTTTAGAAGAAGCTTATTAATTATAAATTATGATTTTGAACTTACCACAGCAAAATTCCTAAGATAGATACTTAAGATATGAAAGATAGCGAAAGATGAACTGTCTCCTTAGGCGGACGATAACAAAAAGGGGTGTTTAACGTGGCGGTGTGCAAAAAATGGAAGCGTCCGTTGGCAAACGTCAATTGTCTTACGTTCGGGGTAGAAGAGTTTGGGATCACAGAACTATAATTGGATGTGGCTAGTGACGACGAGCGCTAATTAAAAGGATTTATTCTGCAAAATCGAAACAGGTCGATAGACATGTTACACTCTCTCGAAAATAACTACTAAAATTTTCACATATTTCTGTTTCGATTGTTTCAACTCCATCTAAGACATTGATAAAATCTAGCATTTATCTGTCTAATCAAAAATAAACTCAATTTCAAGTGAGCTATCCGTAACAATTTAGATGATTCTATATAGTAAGTAATTAAAAATTAAAAAAATTTAAAAATGTATTGAAATAGCAGAAATAAACAATAAACAAAACAGGATACCAACAAAAAAGAAAAAACAAAAGAATAATAATGTGAGAAATAGTGGGTCTATCATTAACATTGATATATCAGAACGATGTCTTATAATTACAATCTTATTATTTATGTTTACGTAAATTTTACCGGAATTAGTCCACGCATTCTTTACTACAAATTTCGAGGCAGCTTCGTTGAGTAGTTCTACGCGTGAGGCGGTTAGATCTTCTTTGATTACTATTCCCGTACCTTTCAGTAGTTTCTTTTTGTTGTAGATATTGGTTTTGACTTCATGACTATTCAATTTGAGGTATACACCTCTGGATTTTTCTTCACTTTTTCTGCCGATTCTGTACCAAACTTGGATATCGCTAGATGTAATTTGCAAACCCATTTTAGACTTTATAACTTTAAGAATAAGTTCTTTTGTATTTTCTTTTCTATTTTCTTCTACATTGAATATTCTTAAAGACATCGATCTGTTAGACTGATCCATCTTGTCTAACTTTTCTTTCATCAATTCCTTCTCAAGTTGTATGTCGTTTAGAGATTCTCGTAATCCTTTGATTTTCTCCTCATTTTCAGAATTAAGTTCTTCTAGTTTTCTGTTTACTTCAACCAGTGACTGTGTCTATTATTGTTAATCTGTTTTCAAACGTTTTTACCATGGAGGCTATACAAGGAGATCGAACTCATACGGGAAAATTGACAAAACCTGTCCTCAAAATCGTCGATCTAAGCAGTTTGTTTTTTCACCGCGGCGTCGCGCATTGTACCTAAGATACCATATTAAAACTGTCACGACAATAACCTTACTTTTTATATTTCACCAATTTGACAGTAGGCAAATAGTAAACATTACTTGTGAATTATAAAAACTAGAAAACTAAAATTGTTAAAAATTGATAATGTTGTTGAAATTTATTGCAATAGTGGTTGGTAGTGCAGATTATTTAAAAGGAAGACGTGATTGAATTTAATTTAAGTGAACCAGAGTTTTTTCAGTTACCAAAAATAATAAGAAATATTCAAAGATAAAAATAAAGTAGGAAAGGAAATATTTACTATGATAGACTTATATTATATACCTTACTTGTGAGAAGTCTAGAAAAAGCACAATTGCATACAAAATACTTTACTTTTGCCGATGACATTATTATGTTCTATACAAGTACAATTTAAGAGAACTGGAAGAAAAAAGGTGAACAAAGATTTGAAGAAAAACCAGAGATGGTTGATAAGGAATAAGCTGTATTACTAATTTGAAAATATTACTGGCATGTTCTTTATACAAAAAAATATGAATTCAGTTGATATTCAGATAAAAATAGGAAATGAAAATATAAATAAGGTGAGAACATACATTGAAGCAAATATATACATCAAATAGAATCAAATTTATGTTTGCCAATTATTGGTGCATTTTACCGATGTAGGGATTACTAAAACCATAAGACATTGAAACTAATCGGTGACACTTATTTCTTACCAATCTTCAGCTACCTAATTCCAGTGTGGCAGACTTGTGGGAAAACATTCATAGATAAAAACACAGAGGATTCAAAATAGTGTAGTGAATGTTTTGTGCAAGTTCAGTTACAGCTAACGTCCACAGTTATATATTTTGTGTACGTACTTATGTATTTTACTAATTGTGACTTTCCACTGTGTTTGCTTCATTAGGAAATAAACTTTTGTAAATTGCAATTTTTGTATCTTTAAAATAAAGTACTTAAAAAAATTATTTTCATGTATGATACGGAATTATTTAAATATATTTTATATTGAAAATCTGTGCATGAACTAATGTCATTGATTGAAAATATATTGTATTTTTCATTGTTATTGAATAGATTGAAGATTATGCATCGAGTTTTAAGACTTTGGGCTTCATCCTACACATGTTAAACCATTTCAGTATTCTGTTATAAGTTTTTGTAGCTTATTTACTGTTATTTTGAGATTATTATGACTGATCAAAGCGATGTCATCTATATACTGCAATATGTATGCAAATTTAAATGTACTGTTGCTAAATCATAGTTGTAACAAGATAGATAGATTGTAGAGCAAATAGGACAGTGAGGAACACTGGAGAAGTCCATAAATGTTTGGAATAAAACTGTAATTCACTTTTACTTGTGGTGTTCTATCACTAAGGTAGTTTTCAAGATTAAAAGCAAGTATTTAGAACACATCATTTCATATAGTTTGTAGAATATACCACAGTTCCAAACACCATCAAACGCTTCAGTAATGCCTAGAAAAATATCAGCACTATGTTTTCATCATAGACTAGAGGTTTGTATATTTGATGTCAGGTTCAATAGTGTGCATAGTTGAGCATCTGGTATCAAGATATAGATGGATTTTCTGGCATCCTTCAGTTAAATTTTTTTGCAAGAGTACTCGTAATCCTATAAAGCCTATTGGTAAATTGAGCAGTAAATATGAAGTATTCTAATTACCTTATTTTAACTTATTACACTAATACCTAAGCTGGATAAGTATAATAGGCAATAGGATAGTTAGGTATCAAGTTAGAGACAAAATACTGATTGTATCTTTGAACAATGTTTAATGATCGAAGGATTGTACACTTTATATTCAGGTAAAAGAAGTTACATAGTGTGTAGTAAATTACTTATCGTGCAACTCTCTGTATATTCAATATTTTCATAATTTCTTCTTGTAAAGGCTTGACCAGTTCGGAAGCAATAATCTTTTTCTTCATTTCATGGAAAATGACCTAAAATATTAGATATTATTAATTCTGTAATTGTTTTATTATTTCTTATTAATAGGACCAAATTTGTGTGTTATTAGAGCTTATGACTACTGGCTATTTATCTATACATACTTTCTATGTTTTCAAACTGTATTTCTTCTAGTTGCAATTCTCAATTATTCGAAGACCATTTAATATAGTACATTTGAAGTGGCACATTTTCTCCAAGCGTTTATTCAAGTGATTTTTTCTTTTTTTTTCCTCCGTTTTTTTATATTTTTGTGTAGCTAATATTTTTTTACTATTCAGGAATGCAGATTCTGAAAAACTTTATACATATTGTAAACATATCTCTTTATTCATCTTCAATTTATTTTTTATCATTAGGCAATCCAACTTGTGAACTTGGTTCTAGCATATACTTACTTGCACCTAGAGTGTTTTCTTTATTCTTCAAATATCTCTTTTAAAGACATACTCATTCTAACTGTGCTGGACCTTTAAGAGTGTTCTAAAATTCCATACTGAAGAGAAGACATGATAGTAGATATTCATATTTTTTATCACCTAAAAACATAAATAAATTCAGCAGCACAGAGTGGAACTGATTATTTTACCACCAAACGATTACAATTTTCGATATTTTTGAAAACGAGAACAAAATACGGATTTCTTAACCTCACTTACCTCACACGTGAACAGCGAACTGTCAAAGAAGCTAGCAACCAATAAAACATCAGGAAATCGAGTTTTATGATTGGCTGTCGTCAGATTTTTTGGTACCTTAGCATATGTGGCGCCCTCTATAATGACCAGAAATTGAAATACATGGAGTTCGATCTCCTTGTATAGCCTTCATGGTTTTTACGATGGCGAAGGTGACATTATCAGTAATGGTTTTTATGAAGAAAGGTGATTTTAAACTTGTATTTACTGCTTGGTTAACTGCAATTTCTATTTCTTCCTTTATATCACGGGTTAGAACCATATTTAAATTATTTGTACTTACAGCAGCACTGATTGTTGTTCGTTTAGGTAATTTTCAACTTTTAATTTGCTGTTGTTACTTCAATAATTTGAATAGACTGGAGAGCTCACTTTCACACAACTTATTTATTTGCCATTAGACCAGTGTCCCTTTACTAACATAAATTACATAATAATAATGTTTATTCAAGGAATATAATACAATATAATAAATAATTTAAAAAGTAATTATTGTTAAAAATACATTAATAAACATAAAATCACTGAAGCGCCAAAGACGCTTGTACGTGATATTTTCACATAATTAAAAATACATTTATATATTTTAAATTCTAAAATTATTATCCATTTGTTATTACGATTTTTAATCAAAATTTAACAATAGATTTGTAAAAATCGCATCGTTTTGCTATCAGAATTGTTAGGACCACCCAGTATAAGGTCGACACCGACCGACCCTCGGTTAAATTCTTCGTTGATGATCAACCGAGCTCCGAATGCGCAGTGCGGCACAGATTTGACACGAATGCTTTGTACTTTGGACATTTCGACTCTCAGTCGCTAGTTGTTGTTGAAAGTATACCTTATTTGATCGTACCTGAACCACAATCAGTAATAAATATACTTCGTTTTCATTATCTCGATAAAAACGATGCTTTTTCTAACAAATTTTCCGCGTGAATTTTAAACTTTTTCATGTGCGAAATGAATAAAGTTTTGTCGGTAAAAGTGTGTTAAAAAAACCACCTAAATTAAGTAAACAAAGGACTTCCAGTTCGAAATAGCGTCTATAAAAATGTGAAATAAAAATATTTAGCTTCAAATAAAAGTGATAATAACGAATTCAAGTTTATAAAATGTGAGTGTAAGTGATGGGAAATGGATTCAAATTTAAGGATATTAGTTGGGGATAGATAGTATTTTTTGTAACTAATACCTTTTTCATCAGATGTTGTTATTTACTTCAATTGGTAAGCAAATATTTTTTACCAGCCTACCTACCTATGCATTATAGATGAAAAGAGTGAACTCAATTCTTTATTCTTTGCCGGCGTTTGAGTTCGAGAGTAGTAAACTCGGTGTGTCTATAGAAGTGGACCCAGGCCCGAGGGCGTCACGTTGAAACTTGGAACACCTGTTTATTTGCGTAGCCTAGCAACCGTCAGTCAATAAAGGACTATATAATATTATAACTAACAGTAATAAAATTTAACCATCTGGACAGATTCCAGAGTTTATTTGTGGTTTATTATTAATTTACGCTTCTGATTGATGGTTAAATAGAAATTTCTCAATGAAATATATAACGTCTGTCGAATTTAATGATAATTATTGAGATAGGAAATTAGTTTTGTCACCGTATAAAGTTCTTTGCGTAAAATCTATCATTTCTCACGAATAAACCTCAATATCAAAGAAATTTTGTATAACAAGTTACGAACAGTGGCGGCTCGTGAACTTTTTAAAAGAGGAGGCTGGACATCCCTAATAACACACTTGTGTTTTTTAAACGTTCCCAGAATGTACTTTTGCGACAAACACTTAGTTCCTGTTTTTAGTCGCAAATTGTTCCATGAATGTTCCCGGAACGACGTTTGTGAGCACTTTGAACATTCCCTCGACTCAATATTTGAACATTCCAAGAATGTTTCAAATTGTTCCTGAAACATTCCCGGAACCTCAATTTTAATGCATATTCAGATGTTTGATGGGATAAACTAGAGGATTTTGAATAAATTAATAAAAAATAATGCCTTATAAAACAAATTATTATATATTAAATACGGGTGAGAAGCTAGCTCCTAGCTCCAAAAGTAAATCTGCGACAATTGACTGAGCCGGCAACAGCGCACCAAGATGTCCGTTTATCACCGTTGCTTTGGCTCGACCAGTCTAATATACGGGGGGAGGTTGAAATATGGTATAAAAATTTGGTTGAGAAAGAACCGAGTTATTTGTAATAATATAAAAGTCTATCATATTCCAAATTTAAAATTCGCTGATAAACGCTACGGAGGTCGAAAAAATTGAAAACTAAGAATTTTTTTAAAAAATTTACAACTTTCTTTTTATTACTGTATTACCATATATCGATGTTTCGCGTTTAAATTTTCTACAAAGGTTGATAATATAATAAATAGTCTTTCATATTCCATATTCAAAATTCACTGACAAACGTTACGAGGGTGAGAAAAAAATAAAAATCAGTTTTCTTGAAAAAAATGTTTTACTTTATTTTCTCTCCTGTATCTACATATATCGATGTCCGTTGAAAAAAAAAATAGAAATAGATTGAAAAATCGATGGTCTTTAGCATGTCGTCTTCAAAAATCACTGACAAACGTTCCAAGGGTGAGAAAAAAAATAAAAATCAGTTTTCTTGAAAAAATTTTTTTACTTTATTTTCTCTCCTTTATCTACATATATCGATGTCCGTTGAAAAAAAAAATAGAAATAGATTGAAAAATCGATGGTCTTTAGCATGTCGTCTTCAAAAATCACTGACAAACGTTCCAAGGTTGAGAAAAAAAATAAAAATCAGTTTTCTTGAAAAAATTTTTTTACTTTATTTTATCTCCTGTATCTACATATATCGATGTCCGTTGAAAAAAAAATAGAAATAGATTGATAAATCGATAGTCTTTAGCATGTCGTCTTCAAAAATCACTGACAAACGTTCCAAGGGTGAGAAAAAAAATAAAAATCAGTTTTCTTGAAAAAATTTTTTTACTTTATTTTCTCTCCTGTATCTACATATATCGATGTCCGTTGAAAAAAAAATAGAAATAGATTGATAAATCGACAGTCTTTAGCATGTCGTCTTCAAAAATCACTGACAAACGTTCCAAGGGTGAGAAAAAAAATAAAAATCAGTTTTCTTGAAAAAATTTTTTTACTTTATTTTCTCTCCTGTATCTACATATATCGATGTCCGTTGAAAAAAAAATAGAAATAGATTGATAAATCGACAGTCTTTAGCATGTCGTCTTCAAAAATCACTGACAAACGTTCCAAGGGTGAGAAAAAAAATAAAAATCAGTTTTCTTGAAACAAATTTTTTACTTCATTTTCTCTCCTTTATCTACATATATCGATGTCCGTTGAAAAAAAAAATAGAAATAGATTGATAAATCGATAGTCTTTAGCATGTCATATTCAAAAATCACTGACAAACGTTCCAAGGGTGAGAAAAAAAATAAAAATCAGTTTTCTTGAAAAAATTTTTTTACTTTATTTTCTCTCCTGTATCTACATATATCGATGTCCGTTGAAAAAAAAAATAGAAATAGATTGATAAATCGACAGTCTTTAGCATGTCGTCTTCAAAAATCACTGACAAACGTTCCAAGGTTGAGAAAAAAAATAAAAATCAGTTTTCTTGAAAAAAATTTTTTACTTTATTTTCTCTCCTGTATCTACATATATCAATTTTTAGATATGCCTGATAATTGTACACATAAACCACAAATTAGCCGGACACATACACACTGAACAATTTCTAAAAACCTATGTGGCATGTGCAGGGAGGGTTGTCTCTGATATGTATAAGGGTATCTATTCTCTTTGAGAAGGCGGAGTCAAAAGTGTACAGGGCTGCTCAGACTATATTTAATATGTAGGTAATAATGTAAACTTTTTAAATTAAACTAACTGTTTATAATTAATTTCACTATTATAAATGATATTTTAAAGTTTTCATTGGTTCTTTCAATAAATGGTGAAATTAATTATAAACAGTTAGGATAATTTATAAAAGTAATAGGTATGAGTAGATTCCACAAAGTAGGGGCCCAAACAGTAAATTCTGATAATGTAACCATTGTATAAAGATACAATGATGTAACTTTGAATTAGGGATGGCGATCTGAAATCGATTAATCGAAGAATCGATTCCTCGGACCAAATAAATCGATTTTTTAAATCACCCTTGGAACGTTTGTCAGTGATTTTTGAATATGACATGCTAAAGACTATCGATTTATCAATCTATTTCAATTTTTTTTTTCAACGGACATCGATATATGTAGATAAAGGAGAGAAAATAAAGTAAAAAATTTGTTTCAAGAAAACTGATTTTTATTTTTTTTCTCACCCTTGGAACGTTTGTCAGTGATTTTTGAATATGACATGCTAGAGACTATCGATTTATCAATCTATTTCTATTTTTTTTTTCAAGGGACATCGATATATGTAGATACAGGAGAAAAAATAAAGTAAAAAAATGTTTTCAAGAAAACTGATTTTTATTTTTTTTCTCACCCTTGGAACGTTTGTCAGTGATTTTTGAATATGACATGCTAAAGACTATCGATTTATCAATCTATTTCTATTTTTTTTTTCAACGGACATCGATATATGTAGATACAGGAGAGAAAATAAAGTAAAAAATTTTTTTCAAAAAAACTGATTTTTATTTTTTTTCTCACCCTTGGAACGTTTGTCAGTGATTTTTGAATATGACATGCTAAAGACTATCGATTTATCAATCTATTTCAATTTTTTTTTTCAACGGACATCGATATATGTAGATAAAGGAGAGAAAATAAAGTAAAAAATTTTTTTCAAAAAAACTGATTTTTATTTTTTTTCTCACCCTTGGAACGTTTGTCAGTGATTTTTGAATATGACATGCTAAAGACTATCGATTTATCAATCTATTTCAATTTTTTTTTTCAACGGACATCGATATATGTAGATAAAGGAGAGAAAATAAAGTAAAAAATTTGTTTCAAGAAAACTGATTTTTATTTTTTTTCTCACCCTTGGAACGTTTGTCAGTGATTTTTGAAGACGACATCGATATATGTACCTTGTAACCCATACCATTTTTTGGAGTCACTGGAGTTTTTTCTGTATTCCCTTGCTCTAATTACGTTTGTTCGTAATTTTCCCTTTGAATAAAGCAGAGAAAAGTTATTAATTCATATGCAAAATATCAAACCATAGGTTCGATAACGTATGCCCCTCGTAAATACGTTCAACTCTCAGCGGCTGAGCGGTCGAGCGGTGTTGCCAGATCAATTTTACTCGTTTGGAGCTGGGAGCTAGCTTCTCGTCGATATATTAAATTACTATATTCCACATTGCTGTTTTAATCCCTCCCCCCTCTTTCTTTTCTGGGCTCTCAAATCTCTATTTCTACCCAATTTTATCAATTCTGCAGCTTCCTGTAACAAAATACATTTGCCTATATAAAAAAGAAAGTTGTTTTTTATTCTGTAAATTTAACATTCAGACTGGAATTGGATGAAAAATAACTTTGTTTTTATTTTATACAGGTTTGATTCTAACATATTTAAACTCAAAAGCTCAACATTTTTGTCAAAATTAGTGTAGGTAGTGTACCCCTTTATATAATATTACTGAAATTAACAAAAAAACATGTCTATCACAGCCCTGCAAAATTTTAGCATGTCAAATTGCTCCTTCTGTTTTCTTCCTTTCGAAGAATACCGAAGAGCTATGTCATCTGTAAGGGTTGGTGCCAAACATCTTCTTAAAAATTCTGTCAAATTGACTCCTCCAAATTTGGACAGATAGTTAACCTAAAATTATAGATTACTTCAATCAATTCACATTATGAGTATGTGCTTGTCGACATACGAAATATTTAACAATTTTTAAAAAATATTTCCATGTTGGAACTCACAAACTTTGCAGTAGTTTATGTAGAAAAATATATTACCACACTTGAAAAATTAGACTTCTCTTCTAAAAACTCCTAGTTTTCTCAAGTCATTCTCTGTTTTAATTGGAAAAGACACTTCTACTTTACTCAAAATATCGCCTTCCCTTTCTGATGGCTCTTCTCTGGATCCCTGTAGTAAAATGTCTAATTTGGCATTTACATCGACCAGTAAATTTTTAATGAAATATATCTCTTTTTTGCAGCAGTCACAGTGGATCTCTGAAATAAAATACTTTTTCATAAACAATATAATATGTGAACTTACTACAATAATGGGTATGTTACTAAGTTCAGAATATTTGACACCCTAGTTTTGTTCTGGTCTATAAAATATATTAGTCATTGTACTTCACTATATAGGTATACTGAATAAGATTTAAGGTTTTGGTTTGGAAATATTTTGGTTAGCAAATACATCAAATTCAGTTAATTGATTATGAACAAAACAATTTTAGGTCATAGGTACAATTGAAAAAATTACTTACCTACTATTTTGAGAATTCTTTGCAGTTGAGATAAGATTAATCGTTGATTAATGAATGCCTTGTACTCATTGGTGTAAAAGGCCCTGAGAAAAAAACAAATAATGTCAATACTCATACTGTATTTTTAAAGTTCTACTTTAATAAAGACTTCCAAACAAACTGCAATTGTTCTGAACAAAATTTAATACATGAACAATAATTTATCCTGACAATGTATGTATGCTTTATGTCATTTATGTTACATCTAAAAGTAAAAAACTATGAAATAAACATTTGTCAATTAAACAATATTATGAAAAATTTACACAAAGTTTTGCAAAACTTTCAGCAACTTTTTCATAATTTGAGAAGTGTGTACAAAGTCTGCAGTGTTTTCTGTTTCCAATTAAACAATAAATTACCTAAATTTCATAAATGTTTCCTGTTCTTTGTATTGGAGGAAGTGGCAACTTAAACATTTTTTTTTTGTTTTGGTGTCACCACATCATCACTATCAGAATCTGATAAATAATGTAGTGGTCTAGTTTTCTCAAGTCATTCTCTGTTTTAATTGGAAAAGACCCTTCCACTTTACTTCAAATATCGCCTTACCTCTCTGATGGTTCTCCTCTGGATCCCTGTAGTAAAATGTCTAATTTGGCATTTACAGCGACCAGTAAATTTTTAATGAAATATATCTCTTTTTTGCAGCAGTCACAGTGGATCTCTGAAATAAAATACTTTTTCATAAACTATATAATATGTGAACTTACTACAATAATGGGTATGTTAATAAGTTCAGAATATTTGACACCCTAGTTTTGTTCTGGTCTATGAAATATATTAGTCATTGTACTTCACTATATAGGTATACTGAATAAGATTTAAGGTTTTGGTTTGGAAATATTTTGGTTAGCAAATACATCAAATTCAGTTAATTGATTATGAACAAAACAATTTTAGGTAATAGGTACAATTGAAAAAATTACTTACCTACTATTTTGAGAATTCTTTGCAGTTGAAATAAGATAATCGTTGATTAATGAATGCCTTGTACTCGTTGGTGTAAAAGGCCCTGAGAAAAAAACAAATAATGTCAATACTCATACTGTATTTTTAAAGTTCTACTTTAATAAAGACTTCCAAACAAACTGCAATTGTTATGTACAAAATTCAATACAAGAACAATAATTTATCCTGACAATGTATGTATGTTTTATGTCATTTGTGTTGCATCTAAAAGTAAAAAAACTATGAAATAAACATTTGTCAATTAAACAATATTATGAAAAATTTACACAAAGTTTTGCAAAACTTTCAGCAACTTTTTCATAATTTGAGAAGTGTGTACAAAGTCTGCAGTGTTTTCTGTTTCCAATTAAACAATAAATTACCTAAGTTTTCATAAATGTTTCCTGTTCTTTGTATTGGAGGAAGTGGCAACTTAAACATTTTTTTTTTGTTTTGGTGTCACCACATCATCACTATCAGAATCTGATAAATAATGTGGTGGTCTAGTTTTCTCAAGTCATTCTCTGTTTTAATTGGAAAAGACCCTTCTACTTTACTTCAAATATCGCATTCCCTCTCTGATGGTTCTCCTCTGGATCCCTGTAGTAAAATATCTAATTTGGCATTTACATCGACCAGTAAATTTTTAATGAAATATATCTCTTTTTTGCAGCAGTCACAGTGGATCTCTGAAATAAAATACTTTTTCATAAACTATATAATATGTGAATTTACTACAATAATGGGTATGTTAATAAGTTCAGAATATTTGACACCCGTAGTTTTGTTCAGGTCTATGAAATATATTAGTTAATGTACATCACTATATAGGTACACTGAATAAGATTTAAGGTTTCGGTTTGGAAATATTTTGGTTAGCAAATTAATCAAATTCAGTTAATTGATTATGAACAAAACAATTTTGGGTAGGTAATAGGTACAATTGAAAAAATTACTTACTATTCTGAGAATTCTTTGCAGTTGAAATAAGATAATCGTTGATTAATGAATGCCTTGTACTCATTGGTGTAAAAGGCCCTGAGAAAAAAACAAATAATGTCAATACTCATATATTCTGTATTTTTAAAGTTCTACTTTAATAAAGACTTCCAAACAAACTGCAATTGTTCTGTACAAAATTCAATACAAGAACAATAATTTATCCTGACAATTCTACAAAAGTATTCAAAACTAAACAATACCTACCTTCATTTTCTTACGTAGATAATTGCTTGAAATCATACTGATGTATGTTTTATTTCATTTGTGTTGCATCTAAAAGTAAAAAAACTATGAAATAAACATTTGTCAATTAAACAATATTATGAGAAATTTACACAAAGTTTTGCAAAACTTTCAGCAACTTTTTCATAATTTGAGAAGAGCGTACAAAGTCTGCAGTGTTTTCTGTTTTCAATTAAACAATAAATTTCCTAAGTTTTCATAAATGTTTCTTGTTCTTTAATTGGAAGAAGTGGAAACTTGAACATTTTCTTTGTTTTGGTGTCACTAAATCATCACTATCAGAATCTGATAAATAATGTAGTGGTTTTATTTGCGCTTTTTGGGAATAAACTCTTCATCATCAGTGCCCAGATCGCTGGTTAGTTCAGCTTTTTTTCTTGCTATACCATAATCATCTAGAACATTTCATTACTTATTATAAGTCTGATTAAATTAAATAAATGGCAGGCACTTTTTAAATCTCTATTTACTGTAATTTCATCATTAAGTAATTAATTTAGGAAAATTGCTGAATATACATATAAGGCAATCGTAATGTCTGTTCTAAGCCAAAAATTATAGTTCTGGTCATTTTTATAGCTTCTAAATATTAGTTACAATCAAGTGCATTTACAACTTCAGTACATTTTCATACTCACCAAAAGTAGAATTTCTCAAAGTCCTGACTTTATGCCTTGGCCAGCAGGTATTCAAATGACACTTATTGATTGCCTTATTTAATTTTCCAACAGCCAACAGGCACTGCTCTCATCAGTAATCATTTCAGGGGTGAAGACTGAAGTGTTGGAGGTACAACTATGAATTCGCTTCGTTTGTACCTACCTTGCAGAAAACTTATGAAGAATTGTTCTTTTTGAATATTTATCAACAGAAAATAAATGATGAACCTATTGATTGATATGGAAGAATATCAACTTCTATTTTTTGTAGTAATTAGAAAATAATCATTTGTTCACCTGTTTGATTAATTGCCCTAATGTAGGTCATGTAAAAGCAGCAAATTTGAAATTATTATCGATTTTCAAAACAGCAAAGTAGGAACAGTTACAATATTTTGTGTATTTATTATATTAAAAAAACATCAAATCTTATAATTTTAAAACAGGATTCTTTTATTTTATAAGAGAGCCTCAAACACTTAATTAGTATGTTCCAGGAACATACGCCTATAACATTTATTGAATATCATGTTGAAAACGTTCCAGGAACATCATATTTAAAGTGGGGACATTGACGGCAATTGGGAACCTAAAAAGAACGTTCCAGGAACAAAGTGTGTTTATTGGGATAAAACGTTTTTGAAAAATATAATCTATTCAGCCAATTAATTTAACCTTTGCGCAGCAACCATACCAGCTACTTCAGCGACAAAAGTAATCGTTGCCCAGCAAGAACCAACGTGGAGGTATAGAGTTTCTCTTGCCAAAAATTTTTTTTGAAATAAAATATTAAAATGACATTCTGTATTACAGAAAGTTGAAATTTTATCCACTCGCATTCCGCGACCGCTTGAAACAAGCCTCCTGAGAGTGTTGCCATTTCAGCTATTTTTTACGGTATTAAGCAATTGGACTGGTCGAAAAAATGGCAACTGTGTTGAGCAGCACCTGCATGGTATCGAGATGTAGAAAGAATCTAGCCTCCGGGCACTGTTGTCAAATTTAAAAATAACTACTGAAAACTGTAATTGTAAAATTTAAAAATTATTAGATAGACAGGAAATAAAATTAATGTTATAAATGAAAGTAACTGTTTCTAATTAATTCCACTATTTAATTGAAAGATTTATGAAAATTATTAAAGGATATTGATCATTATTTCGATATTGACATATCATCGTCAGAATGACAGAAGTTACATTTTATGTGATACCTACTTGATGTTTAATATTTTGGCTAGACCAAATAGTAAGTGACCTATCTTGTGATTGACTTAATATATATGAATAGAAAAAAGAAGAAGATATGATTTTACAAATATTAAAGCTTAGGTATTATTAGCCCTATGGGGATATCCTGGATATCTTTTTCCCATTTAAGATCAGTATAACTGTGCAATGATATAGAAAACCAAGGAAAACTATATCTGCTGATCTTTACAATTGTTACTTAAGAAAACAATTTATTAGTGGAGAGCTCTCTAGATTTATCTGTTCATTGACAACTTCATATTGTGGGTCTCTGAAGTGTCTTCTTATTTCTAGTTCTTCAAGGAAATCTAGTTCTTGTTTCTTATCACAAATATGCAGTACTTCTAGTTCTGTGTTAGGTGTTAATGAATGTTTTGTGTCAAGAAGGTGTTTTGCCTATTGTGATTTATCTGGCTGTTTTAATCTGTATGCTCGTGAGTGTTCATTGTATCTAATTTCAAAATTTCGAATTGTTTGACCAATATAGACAGCATTACATTCTGGACATTTAAGTTTATATATTCCAGACTTTTTTAATGGGGGTATTTTTGTTTTTACATTAAACAATTTTTTACTTACATTGTTTTCTGTTTTAAAAGAAATTGCTGTATTTGTTGAACAAGATATTATCTTTGAAATATTATTAGAAATATTACCAGCATATGTGATGGTTTTGTAATTTTGTATTTCCCTAGTTTTTTCAGGAAATATTAATTGTAATGCCACTTTTTCCTCTTTTTTATTAATTAATTTATTTATTATATGTAATGGATAACCGTTGGATGTGGCTATTTGCTTAATTATATTAATTTCTCTATCAAAATTATATTTGTTCATAGGAACTGAAAATGCTCTATGTATGTATCATTGAATTATATGATGCTAATTTATGTGACATGGGATGATTGGAACTATATGGTATAGTCACATCAGTATGTGATGGTTTTCTGTAAATTGAAAAATCAAGTATATTATTGACTCTTTGAATTTTAATATCAAGAAAATTGATTGAGTTATTTTCTTCACCTTCTAATGTAAATTTAATTTTTGGATGTAAATTATTAATATGATTGAACAATATATCTAATTGTCGTTCACTACCCACAAAACAAGCTAATATGTCATCTACATACCTATACCAAAATAATATATTTTTTGAAATGTTACATTCAAAGATTTTTCTTTCTAAACTGTCCATAAAAATGTTTGCTAAAATTGGTGATATAGGGCTTCCCATTGGTAAACCTTCATTTTGAATATATACCTTATTATCAAAAGTAAAATAATTCTGATTAATACATACCTCGACATACATCAAACAAATTAAGTATATCTGATATTATTCTTGGATTGATATTTTTATCCTCTAGTAATTTTTTAACAAGTGTTATGCATTCTTTAGGAGGAATTTTAGAGAACATATTGGTAACATCAAATGAAATAAGTTTAGAGTTATCTTGTAATTTGTATGTTTTTAATTTTTTGATTAGTTCTATTGAATTTTCAATTGAGTATTTAGATATACCTCCATAGCTATTAAGTATATTGTTTAGTTTGTTAGTTAACTTATTATTAGGAGTATTAACGTAAGAAACTACAGGTCTAATTGGTTTCGATACTTTATGTAATTTAACAGTTCCATATAATTGTGGAGACTGAGGATTTTTATTAATCATGTATTTTTTCTCATAATCATTGAAAACATAATTTGAATTATTGACAATATTGAGTATCGAAACCAATTAGACCTGTAGTTTCTTACGTTAATACTCCTAATAATAAGTTAGCTAAAAAACTAAACAATATACTTAATAGCTATGGAGGTATATCTGAATACTCAATTGAAAATTCATTAGAACTAATCAAAAAATTAAAAACATAAAAATTACAAGATAACCCTAAACTTATTTCATTTGATGTTACCAATATGTTCTCTAAAATTACTCCTAAAGAATGCATAACACTTGTTAAAAAATTACTAGAGGATAAAAATATTAATCGAGGAATAATATCAGATATACTTGATTTGTTTGATGTATGTATTAGTCAGAATTATTTTACTTTTGATAATAAGGTATATATTCAAAATGAAGGT
Organism: Lochmaea crataegi; assembly: GCA_947563755.1. NCBI lineage: Eukaryota > Metazoa > Arthropoda > Insecta > Coleoptera > Chrysomelidae > Lochmaea > Lochmaea crataegi. Next base: position 122,302,025 of record OX387422.1, on the reverse strand, counting down.
TTACCAATGGGAAGCCCTATATCACCAATTTTAGCAAACATTTTTATGGACAGTTTAGAAAGAAAAATCTTTGAATGTAACATTTCAAAAAATATATTATTTTGGTATAGGTATGTAGATGACATATTAGCTTGTTTTGTAGGTAGTGAACGACAATTAGATATATTGTTCAATCATATTAATAATTTACATCCGAAAATTAAATTTACATTAGAAGTTGAAGAAAATAACTCAATCAATTTTCTTGATATTAAAATTCAAAGAGTCAATAAAATACTTGATTTTTCAATTTACAGAAAACCATCACATACTGATGTGACTATACCATATAGTTCCAATCATCCCATGTCACATAAATTAGCATCATATAATTCAATGATACATACATAGAGCATTTTCAGTTCCTATGAACAAATATAATTTTGATAGAGAAATCAATATAATTAAGCAAATAGCCACATCCAACAGTTATCCATTACATATAATAAATAAATTAATTAATAAAAAAGAGGAAAAAGTGGCATTACAATTAATATTTCCTGAAAATACTAGGGAAATACAAAATTACAAAACCATCACATATGCTGGTAATATTTCTAATAATATTTCAAAGTTAATATCTTGTTCAACAAATACAGCAATTTCTTTTAAAACAGAAAACAATGTAAGTAAAAAATTGTTTAATGTAAAAACAAAAATACCCCCATTAAAAAAGTCTGGAGTATATAAACTTAAATGTCCAGAATGTAATGCTGTCTATATTGGTCAAACAATTCGAAATTTTGAAATTAGATACAACACTCACGAGCATACAGATTAAAACAGCCAGATAAATCACATTACGTAAAACACCTTCTTGATACAAAACATTCATTAACACCTAACACAGAATCAGAAGTACTGCATATTTGTGATAAGAAACAAGAACTAGATTTCCTTGAAGAACTAGAAATAAGAAGACACTTAAGAGACCCACAATATGAAGTTGTCAATGAACAGATAAATCTAGGGAGCTCTCCACTAATAAATTGTCTTCTTAAGTAACTATTGTAAAGATCAGCAGATATAGTTTTCCTTGGTTTCCTATCATTGTACAGTTATACTGATCTTAAATGGGAAAAAGATATCCAGGATATCCCCATAGGGCTAATAATACCTAAGCTTTAATATTTGTAAAATCATATCTTCTTCTTTTTTCTATTCATATATATTAAGTCAATCACAAGATAGGTCACTTACTATTTGGTCTAGCCAAAATATTAAACATCAAGTAGGTATCACATAAAATGTAACTTCTGTCATTCTGACGATGATATGTCAATATCGAAATAATTATCAATATCCTTTAATAATTTTCATAAATTTTGTAATTAAATAGTGGAATTAATTAGAAACAGTAAGTTTCATTTATAACATTAATATGAGTAGATTCCACGAAGTAAGGGTCCAAACAGTAAATTCAAGGAAATAAACTGAAGAATTTTCAACAAAATATTTCTGATGCTATTTGCTGGATAAATTGGTGAGGAGGCTGAGCCTCCTTAGCCTCCGCCACTGGTTACGAATAAAAAAAAGCAACACGAATGACACACATTAACCTTGTGACATTACCACTTATGGGAATGAACATTTATTTTATATTCAACTGGTATATGTACACGCTAGTGTTTACACTACAAATTTGCATTCGTGACCTTAACATTGATAAGTAAATAGTTTTATATCGAAAATTTACAATTAAATTAGGTAAATTTATTTTTACAATTTTCTACGTGACAACGCCAGAGTTGCCAATTATCCAGTTGTAAACAGTATTTTTTTCTATTCAAAGTGAAAACAGTGTTTTTTTTATGACGAATGAAAAAAGAAGCCCATTATCGAAGTTGTTGATATGTTAAACGAGAATCGGGAGGTCTTCAATCGTTGACACAAACAATTGAAATTGGAATGTGAGTCAAGATAGTCAACTTAAGTTACAAGAATTGTTAGAACAGGTTGTTGAATTGCGTGTATGTCTGTAAAAGTAAAAAAAATGAAACGAAATAACTTCATTGTTAACGACGTAGAGCAGAGGCGGCTCGACAAATATTTATATTTTCCAAAATACTTAATAGTTTTCGTAATTATTGACATTTCTGATTCTGCTACGAAAAAGAATTTGAGCTAATCATGGAATGGCGCAAAACTAGAAGCATCCTAAGAAGATGTAGGTATTCTTGACGTATTTTTTTATTCTTTGCACTCAAGAATCATCTACTTTCTTAGAAACCTGATGCATACGTGCTTGTGTATGAATGTGAATAATTGTAAATGCTACTTGTAGAAAAAATTCTATACCTTACACTGGCAGAAAGTGTCTTTTGCACAGTCGTCTGGGAATGTTACACTTTCTCTACAGGTTCACAATTTACCATTTTTTTTTATTTCTCTGAAAAAGTAGCGTAAAGAAAAGAAGTGGGTGGCACAGAATGGTGGGTAATCTCACCATGACAGACGGAATAGTTTATTGGAGTACATTCGCCAGCGTATACGGCAGACCTAATAAGCAAAGATAGGAAAACTGTCAAAGTCGTAGTAGGTACGTTAACAGAGCATTGTAAGATTAACAGGCATGCAAAGCAAAGCGAAGCCATGTGCAGATTCTGTCAGCCAGAAGAGGAAACTGCAGAGCACATTCTATGCCAGTGCGATTGCCTGGTGAAATTGCGGTTTTTTGTATTAGGCGATTAGCTACTTAAAAAGAGTCGGGCTGGAGAATGTAATCTAGATTCAGAGGACCACAATAGATCTGAAAAGGTCGCAGTAGAATAGGCCGATTAGCCACCTCATCAAATCTAATTTAGAGTAAAGAAAGAATGTTGGTTAACTACAAGGAACGTACCTGCTCATTATTATTTCGTTGCTTTCAAGAAAACCTTCAAGAAACTCATACCAACAGTTAGCAATGAGAATCGGACCTACAGGCTTACCGGGAGCATGTCCAAAGCGTTAACACTACATCACTTACTCAGTGTAGTTTGCGAACGAACTATTTAGAAAAAACGCTCCTACAGAGGATATGCGGGAACTAGTTCTTAAATCCCCGTTGCGTAGTTCCTTAGTTCGGTAGATAAGATCGACTTGTTATAGAGAGAATGAGCGTATGCGACTTGGGACAGTGGCTCAGCCAGAGCTAGTTACGTACGATGGTAGTCCACTTACATGCGTTTATTTCAGAGGATAAGTACTTTCAAAACGTAATTAAAAGTAAGAAATAAAAAAAATTCACCAAAAAAAACGAGCCGGAGCAGAAGCAAAGTGGACGAAACAGCTGCCTTTCTCGGGTTCGAGACGAGACGAACTAAAACAACGAATTAGTTCGTTGATGAGCTGCAAGCTAAACTGAGTGCTTCTGGTCGCGAACTATTATGCGCAAGACTTTAAGTAGAGTAAATAGTGGTTGATATCCTTTCAGTTTGTTCTCCAGTCGCCGAGAGATTCCGTCTATTTATGGTAGTAGTTCTAGCCTGAGGGCATTTATGCCATCTTCGGGCAGCCGAGGACTATTTTCTAACATTCGCTGCTGTGAACAATGAATTGTCTGTTTGTGCTTGACATATATCTTTATCAAGTAACCAAATTGTAATAGGGCGGTCGCACATAGCAAGATTAAAACTGATTGAGTCAAAAACATGTTTACTAAATTACAGTTTCCTGCAAAAATTGTCATATTGTAGTAAAGCATGTTATCGTTATTATAGTTTAATACGCCTTACAAAGTTTTTGGAAAATATTTTTCAAAGAACAGAGACGTTCACTAAGAAGCAACAACTACTTCTCGAGCTATATGCCCCGACAGACATTGAATTACACTTATAAGTTAAACGGGGTTGGTATAAGTGCTCCTAGGGCTTTTGGACGGATGGCATCTACCTTGTACTGATGAGGTGCAAATACGCCGAAACCGGTCTACAAGTGATGTTATTCCTTCTAATTACAAACCAGAATGGTTGGTTCTATCTTCGCCATCCCCATTCCATACCCTCCTTGCTCTAACATTTCATTAACGATGGTTGATAAGTAAAAAAGAAGACATGTGACCATGAATTAGGAACTGAGGAATCCCATAAATGTGCTTAGAAATAAAAATGTTTTCTTCAGAACAAAAACGTTCCTTTTTTGTAGAAATAAAAAAGTTCTGATTTAGAACAAGAGCGATTTCATTTCTTGTAGAAATAAAAACGTTTTCTTTAGAACAAAAACGTTCCCTTTTCTTATAGAAATAAAAATGTTTTCTTTACAACAAAAACGTTCCCTTTTTTTATAGAAATAAAAAAGTTCTGAGTTAGAACAAGAGCGATTTCATTTCTTGTAGAAATAAAAACGTTTAATTTAGAACAAAAACGTTCCCTTTTCTTATAGAAATAAAAATGTTTTTAGAACAAAAACGTTCCCTTTTTTTGTAGAAATAAAAAAGTTCTTATTTAGAGCAAAAGCGATTTAATTTCTTTTAGAAATAAAAACGTGTTCTTTAGAACAAAAACATTCCCTTTTCTTTTAGAAATAAAAACGTGTTCTTTAGAACAAAAACATTCCCTTTTCTTGTAGAAATAAAAACGTTTTCTTTAGAACAAAAGCGTTCCCTTTTTTCGTAGAAAAAAAAAATGTTCTCGTTTAGAACAAGAGCGACTTCATTTCTTGTAGAAATAAAAATGTATTCTTCAGAACAAAAACGTTCCCTTTTCTTATAGAAATAAAAACTTTTTCTTTAGAACAAAAAGGTTCCCTTTTTTTGTAGAAATAAAAACGTTCTCATTTAGAACAAGAGCGATTTCATTTCTTGTAGAAATAAAAATGTTATCTTCAGAACAAAAACGTTCCCTTTTTTTGAAGAAATAAAAACGTTTTCTTTAGAACAAAAGCGATTTCATTTCTTGTAGAAATAAAAACGTTTAATTTAGAACAAAAACGTTCCCTTTTCTTATAGAAATAAAAATGTTTTATTTAGAACAAAAACGTTCCCTTTTTTTGTAGAAATAAAAAAGTTCTGAGTTAGAACAAGAGCGATTTCATTTCTTGTAGAAATAAAAACGTTTAATTTAGAACAAAAACGTTCCCTTTTCTTATAGAAATAAAAATGTTTTATTTAGAACAAAAACGTTCCCTTTTTTTGTAGAAATAAAAAAGTTCTTATTTAGAGCAAAAGCGATTTAATTTCTTTTAGAAATAAAAACGTGTTCTTTAGAACAAAAACATTCCCTTTTCTTTTAGAAATAAAAACGTTTTCTTTAGAACAAAAGCGTTCCCTTTTTTCGTAGAAAAAAAAATGTTCTCGTTTAGAACAAGAGCGACTTCATTTCTTGTAGAAATAAAAATGTATTCTTCAGAACAAAAACGTTCCCTTTTCTTATAGAAATAAAAACTTTTTCTTTAGAACAAAAAGGTTCCCTTTTTTTGTAGAAATAAAAACGTTCTCATTTAGAACAAGAGCGATTTCATTTCTTGTAGAAATAAAAATGTTTTCTTCAGAACAAAAACGTTCCCTTTTTTTGTAGAAATAAAAACGTTTTCTTTAGAACAAAAACGTTCCCTTTTTTTGTAGAAATAAAAAAGTTCTTGTTTAGAACAAAAGCGATTTCATTTCTTTTAGAAATAAAAACGTGTTCTTCAGAACAAAAACATTCCCTTTTCTTGTAGAAATAAAAACGTTTTCTTTAGAACAAAAGCGTTCCCTTTTTTTGTAGAAATAAAAATGTTCTCGTTTAGAACAAGAGCGATTTCATTTCTTGTAGAAATAAAAATGTTTTCTTCAGAACAAAAACGTTCCCTTTTTTTGTAGAAATAAAAACGTTTTCTTTAGAACAAAAACGTTCCCTTTTTTTATAAAAAAGTTCTTGTTTGGAACAAAAGCGATTTCATTTCTTTTAGAAATAAAAACGTGTTCTTTCGAACAAAAACATGCCCCTTTCTTGTAGAAATAAAAACGTTCTCTTTAGAACAAAAACATTCCCTTTTTTTTAGAAATAAAAACGTGTTCTTTAGAACAAAAACATTCCCTTTTCTTGTAGAAATAAAAACGTTTTCTTTAGAACAAAAGCGTTCCCTTTTTTCGTAGAAAAAAAAATGTTCTCGTTTACAACAAGAGCGACTTCATTTCTTGTAGAAATAAAAATGTATTCTTCAGAACAAAAACGTTCCCTTTTCTTATAGAAATAAAAACTTTTTCTTTAGAACAAAAAGGTTCCCTTTTTTTGTAGAAATAAAAACGTTCTCATTTAGAACAAGAGCGATTTCATTTCTTGTAGAAATAAAAATGTTTTCTTCAGAACAAAAACGTTCCCTTTTTTTGTAGAAATAAAAACGTTTTCTTTAGAACAAAAACGTTCCCTTTTTTTGTAGAAATAAAAAAGTTCTTGTTTGGAACAAAAGCGATTTCATTTCTTTTAGAAATAAAAACGTGTTCTTTAGAACAAAAACATTCCCCTTTCTTGTAGAAATAAAAACGTTCTCTTTAGAACAAAAACATTCCCTTTTCTTGTAGAAATAAAAACGTTCTCTTTAGAACAAAAACATTCCCTTTTCTTTTAGAAATAAAAATGTTCTCGTTTAGAACAAGAGCGATTTCATTTCTTGTAGAAATAAAAATGTTTTCTTCAGAACAAAAACGTTCCCTTTTCTTATAGAAATAAAAACTTTTTCTTTAGAACAAAAAGGTTCCCTTTTTTTGTAGAAATAAAAACGTTCTCATTTAGAACAAGAGCGATTTCATTTCTTGTAGAAATAAAAATGTTTTCTTCAGAACAAAAACGTTCCCTTTTTTTGTAGAAATAAAAACGTTTTCTTTAGAACAAAAGCGTTCCCTTTTTTTGTAGAAATAAAAACGTTCTCATTTAGAACAAGAGCGATTTCATTTCTTTTAGAAATAAAAACGTGTTCCTTAGAACAAAAACATTCCCTTTTCTTGTAGAAATAAAAACGTTTTCTTTAGAACAAAAGTGTTCCCTTTTTTTGTAGAAATAAAAACGTTCTCATTTAGAACAAGAGCGAATTCATTTCTTGTAGAAATAAGTATGTTTTCTTCAGAACAAAAACGTTCCTTTTTTTGTAGAAAAAAAAAGTTTTGATTTAGAACAAGAGCGATTTCATTTCTTATAGAAATAAAAACGTTTTCTTTAGAACAAAAAAGTTCCCTTTTTTTGTAGAAATAAAAACGTTCTCATTTAGAACAAGAGCGATTTCATTTCTTGTAGAAATAAAAATGTTATCTTCAGAACAAAAACGTTCCCTTTTTTTGAAGAAATAAAAACGTTTTCTTTAGAACAAAAGCGATTTCATTTCTTGTAGAAATAAAAACGTTTTCTTTAGAACAATAACGTTCCCTTTTTTTGTAGAAATAAAAACGTTTTCTTTAGAACAAAAACGTTCCCTTTTTTTGTTGAAATAAAAACGTTCTCATTTAGAACAAGAGCGATTTCATTTCTTGTAGAAATAAGTATGTTTTCTTCAGAACAAAAACGTTCCTTTTTTTTGTAGAAAAAAAAAAGTTTTGATTTAGAACAAGAGCGATTTCATTTCTTATAGAAATAAAAACGTTTTCTTTAGAACAAAAAGGTTCCCTTTTTTTGTAGAAATAAAAACGTTCTCATTTAGAACAAGAGCGAATTCATTTCTTGTAGAAATAAGTATGTTTTCTTCAGAACAAAAACGTTCCTTTTTTTGTAGAAAAAAAAAAGTTTTGATTTAGAACAAGAGCGATTTCATTTCTTATAGAAATAAAAACGTTTTCTTCAGAACAAAAGTGTTCCCTTTTTTTGTAGAAATAAAAACGTTCTCATTTAGAACAAGAGCGAATTCATTTCTTGTAGAAATAAGTATGTTTTCTTCAGAACAAAAACGTTCCTTTTTTTGTAGAAAAAAAAAGTTCTGATTTAGAACAAGAGCGATTTCATTTCTTGTAGAAATAAAAACGTTTTCTTTAGAACAAAAACGTTCCCTTTTCTTATAGAAATAAAAAAGTTCTGAGTTAGAACAAGAGCGATTTCATTTCTTGTAGAAATAAAAACGTTTAATTTAGAACAAAAACATTCCCTTTTCTTGTAGAAATAAAAACGTTCTCTTTAGAACAAAAACATTCCCTTTTCTTTTAGAAATAAAAACGTTTTCTTTAGAACAAAAACGTTTCCTTTTTTTGTAGAAATAAAAACGTTCTCATTTAGAACAAAAGCGATTTCATTTCTTGTAGAAATAAAAACGTTTCCTTTAGAACAAAAACGTTCCCTTTTTTTGTAGAAAAAAAAGTTCTGATTTAGAACAAGAGCGATTTGATTTCTTGTAGAAGTAAAAACGTTTTCTTCATAACAAACACGTTCCTTTTTCTTGTAAAAATAAAAACAGTAGTTTTGATCTTTCGATGTGCGACCGCTCATAGGCACTTTGATTAAGAATTCTAGGACGACATTCGTTTAGTGTGGATTGTATTTTATTTATTTAGGATTTTATCGATTCTTTTTTAATCACCGTGAAACTAATGTGTACATAACACGACAGCATACAAACATTCACACAATATTTTTGTCAAAAAACATGACATGTCATGACTTTCGGACACAAAAATGAATCATACGTGACAAATTAAAACTGAATGATTACCTACAAACTCCGACTAGCTATCTGTTCGTATTTTTTTTTAATTTAAATTTTCGCCGTTTTTATGTTCATTTGTGATCCATATATATTGTACAGTGAATTTGACGGGGACTATAAACGACAATACATTCTGTATTTCGAATAAATACATCGAAATAGTAAAATGGGCGATTTGTAATCGGTTTAATTTATCGCGGTGTTGCCAAATGTTGAATAATAGGATCTCTCGTGTGTATTACAGGCAGATTGCTCGGAATATACTTGAAATTTGGTATAGTTTTGTTCAAAATATAATACTCTTTAGCTTCTTTGTGTAGGCCTGATAATCTGAAAAAGAAGTAAATACCTACCGAGTTCGATTAAAAAGTTTCTTTGTTTATAAATACTGTAGACTAATCCCAAATAATGTTCATTAAAATTATTATAACTCAATTTACTCCTACTTTCATCTGTTTATAATCGTAATAAATGAAACACACTGTAAACATATAAAAGATACTAAGTGGAAAATTGTTAAATTAATTTTAATTATCTTCAGCTAGCAATTAAGCAGCTTCCCATCGGCATCGAAACATAAACCTGAGATATATACATTAATGCATAAATTGTCACTTAGGTAATTATTCCGAGAATTTGGTCGTGTCAGTGTAGAAATTAGTTAACTTGAATACCACCGTCTAGTTGGCAGCAACTAGATTCTAATTACATTCGGGTAGCAGTTATATGAAAATCATACTTCCGACAGAAGGGATCCTATATCAATTTCATATTTCAAATATTTCAAGTAAGTAGATTACGATAATTTCGTAAGAAAGTCAAAGTTGATGGTAAAGTCTGTTCATACATATAGTGAAGTAACAAGCGGATTAATCAAAATAAATAATCCCCATACCGACAAATATACAAACATAAAAAGAAAGTGTTTTTTGTACGGTTGGCAAAAATGTGGTAGAAGTGTTTTCTTGTTGGTATCGGTGTGTACAAAATTTAGAGTGATTTTTGTTATTCTAATTAGTGGTCAGTGAGTGGAGAAAGATGGAAAGATGATTTAAGCTGCGAAGAGCAACTGAGAGCAGTAGGGATGGTTGAAGCGAGTCGAAACTATATAGAAGTGTAGCTGAAGTCCTTAACTCATCACCCAGTGTTATTTGTCGTTTTGTGAGAAGATGCCGTGGGATTGGCGATTTTAGAGAAATACAAACTGGCCGTACAAGAGTAACGAATCCTATACAAGACCGTTTTATTCGCTCACAAGCATTACAAAATCGGACAATCACTGCAGGTCAGTTAGCAAGTTGGCTACTTCATCGTAGGGTTGCGCGATACACTAGAAAGTATCGATACGAATCGGAACATAAAGTATCGATACAGTAGAATATCGAATATTAATTTATCGATACGTTAACGATTCGAGATTTTGCTAATTTTGACGTTTTTTCGGTAAAAAACACCTTTTTGGGGGGTGGAAAAGGACATTATTGCGATTTCCGGTCAAAGTTGAGTTCCTAGAATAAAAAATTAATCATACAACTTTTTCATTCGTGACTTTTCCACATAACTTCAAAATTAGCTCGAAAAACGCAAAAACTGCATTTTTCGTTTTTTATTTTTGGTTTCGTTAAAAAATGTTCGATTTTGATAAAAATGTAGTAGAAGGTAGCTTTGATAGTCACAAACCATGAAAAAAAATTTCAAATCAAAATATTGGAAATTTTTCGAGTTATGACGTTTTTTCGGCAAAAAACACTTTTTTTGGGGGGTAAAAAAAGACATTATCGCGATTTCCGGCCAAAGTTGAGTTCCTAGAATAAAAAGTTGATTGTAAAAGTTTTACATCAGTGACTTTTCCACATAACCTCAAAATTAGCTCGAAAAACGCAAAAAAACTGCATTTTTCGTTTTTTATTTTTGGTTTCGTTAAAAAATGTTCGATTTTGATGAACATTTAGTAGAAGGTAGCTTTGATAGTCACAAACCATAAAAAAAATTTCAAATTGAAATATTGGAAATTTTTCGAGTTATAACGTTTTTTCGGTAAAACACACTTTTTTTGGGGGGTGGAAAAAAACATTATTGCGATTTCCGGCCAAAGTTGAGTTCCTAGAATAAAAAATTTATCATAAAAGTTGTAGATCTTGATAAAATCTACAACTTTTTCATTAGTGACTTTTCCACATAACTTCAAAATTAGCTCGAAAAACGCAAAAAACTGCATTTTTCGTTTTTTATTTTTGGTTTCGTTAAAAAATGTTCGATTTTGATGAACATATAGTGGAAGGTAGCTTCGATAGTCACAAACCATGAAAAAAAATGTCAAATTAAAATATTGGAAATTTTTCGAGTTATGACGTTTTTTCGGTAAAAAACACTTTTTTGGGGGGGTAAAAAAAGACATTATTACGATTTCCGGCCAAAGTTGAGTTCCTAGAATAAAAAGTTGATTATAAAAGTTGTAGATCTTGTGAAAATCTACAACTTTTTCATTAGTGACTTTTTCACATAACCTCAAAATTAGCTCGAAAAGCGCAAAAAACTGCATTTTTCGTTTTTTATTATCGTTTCCTTAAAAAATGTTCGATTTTGATGAACATTTAGTAGAAGGTAGCTTTGATAGTCACAAACCATGAAAAAAAATTTCAAATTGAAATATTTGTAATTTTTCGAGTTATAACGTTTTTTCGGTAAAACACATTTTTTTTGGGGGGTGGAAAAGAACATTATTGCGATTTCCGGCCAAAGTTGAGTTCCTAGAATAAAAAATTGATCATAAAAGTTGTAGATCTTGAGAAAATCTACAACTTTTTCATTAGTGACTTTTCCACATAACTTCAAAATTAGCTCGAAAAACGCAAAAAACTGCATTTTTCGTTTTTTATTTTTGGTTTCGTTAAAAAATGTTCGATTTTGATGAACATTTAGTAGAAGGTAGCTTCGATAGTCACAAACCATGAAAAAAAATTTCAAATTAAAATGTTGGAAATTTTTCGAGTTATGACGTTTTTTCGGTAAAAAATATTTTTTTGGGGGTTGGAAAAAGACATTATTGCGATTTCCGGCCAAAGTTGAGTTCCTAGAATAAAAAGTTGATCATAAAAGTTTTACATCAGTGATTTTCCCACATAACCTCAAAATTAGCTCGAAAAACTGCATTTCTCGTTTTTTATTTTTGGTTTCGTTAAAAAATGTTCGATATTGATGAAAATTTAGTAGAAGGTAGCTTTGATAGTCACAAACCATGAAAAAAAAAGTCAAATTAAAATATTGGAAATTTTTCGAGTTATGACGTTTTTTCGGTAAAAAACACTTCTTTTTGGGGGGTGGAAAAAGACATTATTGCGATTTCCGGCCAAAGTTGAGGTTCTAGAATAAAAGATTGATCATAAAAGTTGTAGATCTTGAGAAAATCTACTACTTTTTTTATTAGTGACTTTTCCACATAACTTCAAAATTAGCTCGAAAAACGCAAAAAACTGCATTTTTCGTTTTTCATTTTTGGTTTCGTTAAAAAATGTTCGATTTTGATGAACATTTAGTAGAAGGTAGCTTTGATAGTCACAAACCATAAAAAAAATTTCAAATTAAAATATTGGAAATTTTTCGAGCTATGACGTTTTTTCGGTAAAACACACTTTTTTTGGGGGGTGGAAAAAGACATTATTGCGATTTCCGGCCAAAGTTGAAGTTCTAGAATAAAAAGTTGATTATAAAAGTTGTAGATCTTGAGAAAATCTACAACTTTTCATTAGTGACTTTTCCACATAACTTCAGAATTAGCTCGAAAAACGCAAAAAACTACGTTTTTCGTTTTTTATTTTTAGGTTCGTTAAAAAATGTTCCATTTTGATGAAAATTTAGTAGAAGGTAGTTTTGATAGTAACAAACCATGAAAAAAAATTTCAAATGAAAATATTGGAAATTTTTCGAGTTATAACGTTTTTTCGGTAAAACACACTTTTTGGGGGGTGGAAAAAAACATTATTCCGGCCAAAGTTGAGTTCCTAGAATAAAAAGTTGATCATAAAAGTTGTAGATCTTGAGAAAATCTACAGCTTTTTCATTAGTGACTTTTTCACATAACTTCAAAATTAGCTCGAAAAGCGCAAAAAACTGCATTTTTCGTTTTTTATTTTTGGTTTCGTTAAAAAATGTTTGATTTTAATGAAAATTTAGTAGAAGTTAGCTTTGATAGTCACAAACCATGAAAAAAAATTTCAAATTGAAATATTTGTAATTTTTCGAGTTATAACGTTTTTTCGGTAAAACACACTTTTTTGGGGGTTGGAAAAAGACATTATTGCGATTTCCGGCCAAAGTTGAGTTCCTAGAATAAAAAATTGATTATAAAAGTTATAGATCTACAGAAAATCTACAACTTTTTCATCAGTGACTTTTTCACATAACCTCAAAATTAGCTCAGAAACGCAAAAAACTGCACATTTTTCGTTTTTTATTTTTAGTTTCGTTAAAAAAAGCACGATATAATTTCACAACGTTATTAAAAAATCACGATATCGCTCATCACTATAGATAACGCCACTTGCCCCGCTACCACTAAAAATCCCGTATCGCAAGGTATCGATACACTACAAATTTATCGATACTTGGAATGCATCGAAAAGCATAGTATCGATACAAAATGTCGAGTATTGGAAGTAAAAGTATCGATACACTGGAATATCGGATAGTATCGCGCATCCCTACTACATCGTACACATAATGTCGTTGTGAGTTTCCAAACTGTGAGAAATAGATTGCACGAGTTCAACCTTAACGCCCGTAGACCGCTTCGGGCATTAATTAGCGTGGACACACGAACACTTAAACTGGGGACATCAAGAATGGCGTACGGTGCTCTTCACGTATGAGTCTCGCTTTGGTTTCCATCGTGATACGCGTCGAGTTCGTGAGTGGAGGCGACCTGAAAATCTGGAACGTCTTGCCGCTGTCCAGGAGGTGTACAGTTACCAAGGAGGTACAGTTATGTTATGGGGCGGTATTCGAATTGGAGGAAGAACTTACCTCGTTTTACTGGAAGACTAATTGAATGCCGCCAGTTATCGTGACAACATTCTGCAACACTTTGTGCGTCCATATGCTGCACAATGCCCGTCCACACACAGCACACCTAGTAAACGAATATCTGGAAAATGCGCAAATCATTGTTTTACCTGTCTCCCGATCTCAATCCCATCGAAATCTTTGGGACTCGATGGGACGAATACTTTTGCTTCATCAAGGAGCTTTCCACACGAGACAACAGATTTTTGATCTAATCTCTAGACCACCACAAAGCAACTGGAGATCGACAACCTCATTTTCAGCATGCCTAACAGATGCCAGGCACTTTTGACTCTTTAATATTTTTTACACCATCGTACCAAATTTATTAAAATGATTAACATTCTCTCTTTTTGATGATGGGTTTAACGGCAATGATATCAGTACCACCCACATACATTTCCCTAGATTATTTTGATGTGTCTTTTAAGTCTTCAGGGTCAAAAAGGGGAAAGATATGACCTTTCCCAAAAACCGTTCCAGGCGAACAATCGACGAAAGTTTTGTCCAAAAACGAGTTTTTGTGGTAGGGGTAGTATTGGGGGGTGGTGAAAATTCCCAAAAATGCTTCCTGCTACCCGAAACAAACACGCTTAAGAGTGTTTGAGGTTTTTTTTGGGACTTTCGTGACGGGACGAACAACTATTTCAAAAGGGATATCTGAGGAAAAATTTTCCTTTGGGAGAATAATCACGTATGGTCAGATTGCATGATGCATCACACCGTCATGCCGTTTGCGCCAATAGATGGTTTACACAAAAAATTTATTGTTATAAATTAACCTCCTTTAAAAATTTTATCCTACGTCCACGATATAAGTAGAAATTTCTACAAATATATATTTTTATATTAATAAATTTTCCCTCCAATCGAGTTATTTTGAAGTATTTCATTTTCAAACAAACAATATCATCAATGTCTAAATGTAAATCCCTTTTCTTTTTTTTTTTCTAGACAAAAAAATGATCAATTATTCTCTTATTCAATTCTTAATATATTTCGTCGAGGGTGGGTATTTTTTTTATTTAAATAAAAAGAAAGGACAACATATAAGAAGATCATCAATTTCTATTTGTTTCTTTTCGATTTGTTTTTTGTTCGCCCTGACACTCCCTTCAATTTTCTTGAAAGACAGTGAGCAAGAAGAATATAAACATTGTTGCCAGATGTAGGGATTCCAGGAATTTGAAAAGCCTTACTCACACCACAACTTACTATAGTTTATTTCAGAAAGGTATAGAGTAATAAAACCTCAATAGGTATGCAAAGGGAGCACAGAGTGACCCAACGAATATTTAAGCCACTGTCATAGTTTGGCATTGATTTCATTGTAAAATGTGTGTAAAAGTGCAGGTAGTACCACCCGGGTTGGGGTCAATATATGGGTTTTAGCCTATTGTTATCCATTCACAAACACTGAAAATAGTGTGCCAAAGGCGTGCCGGTAGGATACTCGTAAAAAGGAAAGACATTTATTTTAACAGAATAAAAATTAGGCATTATGTACATAGTATTAGGTACACTTATTTTTTATTGAACATTATACAGAGAGTAAATTATAAAAAATCATAATATTCTTCGTCATCTGAAATTTTAATATTACAAACAATACTATGGCCGACACCGAAATTGAGCCGAACTGGACGGAATTCCCCATTTTATTACTCTATACCTTTCTGAAATAGACTATAGAGTTTTGAAATAGTAATGTATGCAACAAGTTCATAAAGTGGTACTTTTTTTCACGAATGGAAAAATTCCATTAGTGAAAAAAGACTCTATGCATTCGTTGCATACAATATGTTTTCTACAGCCCTATACAAATAAATAATAAAATCATAATAGTAATTTGGAACATTTTAATTTATCTCATTCATAATGAATGCCTATATAGTGACTGAATTGGAAAATGTACATAATAATATTATGTATCATAGTTTTATTTCACAATGTAAATATTGAAAACACAATTGTTTGGTTGACTAATCAGAATTTTTGATCCAGTCACGTTTGTTTCCGTTTGATTCATGGATAAAGCTTCATTTAAATTGTGAATATTTAAATTGGAAGGTATGCTGATATTAACCCTTTATGAAGCACAATTCATTTTTGCATTGTGAGAATTATTATTATTATTATTATATTTAGACAAGGGCAGAGGGACAAGTCCCTATTGTGCCCAAAAACAGATAATTACATATGTAACCTACTAGTAGGTGAAGAAAAGAAAAATAACTACTATATATACAAATATACCAAAAAGGTGCTCTAGAAGCGTTCGATCAAGTCTGTTTTTAAACGAGTTAGTTGATGGTGCAGAAACTGTGGATACATCAAGGTTATTCCAGCTGTCGAAAACCCTGTTTGGTAAGAAGTTTTGTCTTGATCTGACGGTAAAGTTTTCTTTTTTTAGTTTAAAAAGGTGTCCTCTAAGGCGGTCATCTGGATTTAAGGTGAACATCCTATCAAGATCACCAAAATTAAATTTTAATATTTTAAAAGTGGTAATGAGGTCTCCGCGGTGTCTGCGAAGTTCAAAGGAAGTTAGGTTGGCCATGGAGAGTCTCTCTTCGTAGGAAGGTCTTCGCGGTCCCAGGGACAGTCGAGTGGCTTTTCTTTGAACATTTTCCAAAAGATTTTTATCACGAACTAGGTCAGGGTACCACGTTGGACCGGCGTACTCGAGAATTGGTCGGACATAGATAGTATACAGTTTACAAAACGACTGAAACGAAACACTCGAAAAGCACTTGCGAATGAGATACAGTCTGGTGTTCGCGCGCTTACAGACTGAAGTTATATGATCAGACCAAGTTAGGTTGCTATTTACGATAACTCCGAGGTCGTTATAGGAAAACACATAATTTAATGGTCGTCCGTCTACGAAGTACGGTAGTAGTGGGTTATTTTTACCGAATCGGAGCACTACACATTTTTCAGTGTTCAACGGAAGTAGCCATTGGGAACACCAGATGAAGATGGAGTTTAAGTCCAACTGGAGGGTTTGTTGGTTGGTGATTGGATTTGTATATATCTTTGTGTCGTCAGCGTAGAAAGATATTTTGTTGGTTACGTGATAAGAGAGATCGCTGGTGTAAACCGTAAAAAGCAGAGGACCAAGAACAGAACCCTGTGGTACTCCACTTTCCACCAGTCTATCCCTTGAGAAACCTTCGCCAACTCTTACTCTGAAATGTCTGTCTGTTAGGAAGTCGTCAAACCAGCTAAGTAAAGAGCCGCGAATGCCGAAGTGTTCCAGCTTGTGTAGAAGTCTGCGCTTGGGAACACGATCAAAGGCTTTGGAAAAGTCCAGATAGCCAACATCAACTGGCTGCCGATTGTTAAGGGATAATGACCAGTCGTTAACACAGTGTAGCAAGTTGGTTAGGGTGGAACGGCCGGAGACAAATCCGTGTTGTTGCCTTGGAATCACATTTTCCAGGAGAAGAAATTTGGTCATCTCCTCTGAAATAACTGACTTTACTGACTACTGGCAGCAGACTAATCGGGCGGTAGTTGTTGGAATCAAGTTTGTTACCTTTTTTGAATATGGGTGTGATAGATGTTAATTTCCAACTGGGGGGCATGGAACTTTGGGTAAAGGACGTCTGCATAATTAACGACAGGGGTGTTGCAAACGAGTTTGCGCAGCTTTTTAGGAGTTTTGGACTTAGACCATCTAAACCAGGTGATGCGTTAGTGCGAAGTTTTAGTAAGTGCTGTTTTATACGGTCTGGTGTAAATACTACATGTTCTAAAGATGCCTTGAGGCGGGGACAGTTAATTAATGGGAGGTTGTCATTATTGGGTTCTTGAGTGAAAACTTGTGAGAAAGCTAAAGAGAGCGTCTCAGAAGACTCTTTATTAGAAGAGCATACGGTATGGTCTGGTTTTTGAAGTAGAGGAATGGAAACTTTTGATGATAGGGAAGATCGTATATATTTGAAAACCTTTTTACTGTTACCACTGGCAATGATGTTTTCTTCAAAATTTTGTCTTAAAGTTTTGAGAGATAGTTGTAGAGTATTAGAAAATCTGCGGTGGTTCAGGAAGTCACTCGGAAGCTGTGTACGCTGATATTTACGCCAGAGGCGCCGTTTGTGCTTAATACGTTGTAGTGCTGCGTGGTTTATCCAGGGTTTGAGATTGTTTTTATAAATCTCGCGGACAGTAGTATGTGCAGAGATTATCCTGAGAATAGTATCATGAAATGCGTTCCACATTAACGAGGGATCGGGTAAATTTGTGAAAATTAAGATTAAGATTAAGATAAATATGGGGCTTAAGTGCTTCTGAAAGCCTCTCCACTACGACCTTTGCAGATCTATTGTGTATGCCCTCCTGTTATTCTAGAGTTCCTTGTCTAAACCCGTCCTTATTACTAGACGGATGGCGTACCTCAGGTCCTCCATATATTGGGAGGGTTGTGGTTTTTCCTCCCCTATCGTTGAAAACCTCAGCCTAGTCAGGCCTTCGCAGTAGCACAGTATGTGTACTGGGGTTTCCTCATCTTCTTGACAAAACCTGCATATGGTTGTTTCTGCCAATCCGATGTTGTTCATGTGTTTGTTAAGTCTACAATGCCCTGTAAGGAACCCAACCAGGATCCTGATTGTTTTCCTATTCTGACTCAGTAGATACTCCGTACATTTTGGCGAGGGTTCCTTGATAAACTCTTTGGCCTGCCTCATTTTTGGCGCCTTGTTCCACCATTCTCGAGCCTGATTTTTTATCCAAGTGCTGCTATTTGTTTTTTGCAGCGCTTTCGCTATGCCACGGAAAGGTTCTGGGCCAATGGGAGAACAACCTGCCCCTTCTCGGGCTAGAGAGTCTGCCTCTTCACCTCCCTTGTGGTCTGAGTGGCCTGGTACCCAAGCTACGGACAGTCTATTACGACCACCCAGCTCTTGTAGCGTCTCCAAGCAGTCCCAAACAAGTTTGGAATTTATCTGCATGGAGCTGATTGCTTTTATAGCCGCCTGGCTGTCGGAGTATATGGCAATGGTCTTTTCCTCAAACTCTTGCCTTAATATCCCCTGCACAGTGCTGTATTGCTGAAACTTCTGCCTGGAATATCGTCATATGTTTACCCAAGCTCAGTGAGACTCTTATCTTTGGCTTGGCTATATATACTCCTGCTCCTACACCTTCCTCGGTTTTTGAGCCATCTGTGTAGCAGGCCATTTCTGCATTAATTGGAGGTCCTTCCTTCCATGCCTCTCTGCCAGTTATGACTGTTTTGAAGTTTTTTCCGAAGCTATACTTGGGAATCATCTCGTCCGATGGCATCCCCATTATGGGGTCGATATACAACTCATTGTACAGCTCGTTATACACCTTACCGTGTAGCCTACTAATGGGTGCTTGCCCTCTTGTCAGTCTATTAGTGATTGACCTGGCTTCACCTTGTATGTAGACATGGAGTGGCGGCAGGTTCAGCGAGACTTCTAGTGCGGCTGTTGGGGTTGTCCTCATTTGCCTTTGGATACCACTTAGCTTTTGGATCGCCCCAGCATGCCGAGTCTTTGGCCACCATACCACCGAACCATATGCTATCATGGGTCTGATGACTCTTGTATATAGCCATATGATCATTTTTGGTTGTAACCCCCAGTTCTTTCCGCACATTCTTCTGCACAGATTGAGGGCTATCGTACCTTTTTGTAATATTTTCTGTAGGTGTTGATTCCATGTCAACTTGTGGTCAAATATGACTCCCAAGTATTTTGCCTCTTGGGCAATTGGAATTTCCACCCTATTAAGAACTGGTGACTTCAGTCCTCTCAGTACTTTCTTCTTGGTGAAAACCACTATCGTGGTTTTAAGAGGGTTTACAGTTAGTTCCTCCTCTTGGCACCATTTGTTAATTATGTTTAGGGCAGTTTGTGTCTGCTCCGAGACTGTATCTGCGAATTTGCCTTTTACAATAATCGCGAGATCATCGGCATACCCTAAGCAATACATGCCTTTAGAAGCCCACAGAAGTGGTGATAACACCCCTCCTTGCGGGCAACCCCTACCTGCTCTAGCTGTGACGGTGGTATCGCCAATGGATGATATGATTACCCTTTTTTCCAAACTGGCGTTTATCCATCGACACAGGAGGAGTGGCACCCCCTTTTTTTCTAGAGCTTTGGTAATTGACAGTGTAGATGCATTATTGAATGCACCCTCAATGTCTACAAAAGTTGTCATGGCTATCTCTTTGTCCTCTAGGGATTTTGTTAGTAGCCTGTTGAGATCATCCAGTGCTAAGTCTGTTGACTTGCGTGGCTGATACGCGTATTGTCGCTCGTTGAGAGGGTTTGTTGATAAAACCTCATCTCTAATGTATCTGTCTATTAGTCTCTCCAACGTTTTAAGCAGGAAGGACACTAGACTGATTGGACGGTATGATTTGGGCGTCATGTCATTTAATCTCCCTACCTTGGGTATATAAATGACTCTGCCCTTTTGCCACTCCGTAGGCATGTGTTGAATAGCTATACAAGCCTTGAATATCCTACAGAGATGTGGAATTAATATTTCCTGTCCTTTTTGGAGCAGGATGGGGTAGATTCCATCCTCCCCTGGGGATTTAAAAGGTTGAAACTTGTTTATGGCCCACCTTATTTGATTGATTTGAAGGCCTGCAATCCTGCCTCCGTGTAGCCAGGGTTCCTGCAGGAGAGCTAAATCTAATTCCTCCTTGTCGAACCTCCTACAAACAATAGCGCTGGCCGCCTTAGCATGATGGAGGTTCACCTGCAGAACCCTGATCCCTGTGTTCAGTTCTGTGAACTGAACGACTCTTTTGCCTTCTCTGAGGCTTCTTCCATATCCATGGGTGTGCCGCTCTCCTGTGCTACTTGCCTTTTGAGAGGGCTCTCTCCTTGAGGATGGTCTGCTTCTTCCTCTTGGACCTCTGCGATCTCCGGATTAGAAGCTACACCCTTTTCAGAGCTCTTTCCCTGCTTTGAGCTATGTCTCCCCTTGACCCTGAATTTTATTCTCCCTAGGTTGTAGTAGGGGGACATTTCTATTTTTTGAAGTTCCTCCAGGGACTCGCTGTCCATCGAGAAAGCCCATGTTTGGCTTTTTTCCGCTGGAGTTTTTCCCAACACCGTCCATAGATTGGTGTTGAGCCCGTGATTTGCGACCTTTAGCCTTCGCAGAATTTTCTCCGTTTCTGGCCTTTGTCCTCTGTCATCCGGGATGTAGGTGGTGCAGGATATTGCCTCTGGAAGGTCCTCCCCTTCCAATACCCTGAGGGTTGCCCCTTCCCAGGGTTTTATGGTTGGGATGGCATCTCTCAGCCAGTCTGCACTAGTGCGATCTGCACACGTCATAACCAGGTAGCCTGGTTTGTGCGTGCATTTTGCAAAACGCACTTGTAGTCCCTCAGGGGGGATTTCGTCATGGGCCTCGGAGATTGCGTCCTGGACTATGGTTAGCCTTTCAGGACTCAATTTGTTCCTTGGAAACCCATCGTCTACCACCGCAACCTTTACTGAGGCTAGGGCTTCTTAGAAGGAAACACCTTCTTGCCTTGGTTTCTTCCTCAGCTGGTTATGCTGTGGCGGAGTACTGCTGCTGGAGCGGGGGCGTTTCGTGGAAGTGCTTGCGACAGCCTTATTTGTGCTTTTTCCAGCCTCTTTCGAGCCTTTATTAGCCTCTCTTCCTATTCCCCTCGTTGTAACCTGCTTTGAAGCCTTTTGCGGTTTTTGGTTTTTTAGAAAGTTTTCCTTGATGACTAGCCTCTTAGCGGCTATGTAGTCGAGACCACTTTCTAATTTTGTTTTGAGCTTCGTTCTAGAAGCTCCCCCTAGATGAGCGGATTTTACTTCCTCATCCGTAAGTAGTTCTACATCCTCTAGGGAAGATACAAGAACCTTATTTTTCGGTTTTGGTGCTTGCTGAGAAGCCTTAGCACCAAGCAGTTTTGCCTTTTGATTTGGATTGGGCGAGTTCGCCTCCGTCCTTACAAATTTTGTTTTGTGTTTTGTTTTATTTCCCTGATCCATATGAATCCCACGAGAAGCTAGGGAAAGTTGGTCCACCACGACAGAGCCCCGCATGTCGCAGTAAGGTGTGGATACAAGGGGGTGCCACCTGTTGCCCCCAGGGGATCGTTTGAGACTGCATGTTCTACCCTGCAGCCACTCAGCCATCGGCACGATACCTTCCACCTTGGCTTGGGTCTGATCTTTTAGTCGCCTTTTACGACAGGCAGACCATACCTGGGATCAATTCTTAACCCCGAATCCCCAGTGGCTTTTTTTTTGTGAAAATTAAGTCCCAATCAAGTCGGGACAGCTGTGAATCAACTTCAGAAAAATCAGTAGTAGCATAAGTTGTGATTTTATTTTTGCCCGGTAATGTCTGGATAAACTGAACGTGAGCAGTTATGACTGCATGGTCTGATTTTCCAACAGGAGAGCTTATTTCAAGAGATGAGATTAGCTGTTCATCATTAGTGAGTATGAGATCAAGAATGGAAGGTAGGTTATTAATTCTGAATCTTTTGGGTTCTGTAATAAGTTGAGTGAGGTTCGAATTTGCAACAAAGTTTTTAAATAAGTTGTGTGGATTTACAACATCTGATAGTGAAGTTATCGGCCAGGATATTTCTGGGAAGTTAAAATCTCCAGCAATGATGAGATTATCAAGAAGTGATAACTCTTCGAGTTTTTCAAACAATATGTTGTCCATCGCAAGTTGTGTATCAGGGGGGCGATATATGCATACCAGGTTAAGATAAAATAGATTTTTAATAATATTTACGTGTATAATATCTATCCCGGGAATGTCTAATAGTTTAATTTTAGTAGATAAAGTTGTGGTAATATCGTCGGATACATAAATGCATACACCTCCACCGACACGATTTTCTCTATCTTTACGATAAATTGTATAGCCAGTAATGTTAATTAAGGAGTCTGGAGTTGAGGGTTTAAGCCAGGTTTCGGTAATAAAAATAATTTGTGGTTTAAGAAGTTGCACTGTGCATGTGAATTCGCTAAGTTTAGCGTAAAGTGAGTTTAAATTTGTGTATAAAAAGAGCCAGTCATTGAATTTGCGGGTAGAAAAGTTATGAACGAAATTTCGAGATTTTTGGGATGCCGTTAGTGTACCTGATTGTCAGATCATGTTCGCCATTATTTTTACGGGTATCTAGTTCACATCGAAGTTCTCTTAATCATTGTTGTTGTGTGGGCGTCTTGTCATCTATTATAGAAAATTTTTCAGTACGCTTTTCCTCGAGAAGTTTGGATTTATTCCTCAATATGTTTTTGGCATGGTGTTCTGAAGGCATTACTACTTTGATCATGCGAGGAAACTTCTGGTTGGGTTTGCCGACTCTGTAGAAGGTGATGGGGGTTTCATGACATTCAACAGTATCCAAGACAAGCTTAATTTTATTCATGTCATCATCCTTTCTATGTTGAGCATCCCCAGAGGAGGGTTCATGTACGCCTCTGATTATAATATTTTTTGCTCGCACTATGCGATCTACCGCCTCATTTGCGATGTTGTCAGTGAATTCAGTCGAATGAACTGCATCGAACTGACTCAGTTTATTGTTTAATTGAGTTAGTTTATCATCAAATTCGTTTATTTTCTTGTAAATTTCTGTTTTAAAATCTAGCAGGAGAGCTTTTAATTCCGAGAAGTTTGAAACATTTGAACTGCAATTGTTGCAGAGGATAGACAAGCCACGGACCTTCTGCCGCGTAATCCGGTCGTCGCCAGAAACATCGGTGCAAGCCATGTGTATTGGCATTGTTTAATAATCTATATTATTAAACAATGGTATTGGTCGCTTACAACCATCGCACTGGAGTTTGCGATCAGTTGTATTTACCGACTTCAGACAATTCGAACAAGTCGGTATAGTAGGCATACTAGTTTTTGTTGTAATTAGTACGTTCTATGATAATGAATAATTATTGTAAAATGGTGAATGGTACTCACAGTTTAAAATATTATTTTTATATTATTTTACTGCACTGACACTGCACTTTTTCATAGACCTATCACTGCTTACTGCTTACTTGCAATATACAGAGATTATTACTTGAAAATTTATTTACAAAATATACGGTTTATACAGTGTAAACTCGAAATTAAGCAGGAGCACAAAATTGTACGTGTGAATTCGACTACTAGCAGAAAACTTCCGGCAACAGTAGTAGATTTCCAACCTCCATGTTGCTTTAATTGAAGAATGTCTCCACTCGAATCAACTAGAAGCGAAGCCGAAGTACCTACGTCGAAACGTGTGACCTGTATATTCTTCTGGATGCGGTAAACTTTTTTTTTTATAAGGAGCCGTCCCTTCGCCGGCACCACCTCAGCCTCCTGGGCTTATTGTGGATACTCCTAGTATTCTGACTACAGCCTATTCAGCCAATCCGTTCCCTGTATTAGCTCATACAGGTTCTTTGCTGGTTGGTTGTAGAAGTCTTCTGGAGTCATTTTGGGTCTACCATACAGTTTCTGCCTCCTGTGGTCCAGCGTCTCACAGTTGCATAGTATATGCAGAGCTGTTTCAGTATCCTTTTTGCATCTTCTGCATGTGAGGTCTCCGTTATACAGCCCTATTTTGTTCAGGTGCTCCTTTGTGGGAAAGTGTCCCGTAAGTAGCCCCGTTATGGTGCGTAGTTTGTTCCTGCTCATTGAGAGCAGTTCTTTCGCTACTTTTTCTGATGGTTCTTTTATAAATTTCTTTCCATGTATTTGCATGGGCGTATTCTTCCAGTGTTTATTGTGTTGTTCTTTTACCCACCCTTTCAACCACGACCTAGTTGAGCATCTGGGAATGCCCACAGCTGGTTCGGGTCCGTTCATCAGGGTTGACGATCCTGCTCTTGCGAGTTCGTCAGCTTTTTCATTGCCAGCGATTCCTTTGTGCCCTAGGACCCACTCCAGTGTTACACTGTTCCGAGTCGACAGTCTTCTAAGTTCTTCGCCGCATTCCCATACCAGCCGAGATGTTACCTTAGAGCTCTGAAGTGCTTTAAGGGCAGCTTGACTGTCACTGTAGATCCTGATCTGCCTGTTGTTGTAGGCTCTCATGTTATTTGCCCTTGCACATGCAAGTATTGCATAGACCTCTGCTTGGAATACCGAGGAGTATTTTCCAAGCGAGACGATTCCTTCATATTTGCTCGACTTGCTGTATATGCCTGCTCCGGTGCCGAGCTCATTCTTTGATCCGTCTGTGTACCAGATCAGTTCATTTGCTCTACTGAGTGGTGGTGCGTTCTCTTCCTCAAGCTCCTTTCGATCTTTGATGACAATCTCGAAGTTCTTGCGAAAGATATATCTAGTGGTCATGTGGTCTGTTGGCATTTTAAAGATGTCGTCATCCTCATGCCTTATTTCTGTGTGTCCTCTCCCATGTGCCACGTCATGTTCTGATACTTTCTCCAGTCGGGTTAGAGCTGCCCTTGCTTCGCACATTATGACACAATGTAGCGGAGGAAGGTCTAGCATTGTCTCCAGTGCCGCTGTAGGAGTAGTCCTCATTGCCCCTGTAATGCCAATGCATGCAAGTCTTTGGACCTTGCTTAGTTTTAGCATTGCAGATGTTTGTCTGATCTTTGGCCACCAGACCAGAGATGCATATGTAATCCTGGGGATGACAACCAGTGTACCATGCTTGGTCTAACTCCCCATTTAGTGCCGTAAGTGCGTCTGGCAACCATGAAGGTTACCTCTGCCTTCTTGATCACGTGCTGCAGGTGTCGGTTCCAAGTTAAACCTGGGTCTAGGATAACCCCAAGATATTTTACTTCATCCGACAATCGTATTGGTTCACCTTGAAGCGTCAGAGGGCAAAGTCCTTCCCTTTTCCTTCTTCTGGTAAACGCAATTATCTGTGTTTTTGAGGGACTTATGCGTAGCCCTTCTTCTACAGTCCAGCCTGTTACTACATTTAAAGCCATCTGGAGTCTGTCTCTGGTTGTACTGTTGAATTTACCTTGGGATAGAATTACCAGGTCATCTGCATATCCTATGGTGTTAAATCCTTCTCTGTGTATGGTTCTAATGAGCCCGTCCATAACCAGGTTCCACAGCAGCGGGGACAGTACTCCCCCCTGTGGACAACCCCTGGTTGTCTCCCCCATAAGAGTTGTTTCTATTAGCCTGCTTCTGAGCATGCAGTCTATCCATCTGCAGCTCGTGGCATCGATCCCAATTTTCCTCGTTGCCTTGGCTATGGATTCGTAGGAGGTGTTGTCAAAAGCTCCTTCTATATCTAGAAAGGCTGCGAGCATCGCCTCTTTATTTTCCAGCACGTATTCAGCCCTTTTGACGAGTTGATGTAATGCTGTTTCGGTTGATTTTCCCTCTCTGTATGCATATTGATCTTGGTGTAGTGGTCTTGTAGTCAGTATACCGTCTCTGATATGTCTATGTCTATCAAGAAGTTTTTCAAGAGTCTTCAGCATAAATGACATTAGACTGATTGGTCTCAGAGCTTTAGCCGTGTCCTGTCCAGATTTTCCAGGTTTTGGTATAAATGTAGCCCTGATGCGTTGCCAAGTTCTTGGAATATGCCCTAGAGCTAGGCTAGCTCTGAGCAATTCGCATACCCTGTAGTGTAGTGTGTTGCCACCTTTTTGGAGTAGGATAGGATAAATCCTGTCTGGTCCCGGTGATTTATATGGTTTAAAGCTGTTTAGAGCCCATTTTGTTTTTTCCACGTCTACCACTGCCTTCGCTATTCGCCAGTCTATCCTGGATGCCCATCGTGGTCGATCCAGTCCTGTCACTGGGGAGTTTTGCGGTGGCATGGTAGGTATTGATCCAGGGAAGTGTACCTTAAGTAGCTCTTCCATGGTTTCTTTCCCATTTCCAGTGAATTGGCCGTTATCTTTTTTGATAACGTGTATAGTCTGATTAGGATCCTTGGAAAGAATCTTCTGCAGTCTGGCACACTCGTGAGTCTGTTCTATCTCCTCACAGTGCCTCCTCCAGGAGTCTCTCTTTACTTTCCTTATCAGTTTGTTGTATTCAGTTAGGGCCCAGTTAGGGGTAAACTTAAATATTGCGCAATTAGCGATGGAATTTTCGAAAAAGTGTTTACAGTTTACACCAACTACTGTATTTATACATTTGCCATTTCTATATGTTAAAAAGAAATGGTTGCTGGTTGCGTTTTTCGGTCTCAGATTTTGATAAATGTATTGAATTAATGGTTGTACTGGAATTTCCAATAACCTTAAATCGCCGACTTGTTTGAGTGTTTGAATCTGGAAACGTGATGAGTAGAAATTCCCCCTTATCTTCAATCTCATCAATTTTCATTTTACAACTCTTTTCTTCGACAACCTCCAGCTATTCCCAGTATTAACGTAACCTACAAATTTATAAATAGAGTAAGCAGAAAACAAATTAACTATTTAAATATTTGTGGTCTCGAGCATTCAATAACAACTTGTTCATTTGCTCCCTTGAAAATGTATTAGATTTCTTAGGTTGGCACACAACCGATTGTCGTTTCAAAAATGCTATTGGTTTAGAATATTCACTTATATCTACGTTATCATTAATAATTAAGGTTTCTTTAGTTTAGAATAGCTGGACCATAATGTCCAGCTATAATAATAATTATATGATTATTGACCTTTTTTGAAAATTTTTGAAAATTAATGACCATTTTTCAAAAATTTTAAAAGTTATTGACCATTTTTGACAATTATTGACCATTTTTTTCATAATTTTGACTATTATTGACCATTTTTGACAGTTTTGACAAATTTTCAAAATTTTGACCATTTTTGACAATTATTGTCCATTTTTCAAAATTTTGACAATTATTCACCATTTTTGACAATTGTTGACCATTTTTGACAATTATTATTATTGACCATTTTCGACAATTATTGATCATTTTTGACAATTATTGACCATTTTTTTCAAAATTTTGACAATTATTTACCTTTTTTGACAATTATTGACTAGTTCTGATTTCTTATATTATTTCAAACTCGGAATCTTCATTATCCATAATAATGATAGGAACAGTTCATATAGTGTCAAAGTCAAAGGTAATTTGATATTTTTTCCGGTAAATGTGTGGACGAATTGCACTAATCAACTGTATTGACTTAGGGGGCGTCCATAAATTACGTGAGGTGTTCAAGGGGGGGAGGGGGCCAAGTAAAATCTTTCCAAATCTCACTTGGGGGAGGGGGGTTTTAACAAATATCACGTAATTTTTTTTCAATACAAAACCATGTAAAATTGCGATAAAATAAAGTTAAATTGAAGTAAAAAAATTTTCTATAGTAAAAATATGGCGAAATTCGACACAATAGTGTTTGTCGTATCGCCCGAACCCCGCCGAGCAGTAGGAATGGAGAACTATCGATGGTTTATCCATAACTATCGATATTTTTAACTATCGACAAAAA
This sequence comes from Lochmaea crataegi, assembly GCA_947563755.1. NCBI lineage: Eukaryota > Metazoa > Arthropoda > Insecta > Coleoptera > Chrysomelidae > Lochmaea > Lochmaea crataegi. The sequence continues at coordinate 122,273,937 of OX387422.1, read as the reverse complement.
ATCGATAGTCTTCGGTACTATATCGATAGTTGATATGTTTAGGTGAAGAATATAAATATATTTTGAAAGCTGATGCGATCAAAAAATGGGACAGAGAGAGAGATGAGAGAGAGATAGGAAAGAAAGAGAGAGATGAGAGACAAAGAGAGTGAGATAGAAAAGAGAGATAGATGGAAGAGAGAGAAAGAAAGATGAGAGAGAGAGAGAGAGAGAGAGGAAGAAAGATGGGAGAGAGAGATGAGAGAGAGAGAGAGAGGAAGAAAGATGGGAGAGAGAGATGAGAGAGAGGGAGAGATAGACGAGAGAGAAAGATAGTGTATTGCGTGTGATTACAATCGTTATTTTAAACTGTCAGAATCTAAGACTGATTCCGTAAGGTTCGCAACACTCGGAATTTTGTAACGCTTTTTTTTATTACAAAAGCCCCCCATTTTGCTTATAGAACATTTTAAGAGAAAAAAATTCGCTTTTGGATGGGAAAATTGCTATTAAAAGTACTTAAAATCCACCATTTTTTTTCAACTTTTGACAATTATTGACCATTTTTGATCATTTTTTAAAATATTTAACAATCTTTGACAATTATTTACCATTTTTAACAAGTATTGACCATTTTTCAAAATTTTGACAATTATTGACCATTTTTGACAGTTATTGACCATTTTTGACAATTATTGACCTTTTTTGACAATTTTTGAAAATTATTCACCATTTTTCAAAAATTTTAAGAATTATTGATCATTTTTGACAATTATTGACCATTTTCATTTTCGACAATTATTGACCATTTTTGACAATTATTGACCAATGTTTTCAATATTTTAACAATTATTGAACTTTTATGACAATTTTTGGAAGTTAATGACCATTCTTCAAAAATTTTAAAAGTTATTGACCATTTTTGACAATTATTGCCCATTTTTTTCATAATTTTGACTATTATTGACCATTTTTGACAGTTTTGACAATTTTTCAAAATTTTTCAAAATTTTGACCATTTTTGACAATTATTGACCATTTTTGACAATTATTGACCATTTTTGACAATTATTGACCATTTTCGACAATTATTGACCATTTTCGACAATTATTGACCATTTTCGACAATTATTGACCATTTTCGACAATTATTGACCATTTTCGACAATTATTGACCATTTCTGACAATTATTGACCATTTTTGACAATTATTGACCATTTTCGACAATTATTGACCATTTTCGACAATTATTGACCATTTTCGACAATTATTGACGATTTTCGACAATTATTGACCATTTTTGACAATTATTGATCATTTTTGACAATTATTGACCATTTTTTTCAATATTTCAACAGTTATTGACCTTTTTTGACAATTTTTGAAAATCATTGACCATTTTTTTCAATATTTCAACAGTTATTGACCTTTTTTGACAATTTTTTAAAATTATTGACCATTTTTCAAAAATTTTCACAATTATTGACCATTTTTGACAATTTTTGACGATTTTTTTCATAATTTTGACTATTATTCACCATTTTTGACAATTTTGACAATTATTGTCAATTTTTCAAAATTTTTGACCATTTTTCAAAATTTTGATAATTATTGGCCATTTTCGACAATTATTGAACATTTTTGACCATTTTTTTCAAAATTTTGACAATTATTTACCTTTTTTGACAATTATTCACTAGTTTTTGACAATTATTGACCATTTTTGACAATTTTTCAAAAATTTCAACCATTTTTCAAAATTTTTGACCATTTTTCAAAATTATTGACCATTATTAACAATTTTTGACAATTATTGACTATTTTTCAAAAATTTTAACAATTATTGACAATTTTTCAAAATATCTGAGAATTTTTGACAAAGCTGATACGTTGTTTTAAAATAGATATATATGTATATATATATATATATATATATATATATATTTAAGAATATTTTTAACGTAATAAAACAATTTTTTTTTTGTTTTTTTTTAAATCCAACGGGTTTACAGCCAAAACACATTTTAAAAAATCTCACGTGAGATTTGGGCGGAGGTAGTAAAGGAAAATCTTACGAAATCTCACCAGGGGGGGCGGGGGAGTCGAAAAATCCTAAAAAACGTCTCACGTAATTTATGGAAACCGTGAAATGAATTTTTTCTCCTCCCTATATTGTAAACAATGCATTTTGACACTGTTTTGAAGGTCGTAAGTAACAATTACCAAAAAGGTATCGATTGTCCCTGACAACAGGTTGTAAGTCAACTACCACCCTTGGGTGATAATAATTTATGCCATATAAAAAGTGTATCTTATTTATTTATATGAATATTAATGGTACAATTATTACAATTATGAACATTATTTACAAAATTTGGATTAATGTTTCCTTGTTTTTCTCAATTTGTATGACTCCATAATTTCTCCATCTCTAACCAAGTTTTCTGTTACTCTTGAAGTACTGCAGGAGACTTCTGGCTTCGTTGTGTTGTATAAAATTTTATTTGCAACTTCCTTTTTATTGCAATAGTTGCAGATTTCCATCCGCCATGACGTTTGAGAGCTAAGGGTGCGTTTATGTTGGAGCTGCGATAAACGATAAGAGCAGTGATTAGAGCAGCGATAAGAGCTGCGCAAAATTCGTTTCTATGATAAGCCGTTTATAGTGCTTCGACAATAGCGACGATCTCCGCTTTGTAGTACACGTGAAGCCATTGAGAGGTTGATCAAACTAATCGATTGAAAATATATTTTTTTTAAATGAGGGATTCTGAAGAAGAATTTTTAGATTCAAATGCAGTTAAATATTATATTGTTCAAACAGCAGAAAAAAAACGCAAATTCTCTGCACAACCTATAAATACAAGAAGGTACATGTTTGCAGAATATCATCATCTTTATAAACAATTAAGGGAACACCCTGCAAAGTTTATGGAATATATGAGAATGACAGTAGAAACTTTTGACTGATACAAGCAAAGAAAATAGATGATGAAATAAAACAATTTAATTTGTTTAAATCTCCATTTTATTTATATTTATATTTAGAATGGATCTTCATCAAGTAAAAGCCTCATCTATTCAATTTTCAAAGAAAATAGACTAAACAATTATCGGCGCTCTTATCGTTGCTCGGCTGCCAAGCATGTCTCAACGCGTCGCTCCAATATAAATACCTGCATATAAAATAATGAAATCATTTTCTTCGCTTTGCTACTATCGCTGCTCTTATCGTTTATCGAAGCTCCAACATAAACGCACCCTAAGACATCAACTCCAGTATTCGCTAATAAAGTGGCCGTTCTTCTAAGGGAGTGTCCAGTATACTCCTTAAAGTTCTCAAAGTTCAGAAATTCAGCAATTTTACTTGAAAATGAAGAAATCGATATTTTCCCGACAGGCTGGTTTAAGCACTTTCCATTTTGATATCGCATGAAGAAGCGAGAATTAAAATTCGTCATAACAATATAATTTCGAACTATTATGAAATAACAAACCTTTTAGTCACTGCAAATTTACGTGCCATTCCATTTTTGGAATCAGGAATAATAACAATAATTATGACTTCATGCCTCAATTCAACATTGTCCATCTTCATTGCACAGAGTTCACTAGAACGTCACGCTCCAGCAATATAAATATCATCGGGGACTTCGAACAGGCATTTATTTACATCTTCTCTGTCAAACACATTAGATTTTTTGGGTTTATATCCGTCATTCCTTCTTTTTAAAAAGGGTGTTGCTAGTTGACCCCTAATCGGACGACTTATTTATTTTATTCGTCCTGTAATCGGTGTCATTCTTTGCCCCCATTAACCTAGCAGAACCATTTCGGAAATTTGATTTTTTGATTATGCCATAAGGGGGCGTCCATAAATTACATGAGACATTTTTTAGGATTTTTCGACTCCCCCGCCCCTCTGGTGAGATTTCGTAAGATTTTCCTTTACTCCCTCCCCCCTCCCCAAATCTCACGTGAGATTTTTTTAAATGTGTTTTGGCTGTAAACCCGTTGGCTATTGTGTTGCTCGGTAGGAATGGAGAACTATCGATAGTCCCGACTATCGATAGTGCTATTTTTACTATCAATAATTTTCTATAGTTTTACAATCGGTAACATCATTGTACGATTTTTGTCAAAACGTTAAAAATATTCTTAAATATATATAGGTATATCTATTTCAAAACAACGTATCAACTTTGTCAAAAATTCTCAGATATTTTGAAAAATTGTCAAAAATGGTCAATAATTGTTAAAAATTTTGAAAAATGGTCAATAATTGTTAAAGATTGTTAATAATTGTCAAAAACTGTCAGTAATTTTGAAAAATTGTCAATAATTGTCAAAAAAGGTAAATAATTGTCAAAATTTTGAAGAAAATGGTCAATAATTGTCAAAAATGTTCAATAATTGTCGAAAATGGCCAATAATTGTCAAAATTTTGAAAAATGGTCAAAAATTTTGAAAAATGGACAATAATTGTCAAAAACCGTCAAAAATAGTCAATAATTGTCAAAAACCGTCAAAAATAGTCAATAATTGTCAAAATTTTGAAAAATTGGTCAATAATTGTCAAAAATGGTGAATAATAGTCAAAATTATGAAAAAATCGTCAATAGTTGTCAAAAATGGTCAATAATTGTTAAAATTTTTGAAAAATGGTCAATAATTTTAAAAAATTGTCAAAAAAGGTCAATAACTGTTGAAATATTGAAAAAAGTGGTCAATAATTTTCAAAAATTGTCAAATAAGGTCAATAACTGTTGAAATATTGGAAAAAATGGTCAATAATTGTCAAAAATGGTCAATAATTGTCAAAAATGGTCAATAATTGTCAAAAATGGTCAATAATTGTCAAAAATGGTCAATAAATGTCAAAAACTGTCAAAAATGGTCAATAATAGTCAAAATTATGAAAAAAATGGTCAATCATTGTCAAAAATGGTCAATAATTGTTAAAATTTTTGAGAAATAGTCAATAATTGTTAAAATTTTTGAAAAATGGTCAATAATTGTTAAAATTTTTGAAAAATGGTCAATAATTTTCAAAAATTGTCAAAAATAGTCAATAATTGTCAAAAATGGTCAATAACTGTCAAAAATGGTCAATAATTGTCAAAATTTTTGAAAAATGGTCAATAATTATCAAAAATGGTAAAAAATGGTCAATAATTGTCAAAAATGATCAATACATGTTAAAAATGGTAAATAATTGTCAAAGATTGTTAAATATTTTGAAAAATGGTCAATAATTGTCAAAAGCGGATTTTTAGTACTTTTAATAGCAATTTTCTGTTCCAAAAGCGAATTTTTTTCTTTTAAAATGTTCTATAAGCAAAATGGGGGCTTTTTGTAATAAAAAAAGCGTTACAAAATTCCGAATGTTGCGAACCTTACGGAATCCGCCTTAGATTCTGATAGTTTAAAATAACGATTGTAATCACACGCAATACACTATCTTTCTCTCTCGTCTATCTCTCCCTCTCTTACTTCTCTCTTGCTCTCTCATCTCTCTCTCTCTCTCTCTCTCTCTCTCTCTCTCTTTCTCTCTCTCTCTCCCATCTTTCTTCCTCTCTCTCTCATCTTTCTTTCTCTCTTTCTTATCTATCTGTTTTTCTATCTCTCTCTCTTTCTATCCCATCTCTCTCTTTCTTTCCTATCTCTCTCTCTTATCTCTCTCCCATTTTTTATCGCATTTTTACTCCATATCAGCTTTCAAAATATATTTATATTCTTCACATAAACATCTTAACTATCGATATAGTACCGAAAACTATCGATTTTTTTCGATAGTCAAAAATATCGATAGTTCTCCATTCCTACTGCTCGACGGGGTTCGGGCGAATACGACAAACACTATTGTGTCGAATTTCGCCATATTTTTACTCTAGAAATTTTTTTTTACTTTAATTTAACTTTATTTTGTCGCAATTTTACATGGTTTTGTATGGAAAAAAAATTACGTGATATTTGTTAAAAGTGAGATTTGGAAAGATTTTACTTGACCCCCTCCCCCCCTTGAACACCTCACGTAATTTATGGACGCCCCATAATCAGTCTACATTGTCAACTTAAATTCAAATCGCTTCTCCTGGTTTTTAAATAAAGTATACTACGTCCAACACAATTTTACATTTTGTTTATTTTTAGCCTATTACAAGATTATTTTCTAATATTATTGTTACCTAACAAGAAACGCCCGAAGAAATTTTCCAGATTAAAAAATAATTAAACATAAATATACCGCACGTTTTTAAAAATAAAGAAATTTATAAATTTCCATTATAAACAATATATAGAGCTTCCATACACGTAATCTTCCAACAGACAATCTACTAACTAAACATAATTCAATTTTTCTCCACGAAAGCTTTTCTAGATCATTACTAATATCGAGAATGTAGAATATAAACTTTATGAAAAGATATCAAAGAATAAAAATATATTATTCTACGCTTTACAACTAGTTTTGAAAAATATTTTTCAAAAACAGTGACCGTTCAACGAAGAAGAAACAACTACTTCCCGGGCTACATGCCCCGACAGACATTGACTTACACTTCTAAGTCAAACGGGGTTGGTAAATCTACAAGATTTAAACCAACCATTCTGGTTTGCAACTAGAAGGGACAACATATCTTGTAGACCGGTTTCGGCGTATTGCGCCTCATCAGTACAAGGTATATGTTATCGTCCGAGAGTTAATCCCAGACTGAAATGTGACTATAATCAACAACTATACATATCGTCCAGTTACGGAAATGTTTTAGTTGCGAAAATAGCGACATCTCACCTCTAAGTCACAAACCAAAATTCGGCGCAATACGCCGAAACCGGTCTACAAGGTATGTTGTCCCTTCTAGTTGCAAACCAGAATGGTTGGTTTAAATCTTGTAGATTTACCAACCCCGTTTGACTTAGAAGTGTAAGTCAATGTCTGTCGGGGCATGTAGCCCGGGAAGTAGTTGTTTCTTCTTCGTTGAACGATCACTGTTTTTGAAAAATATTTTTCAAAACTAGTAAAGCGTAGAATAATATATTTTTATTCTTTGATATCTGTTGGTAACGCGCTTTACTAAATACGACAATTTTACAGGAAACTGTAATACTTCTATAAACTTTATGCATATTTTTTTACAAGATAGTGATTAAAGTTTGAAACTTGGTCAAACACAAAAACCGTGGATGGTTCTTTTGTTTTGGAAGGACGCCCTGAATTCAAAAAGAGAGAAACGAGTTTGGAATGTTTCTGCATGGAGCTGAGTGTATACTCAATTCCAAGATATTTCGTTTCAACTTAACACCAACATGATTGTTTCAAGAGAAAAACCCACAGCAGGTAGTCGTTAATCCGATAACAATAGCACAGAATCGTACTCGTTTCTTCGAAAGGGAAACGATAATGCCTAATAGTAGGATTATTTTACAACTGAAATGTTTGGCTGGTGAAATAATATTTAGTTTTATTATCTAAATTTTACTGACTACGGATCTGTTACTGTTTACTGTACAATGAAGGATTTATAAACTTTTATTATTAAATCCTTAATAGCAGATACCGAGTCAACGAAATATTGTGAAATGTATGCTGCTTCATATTTTTCAAATTATTTCATTCAAAGAATAAATAATGTTGTTCTTGATTAAATAACTCTGTAGATCTAAAGTGAGTTTGAAGTAATTTCATAAAACTAATTGTCTTTTCGCAATTCGGTGTGCACTGCTGATATTGAAAATATGAAAAATGCTCTGAGATTTTTACAATGTAATAAATGATAGTCATTTGCCGTTGTTTTATTAAAATTGTAATTTGTCTCGTGCTGGAAATTTAAATGGAACAAAGCTTTTTCAGTCGTAAATGGAAACTTGTAATCCGCAAAATTTTAAATTTTTTTCAATGTAAAATGCAATTTTTACTTACCATTAAACATCTATTGTATCCACTAATGAACTGACGGAAATTACTTTATAAGAATTGAAATTAAGGAACTTTCAGTTGTGCAATTCAATGTAATTTTGTATAATTTTGTTTTCAATCAAAAAATTCGTATACCTTATTTATTGATCTGTAAAAGGGTTATTACAAAATCTTCGTCAAAAATGTTAATAGAAGGACTTTAAACGAAACGATCAATATTATACAGTGTGTCCACGAATAGGGTGTACACGAGGAGAAACATTTTTAGTTTTAGCGAAAAATTTCTTTCTTGATAAAGACTTTTGCTTGTTTGAAAACCCCATGAAATGATATAAAATTCCAGTTTTTCAAAACCTGCCTCATTTCATAGTCAATTTTATGTAAAAATAACAATAAAGAATAATGTAGGTTAACCAAATCAATAAAAAAAAACTACCCTTCGACCTTCGTGGAGAAAAGGAAACCAGTTCGGAAACTTTGAACAAACAGGAGTTGTTAGAAATGATCAAATACAGCATGCGACAAAATATACAATACTGAAAATACTGAAGTATATTATTTATACATTAGCTATGTTCGCGGGTTATAATCCGAACCAGTTCGGAATTAACTCTGAATTGTCTAGAGCGCATGCCTAGTTAATAATTTTAATTACACCCCGAACAGTCTTAGAACCACAGATCACCTCTCAGAACCTGACCGAAAACAATTTAAAAACCAAAATAGATTGAATAAATAATTTAATTATCTTCTGTATATTCTTTGTGGTATATTAATTATTATTTTTGTTAATTATTTTGGGAAATCAAACCACAATCTTTTTTATGTTTTTATTTTAGCGTTTCGATAGCGTTCCAGCTACCGTAATCAAGAATAATCAAGTTTTGTCAAATTTTTGTCAGACACTAATGAAAAAATTCGTCAACTTGTCAATTAATGCAAGATATTGTTGTCATATTTTTAAACCTATTATTATTTCTATACAATACATGTTCAAAATGTGCGCCATTGCGCTGTAGGCTCTGTTCATAACGGTCTCGCAGGTTGCTGCATATTCCTGAAAAACGAGACCATCATCTCACGTAAATCATTAAAAGTTCTGAGTGGGTCTGTACTGCTGAAGACTTTCTCCTTTAACATACCCCATACTTAGGCATCCGGTGGTGTAAGATCGGGGGAATGTGATGGGTAGTTGAAATTAGAACCACGCCCTTTAAAAGTTTCCTGCAGCAATGTTATTGATTGTCGAGCAGTATGACTGGTCGACCCGTCCTGTTGAAACCATTGGTTTTCCATCCGAAGGTTCCTGGCACGACACAACCTTCTGAGATCCTGGACAAGTGGCGTTACCACCTTGTGAGGTTTGCCATCATTATCCTCAATAAAATACGGACCAATCACACACTGCACACCATATCGTCACACGGTCACTATTAGGAATGGAGAACTATCGATGGTTTATCGATAACTATCGATATTTTTGACTATCGAAAAAAATCGATAGTTTTCGGTACTATCGATAGTTCAGATGTTTAGGTGAAGAATATAAATATATTTTGAAAGTTGATATGGAGTAAAAATTAAATCCAAAAATGGGACAGAGAGAGAGAAAGAGATAGATGAGAGAGACATATGGAATAGAGAGAGAGGTGGGAGGGAGAGAGTGAGAAAGAGAGATATATGGGAGAGAGAGAAAGAAAGATAAGAAAGAGAGGGAGGGATGGGAGAGAAAGGGATGGGAGAGAGAGAGAAAGATGGGACACAGAGAGAAAGATGAGAGAGATATGGGAGAGAGAAAGAACGATGAAAGACAGGGAGAGAGATGGCAGAGACAGATATGGGAGAGAAAGAGAGTGTATTGTATTGCGAAAGCCCCCCATTGCCTATAGAACATTTTTAAATAAAAAAATTTACTTTTGGAAGAGAAAATTGCTATTAAAAGTACTAAAAATCCGCCATTTTTTTTCAGTTTCTGACAATTATTGACCATTTTCAAAATTTTAGACCATTTTTCACAGTTTTTGACCATTTTTAAAAATTTTGACAATTATTAATGTTATAAATGAAACTAACTGTTTCTAATTAATTCCACTATTTAATGAAAAAATTATGAAAGGATATTGCCTATAGAACATTTTTAAAGAAAAAAATTCCTTTTGGAAGAGAAAATTGCTATTAAAAGTACTTTTTTTCAGTTTCTGACAATTATTGACCATTTTCAAAATTTTAGACCATTTTTCACAGTTTTTGACCATTTTTCAAAATTTTGACAATTATTGACCATTTTTCACAGTTTTTGACCATTTTTAAAAATTTTGACCATTATTAATGTTATAAATGAAACTAACTGTTTCTAATTAATTCCACTATTTAATGAAAAAATTATGAAAATTATGAAAGGATATTGCCTATAGAATATTTTTAAAGAAAAAAATTCCTTTTGGAAGAGAAAATTGCTATTAAAAGTACTTTTTTTCAGTTTCTGACAATTATTGACCATTTTCAAAATTTTAGACAATTTTTCACAGTTTTTGACCATTTTTCAAAATTTTGACAATTTTTGACAATTATTGACCATTTTTCACAGTTTTTGACAATTTTTAAAAATTTTGACAATTATTAATGTTATAAATGAAAGTAACTGTTTCTAATTAATTCCACTATTTAATGAAAAAATTATGAAAATTATGAAAGGATATTGATAATTATTTCGATATTGACATATCATCGTCAGTAACTTCTGTCATTCTGACGATATCGAAATAATTATCGATATCCTTTCATAATTTTCATAATTTTTTCATTAAATAGTGGAATTAATTAGAAACAGTTATTTCCATCCGTATAACAAAAAAATATATCCTCTTACAAAGGGAATAAATATCCAGGTATAGCTTTTGTCGATAATAATAGAAGTTTTGTAACCTTTGGAAAAGTATAAGGTCCAAGAAAAACGCTTCCTTTTACGTAAATTGTAGTTACTTGCATTTCTTAGAAATAAAAACATAACTGTGAGTAATTGAAACATCTTTTGTAGTTCAACATGATATATAAGTGCGGCAGTTTTACTTCAAATAAAACCGTAGCGTCATAAACTTTTCATGCATACCATAGTACTTTTGGTAAACTGGGTTTGCCTCGAAATAGAATGTGTGTTCACTTTTTATGGAGCTAAACAAAAAAACTTACACAACTCGAAATTTCTCAATGTTTTTATCTATTGGGAAATTTTTCAATAGTCTATTGACTATTTCACAAAGTTTTTCTTAATAATATACGGATACGGGGAACTACTAAAAATGTTGTAACATGTCTATCGACCTGTTTCGATTTTATAGAATAAATCCTTTTAATTACCGCTCGCCGCCACATTAGCCACTTCCAATTATAGTTCTGTGATCTCAAATTCTCCTACTCCGAACGCTAAGACAATTGACACTTGTCAACGGCATCTTCCTTCCGCTGAAACGCAGTTTTTTCTTTTCCATTACCGACCGCCTACGGGGAAAGACCATCTTCCGCTATCTTTCATATTTTTTAAGTACCTAATGAATTTTGCTGTGGTAAGCACAGCCCTAGGCTAGGATATAATCCCTAGGCTAGGATACAACCCCTGGGCTAGGATACAACCCCTAGGATAGGATACAACCCCTAGGATAGGATACAACCCCTAGGATAGGATACAACCCCTAGGCTAGGATACAAGCTCTGGGCTAGAATACAAGCCCTAGACCAGGACACAGCTGCTAGGATACCGTTCTAATCAATCCACCTCTTTCTACTTATCTTCTACGAGATCTAGTCTCCATCTTCTCAAGACTTCGTAGAGGCAAGACCTCCCTACCATCTTCAACCACCACCTTTTCCGGAAACAACAACTTCATAAGCTAAGTACCTATAAAAGTACTATTCTTTTCGCATTTGTTCCATTTCCTGTGGCAGAAAAATAAATGTAAATTTGTTTTATATTCCATTTTTTAATATTTTTCTAAATCCTCAACTATAAAAGTTGAGGGAGATATCGATTTTAAATGTTCTTTTTTTTAAGTAACTTTTTTTTATTTTTTGATTTCTGTTTAAACTTTTATCTAAATTCTACAAGGCGTTTCTACCTTTTCCGCCTTAGTTTGTCAGTACTTTTTATCGACGTCAAAAAGGTAGTGGCGCCCTCAATTTTCACAACCTTTCTGTTATCCTTGTGCGACATAAACTTGGGGTCGAATCACCCTTGAGAGGAGTCTCTAGCCGGAGCCATTCAAGCAAGAGCGTTTACCGTTACAAATTGGCGCCCTGTAAGGTTACAATCTTATAATGGATAATTCGACAAACTTTTAGTGGCAGAGACGATTACTACCTTTAGAAAGATACAAAACGATCGTACGGCTCGACCACACTTGGTCTCATCACGGAGATACAGCGGACTCGTAAAAACTTGAATAAAAATAAAACTAAATTCAACTACGCCCCTGGAATATCACCATGATAACTAGATGTAATTCTAACAGACTTTTTACAAAAAGAAAGTACACATACAGTATTCGCCAGCTAACTTGATGTCCTAAATGCTTTCTAGGGAGCTATTGACGCCGCCCATCCGATAACTGTAAACAGTGCCGTGCAAGTTCTGAGGATACGCTTTCTGTTACAAATTAACACAACTTGTACAATTAATAAAGTAAAGTCCGTCCGGAAATATATGATCCTAACTTAATAAATAATATTTAATTTTATGTTAAAATTATTGGTATATTGATTTTAATAGAAACGGATCTGCTTTATACCTGAAAAAATAACTTTAGTAATGTTCTAATTCAATCAGCTTTTTAAGCCAAATTGATTGAAATAATTATTAGTTTTCAATTTTTCTAAGTGTGCAAAATATTCAATATATTTAATGTTTGGTTTTTACCATTTCTGACGTGTTTGAAAAAAAATTCTAGGTTAGGTTGAAAGCTAATGTTTAACTAAAAAACTTGTGATGGCTTGCTAGCTAGCTGGCTTACCTGTTGCCTGGGATGTTTTAATTTTCACGTTTATCACTTTTTAATGTCTTGAAATAATTAAACACTCTATATATCACTTGACGAGTTTGTCCTTCAGTACATTTTCGATTTTCTTCATTAACGGCTAACATTTTTACAATCACTTTATTGTACAAAGCAGAATCAATAACTGTGTGACGCTACGCTACTGAAAATCTTAACACCTGATAAGGTTCGATGCAATTGGCGTTTGTCAAAATATTACCACCAATAGCAGCCGAGTAGGCAGGGCACTATTACTCTGTCTCTCTTAGTTGGTAATTTCTGGGACATCAAGTTAGCTGGCGAATACTGTATATACACAGTATACATATAGCTCATGAAAAGCGTGACGATGATTTATGCAACACTGTATACGCTTCATTGTTAGTTGTGTTGCGTAACCAAAAGTATTGTGTGTTGCATAAAAGCGTGACGATGACGAAAAATCCATGTTTTTTCAAAATTGCTAGTGAATTTTTTTATACTCTCCAGTGGCTTTTTGTAGACATCAAAGAGATTTGGCTCAAATGAAGAAGTGAAATTAAGATTTATTTTGAGAGCAAGGACGAATTGTTCTACAAAAAAGGTATCGAAAACTTGGAAGAACGTTGGAATGAATGTATCAATTTTGATGGAAAGAATTTTAATGAATAAAGTTTCTAGTTAGACCCGACACTTATTGAATGATGTATAGGTGGGTAGGGTTGGAGATTGTTTAATTGGGCTTTAACTTTATCAAAAAATAAATGAAATAAAACTTTTTAAATGCGATTATTGTTGAACAATATACTTTTATAGTCTAAGATGCTTAATTGCGAATTTTAAGATTTTTTTTATTTTAAAAATCTACAGAAAGAAAGCGGAAAGTTTGAGGCAAGCTGTTTTCTTTTGTATTTTCAAGAATTTTACATCAGTTATTGTGTCTACTTTATTCAGTCTACTGTTTTTAATAATGCCCTAGTAGGGCTATTGGTATAATTAATGCGGATCGTCTTCAGAGAGAAGATATCGATGAACTGGAAACGGAGAGAAAGACGTAGAAGGGGACGACCAAGGGTTACCACCCCCGCACAAGATCGTTATCTGACTGTGTATACCCGTAGGGAACCCCTGAGTACTTGTCGGATCATATATTAAAAACACTGTCCCTTCAAACTTCAAAACTAGAAGTAAGAATATTATAAAAGTAAAGTTGCTTTTTGTTAGTCATGCACTGCGTAATTGGAAATTTGGCACTCATTTTTTGATGAAAATATTATTGTTGAGAGGTCACCAACTCAAAGCCGATCCTGTCCATCGATTATAAATTTTGGTGAATGCGCTTTCTAGAAGCTTCTGGACTATTGCAGTATTTACGCATATGAGGAGCGTCATAAAATACTAGAACTTTCCAGAACCGATAAGGCCTATATATACGCGGGATTTTAAGTTAGTTAGCTAGTTCGAAACAATTAGTGAAACGAAGACAAACAGTTAGTTCGAATTAGTGAATATTAATAGTGTAATATTCGAGAGGTGAAAATAAATTAGAACTAATATACCGAGTGTAGATAAATTAGTAGACTTTAAGTAGAGCGTGTATATATATTAAATTTAATAGAGTGTGTGTTTCTTTAAATAAATAGATAGTAATTAGCAATAGTGTATATAATTTTTTTCTACACCCACATGTATATTATCCATTTTCTGCACAATTTACAGATTGTAAATGTAGGCCATTCCGGTTAACTGAACGGATATGATTTCATATACATCCTAGAACGTATATGAAATCCACCAATCAGCATTTGAGTTTAGTACCCGCCAACTAATCTTTTTTCAATTTCATAGAAACGTCAAAATAACTTGTCAAAATATTTCTATAGTTTTAAAGAAAAATATTAGTAAAAATGAGTGATTCCAGTGATGAATCAATAAATAAATTTCCACCAGATAATCGCTTAGCCGCAAAGGAGACGTATAACGTATAGAAACAGAATAAATTGAATATTTAAGGGTACTCCTGACAAACGTCAGTTTTTATGTAATACATTTGACGTTATAGATAGATGATTAGTATAATCATCGGTAGTCCAGTGGTAAGTATCCCAGCCTCTCACGCGGTAGACCAGGGTTCGATTCCCCGTTGGGAATTTTTTTTTAAATTTTAATTTTATTTCTAAATAATAATAATAGTAAAATTATTAAAAAAATTGTAATTTGAAGTTATATTATAGTTTAATAAAGTGTTTATTTTCTAGATTTTTTCTTAAGTGGGTCGTAGAAAAAATATACTGTTCGAATCGTGTGGATTGTCCATATCGCTCTCGGACGATTGAGCACTCCGCCTACGGCGTCGTGCTCAAACTTCGTCCTCGTGCGATATGGCCATCATATCCACACTAGTTGCACAAACTACTATATCCCACCGTTAAAAACTGTTTAAATAAATAATAAAAACATTACATTATAGACATTATGGTGACTCCATACCATCGAATACTGTAGCAGGGAAGTACGGCCGAGCAAATCGAGGAGGATCTGACTGGAGTAAAGAATTGCAACCATCTGACCTTTTTAAAACGAAAACAAATATATTTAGAACTGCCATGTCTCTCCAAAGATTTCGAATGCTGATTCGTTCTCCGCTTTGATGACATACAAACAAGAGAAGAGCGTCGTAAAATAGACAAATTAGCTCCAATCAGACAAATTAAGTATGGAATTAAAATTTTTGCACTGTGTGATGCAAAAATGTTTTACACATATAATTTGGAGGTGTATGTTTGAATTCAGCGAGCAGGACCATTTTCTCAGGAGAATAGTGCAATGTCGATTGTTCAGAGACTATGCAAGCCTATATATGGTTCTAGACGTAATGTTACAACAGATAGATGGTTTACTAGCTTGACATTAGCAGAGCTCCTGTTGCAGAAGGAACTCACAACTATAGGTATAATACGCTGTAACAAAAGAGAACTTCCACCCGAATTTGTTTAGCGTAATTTTCGGCCTATTGGGAGCAGTATGTTTGGGTTCCGAGATAATTATACGATTGTATCGTACATACCTAAAAAAATATAAACGTACTTCTGATTTCTACTTGCCATGACGGTGATAAAATTGATGCTGAAACTGGGAAGCCAGAGATAATAGTAGACTACCCTTAGAGGAAAGTACCACGGGCCCGAGCTTGGTCCAGACATGGCCCAACTATGTAGAACTGTGGGCCAAGCTTATAAGCCAGGCTTGTCCCAGCGTTGGTAGAAGTCTGGAGTGATAACGATGGGCCAGGCTTAATTGTCAGGACTAGGACAGGCTCGGTTGTCAGGACCAGGCTCCTTGATTGCGAATACTGGCCCAAAATTAAATGCTAATTATTGGCTATTAATTAAACAATGGGATTAATAATGGTACACACATATTAACAGAAACTCTGGTAATATTTATTTATTTATTCTTTAATAATAATAATAATCCATGTCTTGTAAGGCTCGATTTGAAGTTCAACCCACTTCTTCACCTTGTCTTCATCTTTTTTTGGTGGCCATAGACACATACTTCCGTTCTCAGTAAGCCAACCGATCGGTACTAACTCCACCACTTTTTTGTTGTATTTTATCGCATCAAACTCAACTGCGTAGTTTTTAACACATTCGGTCATTTTAAAAGTAAAAAAAATCAACACTATAACCCGAGAAAAATTATAAATGTTAACTGAAGCACGTTATCTTCACGACTGCTTCACGAAAAGATCTCAAATAACTGACTGCGCAACAAAAACGACCGAGCACTTACGAAAATACTCGAATCACCATCGTACGGCCACGGCTGGGTTATCCAGCCCTGTGCTGAGCTTGGGCAATCAATGGCATGACCAAGGCTAGGTCGGACAGTCTTGGCCCAAGCTTGGATTATCATAGGTATGGCCAAGGCTGGGTTAAGTGACCTGGCCCTAGCATTGCCCTATTTAGATACGCCAAAGCTAGGCTTCCCAGTACTGGTCCAGGCTCAGCCCCTTTGTCAACTCTGGAGAACTCTTGCATGGGTAATCAGACAAAAGCGGGAGTGGATGTAGCAGATCAACTTTCAGCAAACTATAATTGCGCACGACCAACAAGACGCTGGCAGATGGCTGTGTTTTATAGTTTATTGAATATATCTGGCATAAATTCTCAAGTGATACATGCTGGAAACACCGGAGACAAGATTTTGAGACGAAAATTTCTTGAAGGTCTTGTATTAAACCTTATTGAACCTCATCTAAGAGTTTCAGTTCAATTAACCAACCTAGTATCATTGCCGGAGGAGGAACAGCAGGAGAGGCAACTTCTAGGAAGATGTGCCGAATGTGGCTATAAGTAGAATCAGAAGACCAAGTATTGTTGCAGAAAATGCAATAATTTTCTCTGTTTGGAACATGTTGGCGTAGTTTGTAATAATTATTTAGATATTTCAAACAAATCAGAATAAAATATATTTGAATGTTTTAGCATTTCTAGAAATATATTTCTTTAAGTTCTTTTTTTTATTTCTTGAAGTTCTTTTTTTTTATTTCTTGAAGTTCTTTTTTTTTATTTCTTGAAGTTCCATTTTTTAAGAATTGGATTTTTTATAAGTGGTCTATCAGACCGGCGTCATCAATGATGATTTGAATTTTCACGTCACCACTGAAGGGTTCACAAATTCATATGCATGCTCGATTGGCATGGGCTAATGGACATGTGAATTGGAATGCTGAATGGAGGTATGGACGGTTTTCTGTTAGTCGGCTTGATCGTTTTTGGACTCTTCCTCTCAGTGCCCAGAAATTGAAGAGCAGTGCAGGAAGTTCATCCGTTCAGAAGTGGTACAGTTGCTCTTTGGGGGGGGGGGGGGCATTTGTTTTAATGGGCGTGTTAGTGCTTCATGAGAACATGACTGCACAGATTTAAGTACAAGTTATTAACAATGGTATAAATACGTTTATTTCCTGCTGGTATTGGACCAACTTTCATCCTTTTAGATGATAACGCTCAACCGCATTGTGCGAAGACGCTTTGAACTTCCATGGTATCCCACATTTGGCTCGGTCCCCTCGATAGCCCGACCTCAATCCCATCGAGCATGCTTGGGACCAGCTACAAACATCCTTGAATTCCCATGAACCACTCCCACAGACACTCCAAGAACTTAGAACACTTCCACGGTTACTCCAAGAAAGTTTTTACCCCAACTTTGGAGACAAATCGATCTAGGCTACTTCAACGACCTTATTGAAAGTATGCAGAGGCGTTGTTTGGCTGTAATTGATATTAGAGGAAAGCACTTCATTTTTTAATAACATTAAAAAGGTACACAACCTTAAATTGTTGTTTTTGTTGTTTAACGTATTGTTCAGAAGGGCAAATAAACGTTTAAATAATAGAAAAACCATTATATAAAGACTTGATGACCAAAAAGAGTAATTTGTTGAAACACAATATCCGAATTTATGAACTTTTGTGGAGCGGTTTAAAAACCTGCACCACCATGTACAATAAGGCTAATTCAAAAACATCATGACAAAAATCATTTCATTTATATCTTTTATCGTTTGAAAATATTAGTCATCTTATATAAGATAAGACGCTGGATTGCATTAAATATAAAATAATCAACACAATGTTATTGAATATGTTGAATAAGCGGTGTTATTTCCACATAATGTATGCAACAAATCGGATCATATACAGGGCGATTTTATAGATATTAGTAATCAGTGGTCTAATTTAATTAATTAAAATGTCATTCCTATAATTTATTATAAATATTAACTAGTTCGGAAGAATTTGGGGATTAGTAAAAAGTAAGTATGATAATTGAAAATTTATGATTCATCGCAGTGATTGAGTGCATTGACGCATCATTTAAATATTCGTAGAATAGTTTATTTGATTGTTTGAATCATGTGATGATGAGTAGGTGTGTTGTATAGTATGCTTGAAAACGTGTTCACACACAGCAGATAAAAAAGGTACAATTATTTCACGTTCTTATCTCTAAAATTACAAAGATTATAGTATAGTGGAACTTTCAGTATGTCAAGCCGGTAAAGAACATTTCACAATATTTCGTTGACACGGCATCTGGATGACCACCTTATCTATAAATATTTTAATCGGATTGTGTAAATATAAAAAGAGCTTTCATTGCTTGTTTTCCTTTGTCTGACCCGCACAGCACCTACCTACATTATTTCCAATGCCCTCACATAATATGATGGGATTAAAATATTTATAGATAAAATAGAAAGTGGGGATGTCGGGATAATCCTTTTTAATCTTGTCTCAGAATTTTAGTTTGTAATAAACATTTCACTCCGAAAGTAATGTTGTGTTTACTAAAACTAAGTATGTGGCGTCTTAGGGCAAAAAAGTGCATTTATCGCCTGATGCGAAGCGAATTGTGAAAAATGTGTTTGAATCATTGAAACATCGAGGTTATAGTATAACTGATGCAGCAAAAGAAACATGTAAGTTGACCAAAACCCGAATATCCACAGTAAAAGTCATTATCAATAAGCCAATACATAAACGAAAAATACGAAGTGACGCTAATAAAACCAAATGTGTTGACTATATGCAAAAGGATATAATCCGAAGAACGATATATTTGCAGATACCCTGTATAGTACAAAATGTGGCCATTATTAATCTAAGTACATCTTTTTTATTTGTATCATTTTTTTATAAAATATGCCAATTAGATGAAATAAATCGAAGAGTATAAGGTGGACCACCCTGTATGTTTCAACAGTTAAATTTGTTTAATTCCAATTAATAAATAAAAGTTAAATTTGTCTTTAAGAGTCAAGTGATTTTTTTCATAAAATAAATTCAATTTATATTTTAGTATCTAGATTTAAAAACTTTTATTATTAAATCCTTAAGGCCAGATGCCGAGTCATCGAAATAGTGTGAAACGTTCTTTACCTTATAATATAGCAATAAAAAACATGAACTATTTAAAATCGTCAACATACTTTAGAATTCGTTTGACATATAAAAACAATAATTGCTTTTTGTGGTTGAATGGAATCCTAAACAAAACTTATGAAGCAACAAAAAAGGAATAATTACAAATTATGTAATATCATTCAAATGTTGCTCCGATAAAAAGAGAAATACCCACAGCAGGTTTCTTCGAAAGGATAATGCCTAATAGTATGATTATTTTACAACTGAAATATTTGGCTGGTAATATAATATTTAGTTTAATTTTACCGACTACGGATCTGTTACTGTTTACTATGCAATGAGGGATTTATAAACTTTCATTATTAAATCTTTAAGACCACATACCGAGTCAACGAAATTGTGAAATATACTTCACATTGAGCACACCAAATAGAAATCTGAAGAAATATATTAGTGCCTCATCTCTACTCCTACAACCGTCCACACAACACTTTTGCGGAATTTTATTTTTAATAAATATCCCGTAATCATAGTTAAATAGTCCACAGCAAAGACAAACGGTATCTGTCTATCGCTCGGTTGGAATTTAAAAATCCCGAAAAAGAGTAGCATCGCAGACTGAGAGAGATAGACATTACGCTGGGGTTTAGAGTGAACCTACTATTCATTGCTTATGTACGGTGCTATTTCTTCGAACTTGGTTTTCGCTAGCAACAAACCACAATCGACCTTACATAAGTATCGGTAATTTTTAGAAAATGACGAATTAAAAAAATAAAATAATTGCTAGTATCTGTAGTTTGCGTTTGGTAGGAGAGTTTCTGGGCACCCTGTATCATGTTTTTTGTTATCCTCCTGTACTAGAATTTTGTAAGCCAACATCGTATACACGTCCGTTCTAAATATATATTACGATAAAGATATATCTCGTGAAAGGAAAATATTAGAAATGATTCACTCGATCCTGAATGCTAAGGTTTGAGCACTCTTTAGAGCAATTATAATTTTAGAGACTAGGATATGACTCGGCGGACATGAAAGATAAATAATATCCAATTTGAATATGAAAAAAAAAACATTGAATATTCCTATACGGATATAAAAGGAAAGTAAACACAGACACAGATGACAAGACATTTCAATTTTGCCAAAGGAAATTCCCAAGAGGGTATTTGAATATAAAGGAAGGGCTAAGAAATCGGCTGAATTAAAGTTCCATCGATTGGGAAAATATATGATTGGATCAGTAGGTCGAGAGAGAGTTCGCTTTCTGTATGAATTCGTATTGAATTTATTCATATCATCTTAAAAAAAGAGTAAGAAATGAATTTTAATTTTTTTTACACATAAAATTTATATTCATTATTCTTCTTTCGACATAAGGAGAGAATATTAAAACTAACTTGGAACGGTAAGCCATTGGCTCGCTATTACTTATAAAATAGGCACTACTAAATTAATAATTTTTAAAATTCTGTGTTTGCATATTCGGGAGGTAAAACTAGAAATTCTGTTGAATTCGTAACTAAATCTGTGGATTCTGTTGAATTTCCAGTTAAAAATAGAAACTCGTAGCTAAAACTGTATCGATAAAGAATTCTGTTGAATTCGTAGCAAAAACTGTGAATTTTTTTGAATTTTCAGTTCAAACGAGAAATTCTGTTCAATTCCAAGTAGAAACTAGAAGTTCTGTTGAATTTCCATCTAAAACTGTAAATTCTGTTAAATTCCCAAATAAAACTAGAAATTTTGTTACAATCGTAACTAAATCCGTAACTTCTGTTGAATGTCCAGATAAAAATAGAAATTCCATTAAGTTCTGTTGAATTTCCATCTAAAACTGTCAATTCTGTTAAATTCCCAACTAAAACTAGAAATTTTGTTACAATCGTAACCAAATCCGTAACTTCTGTTAAATTTCCAGATAAAAATAGAAATTCCGTTAAGTTAAAACTAGAAATTATGTTCAATTCCTAGTATAAACTAGGAATTCAGTTAAATTCCCATCTAAAGCAGTAAATTCTGTAAACTGTCCGATAAAACTAGCAATTCTGTTGGAATCGTAGCTAGAAGTGTGAATTCTGTTAAATTTCCAGTGGAAACTAAAAATTTTGCTAAATTCCCAATTAAAACTAGAAATTCTGTTAAATTCCCCGATAAAACTAGCATTTCTGTTAAATTTCCAAATAAAACTAAAAATTTTGTTAAAATCGTAACTAATCCTGTGAATTCTGTTAAATTTCCAAATAAAATTGTAAATTCCGCTGAACTCGATCTAAATATGTAAATTTTCTCAAATTCCCAGGTGAAACTAACAATTTAACCAAATTTATGTAGCAATTCTGGGTTCAGTGGTGTGGGTTCAGAACTATGAATTCTGTTAAATTCCCAGTGGAAACTAATTTTTTTCTAAATTCGTAGCTAAAACGGAAAGTTTTGTTAAATTCCCAAATAAAACTAGACATTCTGTTAAATCCCTCGATAAAACTAGCAATTCTGTTAAATTTCCAAATGAAACTAGAAATTCTGTGAAATACCCAATTAAAACTAGAAATTCTGTTAAATTCTCCGTTAAAACTAGCAATTCTGTTAAATTCCCAAATAAAACTAGAAATTTCGTTAAATTCATCGATAAAACTAGCAATTCTGTTGAATTTCCAAATAAAACTAGAAATTCTGTTAAATTCCCAAAACTAGAAATTCTGTTAAATTCTCCGTTAAAACTAGCAATTCTGTTAAATTTCCAAATAAAACTAGAAATTCTGTTAAATTCCCAAATAAAAGTAGGAATTTTATTAACTTCGTAGCTAAAACTGTAAATTCTGTTAAATTCCCAATTAAAACTAAAAATTCTATTAAATTCCCCGATAAAACTAGCAATTCTGTTAAATTTCCAAATAAAACTAGAAATTCTGTTAAATTCCCCGATAAAACTAGCAATTCTGTTAAATTTCTAAATAAAACTAGAAATTCTGTTAAATTCCCAAATAAAACTAGGAATTCTGTTAACTTCGTAGCTATAGAACTGGAAATTCTGTTAAATTCCCAATGAAGTAAAACTAAAAATTCTGTTAAGTTCGTAACTAAAACTGTGCATTCTGTTAAATTTCCAAATAAAATTGTAAATTCCGCTGAACTCGTATCTAAATAATATGTAAATTTTCTCAAATTCCCAGGGTGAAACTAACAATTTAACCAAATTTATGTATCAATTCTGGGTTCAGTGGTGTGGGTTCAGAACTGTGAATTCTGGCAAATTCCCAGTGGAAACTAAAATTTTTGCTAAATTCGTAGCTTAAACGGAAAATTTTGTTAAATTCCCACTTAAAACTAGACATTCTGTTAAATTCCCCGATAAAACTAGCAATTCTGTTGAATTTCCAAATAAAACTAAGAATTCTTTTAAATTCCCAAATAAAACTAGGAATTCTGTTAAATTCCCAATTATAACTAAAAATTCTGTTAAATTCGTAACTATAACTGTGAATTCTGTTAAATTTCCAAATAAAATTGTAAATTCTGCTGAACTCGTATCTAAATATGTAAATTTTCTCAAATTCCCAGGTCAAACTAACAATTTAAGCAAATTTATGTAGCAATTCTGGGTTCAGTGGTAAAATCCTGTATGTAAATTCCTTATAGCTTACGATGATCTGTTACTTTCGTGATTAATAGAATCATAAAAATTCGGGGATACTTTTTGTAAATGTCTAATTGACAGTGACATATATCCCAGAATGTAGTTGTTTCTTCTTAATTAAACAATCATGTTTTGATGAAAAATATCTTTCAAACTTTACAAGGAGAATTTTGTAAATAAATAGCTTGAGAGAGAAATTTTCCCCATAAAATATATTCCAAATGTGATCGAATCTACTTGGACGAAAATTCAATCAGAAAATTCGGATCGTTCAAGTATAACTAAAATTGAAATTATCCCCCCGAAAGGTTAGAGGGTCGTAAACTCAAGTTGTTCGGAATAACTTTAGAAGTCGACGTACTCGATCGAGGTACTTAATAAGTAATTTTGGTAATTTCCGTTAGCGAACCAGTTGCTCGCCTTTCCAGAATGTGTATCCAATTATCACACAAAGGCTCGGGTGACCCGCGTGAAATTGAATTTAAACTCTCTAACGTGATGACCGAATACGATTTGTTTGAAACTGAGACGGATTTCCAATGATAAAGGTCCGTGATAATTTCGTTAACGAACTTTCCAAGTAAATTGTCTCGATTATTATACTCTAATACCTATTTGGATAATTAACTATTTCCTTATATGCAATATTCTCATGGAAATGTTATCAAAAAACGGGATTAAATATAAAGTAATGGAGATAATGCACCATTAAAACAAGCCATTGATATTTTTAGAAATGATCCTCTGGAATTCTAAAACAAAATTTTTCATCATTTCACCAGAGAAAACCTTGAACAAGTATGGTTTATCCTTGATAAAAAAAATAGGAACGTACAAAATTAAACCAGTAACCCAGTCAGTAGTCTAACCTAGTATTATAAAAAGAACTGATCTGTACGATTCTTGTGAACTCAGTTTATCCAAAATCAATTGCAGAAGCTAAAGGTACTTGGTCGTCTGCCTTGACGACTTTTTACTTTGATTAGGCATATGCAGAATGTTCCTAGGCATTGCAATACCAATTTAGGACTGATAACGCAAGAGCACTGTGCTTTAATGGCTGCTTAACCATCCGTCATGATGATAATCCTTTGCCTTCTATATTTTTTATCGATATTGAACTGGGCACACTTTCCTTTCGCGTTGATAGATACTTGTGGTTTTTCCCAAGCTTTCAAAGTGTTTGGTTCCTGACCGACACTCCTATCCCAGTCCCTTAATCATAGGGCACAACACCTAGGAGACGATTGGATAGAAGAGGGGAAATAGGTCTAAAGGAACTACTAGTCTCTGAGACTTTCCTCAGGAACTAAGTAGAAGTAAGGGGACACAATAGGTCTTTTAGGTCTCAGTCACTGTCACTCCAATATACGCACATACCTCCCAGTTCCTTCTATTGCTTTTTAGCTGTCTGTATACTATTCCTTCTTGTTATCGTCACCGAGTGAAGCCGGGACGTGTCGCTAGTAAGTGATAATGCAACTAAAGCCTTTTTTTTTGTTCTAGGTCGCCAAAAGAAGTAATTAATCAACGATGGATGTAACGAGAATAATATATTTATTGTTAGTATCCGTCGCAACAATTATAGCTCAAGAAGACTGGGAGAGGCATTGCAACAAATGCCATTGTTTATGGGTGAGCGGTAGGAAGACAGCAAACTGCGCAGGACGAAATTTCGACATAATTCCAAATAATTTGAGTGACGATATTAGAGACATAGACTTTTCGAATAACTTTTTCTATTCGCTTGATCACAAAGTATTCGATAGCGCACATCTAGTGAATGTACATAAATTAAAATTGCAAAATTGTACTATAGAAAAAATAAATCAATGGGCTTTCGTCGGATTAGGTTTAGTAATCGAATTGGATTTGAGCATGAACAACATAGCGACGCTCGACCAGGACGTCTTTCGACCCGCCGTTAGACTAAGGTCTCTAATTTTAAGCCAGAACAAGCTAACCGTTCTGGAAGACGAACTTTTTTATAATTTGACCCACTTGCAAAAGATACTTTTAGATCATAACGAAATCGAATCGGTTTCTTATAAAACCTTTCGAAATCTACCGAATCTATCGCTAGTAACTTTAGCCTACAACAAAATTCAACGAATCACTTTCGACATACACGAACAACTACCGAAATTAACCAGCATAACTTTAGAGAACAACCCTTGGATGTGCGACTGTCGATTGGAGAACTTCCGGAAAAGCGTCGTTAGAAACAATTTGATCACCGAAACGACCATCTGCCTTGGTCCGCCGAAATTAAAAGGCCGCAAATGGACAGAAGGATCCATTGTTTTCGCCTGCGTGCCCAAAGTAGTAGAAGTAGGACCTTTCAGTATTATACAAGCAGCTACAGATAACGTTACGCTTACCTGTAAAGTAACAGGTACACCAATACCCGACGTTGACTGGATGAATAATGGAGTTATAATAGAACGAGACCCCAGAAAGGACAAACAAAAATACATAACATCAAAAAATACCGTCGGCGATTACACTTGGAACAACCTTACCATAATTAATTTAAATTATAAAGATAGAGGCGAATATAAATGCATAGGAAAGAACCCGGGAGGAGAAAGCGAAGAGAACGTCACTCTGGAAATTCCTCCAGGAGCTTTATCGGGCGGAACATTTGTTGGAACATTATCGACGAACACGTACCTAGTTATCGGATTAGCGATCGGCATTATAGTCGTGCTACTTATCGTACTTATTATCCTTTTCTGTTTCTGTCGAAAAAATACGCATGGATTTTATTCGAAAAGACGACCTCATCCGAACACGTCGGAAGAATATATTAATATGAGCGGAGGACAAGCAGAAATTAAAAAAGGACTTATCACGGATGTTAATCCTGTCACTAAACCGCCCAGAACTACGGTCTCTTCTCCATCGGTGGTAAGCGGAGGTACAGAAGTCAGCGACGCTAAGAAAACTTTGCTGGACAATGAATCAGTTTTTGGTAAGTAACTTACTATTATTTTATTAGCTTATCACCAGTTTCTTCATGTCACCTTCCAGTACGGAAAAAGGGGGAAAATTTAAACTCCATCATGTGACCACTCTAATGAAAGGACCTACTCTCGGAAATAGCAACCTAGCACCAGTATTTCCATGTCACCCCCCAGTAAACATAAATTAGTGAGAACAGGGTAAGAATTGTTACCCTATCATGTGACCACTCTTATGAAAGGTCTCGCTCTCAGGAATATCACCAACAGTTTCTTCATCTCACCCACCAGTACAAAGTAACCTAATCCATACAACTATATCAAACTCCTCCGTTGTTTTTTGGGCCACTCAATAACGTTATCTTTTTTAATCAGTTTTTTATATAGCTTATGTTTTTTCGTAATATATACTAACTTTATAATACATAAATCGATTTTGAAATGCATCGTTATATTCTAGCCCTTCTATGGTCTATTTCAAAATGATTGATAGTTTGTTTGTTTATGCAAGAGCTGAAAAAAGGTTTCATGGTAGAAATGTACTCATCTCTCAGATTACAAAAATTATAGTGACAAGATCTTATAGGTCGCAGTGTGGTAAGGCCAAATGAGCCAATTGATCAAAATATTGTGTGTCCATTACTTTCAATAATTCTACATTTATAATTTTCAGATTGCGACGAAGAAACCCGCTCCCTAGACTTCGACCAACCGCTTCTCAGAAAGGCCCACGTCTTATTAGACGCACCTCCTCATCATTATCCGCCCGATTTGCTACCGTTCCCTCCGAGAGCCACTCAAATATCACCAGCCGGTAGTTCAGCATCCACCGTAGCCGACACCACCCGCCTCCCTCCACACCACGGTCCACAATCTCCAATAAGCAGCCCGATTTATGATCAACTAAATGTTTACCGAACATTACCATACTCCAGATCTCATTCCCCGTTCGTTGGACCGCCGATTCGAGTTCCCCGTACCGGCTACGTAACGATACCGAGGCGTCCTCGAATGCAAAGCTGGAGTTCTGAGCCACCGAACGCTGGAGATATGATAGTGGAACCTTTGTACGATAATTTAGGAGCTAGAACTACCGCCGATGGAGGTACGACCAATAGCACGTTATCTTTAAATAAGTTAGACAGTAATACCAGTACGCCCAGATCTAACCGAGTACTGGCGTTGAGTCCAACAAATTGCGATCCAATAGCTGAGAGCCACGAATCTCCGCCTAGCCAACTCCTTGCCAGCCAAACTCTTCCTAGAAATTTAAACGCCACCAAATTAACTCCATCGAAACTTCAATGGACTAAAGATAACGCAGAAGCCTTACGAAGCCCGGAAAAGAGAAATTCTACATCGTCCTTACCGCTGGACGGACAGCCTATGAAGAAAATTCCACCGAGACCGCCGCCGAAGCCTAAGAAGAGGATCTCGACCGGTCCATTATTCGAGGACGAAGGTGAAGACGGTACGGAAGTGTGAGATTGGCTAAAATCAGTGCTGGCAGCACTGGTTGTGGCGTACTGAGGTCCAAACATGTAGTGTGACAGGGTTATAAAGTCAGCGCGTGGACTGATAAATGTATACATTTTTTTTTTACGAAAAAGTGCCTTAATAAACGTGAACAATGAATAATTAATTAAATAATTCTTACCATATACCAGTTTTTAAAGAAAAAAAAAATGCTTCGAATTCCCTGAATGTTATGCATGTTATCCTTCGGGCTTCCACTTCGACTGATTCTGTAAAAAGAGAAACATTCATTCTTTGTTGAGCGCAAGTAGATATCTTTTTTTTCTCTCTCTGTATTAAGGTATTAAAATTTTTGTTATAAATCTATTTATAAATAATGTGTATTTAAAGATTGTACTATATAATTGAAAATAATCAAAAATTAGAAACAAAATGTCCCATTATATTTCACCCTTTCTAAATAATGTTTATTATTGTCCAGTCTTTCAAAGGATCTGAAGGAAAAATATGTTTTAAAATCCAAATATACGATATGGGGTAATGAATATGAATTGTTTTCATTTTAAATCTCCCCCTAATTAAATATGATCATGATTTTTTCCAATTACAAAAATGTCTCTCAAGCCAGGTTTACACGTGCGACTGAAGTAACTTTCCTTAGCACTTGCTTGGTTTAGTTCAACTTGATTTGACTCGAATATTCCTTGAATTACAATTATTTTAACAAATCGTACGTTCCTCTTTATTATCATCTTTGTGATTACCCATTATTTCATCCATTAGCTGGAACCACGTCATGGATGTAACAAATCACCCGGTTTGCCTATTTTTTGTTTCAATTCCGCAATTCCGAAACCTTCCTTTTCCATTCTTTTCACCATGTGCATTTCGGCAGCATTTCTCATGTTTTTATTGTTACTTTTTTTCCTCAAGCATTCTTTTTCTGGCACAACTCGACACGCTGTGGTACAACATGGCAGGTGTATTTCCTCTTTTGTCCACTTCATAACAAAACAACACAAAACAAAAAATTGCAGTAATTGCGGCAAAATAGAGAGAATGGCTACTTTCATTTTACTTATATTGGTGAAGCAGGTGGTCAAGTAGCCGACCAAGTGATATAACTGATAGTAGGAGTACCAGTCAAGTCGAAGTTACTTGTCCACCTTGCAGAACGGCTTGACTTGCCTCATCATATGACTCAAGTCGGTACTCAACCATAATATGGCCTCTTAAGACATTAAAAATGATAAAAAAATCTGATCATCAAATTGGTAAAAGTTCGACACTTAAGCGGTAGATGATAGAAAATTTGGATAAAATATTGTCAACATTTCATACAAAAAGAAAAATATGAAAGATTTGAAAACTGAAAAAATGTATCTAACGTTATACCTCCTTTATTTTGAGGGTAAAATTCTGTAAAACTTCGAGAATTCCTTTTGAAAAGCTGGACAAACATATATTTTTTAATATTAAAAAACTAGATGGAATTTTAAATGGAAATTACAAAGTGTAAACTTGATTTTCAAATTACACAGTAGCAACGGTTTTTTGGCAATAGGAAAGTCTATACTTATCTATCCTCAAGAACAAATTTGTCTGTAATTTTAAGCTGATGGATAGCTACAGGATCATTTGTAGTTGATACCAAAAATTATTTTCATAGGTATATAAAATTTCAATCAAACCTCCACTAAAATATTGATACCCGTTAAGAAAATGTTGAATAGGAAAAAATAGAATGGGACAACCGGTATATACTGCGTTATAGTTACACACCCAAAATAAAAGATTTGTATTTTTATGGATACAAATAATATTTATTGAAACTTGTTACGCAGTCTTAAATATTTTCAGTTCCCATGGAACCAAAACGATTTTGAATTTATTTAATTAAATTTTATAATCGATCCTGAGTAGTGTAATTTTTTTAGTATTCCCGGGACACCCTTTATTTATCTTATATATATTTTTTATAATTATTGTAAAATAAATAGTATTAACAAGCTGTGATAATAGACTATCTTTTCATCATATTATTTAAAAATTCATAATTAGTTATATTTTTGGTCGGAATACATTTTTCATTATTGTTAACGAAGGTCTTTTTGCACCCGAACTCATTCCTCATCATCATCATCATTTAAGATGGATCATACTTTTCTCCTTTTATACTCTAAATGTGAAGAGAGAGATTCTTAACCCCAATGATGGTAAACGCCGCCCAACGGCGGGCATATATCTTTTATAAATAATTACATTCCTGCGATAGATCATCTCGAACTTACTGGTCATTCAGCAAATAGTTATAATAAAAATGAAATACTGCTCTACTCATCTAAACACAACACAAGTCACGACGCCACTAGCGGGTATAACTAATGGTATAAACACAATGGACCACATAAATAACTGGGTTACTTTAGTTCTTCTTTCACTTTAGCAGCCATGTCTTTTTTATCTTTACATGTAACTTTCCTCTATAGCATCTTTTAATCCTTTTCTAGGTTTTCCTTTGTTTTTATTGGGATCCAGTCTGTTTTCGTTTCATATTATGTCATGTCCAGTGAAGCCCCTGTGTCTTTATCTATCCTATTAATTTTTCTCCTCAAACCTCTCTCTTTTTTGCACTTCTTCATCTTGTGTGATATTTTTTCCTATAATTGTTCTTGATATTTTCCTCTCCATTACTTTTAATCGTTTTCTTCATTTTTTTAAATTAAAAATATGACTAGCTTACATTTTGACCAAAATTTCAAAACGGATTAATAAAAAATTAGATAAAAAAACGAAAAAAGTATCTTTCAAGCTTCCTGTAGAATTAGCAGTACCAAAAATATAACATATGAAAAATGCATTTCGATCAAGAGTATACCAAAAAAAAAATCACAATTAACAATTTTATGTCTCATTTAATTTAGGTTGTATATTCCAAAAAAGACCTTAAATAAATATATAAATATATAGTACAAGCTTTACCATGCACTTTATGTAATGTAATTTTAATTGGGTTTTTGCTCAATTATTTTCATGGAAAAAAACATGTGATGTATCTTAGTTACTTATATATTTTCAGGTAAGATTTTATTAGACGCACTGTATATAATAATTAACTAATATGTCTATTGCCCAAATCTAATGTATAGTATCAAATCTTAAGGTCGATAAATAAAATTTAAAAAAATATATGAATATTGTTTTATTTCTTACATCCTACAGTCATGGGGGACAAAGAGGGGCAAGGATGGGCACTGTTCACCATATAAAATAGTATAAATAAGAGCTAGCAACGTTTTTGAGCGAGAATTTCAGGTCAGCTGATTTTTTGATATGTCGTTTCTTTTGCTCTTTCGGTTAGGGTATGGACTATCTGGCTGGCTGGTAGTGGTTGCGTTTAACAACTGAATTAGTGCCTAGCAAATTATTATTAGGTTTTTTCATACTTAAATAACAACATTAAAATTACAGACGTACTGAAATACTTTTATTTTTATTCGCCTCTGGCATATTATTGTCAATGATAAAAATGTTTGGCAATAAGAAATATTTGTTTGTTAAACCTATATCTAAAGTTAAAATTAACCGCTGCCGCCAGCCAGATAGCCCAGAACCTAACCGAAAGAGCAAAAGAGACGACATATCAAAAAATCAGCTGACCTGAAATTCTTGTTTTCCCGTACCAGAAGATCGAGAGTATTGGAGAAATATACAGTTCTTTCTCTTTTTCCGAGAACCAAATTCAATACTGTTACCAATTATTACCCATGCTGAATTGGTTTGGTAGAACAAAACAATGCAACAAAGGGCAAAAACAGAGTTGCAAAGAGTGCAACCACTCGCCTGCTATGAGATCGTATCCCAGCGCAGCCTAAAGGTAATGCAACACCTTTTCCTCCACTACATGTACGGAGGATCGCTCTGGTAAATGTTTACAGGCTAAATCTATGAAACCCGGAGATCTTGAGATACTAAGATGTAGATTAGATGTTGTTATCAAACATAAAAAGGAAATTGCGGAAGGGGCCCTCGCTTACTATATACTGATGGGTCAAAAACAAACGAAGGAGTAGGAATAGGAGATACAGGTCCTAGTACTAGGATATCAACAGCCCTGGGAAACACTTTAACAATATTCCAAGTGGGACTATTAGCAATAGATGTTTGTGTTCAAGAGTGCCTCAAAAACGCCCAAACTCTACCAGAATATTTATAGCGTCTAATAGCCAGGCTGCTTTAAGGGCTGTCAAGTCTAAAACATTCTAGAACTGTAAACAATCCCTTCAGAAACTGGCTACACACAACAAAGTACCAAAAGGTTTCTTCGCTTTCACAATTTCCAGCACTACTTCGTAAGAATGATACCGTTTATTGACTTCCCTGTATATAGATGAAACGGTTTCTCGTGTCCACAAAAGAAGTGGTAGGAGGCCGCAAGTTGGACAGTCCTGACCTACATAATAATCATGGAAAGTTATAACAGTCTTCTGCGGTTCACTCGGTTTACCTTGATAACTTTTAAACACTATTGTTTTTCAAACTATTCTCCCCGAAGAGAAATGCATTTTTGCATCCTTTGGAACCACTCGCTTGTTGGTACATTCAAAATAGAGTTTTTGAATCCTTTGTCTGCATCTTCTGGGAACTGGAACCTTTGAACACGCAGTTAATTCTTAGATTTTGGAAAAGTAAAAAGCCGTTAGGACAGGCGCCAACTATGTTGTTATAAGTAACACTTAAAATAGATATAATAAATTCGACGCCTTGGAAATTTTGCAAAGAAAACAGCAAGTCACAAAAGCCAATATTTATCACTGATTTTCATTAGTTTTATTGCTAATCCAAAGAGAGAAACTTCCCTCAAATTAACGCAGCTTTCTAGGTCCATTTATGCCATCGTAAATTCCCATACCATATATTTGTTTTTCTTTATGCTCAACAAACAGAACGATGAAAATGTATATTGTTTTTGAAATGAAGAGAAAAAGTTTTCCGATTAAATAAACTTTATCGAAACATATTCTATTAACAAACCCTTACAGAATACATTTGAAGAAGGCAAAGTAAAAACAAGATTCGTACCTCGATTTGTACTTGGACTAAATATCACTAAAATTACTGCTAAATGTGAGATATAGAATTTTGGTTTGTGATTAGGTGTAGAGATGTCGCTGATATCGCACTCTTAGCATTTCCTTTACTGAGGCTAATGTATTGGTGTGGTATCAACGTATTCTCTAGTCCAGGATTATGCTCTCAGAGCTTCTGGACGAATAGCATCTACCTTGTGCTGATGAGGCGCAAAAACGCCGAAACCGGTCTACAAGTGATATGTTATTCCTTCTAATCGCAAACCAGAATGGTTGGTTCTATCTTAACAGATATACCTACCAACCCCATTTACTTTAGAAGTGTAATTCAATGTCTGTCGGGGCATATTGTCCGAGAAGTAGTTGTTGCTTCTTAGTGGACGGTCCGCTCTTTGGAAATTTATTTTTCTAATTTTGTAAAGCGTTTAATAGTATTGAAGTATTGAAAACATAGAAAATATTTCGACAGACATGATACTTCGAGTTATACCGGAAGTGAGCAGCAACTTTGCTATTTTAAATAGAACACCCTGTATATATGATGGACTTGAATTCCCGTGTTATGAAGTTTTACTGTGCAAAGTGCAGGAAGCATGACCCAGCATCAGTGTTTCTGATTATAGTGCAATGTAAAAACGATTTAATCACAAATGACAAAAATTTAAAACCACAAGTACATACAACACCAAAAATTACAGACCATTGCATATTGACTGTTGATTTAATATGAAATAACATTACTAAAGAGAGTATCACTAAATATTATAGAGACTTCTGGATACTGAATGGGACAGAAACTGTAGACATAGACACACTAGCAGATCAATTGAAAAAAGGGACCAGTTATATCGGAAAGCTATAATAACTAAGAGCAATAACGATTTTAAAGAATATAGGACTCAAAGAAATAAAGTAGTTGATATGATTAGACAGCAGAAAAGTATTTATTACAATGCAAAAATAGATCTAAATAAAAATAAAGCGACAGAAATGTGGAAGACCATAAAAAAAACTAGTAGGAGGAAAAGTAAAAACTAAGAAAATGGGGAATATATTTTGAAGGCAATATTGAGAGAGACGAGAGCATTATAGCAGAAAAATGTAACACTTATTTTATACAAAGCATAGGAGCGATAACCATGAAGATAAGTAACCAGGACATAATGGAGATAGTAGAAAAAATTGAGCAATGTGACATAAGAATGGAAAATTTAGATCAATTTCATTAACAGAATTAAAAACTATAGTTAAGAACCTAAAAAAAGAAAAACAGTAGTGTAGATGGAATAACTACAAGCATTCTGCAAAAAGCATTTGAAGTGACCGGTGACAGATTTTTACAGTTAATAAACAGCAGATTAGAATATGGAACGTTTCCAAAACATTGGAGAAAGTCTACAATCATCCCCATAGAAAAGAAAACAAACACAAACAAAAGTGAAGAATTTCGACCTATTAACATGGTTCCTGTCTAAGAAAAATTACAAGAAGTTATAATTAATAAACAATTTATAGAACCCTTTGAAACAAACAAATTACTTAGTGACTATAAGGCAGGCTTTCGAACAAAAAATTACTGTGAAAGTGCATTACAAACAGAGTTAATGAACTGGAAAACTGCTTTAAGTGCAAAAAAGGTTATTGGGGTAGTCTTTTTGGATTTTCGAAGGGCCTTCGAAATTATAGACAGGTGTATGCTCCTGGAAATAAAATGGTATTGAGGGGGTTGTGCTCAAATGGTTTAAGAACTATCTATCAAATCGTACTCAGGAAACAAGATTTTCGAATAAAATATATTTGACGTTCCCCAAGGTACAGTTTTGGGCCCTAATCTGTTTATTGTTTATATCAATGACATTGTCAAGAACATCCAGCTTTTTGCTGATGATACCTTATTGTATTTGATGGGTCAAGATGTTGATGCAGTTGTGCAAACCATAAATGAAGAGCTAGCAGTACTGTATAAATGGCTAAATCAAAATGGCTTAAGTCTAAATACAGAAAAAAACTAAATTTATGATAATTAAAGTAAGTTTAATTCTAGCCCCACTAGGAGCCACACAGGAATCTTTATAAATAACCAACGGATAGAACAAGTTGAACAGTGCAAATATTTGGGTGTTATAGTGGATGAGCATTTAACATTTTGCAAATGAATGAATATGTGACTAATAAAATAGCAAAGAAAATAAACCTATTTAAAAGAATGAGTGGATATCTTAGTGACTCGTCAAAACTAGTAATCTTCACCTTAACACATTTTAATTAATGTTCATTAATATAGTTTTTGTTGAACACGAAAAACATTCGTCAAAAAAAGCAAAATCAAGCCATATGCGTTGTATTATAGGGTGTAATCGTTATACAAGTATTGACGCCATGTTACAGGCAACAGGATTACTAAGTATTAAACAAATATTATTTCTTAATACAATGACTCTTATATACAAAATAAAACACAGCTTGCTTCCTGAACATTTATTGAAAAATACTAGGTATATATTAGAGCTTTTGAAAACCGCGTTTTATTGTCCCAGAATCAGTCTTAATGGTTGCCACTCGCGGTATTTCATCCTTTCCACGATGAATTTCTAGGACTCTCCCAAGTTTCCATCGACCAGGCGGCAGATGTTCTTCTTTTATGATAACAAGAGCATTTTCCTTCAGTGAACTTTGGTTATTTTTCCATTTCACGCGTTTCTGAAGTTCCGAAACGAACTCTTTACTCCATCTTTTCCAAAAATGAAACTTCATTTGCTGTATGTGTTGAAATATACGGAGAGGAGATTTACAGGAATTATACTAACGTCGCGTTCTGGTATTGAGTTTAGCGGCTTGCCGACTAAGAAGTAAGCTGGCGTCAAAGCTAAAAGGTCACTGGGCTCAGTAGATAAGGGAGATAGGGGTCTTGAATTGAGCACAGCTTCGATCTGTACCAAAAGTGTATACAAGCATTCAAATGTTAAAGGCGTTTCACTGATTACCCGTTTCAAGTGATGTTTGGTACAGCGGACACCCGACTCCCACAGCCCACCAAAATGTGGTGAGTACGGAGGAATAAATTTCCATTTGACATTTTATTTACAATAAATTCTTGATTTAACTTGATAAAATTACCAAATTCACTCAGCTCTGAACTAGCTGCTACAAAGGTTTTTCCGTTATCAGAAAAGACTATGGAAGGCTTTCCGCGACGTCCACAAAACCTACGAAATGACATTAAAAAGGATTCTTTAGAGAGGTCTGACACCAACTCCAAATGGATCGCTTTAGTAACAAAACAGACGAACAAACAAATGTAGGATTTTGAAAACCGAGAAGAACGACCAATTCTATTTTTTATTAACACTGGACCCGCATAGTCCACCCCAATAACATCAAATGGTTGCCTTGATTCTAACCGCTCACGAGGCAGTTCGCCCATTATAGGTGCAGAAGGTTTTGCATTATACCTAAAACATCTAATACACTCATGCACAATTCTTCGAGCCAATGATCTGCCATTTACTGGCCAGAACTTATTTCGAACATTTGCTAGCAACTGCTGTGGACCACAATGTAATGACAATATGTGTTCATTTTTCAAAATTAATTTTGTTAAATGATGCTTTTCTGATAGAATAATAGGATGCTTCTTTTCATACTTGAAATTGGAAAATCTAAGACGATCTCCAACCCTCAAATTACCGATTTCATCCAAAAAAGGATTCAAGGAAAGAACTTTACTATCATGAGGGACAAACTTTTTAAATTTAAGTTTCCTAATTTCCTTAAAAAAGGTTTCATTTTGAGAAATTTTTATTATGACATTGAAGGAGTTATTTAATTCTGGGGCCTGTTGAGCGACTTTCTTTCGACTGTTTATAGTTATTCTTCCATCTTAACATATAGGCAACCAATCTTTTTAATTTAAGTAATGAAGAGAGATTATTTATGAAAGTACATTCAGTTATTTGTTGAAATGAAAAAGTATTAGACTTGCGCATATCCGGAAGATTGTTTGATTTAACAGTAGTGCTGGGCCAGGATGATTTTTCGTGCATTAAGAACTTTGGGCCGAACCACCATAAACTTAGACTTTTGATTTCACTTGGTTTGATCCCACGTGTCAAAATATCTGCAGGATTAATGTCGCCCGAAATATGGTTCCAAGAATAGGCCGAAGAAATATCTTGTATTTCTGCAATGCGACTGCTCACAAAAAGTTTTAACATACTTGGCTCTGTCTTTAACCATCCCAGTGGTACCGTCGAATCTGACCACAAATATTTTACGTTAAATGATAACTTAAATGATTTAACCACCTGCTCTGCCAACTTTGAAACTACTAAACACCCACAAAGCTCTAATCTGGTAATAGTTATTGTTTTTAGCGGAGCAACTTTCGTTTTAGCGCACAACAATTTTGTGGTCACATTGCCATATTGATCGATTGATCCGATATAAATACATCCACCATAAGCACACTCGCTGGAATCCGCGAAACCATGCAGCTCTATCCAATGAGGATTGTCACAAATAACTTGTCTATCAATTTCTAGACTATTCAGTAAAGGAAGTTCTTCGCTGAAGATTGCCCAAGCTGTATGCAAATGTAATGGAATACCCTCGTCCCAAGAGATTCTCTCCAACCATAACTTTTGCATAAGAATTTTTCCAATAATTATGCATGGACTTAAGAGTCCAAGCGGATCAAATACTTGAGAAATTCGTGATAAGATTTCCCGTTTCGTTACAGGCACGTTATTTTGTTGTTCACTTATTTTATACATTAACTTATCTAAGGACGGCTTCCAAATTAAGCCTAATGTTTTAGAATTTTCATTTTCACTTAAGTTCACTACTTTAGCATTTTCATTATTACCGGGAATCTGTTTCAAAACTTCAGGACTATTTGACATAAATTTTCGAAGATTAAAGCAGCCCTGATCCAAAATATTGGATATGCCAATGCATATGCGCCCCGCTTCTTCAACTGACTCACAACCAGTAAGCAAATCGTCCACATAAATATCGGACTTGATAATTTCTGAAAACTCTGTTGCCAGCTTTTCATTTTCTAATGCTAGCTGGTAAAGACAACGAATTGCTAAAAATGATCCGGAAGTAGTACCGTAAGTAACCGTCTGGAGTTCATATTTTTCAAGAGTATCACTAGGACTAAATCTCCACACAATTCGTTGCAGAGGCAAGTACTCGTTAGAAATATTCACGTTTCTGTACCTCTTTTCGATGTCAGCAGAGACCACCATACTATGCTTTCGAAATCGTATTAGAATTGAAAACAGAGTGTCTTGTAATGTAGTGCCAATAGGCTGTAAATTATTCAAAGAATATCCAGAGGATGAAGGTGCAGATGCTTCGAAAACAGTGCGTTATTTTGTTGTTAGACTGTCCTCCCGGAGGACACCGTGATGTGGCATGTAATATGTAATTTCATTATCTTGCTCATTATCTGTAACCCTTTTCATGTGTCCCATTGTAATATATTCTTCCATGAAATCGCAATACAATTTTCTAAAAACTGGATCTATTTGTAATTTATTCTTTTCTAGGCTTAGAAAACGAATTTTAGCTTGACTGTACGACTCACCAAGTTTTGAAACAGAATCCTTCAATGGTAACGAAACAACGAAACGACCGCTAGGTGAACGCTTAAAATTTTCCACAAAATGCCTTTCGCATAAAGAATCTTCCTGGGACAAAGGTTTTACATCAGGTAATTCATCAATTTCCCAGAACCGAGATAGTTGATTTTGAATATTTGTTTCAAAATTATGTGAAAAATTACATGAAATAGACGAAATCTGAGGTTTGGCTACTGGACCGGATACGATCCATCCAAGTCGAGTTTTCTGTAATATTGGTTTGTTGTTACCTAGTATATGCTAACCGTTAAGTTTTTAAACGAAACAAAACTAAATACATAGATATCGCGATAGTCCGAGTTTAACCAGACTAGGTCCGCTACAAGCGCACTGCTATTTTGACAAAAGTCTTTGAGGCGTTAACACATATATAGTCATATATTATTATTGTGCAATTATTTGATAGATAATATGTAATCCTTTAATTTATTGGCTGTTATTACTCAATGTTATTTGTAAATTGTTAGCATTATGCTTACACATTAATAAATAAAAAAAATATATTAACGTTTCGGATTCTACGTCGCATTTTAATGTCACATTGTGCAGAATACCCCATACCTTAAAAGTATTATTTTCGAGCTATTAATTTTTTTAATGATTATTTCCCTCAACTGTCAAAATTTATTCGCTAATAATTCAGCCTCCTTTCTTTGCGAATAAAATCACATAACATCGACTCGACGGACAGCACCTAAATATAGGCAACACTTTATACATGCTGGAAAAACACATAAAAATGTTGTAGATATATAAAGAATGCGTTTTTAATAATTGTACCTTTAATAATTAAAAATATATGAGTCAAAAATATTTATTTCTTGGTAATTAAAGGATTCCGGAAATAATCTTATCAAATATAACGCGACCATCATTTATTAAATCGAATATATCAGGTCTTGTTATATTACCCCCGAAAAGTTGACAGGTGCAGAAGTTTTTTTTAACAATCCTAGGTGAACAACCCCAAATGCCAAATGAAATTTCTTGTCGAGTTAATTAGTGGAAAGGTCAAGGTAATTGGTGACATCTCAAAAACTTATATGCATCACTCTATCAATGTTTTGTTGAAAACAACCAAATTGAGTTGAATTTTTAAATATCCTCTTCACGGTATCACGAGTGGGTCGTGTTCTATCTGGATATCTTGTAGCAAATATTCAAATAATAACACTACCTACTAAATTAAAACAATAAATAACACGACCTACTTTATACCATCAGCTCAAACTTTCTAAGTGATAAGAATCGGCATTGGGTGGTATCTACTGAGTCTTCGTGTTCAGATCATAGACATATTCAATTCAACATTGAAATAGGTCCAAGACCAGTAGTAGAATATCGCGACTCAAAAGTTACTGCTTGGAGTGGATATAAAAATTCCCTCCAACTGTACATTGAGGACGGTTTCACTACGATTAACAGTTGTGATGGGATAGATGCTGCAGCGGAAAAACTTCGTGAAGCAGTGATCTCAACGTATCATGAAAACTGTCCACTCAAGACAAAAAGAGATAATCGCAACTCTACTTGATGGAACAAATGCCTAGAAAAGCGAAGAAAAGAAGTTGGACGACTATATAACCGAGCTAAAGAGTCAGGCAATTGGGAGCCTTATAGAGTTGCTGTAACAAATTACAACAAAGAAATTAGAAAGGCGAAGCGGGAGTCTTGGAAGAAGTTCTGTGAGAGTATTTCTGATATACCTTGCAGTACTAGAATTCACAAGATTCTCTCTAAAGAGTCGTTAAAGCGAACTGATGGCACTTTCACGACCTATAGAAAAGAAACGTTAGAGCTTTTAATTAAAAATCGCTTTCCTGGAAGTTTGACTCTGGATAACTATCGACCACCCCACTTTGAAGGTGCAAGGCGCCCCAAAAAGAACAATTGGGAGGTCGCCAAGGAAGTTATCACAGCACCGGTAATTGAATGAGCAATAAGATCTTTTCAACCCTTAAAATCTCCCGGTGAGGATGGCATTTTTCCAGCTCTGCTGCAAAACGGAGTGGAATTACTTTTACCCATCCTCATTAGACTGTATAGAGCTAGTCTGGCGTGGAATTACATACCACCCAGTTGGTTGGCGGTCAGACTATCCTTGTGGACATGTCGCAGGATCTGTGGAAAATCTTGGGGCTCGGGACCCAAACAAATTCATTGGATATATGTGATGATTGTTAGACCAATGATCACATATGGAGCTATTGCTTGGTGGTCAAAAGCTTTACAGCGAACGGCCCAAACAAAGCTCTCTGGCATACAGAGACAGGCTTGTCTGGAAATTACTGGTGCTATCAGCTCCACACCGTCAGCAGCCATGGAAATCCTTCTAGACCTACCTCCTCTCCAAATATTTCTGGAGAGGGCGGCTAAATGGACCACATATAGAATTGCGCATATTTCCAAATGCACAAAACAGGCTTATACAGAGCAAAGCAGAATGCTAGTGGGCACTGAAAGTCACTGTAATGGCTCCAACAGTAAACTACGACCTTATACCGTCCTAATTCCAAATAGAGACGAACGGGTCCTCCGTAAGGATGATTTATTAAGAGCAGACAGCTGTTGGTACACAGATGGATCAAAAACACCCTCAGGATCTGGTTCAGGTGTATACGGGCCGAAATTTCAACCTCTATAGGATCCTATGCAATCTATTTCAGGCGGAAATTTATGCCATTGCTTCATGTGTGGAGATATTGGAGCAAACCAGTCTCGCACATAAATCAATAAAAAATTTCACGGACAGCCAAGCGGCTTTGAAAGCACTTAGCTCTTACCGTGTAACGTTTAAACTGGTTTTAGACTGCCAAAAAAGACTCTCCTCAATAGGAGAACTCAATAGAGTGTCGCTGGTCTGGATCCCTGGCCATTCCGGTATGGATTGCAATGAGAAGGCGGACTCTCTTGCAAGGGAGGGTGCCGCACGCGTTTTTATCGGACCAGAACCTTCAATTGGCGTCGCAATAAGCTTTGCCAAACAAACAATAAATACCTGGACAGCAAGAAGAGCTTTAGACCTCTGGCATAATATATCAGGATTACTTCATCCAAGGCTTTTATACATCCTTCGAAGAATGTCTCCAAACAAATGTTAGACTATAGCAGGCATGATCTACGTTGTCTAATAGGCCTTTTAACAGGCCACTGTCATCTGAATCATCATATGGTAAGACTTGGACTGTCGGAAGATCCGACTTGTCGTCTTTGTCTGGAAAATGATGAAACGCAGAGCATATAATTTGTGCCTGCCCCGCCGCGGCTCGAATCAGGTATCTGATGTTTGGCAGGGTCTCTCTCTCGCCCTCGGACCTAAAATATCATTCACCAAACAAACTAATCGGCTTTGTTAAGAAGCTGAATTTGTTTGGTGACATCTGAATAGGTATGAGCCACAATAGACTCTTTGAGTCGCAGTGGAGGGCCTTATAGACCCACTCACCACAAATCTAACCTAACCTATTCATAATAGTAATAATAAACCAATCTGCAATTGCGCAGAACTAGTTGCGAATTTATTCAGTCCTAAGATCTATTCTCGGACCGTTTGAAATTGGACAGAGTTTGAAAAAACCCGAACATCCCTCATGGTCTATAGAACTGAACTAATCTAACTAATTTGACAATTGACTTTTCTTTGACTTGGATTGTGTATCAAGATAACTCATTACTGTTGTGTATCCTTTATCCCTTGCATTCTGGCCATTTTGTTGAATTTTTTGGCATTAATAATATTAAGAAGTCTAATAATCCAAAACAAACAACACACAATCCGTCAATAAAACATAAACCTCTAACCGCTTTAAGCAAATTTTCAAAATAACTCCCACCCTCCTCCTTTGCAAATAATTTGAGCATGCGTAAAAAATAATCCGAAAATCGTCCTTGCTCGAGACTGGGGACTGGTTTAGACGGTTTTAGAACCATCTAAGAATTGTTCTAAAATAAACCCGAACGCCAAACTGCGGGTGTCAGAACCATCCTGTTAAAACCCGAACAAGCCAATTTCGACTGCGCCAACTCCGGACAGTCTTAGAGCAGTAATTGAACGAACCCGAATAAAACTATTACTAGTCATAGTAATTTTTGTGCATTGCTGGTACCACTACACTACTAACCTTTGAAAAGTTTAGATAATGGAGGAGAGGATGACCAATCTACAATATACCGAACCCGTTCTTAAGCATAATAATTGAACAAAAAACAAGTCATATATGTTAAGTAGATTCCAAAATACTATTTATTTACTTTAAGAAGTGTTTCAGTTTCTTTTTGCTATATATTCAACAATATTTCCTTTGATGTATTACATAATATACCCACCTTCAGTCAATTTAAGAAATTTCAAAAAACAGACAAAGCTACAATTATGTGTCGAATTCCGCAAAAACCTACCTGCGTCTTTAATCCTTGGTCGAGTTCCGCAAAAGATCGCGGGAGGATTAGAATATGGCTAACAGCTAAAGGCCAATTTGTATGAGAGCTTAGTACTTTCTTGCCTTGCCCTTCTCGATAAATTTCAATCATTTTCCTTGCCCTTCACAATAAATTACGAGAGCT
The DNA here is from genome assembly GCA_947563755.1 of Lochmaea crataegi. Taxonomy (NCBI): domain Eukaryota; kingdom Metazoa; phylum Arthropoda; class Insecta; order Coleoptera; family Chrysomelidae; genus Lochmaea; species Lochmaea crataegi. Next base: position 122,230,715 of record OX387422.1, on the reverse strand, counting down.
TCTAGTCCCACTTGCTAATGATACGATAATCCCTCTTTCGGGTAGTTCCAGGTAGTTTTGGCGGAATTCGGCCCTAGCCATTAAATAATAGTATATTACTCTACAGGGACAGAGAGTATGAGATTCCTGCTTTGCACGCCATGATGGCATCATGGCGCCCAGTTCAGGGTTCTCAAACTTTTTGCCCGTGTAGTGTATACTATTTTTCTTTATATGTACGTAGTTTCTGCTTCGACCGTGAGGCAGAAAGTCACGTTTATGCATTGGTAGAGGTGCGCTTGAGAATTGAGATTCCCGAGGCGAAGCGAAGAGCCCCTACCAATGCATAAATGTTAGAATTTCTGCCTCACGGTCGAAGCAGAAACTACGTACTTTCGACCGCATATAAAGAAAACTTAATTTCATTTACTTACCGAGAAAAACTAATCCTTCACTCATTGTTATTTTCTGCATTATTACCAGTATACAGTTCAAACGAAACACATATTTATGAATTTTACATCTCGACACCATCACACTTCAGTTTATTTTATAACAGTATACCTACACGATAACATTTGGGATGATATAAAAACAATGTTTAACCACGTTAATATAAATTAAAACTCACAAATATAAATTAATACAATACTCAACAACAGTAAAACTATGGAGGGTACAAGGAAAGAACCATCTGAATGTATTAAAAAGTGTCCATCGAAAGGGAGCAAATTAAGGTGGAAAGATTTTAATTATATATATATATATATATATACATATATAAATTCACATCATATTCACATCATTTCCATTAGCTACACGAGCGCCATTTCGGCGAATCTTCGAATTATAATTTGCTGTTTACAGGTGGACACTTTTTCAACTTCTCCTCCATACAAGAAGGTTCTCCTTCCTTCTACCCTCCATAAGTAAAACCAGTCTTCCATTTTGATCTAATCAGGTAGGCAACACACAATATACTACATCAACTGTATAACATTCCAATAGATGGCAGCGTCATAGAATGTGTAGTGAGAATATGAGATATATATATATATATATATATTGTACTGAAATTGAGATGATCATAAATGAAATAAAATGGTTACTTTTGGAAATTATTATATCATATGTACATGTGTCTTATGTTATGTCCATCATTTTTAACAATAACGTTAAAATGATTAAATTAGATACTTTCTGTTAGATATTTTTATGTACCCTGTATAAATTAACTGATAAAGTTGATATTGGAAAATGTCAGTACAAGAACATTGGTTGTTATGGACATTTTTATTTGATTAAATAATATGAACTGTCAGTAACTGGATTTCAACAAAAATTAGTAATTTCTATAATAAATAAAGAAGAAACAAAAGGATGTTCGTTAGCAACGGGAAGGAAGTTTGTTAGGTGATCGGTAACTAAGGGGGAGACGAAAAAAAGTAATGGACGTTAGAAGTTTAAATGTACGAAGACTTTAATAAAAACTGATAAAAGAAAGAAATAGTGAGTTAGAAATATCTTACATAACTTACCTTCGATTTGAATCCAGTAAAGGTTGTTCAAACTCAAGATCAAGAGAGATCATGCAGTAATAAACGATGGTAATGTAAATCATTTTATACTAAAACTTGTACCTAACGGCTGTTTGTAAACCAGTACCGAGTTTCGAGACGTTCACCAGTGATCTTTCCTTTGCGCAACGCAGAATTTCTTCGCTTCAGAGAACAAGTCGTTTTCTATTTAGATAATACAGCTACCGGCGGTGTTTCGACAAGATATTGAGAGATTTATTTTGTTTGTGCGGAATTGTGTTAATTTTATTTTAATATAGGTTGTAATAGGCTGGGAGACCATCCACGGATTGCAATCTGGAGATAGTTGTTTAATTAATATTAATTTAATTTTGACGTTAAAGGTTATTATATTTTAAATTTTACTCCTTAAATTTAGACAACTCACTTTACCCAAGATATACCCTGAGATACACGTGCATGTGATATAATATTAAATTTCAAACATTTCAGATCAATAAATACAACTTAAATATAAAATTTGTTTGATTTGAGATTCTGGTTGATACTGATATATGTGGTATATAATATTATTCAATAAAATTAAATCACCACACATTGAATTATTGTATACCATAACAATATATATATATGAGGACTAATCCAGAAGATTTTCCTTTGGTCTCGTGGTAATTTTGTCTTCTTTGCCAAGAATAAAACTACCAAAACTGCATTAAGAGAATAACTTTATTCCATTTGGTATAATATATATTTCTTACGCTTTTTTATTTGAAGGTTAATTGAGAAATAATAAACATTTAAAATTACGCCTCAGTTTTCTTATTTTTTTTTTCATAGAAGTAAAACTTATATTTAATAACATTTATAAATAGTTTATTCAAACACCATTACCTATTAATTTAAAATATCAACAGTCTATAAACACAAGAGAGAGAAAGAGAGAGAGAGTTAGATTTATGTTATAACCACCACCCTTAACTTACAAATCTTAAAGTAGGTACAGGATTTTCAAATGGTTACCAATAAGAATCTGCAATTTTCACCGCTTCTATAATATATTAAAGAGAAATATTTTTACAAATGTTAAAATTATATTTTTGTAAAACCAGTAAATTTTTCATTTTAAATGAAACAGCAACAACATTGGCTACTGGGTGTTGAACATACAATAAGAATGCTGGATTCTAATACTCGAAGAAACATTTTTGAAGAAGAGTAGAAGAATTCAACATATCTGATGGCGATAAGTATAAGTTGTTTCATCTAGAACAAAGAAAACTAGTTCTCTGAAATATGACAGTTGAAGCAAACTAGTAAAAATTGTATTTTCGATGAGCAGTCATTTAAAAACCATCAAATTTTAACGATAAAATGAATTTACTTAAATAATATGTTGACACAATCATAATTTAGATACGCAGTGGTTCAATAATCCACTTAAGTGACGTTTTGATTTTGACCAATGTCTGAAGCAGGTCCGAAAAACTAGCGTTGAAAACACATCCACGGCTAATTCTTCGTCGCGACGCGTAAGCATTGGCCAAACTCAATAGGGCCTTGAACATGACTTAAGTTGATATATTTTTTATTTTTGGTCGACGTCATGATATGTCAAACATTGTTATGACTAAAAAGTTTCGTCGTTCTTTTGAGAATTGTTGATTATCACCAACAAAGTTTTCCGTCGTTCTCTAACTCTAACAGCAGGGGTACCTTTTCTTTTTGTGTTACATGCTTACATTAAAAGCAACTACTATCTAAAATTCTTAAACACATTTATCGAAAAGATAAATTGATTATTGTTCTTTGGATCGTCCGAGTTCATAGCCATAGTCGATTGTTATAATTTTAGTCGTCCGATTTTGCGTACGAGACACGCAGTGACTTGCGTTACGTTTACAGTAGCACGTTGTTGCCTTTCTTCGCAGCTACCGGAAGCTTTTCTCCGTTTAGAAATGGATTATTCTGATCCTGGAAATAAATACAAAAAATATCAGCTAGGTTTGTTCCAACACACCAATAACCTAGTCTAATCCGTCCGTAACATGCGCAATAATAAAATCGCGTTCCAATTACTTATTGCGCATGTTACGTAAGGTTCACAAACTAGTTCATTGGTGTGTTGGAACAAACCTAATAATAGTATATTGTATACCTGATAGGAGAAGCCTGACATTCCGGGAATACTGTGAAGGTTGCTACACGGACTCCGGGAATGTGGCTTGTCATTCAAAGTACACTATTTTTCCGAAAATCGTGTCAAAAAATTTTTTTATTGAGCTGTTAGAGTAGCCATTCTCCAGCGCCCGCCCTACGCAAGCTTGGCCTTTGGCCGGCTAACCAGGCGGCGGATCCAGATCAGACGTTCATTTTTGATCAGTCTGTGAACTAGTCACCAGTAGGGAGGATTGAATTTTGAGGGAATGTGATCCTACTTTTGCTTTTAAAACTTTTATAATACTCACGATTTTCGGAAAAAAATGTATTATTCATATTAAATTTATGAGATTTTAGGAATAATTGTTAGAAGCTTGGAAAGTATTAAGAATCCAGGGTGCGTCAAGGAAAAAGGTACTTGAGACCAAAAAATTAGTCGTACTAACTACTTTCTCATTTTATATATTCAAATTTGGTATTAAAATAATTAAATTGAAGAAACTGGCTTACGAGCAGTAAATTTTTCCACTACTTTTACTCTGGCACTTCTATAGCCAAGAAATATTAATTTTACCACCTCCATCCAAAACTGTCTACTTAAGCCAAAAAAATTGAATTGTCATGCAAAGCTGTCAAATTACTGGGTGACCCAATATTTAAGTACATTTCGTTGGTAATTGCAGAAAGTGGCTTTGTACCGGCAAATTCAAATTTCTAGGTTATACTCAGTCGTCAGTGTAGCACACTCAGTCTGAGAAGAAGACACGAGCTGGGGTTTTTATCTACAGAAAATTAACTACAAAATTTAATTTTCTCTAAGCTACTTCTAAATCTATGAACAAAGCAAACCAAACTTTTACTATAGTGAGTCTAAAATTTCGTTATTAACTCTTGAATTCGGACGTAATTTGTTAAATGTATGTAATTATGGCAGGATCTACTTCAATTTAAAAGACCAGAATATTGTTCTCCTATATTGGTTGTCTTTCTAATAGACCAGCGGGATCAGTTATCCCTATACAAAGTAAATATTTCTACAATATTTGCTACCCATTTCTGGTAGGAGTTGGCTTACACCAATGGACCTATACGACAGATAGGGGCTCTAAGTTATTGGTACAATCTAAACCACTTAAACAACACTAATAACAAGGAAAAAAAAATATATATATAGATAATTTTAAAGAATAGCTTTATTGGGTGACGAAGAGATTGTTATTGAAGAGGAGGATGAGGAATAAAAAAAGGCAGTGAAGACTTTTTAATTTAGTTTTAATTCCTGTCACAAATAAAAGAAGAACTAGGTGAAGACCAAGGTGCAGTGCGGTTAAAACAAGATATCTGGTTAAAAAGCATTGAATTTCAAATCGTGACATATTTTGAAACAAAAAGGTACATCTATACATTACGCCTCACTTGATTTGATTGATTAGTTCGGCACCACCAGTCAGAGGCTTAGAGACCTCGGCACCTCAGCCTTTAGGCTTTTTGTGCTCTTGGTTCTACCGTTTATGTGAAGAGACCAGTAGCCGTTATCAGGCTCAACAGTCTTTTCACTAGGTTCTTCTTGGAGAAATCCTCCCTTGGATACTGTAGTCCTAGGAGTCTATATCTCCAATGAGTCAGTGCTTCACATTCGATGATAATGGGAGAGGCTGTTTCCTCCTCTTCCATGCACAACCGATAGATAGGTTCCTCCCTATATATGCCAATTGTATATGCTTCCTTAGGGTACAGTAATCCCATCACTTTCCTTATCTGGCCCCTGGTGAGGTTTAATATTTTGTTAGTCAGCGACTCCGAGGGTTTTTTGACCAGGAGTTTGCTGTGTTCCTGTTTTGGCACGTGCCTCCAGTACGTCTGATGTTTAGTTTGAATCCACCGAGATGTAGCAGATGCAGCAGATTTTAATATTCCAAATACTGGTTCAGGACCAGTGAATGCAGTTTCAGACTCTTTTCATTGCCTACAATACCCTTGTGCCCCGCGACTCACTTGAGAGTTACTCTATTATGGTTTGACTGAGTTAAAACTTTTTATAGGCAATCCCAGACCAGTCTAGAACTGATCTGGGGACATGCTAAAGATTTCGGTGCTGCCTGACATCACTTGATTTAAATTAAGATTCGAATTTCATTTTACTTTTGCTAACTGTATAGAAAAAATAAAATATTCGAATAATGAGAACGAAATTTTAGACAATTTTAAAAAAATTTCTAGTAAGCTTGTTGTTTTTAATATTACCTTCTTGCGTAGAAGTTTTTTTGTGATCATATTCGTATTGGACAATAATTGATTCAACTGTAAGAAAAAAGTGTAACTAAAATATATTATATAATGAATTCACAAAGGCTAATTGCACACACACCGTTTTTGGATGGCCGATTTTATACCGGTTGTCCAAGTTCCAATAGTGAACTACATGTGGGAACGGGACCTGGCACACACGCCGACCGCTGATCGGTGCCGGTGAGCAGCCGTCCACTGCTACTGCATCGCCGGCAGTACCGGGAAGTAGTGGCGTACATGACTAAATACACGCTTGCACACGTTCCGATTGTTTACCGACCACTCCAGACTGCTCGGTGAGCTTGTAGGTAAAGTGCGACCAGAAATATAATAAGGTCATAAATCACCAACCACTTGAGTTATCACCAGGCGGTCGATTCTACGCAGAGTTGTACCTGCCCTAGCCATTAAATTTTGTTTTATGATGATGATGATATTGGGTTAAGATAATTATTAAGAAAAATCGCTTGATTATAATTGAGAATTGTTTATGTATATATAATATATGATATATAACACAAAAACATTTAGTAACATCACGATAATGAATGCGATTATAGTTCAGAAAGTTTATAATATTCAAGTTGTTTAGAATTAAATTTAATATACACACTCGTGTAGTTGCTGTTTTTTGCATATAAGTTAAAGGTATTTATAAACAAAATTACTCACGAAAATCAGTTTCACTTTCACTAGGGTCATCCAAATTTGCTCATAATAAACTTTTCTTTGGGTATTTTTTCTATATCCGTATATGACTTTTCTATCCTTTTAATATGGGAAACACACTTGGCCCAGCTGCTATCGGGAATGTTTGCAGTTTCTGGTTGAATTGAACTTAAGGTTGGAGAAGTATTATTTCTTCGAACTGCTGACTTAAGCTGATGCCATATATGTTCAATTAGGTTAAACATACAGTGAGCACCTCATGTCCCAAGGTTTCAGCCAATGAATCACAAAAATATTTCTTCTATTTTCGGTTCCTGCGTGAATTATCGTAATGCGTCACAAGTCAGATTAGTCTACCCAACTTTTGTTTGGAATATCGTGTGTATCGAACCAAGTTTCATCCACATACAATACTGTTCTACCATATTTTCTAAATTCGTTTATTGCCAATAAATATTCAAATATCCACTTCAAGGTGCACAGATTCCATTATGATTTTTCTGCTACTACTGAGTTTTTTAAATTTAAATCCGTTTTGTGAAAGATAGTTCCTTAAAGTCTTATTGCAACGCTGGATACCAGTTTCATTCTGTTTAAGGCGATGCCAAAAATAATGGAGAGCCTACCATTATTAAAATTCCAAACTATTTCATGGGATATTTTAATCCGGACGTGGGAATCTTTTTTATTGCTTATCTATATTTCAAACAATAGGTAATAATGAGGGTTGTCGGCTTATATTGATTTACGACTTTCTTAGATCTCTGGTCGTACTTTTAAACTAGTTTTGGTAGTGCGTGCTAATTACGATTGCAATGGGTGATTTGATTGATAATGATGTCCTTATTTCGTTAGTCAAGGCAAGACCTGTTTTGTGGGATAAAACTTTAGATATATTTAAATAGAGGAATGTTACCAGGGATGAGAGAGAAGTTTGCTGCGCTCCGAAAAACGATTTTCAGCACTTGCGTTTAATCCTACGGCGCTTAATACGGCAATACAAAAACCACATAGCAACAACTCGTTTAGGATTCATTATTATTCAATTCAATTCAATTAACAAAATTTCAAAGGAATGCTGTATACCAAAAGACTGGGAAATAGGGATAACACTGCCGATACATAAAAAGGGTAATAACCGTGTTTGCAATAATTATAGAGGGATCACGTTGTTAAGTATTGTTAAGTGTACGAAAGATTACTAGACAATAGATTAAAAATAATAATAGAACCCCAAATGGAAGAGTCGCAAAGTGGTTTTAGGAGAGAAAGAGGTATACAAGACCATATATTTACTATAAAACAAATGATTGAAAAGAATTACGTTAACAACATATACGTAGCCTTCATAGACCTGCAAAAGGCATTCGATAGCGAGCCAAGGAAAACAATTTGGAATAGCCTGAAACAAAGAGGAGTTAGTACTGTACTAAAGAAAAATACAGAAAGTATCTACAAATGCACGAGAAACTATATAAGAACAAACAATGAGCACTCCGAAGAATTCAACACCCATGAAGGATTAAGACAAGGAGGAGTACTTAGCCCAACGCTCTTTAACGTAGTACTTGATGATGTGATTAAAGAAGTAAAACTTAACACCAAAAAACTACAAGTGGGATACAGAAATATGGAACCTATATACCTATCAGAGTGTGCCTCCGCAGACGATCTGATGATATGTGCTAAAAACTTGAAAGATTTACAACAAAACTTAGAATCATGGAATATAGCACTCGATAAAAGAAATCTAAAAATAAATTGAGACAAAACAGAAATAATGGTACTAGGGAAAAATGAGCAGAAAGTAACAGTAACATTAAACGACTACGTCCTAAAACAAACAGACCATTTCAAATATTTGGGCGTCACGCTACAAAATGATAGAAAAAACGAAGCAGAAATAAACGACAGATTAGAAAGTGCAACCAAACTGTATTACTCCTTAAACAACGCACTTATTAGGGAAAAAGAAGTATCCAAAAAGACAAAAATGACAGTATATAAGACAATATACCGACCGATATTGACCTATGGAAGCGAAAGCTGGACGCTCACAAAACAGCAAAAGAGTAAGCTCCAAGCGGCCGAAATGAAATACCTTTGAGCGGTCAAAAACATCACTAGGAAAGACAAAATAAGAAACGACGCAGTGAGGCAAGAATTAGAAGTCGAGTCATTAATAACACACATAGAAAGACAACAACTGCGATGGTTCGGACACCTAGTTAGAATGGAAAGTAGCAGACAAACCAAAAGAATATGGCAAGCAAAAGCGTCTCAAAAGAGGACCAGAGGTAGACCTAAGAAAACTTGGAATGACGCCATAGCTGAAAACTTGAAGAAGAGAAACAAAAGTTGGACAGTAGCGAGAAGATTAGCACAAAACAAGAAAGAATGGGCAAAATTTGTATATAGTTAAATTATACCATCTTAACACCTTCGGGTACACTAAGGTTTTCGATTATATATATATATTGTAACGTTTATTCTAATTTATATTTACAATTAATTTATATTTACAGATTTATATGTAATTCAGTCCTTATTTAATAATTTATCTAATACACTAAACACACTAATTATAATTTATATGAGAGTCACTTAATGAACACTTTATCGAGGCGCGATTACTTTCCTTCGGTATCGACACTGACTGATTGACTAATTGCCTGCAGCGATGCTCGTGGCCTATTTATACTCGCGCGCCGTAATTCTAGAAATCACTCGACGTTCTGGCGGGTGCACTGGATATTCTCGATGTTTCATATTTTGGATGCTTCTCGAAAATTGGGCGGAGGAGCCATAGTCGTCTCATACGGGGATTTCACTGGGGGCACTAAGTGAGCATATTAATGCAGTAGCTCGCGTAACAATATATATATTATATATTATTCAATAACATCGTGTAACAATAACAAAGCAAAAATCCGGTGAGTCTGCTAGCACCTGCTACTAATAAAATATCGGCCGTCTAAAATCGGTGTGTGAGTGCAAATAGCCTAAGGAGAAAACTTTACTAAAGTCAGTTTTAATTAGCAATAATTACCCGACAGAATTTATAAACAAAGAAATTAGGAATATAGAGGATGGCTCATTGTTATTACCCAATAATAATAATAATAATTCAACTAATATAAATTTTAAAAACTTAACAATACAGTTGTATATTAAGGGTTTATCAGAAAGAATTAAGAAAATTGGTAATCAATTCAATCTAATTTATTCAGTTCTTTCATTCTTACACAGCAGAATAGATCTCGGAACTTATTGCGATAAAACTGTATCGCGAGACTTGTTTTTGGTGAAATTTGTTTTGATCAAGAATTATTTATTTATAAAAGTGATAACTAAAATCCGTGTTTGTTGTTATTTTCAACATTAATCACTGGTGTTTTTATTTGAATAACAGTGTAATCAACCCAGTGGCTTTAGCCTAGAGAAAAAAAAAATTGTAATACCTTTGCTGTTTGCAACAATCTTTCCATTTCAAATCCGTCGTATAAATCAACAGCATTTTCGTTTTCATCCATTTCGGTCGAGTCGGGACATTCGAACATATGTTCTGTGTCGCACATGCAATCCTGCGCAGCTTGGTATCTGCGACTAAAAGTAGCCGTATTTTCGAAATCTTCTATACAACCTTGAGCGGCTGCAAAAAAAATGTATTACTCAACGTCGGCTAAAGGTTAATATTAAAATAAATGGGATATTAAATTCTATAAGGTTCCCTGTGAAAAATTCTTAATAATAAATAATAGTTTTAAAAACTGAAATGTAAACAAAAGGAATAGGGACCCCCTTTAAAAATGTTTTCGTACGCCTATTATAAACTAATGGGCGTCGACCCAGTTCTGTAGTAGAACGCCTCTGATGCGATAATTATAGTCAAGCAGAGTCGAGCGCGGTTAGTACTTGGATGGGTGACCACTGGGGAAACACCGTCGTAGAGCCCGCAGCGAAACACCTTAGATTACTAGGGTGAGTAGCATATCACAGTTCGCAGGCATTATACCAATGAGCACGAGGTATAATGTAGATAATGTCGTCTTTCGGATGAGACGTAAAAACGAGGTCCCGAGTCCATGGATGTTAGGCTCGATAAAGATCCCTACCACTGGTTGGAACACTAGTGGAGGGTCCGGTAAGGTTCGCGACCCTCGGAATTTTGCAACGATTTTTTTATTACAAAGAAAGAACATTTTAAAAGATAAAAATTCACTTTTGAAAGAGAAAATTGCAATTAAAGGTACTAGAAATCCGCCATTTTTTAAAAATCTTAGACAATTTTTGACAATTATGTCTAAATATCCGATGGTCACATATTTTAAAAAGAGCAGTGGATGGACTTTACACAAAGTTTTAGATCTTTTTACTAAAAAATTTGTGGTACATTCAGAATTTTTCGAGAATAATCCAAAAAACAATATTTTTTCACCCCGACCACTATTTGGACAGATATTTTTTTTTTAAATTAGTTAAATACTTCATATTCAACATGAATTTTTCCGAGAAGAGGAATCCCTTCCCCTTTTTGGAAAACTTCATGTGGAATACAAATTCTTTGATATTTATGTCTACATATATACATACATATTTATTCCCTTCCCCTTCTCGAAAAAATATCAAATAATTTTGATTTTTAAAGTAATTACTGAATGATCCAACGAAATGTTTGTTCTAATCTACTTTATTTAAGGTAAGCTATCAAACATATTTAAAATTAACATAAAATTCCGAGGGTCGCGAAGTCTACTAGAATCCTAGTGGAATCGGCAAAATTTCCGGTTAGGGGTAGAGTGCTCCCGGCGTCGGTGATTAGCCTCCGTTGCAGAAATTGACCGACGTTAATTAACCGAATAAAATAAAATTATACAAATTCTTTGATATTTATGTCTACATATATACATACATATTTATTCCCTTCCCCTTCTCGAAACAATATCAAATAATTTAGATTTTTAAAGTAATTACTGAATGATCCAGCGAAGTGTTTGTTCTAATCTACTTTATTTAAGGTAAGCTATCAAACAAATTTGAAATTAACATAAAATTCCGAGGGTCGCGAAGTCTACTAGAATCCTAGTGGAATCGGCAAAATTTCCGGTTAGGGGTAGAGTGCTCCCGGCGTCGGTGATTAGCCTCCGTTGCAGAAATTGACCGACGTTAATTAACCGAATAAAATAAAATTATACAAATTCTTTGATATTTATGTCTACATATATACATACATATTTATTCCCTTCCCCTTCTCGAAACAATATCAAATAATTTAGATTTTTAAAGTAATTACTGAATGATCCAGCGAAGTGTTTGTTCTAATCTACTTTATTTAAGGTAAGCTATCAAACAAATTTGAAATTAACATAAAATTCCGAGGGTCGCGAAGTCTACTAGAATCCTAGTGGAATCGGCAAAATTTCCGGTTAGGGGTAGAGTGCTCCCGGCGTAGGTGGTTAGCCTCAGTTGCAAAAATAGACCGACGTTAATTAATCGAATAAAAAAAAATTATAAACGAAAATTGTTACAAATTAACCCCTTTTAAGAATGTTATCGTGCGTCCATGATATAAAATGTTTTGAATATATATTATTCCTTTGAAAAGTATTAGTGTACGCATATTATATAGAAATTATCACAAATGTAATGATCCCTTGAAAAATGTTATCGTACACCTATGACAGAAGGAAATTTTTACTATAAAAAACCCCTCATAAAAATTCTATCGTACGCCCATGGTAGATTGAAATTTTAGCAAATAAATTGACATTTTTTTTTCAAATTCTATGTGGTGGTATCTGAAAATTTTGACTAAAAAACCTTTAAAAATTTTGGAAATATTTACAAGTAAATTAATCCCAAACAAATGTGTTTTTACCAATCAGCAGTAACAGTTCTTTGGTCTTGCAGAGAACAATTCCTCTGCAAGATGTCGCCACCATCTTTTTGGACTGACGTTTATTTTCGGGTTCATAAGAGTGAATCCAGAATTCATCACCACTAACAATACTGTGTGTTTATGATTTCCCTAGTTTAGAGTTTTTTGACACCAATTGACTTTCCGTTCTTCCGTCAACAGATATCCAACGAGAAACAAATAATTCTTCATGTAAATTTTTTTGAATTGTGGTCTCCCTCGTATCACCTCATATGTGGAAATTTGAACATACTTTTGCTTCTTTTTCGTTACAAATATGATCAATAATTATTTATCTTAGCTCCGCTACACTGAATTTAATCTCATGTAGTTTTTTTTGGGTGAATAAAATTATCGGCAACAAATATAAACTGCCGTATAAAATCTATCTCATCATTTTATTGACATTGAGATTTGTTTTGCACCAACAAAAAGCGATGTTAGTTTTAATTATTCTTCTGCTCGTTCTTTTGTTGTTAATTGTTCTAATAACGATTCCAATTTTGCATAAAAATTTCATAAGACGTCAATCGAAATTCCTACAGAATGTTCCGGGACCGAAACCGAATCCGTATTGTGGAAATTTGGATGTGTTTATTGGAAAATCTCCCGAAGGTGAGTATCCGTCAAAGTAAGCAACACCAAGGAGGAATATAGGTAGCTTCATTATTTTTATAAATATTCTCAATTAAGATAAAAACATTTGCATGATCTTGAATCAAATTTTAAAACATTTTCCACACCTCTAATTTATTTTCAAAACATAAACGGCTTCTTTACATCTTACACAAATCTCAAAATTTGCGTTTACAACAAAAAACGTCAAACTTCACATTACAAACGTCATATTTCAAATGGGAATAACAGTGTTGCCAAACTTACTGATTATATTTTATCACGAATTTCATATTTAGGGTCAAATTAATTATATATTATGATTTTCTAGAATATTTGCCGGTAATTTCCGGTTATTTTCAAGAATATGGAGATTTGATTAAAGTTTATAAAGGTCCGATAAACACTGTTTTGTTGGTTGGAAACGAGAAGTTTCTGGAATTCATTTTAAGCTCCAACAAGTTAATCGATAAATCCATTGAATATGATAATCTAAAAACATGGTTGGGAACTGGACTATTGACGAGTACAGGTAAATTAATTTTGGTATAGTCATGAACAAAATAAATTCTTCTACTCGCATATAATGGCTATTATTCAGTTTACAAAACTAATCCGTGTTTTTTGTTTATTCGGTTATTTAACATCAGTCTATTTCTGCAACTGTATTCCAACGAGTGGTAGGGATCTTTATCGAGCTCAACACTCATGGACTCGGGACTTCGATTTTACGTCTCATTCTACATTATACCTCGTGCTCATTGGTATAATGCCTGCGAGCTGTCATATGCTACTCACCCTAGTCTCACTGCAGGAAGTACGGACTCTACGACATTATTTACCTAGTGCTCACCCATCCAAGTACTAACCGCGCTCGACACTGCTTCACCGTAATTATCGCATCAGAGGCGTTCCACTACAGTGCTGAATCTCTCGATAATTTGAATTTTTGTCTCGGTTCCTTGAAAAATACTCGATAAATTGAATAAAGTCAATATTAATTGGTACCCTCGGTAATTTGAAGTTGAAGGAATAGTATCTTGCCCACCAACATGCAATAATTTAAAGTGCGGGCTACCATACTTTCTATAATTTGAAGGGTTTGTTGTCATCAGTATGTTATGTTATGTGTCCTTTATTTACATACATGTGCACCTGTTGATTCATGAGTGAGTTTGCAGTTAGCATTCCAATCTTCCTTCAAACGTTAAAGTCGCTCACTCAACAAAAAATTACGGACTACTTTTCAGTAAACAATAATTATTTGTGAATAATTGTATGAATTTTTAAAACAATAAATCTCGAATCTTGATCAAACTCTTGGTAATTTGAAATTTGTTTCTGGTCCCTTGAGTTTCAACTTATCGAGAGTCGACTGTATTACTTTTGGTGATTGTAAGTGAACCAATAGAAAGAGCATTATCGTTCTTTCTTTCTAACGACTAAACCACAGAATATCTCACTCGCACAGACGAGACACCTTTTGACATTTCCATAAGTATCGGCACCTACCACGTGAAACAAGGAGCCAGGACACACAGCCACTAGGTAATATAAAACAACAGACCTTATTCCTCCCACTAACAATACTAAAAACCCAACTGGTGGTCAGGCGTCAAAACTAAGGGACTTCGGTCCCTATCGTGGGGTACACCGCCGCCCCGGCCCAGTTTGTTAACCTCCTCCTTCGCGGTAACCGTTAAGACAATCCCTTCAAAATTAAACCATTAAAAATAACTTCCAAAATGTCTCTTCTGAGATCCCCAATAGTCACTCGTCGGCAAAACTCCAACAAAAGCCCCCAAACTTCGCAGGAAGAATTTCTTCTTCAACCATCTAAAACCCCACCAAAAACCCCCTCCGAACCCCAATACGACGTCGATTCCGACTCCCAAGAACCTCTTCCCCCCAACATTCGCATCTCCTGGTAAACGGGCAAACGTTCTATACCCCCGAACAAAAATCCGAGAAATTCAGGGAAAACCTTCAAAACGTTTTCTCTGTCCCCAACAATCCCAATTTCAACCGAGAGTTCGCAATAGAATCCGACCTCCTCACCCGAAACATCACCAGAAGCCCACACGTCTTCACCCCCTTTAGCGAAGAAAACCCTCTTCTAACCCTTTTCTCCATTTAATCCATTCAAACAGCATGCAAAACAGGACAAAACACCTCCGCAGGCCCATACTCAATTTCAAGGCAAACTCTCAAAAACCTTCCAAAATTTATTAAATGCATGCCTCTCTTTCTTATATTTTACAAAAATTTGGAAAACAGCAAACTCCGTACTCATCCCCAAGCCCTGGAAAGACCCTAGCGACCCTGAATCTCTCTTATCAGCATCCTAGGGAAAGTCCTTGAGCGCCTGCTTAAGGACAGAATCTGGGACTTGTGCACCACAAACAACATCATCCCTCCATTCCAACACGGATTCAGACCGGAACACTCCTGCCAAAATGCTCTCTCCAGCCTCCAAACAACAATAACAAAGTCATTCAATCTCCGACAATACACGGCAGCCCTCTTCATGGATGTCCAAAAGGCTTTCGACCAGGTCTGGCATACGGGCCTGGTTAGGAAGCTCATGAGCATCCGACTCCCCCTTCAAACAGTAAAACTCATCTACTCTTGCCTCACAAACCGCTCCATAAGTGTCAAAGTCGGAAACTCTATATCTAGACCGTTCACCTCCCGAGCCGGAGTCCCCCAGGGCTCCGTCCTCGCACCTCTACTATATCTCATATTCACGTATGACATTCCGTCACCTCGAAACCCCTACGACCACATCAGCTATACGCTGACGACACCTCTCTCATCTCCTCAGCCAAAAACCTCCATACACTCCAACTTCGCACCCAGCAAACTCTCAACACCTACTCAAACATACCTCGCTACTGCCAATACCAATCATTTATGTCCCCAAGCATCCAGGTTTATAACAATAAAAACATTCCCCCTATCACTACTCGGCTAAAAGACCTACAATCCCGTTACGTCAATCGAACTATAACCTCCGAAAACATTAATGCAAAAAATACCCTCCAAATGCCTTGGTCAAGACGTCAATCATCCTCACGAACACCCAAAGAAAATTCCCCTTCCCTCCTCTTCGCCTCTTGAGAACCTCCTACGAAGATCTACCCGAAGATCTCGTAAATTATCTCGACAACTCCCCCATCGGTAGAGTGGCGGTAACCACTCCGCGAACCCTTCAGGTAATCCCATCGGTGTTACAGGTTTTTCTGTGGTTTACTAAATTTACAACAAAAAAAGAAAAAAAAGAAGGGAACTGTTTTTATCCCCCGTCACAACCTAACCAAACAAAATCAAACTAATCAACCAAAAGCACGTTCTCCACCGCCGCCAAAACACCCTCAAAAAACACAGATGCAGCTTTGGACCCGGGGGCTCACGGCAGAAAAAAACACCACCTTCTTCCCCCCCCCCCAAAAAGAGCCCCCAACCCAACCCCATTTGTTCTATGAATATAGACTAGTCTGTAAGCTTAAAACGGTGTTAATTCTACTTACTTTTATTAAAATTATGTGGTTTAGCTCATTCGATCCGGAATAATGTCTAGATTATTGTGCCAAATAATTAAATTAGCCCATAGAAAATTCCAAAAGTTATAAACAATTAAACACCTTCAAAAAATAGTGTTTGGTTTTTAGCTTATTGTTCGTAAATTATAAATATTTTCGAAATTTGAAAAAAGATCCTTAAAGAGGAGAAAATGTAGTAAAAAAAAGTTCCAACTCCCGGAACTGTACCTCCATTATTTATAATTTTAATTTAACGCTGAAAATAGCCCTCCGCGCGTCATTGTTAGGTTGCGCGCAAGGCCTCGAAAGCGAGTACGTCACTTAAAAAAAATTTTTTTACGTACTTAAACTTAATTGAAAAATTATGAAAAAATTATAGTATAATCTAAACACTTTAAAGAATTGATTCCCATTGGAATTTTTCATAAAAACAAATTTTTCAATATGCTAGACGATTGTTAATTAACAAAAATTTTTCAAACTTCCTTCATCGTTCTAAACTAAAAAAAATGTTTAAATAATTGCCGTAAAATGATTTTGCTTCGTGGAGCTCTTCTTATATACCTACATACAAAACAAGATTGCGTCATCAAAGTTTTAAAAATGTTAATACTTTGTTTATAATAATTTTTTCAAGTTAACAATAAATGAGTGGTTTGCCATTTTTTGCTAACTTACATTACTTATTTTACGGCAATTATTTAAACATTTTAAGTTTAGAACGATGAAGGAAGTTTGAAAGAATTTTGTTAATCAACAATCGTCTAGCATACTGAAAAATTTGTTTTTATGAAAAATTCCAACGGGAATCAATTCTTTAAAGTGTTTAGATTATACTATAATTTTTTTAGATTTTTCAATTAACTTTAACTACTTAAAAAAAATTAAGTGACGTACTCCATTTCGAGGCCGTGCGCGCAACCTAACAATGGCGCGCGGAGGGCTATTTTCAGCGTTAAATTAAAATTATAAATAATGGAGGTACAGTTCCGGGAGTTAGAACTTTTTTTTAATAAATTTCCTCCTCTTTAAGGATCTTTTTTTCAAATTTCGAAAATATGTACAATTTACTAACATTAAGCTACTAACCAAACACTATTTTTTGAAGGTGTTTAATTGTTTATAACTTTTGGAATTTTTCATGGGCTACTTTAATTATTTGGCACAATGATCCAGACATTATTCCGGATCAAATGAGCTAAACCACATAATTTTAATAAAAGTATGTAGAATTAACACAATTTTAAGCTTATAGATTAGACTAATACAACAAACACTTTGTATGTGTAAAAATTAGTAGGATTTTATTTTATTTTACAATTTCAGGTATAAAATGGAAACAACGAAGACGTATGATAACTCCGGCTTTCCATTTTTCCATATTAGATAATTTTGTCGATATATTTGAAGATGCTGGTGAAATTTTCATTAAAACCTTAGATGCTCAAGATGGAAAACCATCCTTTGACATATATCCTTCGGTTTCTTTATTAACACTCGACATAATAAGTGGTAAGCATTAAAACAACGACCTTAGAACTGCAAACAAAATAATATAGGGTGTCGCAAATAAAATAAAATTGAAAAGAAGTAGTTTCTTTAGATCAGACTAGAGCTATGTCGTCTGCATAGGTATGCTACTATTTGTAGTTTTTATTGTTCTGTCTGACACCCTAATTTATTTAAAATTCTTCTCTGTTCCCCATTTGCATCCTTATAGTGACTGAGGTTTTCCTTAAATTCTGGTATATACTAGGTGTCCCGTAAACTAGAGGCATGATAGATCGTTAAGAAATATCTAAAATACCCAAATGCAACTTTCCTCTAACCTTCTTATAGTTTATTTTTATGAATGAGAGAGTATTAAAATAATAAAGCATTCGTAATCCATAGGCGTATCACTTCTTTTAGTAGACAGTTAAAATATTTTTTGAAGTTATACCTCGAGTATTTTCGTATGAAATAACATTTGTATAAATATAATGAATATATCGGGTGTACGTACACTTATATTTATATCTAAATAACCTGCTTATAACTTCTAAACAGCTGAAGGTAAAAGTGCAATTTTTTCTAAAATGTTTTATTTTTCTACAAGGTATGTTAAGAACATTGTGTCATACTGGTTATAAAAAGGGTTTAAACTTTGACTTTTAAACAACGTTACGTTCATAAATAATAATTTTAATATAAAAACTCATCAAGCAGTAGAGCTTTACAGCCTCCAAAAAAACTGTTTATCATCACTCATTTTAAAAGAATTATTTTTTCTTGACACTTCTCCCTTTATCTGTGCCCATACCAGTTCAATCGGGTATTTGTTCGCAATGATATGGTGGTGATTTAACCAACGTCATCCCACGATGTTTTGCAATTTCATATTTTTTTAATTTCTCTTTATGAAGGGAACACAAAGAATACAGTTCTTTTCTCACAGAACCGGGATGGAACTTCTTCTTTGAATTTAGCCAATTCTGTAAATCTTTTTTTAACCACTTGGTTGTGGGCAAGTCCCGAGTGATAACGTGCATTATCCATTACTATTAATCATTTCTGAGGAAGAAGATCTATCATTTGTTCGAACCATCCTTTAAAGACATCAGCTCCATGTCCTCATGGTAGTCACCGGTACGGGTAGATTCAAAAGTCAATAAACCACCTTTAACAAAACCGTTTGAACTGCCGATGTGTACTATTATCAGTCTGCGCTCCTTTCCTGATGGTGGATTTAAACCAGTAGATAAATTAATAAAAAAAAAATCTGTCTTCGACTTGTAACAGTTTCATCTTGCCAAAATTTGATCCATGTTTCATCTAAATAAAATATATTTCTTCTTTGGTTTCTCATTTCTTTTATAGTCCTTAGGTGATTACTTCTCCATACTACAATATCGCTTCTTTCTATTAAAATAGACTTTTTCTACAGTCGCGCGTAAAATGACTAATTACTATATTCAAATGAAATCGTAAAGTCAACAAATGCCGAGGATTCTTACTTTACACTCTAGAGCAAAAAAAGGAATCTTTTTCGCTCGCTTATTTAATCAAACCACGTCCTCCGAATTAACTCAATTGGTGAATATTTAACAATTTATCAGATTAAAAATCAAATAATATTATATGAAAATTGTCAAAAATGGTCAATAATTGTCAAAAACTGTCAAAAATTGTCAATAATTGTTAAAATTTTGAAAAATGGTCGATAATCGTCAAAAACTTTAAAAAAATTTTGAAAAATGGTCAAATATTTTCAAAAATGGCCAATTGTCAAAAATTTTTGATAGTCAAAAATTTTCAAGAATTGTCAAAAATGGACAATTATTGTAAAAATAGATCAATAATTGTCAAAATTTTGAAAAATGGTCTTTAATTGTCAAAAACTATCAAAAGTGGTCAATAATTTTGAAAAATTGTCAAAAATGGCCAATAATTGTCAAAAACTATCAAAAATGGACAATTATTGTTAAAAATGGTGAAAATTTTGAAAAATAGTTGATAATTGTCAAAAATTGTTAAAGTTTTTGAAATATGGTCAAAAATGGTCAATAATTGTCAAAAATGGTAAAAATTTGGAAAAATGGTCCATAATTGTCAATAATTATCAAAAATGGTCAATAATTTTGAAAACTGGTTTAAAATTTTGAAAAATTGTCAAAAACTATCAAAAATGGTTAAAAATTGTCAATTATTTTAAAAAATTGTCAAAAATGGACAATTATTGTCAAAATTGGTCAATAATTGTCAAAAATTGTTAAAAATGGCCAATAATTATCGAAAACTTTCAAAAATTGTCAAAAATGGACAATTATTGTTAAAATTTTGAAAAATAGTTGATAATTGTCAAAAATTGTTGAAGTTTTTGAAAAATTGTCAAAAATTTTGAAATATGGTCAAAAATGGTCAAAAATTTGGAAAAATGGTCCATAATTGTCAACAATTGTCAATAATTATCAAAAATGTTTAAAAATTGTCAATTATTGTTAAAAACTGTTTGGACTATTATTGTCAAAAACTGTCAAAAATGGTTAAAAATTGTCATCATTTTGAAAAATGGTCAAAAATTATCAAAAATGGTCAATAATTGTTAAAATTTTGAAAAATGGTGAATCATTGTCAACAATTATCAAAAATGGTCAATAATTTTGAAAATTGGTTTAAAATTTTGAAAAATTGTCAAAAACTATCAAAAATGGTTAAAAATTGTCAATTATTTTTAAAAACTGTCAAAAATAGACAATTATTGTCAAAATTGGTCAATAATTGTCAAAAATTGTTAAAAATGGTCGATAGTTGTCAGAAACTATTAAAAATGGCCAATAATTTTGAAAAATGTTCAAAAATTTTGAAAAATTGTCAAAAATGGCCAATAATTGTCAAAAACTATCAAAAATTGTTAAAAATGGACAATTATTGTTAAAAATGGACAATTATTGTTAAAAATTGTTAAAATTTTGAAAAATAGTTGATAATTGTCAAAAATTGTTGAAGTTTTTGAAAAATTGTCAAAAATTTTGAAATATGGTCAAAAATGGTCAAAAATTTGGAAAAATGGTCCATTATTTGTCAACAATTATCAAAAGAGGTCAATAATTTTGAAAAATGTTCTAACATTTTGAAAAATTGTCAAAAATGGTCAAAAACTATCAAAAATGTTTAAAAGTTGTCAATTATTGTTAAAAACTGTTTGGACTATTATTGTCAAAAACTGTTAAAAATGGTTAAAAATTGTCATCATTTTGAAAAATGGTCAAAAATTATCAAAAAATTGGAAAAATGGTAAGTAATTTCGAAAAACAGTCAAAATGGTCCATAATTGTCAAAAATGGTCAATAATTGTTAAAATTTTGAAAAATGGTGAATAATTGTCAACATTTGTCAATAATTATCAAAAATGGTCAATAATTTTGAAAATTGGTTTAAAATTTTGAAAAATTGTCAAAAACTATCAAAAATGGTTAAAAATTGTCAATTATTTTTAAAAACTGTCAAAAATGGACAATTATTGTCAAAATTGGTCATTAATTGTCAAAAATTGTTAAAAATGGTCGATAATTGTCAAAAACTATTAAAAATGGTCAATAATTTTGAAAAATGGACAAAAATTGTCAAAAACTATCAAAAATTGTCAAAAATGCACAATTATGGTTAAAAATCGTTGATATTTTGAAAAATAGTTGATATTTGTCAAAAATTGTTGAAGTTTTTGAAAAATTGTCAAAAATTTTGAAATATGGTCAATAATTGTCAAAAATGGTCAAAAATTTGGAGAAATGGTCCATAATTGTCAACAATTGTCAATAATTATCAAAAGAGGTTAATAATTTTGAAAAATGTTCTAACATTTTGAAAAATTGTCAAAAATGGTCAAAAACTATCAAAAATGGTCAAAAATGGTCAAAAACTATCAAAAATGTTTAAAAATTTTCAATTACTGGTAAAAAATGTTAAAAATGGACAATTATTGTCAAAAACTGTCAAAAATGGTTAAAAATTGGCATCATTTTGAAAAATGGTCAAAAATTTGAAAAAATGGTCAGTAATTTCGCAAAACAGTCAAAATGGTCAATAATTGTCAAAAATGGTCAATAATTGTTAAAATTTTGAGAAATGGTGAATAGTTGTCAAAATTTTGAGAAATGGTCAATAATCGTCAAAAGTTGTCAAAATTTTGAAAAATAGTCAATAAATAATACGAGCCGTTTCCGAAAATCGATTTAAACACGTAATTTATAAAATCGATTTACTAAAAATCGATTAATATTACTATTTTTTAACATCCCTAGTAAGTAGATCTTTTAAGGTTAATCATGATGAATAGCGAAAATGACGATTATTCTAGCACTTCTATTATAACCTAAGATAATATAAAAAACTGTTTTGATTATTAAAAGGGCGACTGCAGAAAAAGTTATGTGTGATTTTCGAGCGTAAAGTAAAATTGCCGCTTTGCGTCGCGCGGCAACATTCTTTCTCAAGCGGCAATCTGTTACTTTACACTCTAAATACACAAATAACTATTCTGGAATGCTTTTTCCAGCAAAAACCTATTTATTAAAAGTTTCGTGCTTCGACTGATTTCAGGATCATCTTGAACCATGGCAAGAACTTTGTCTATTGTCGGAAATTCTTTTCTAAAAAAGAACGCATACACTCTCCTTCGTAGTCTTTCTTTAAAATGATTTTCTATTTGAAATTTTGGTTTTCCTGAAGCTTTACGTGCTGTTTGAAACTCGCCACATTTCTCTTCTTTAATAACTCTGTAAATCGTGGATTTCCCAACACCAAGCGTACTACTAACTAATTCCACTGTGTCATCAACGCTTTTACATAAATGTTTGTCTGTAAATGATTTAAAACAATTAAATATTAATGTTTTTTCATTAACTGTTAAAGGACTGATTTTTCAGCGTTTACGCGGCCCTTCCAGATATTCCATAATCACACTAGAATTCACAATAGACTGCACCTTGCAAGTTGCAGCTAAACGACTTTTAGTAAACTGTTAAGAATACACAACTTGGACCTCCTTACTAAATCGAAAAACATACAATCGCATTTTCGGTGAAATTTGTTGGGAAGGTATCTACTTATAACTCGATTACTGTAAGAGATTCTTGGAATTAAAATAAAACAAAATTTCAAAGCTTTATTGGCAAATAGGTACTTATTGAAAATAATCTTATGATACGGCTATGTAATCTTTAATACATAGGGCTTTTGGTTATAAAAGACCAATCAAAGACGGAAAACTTGTATTAGCTCAGATACATTTATGAAAATTTTAGGAAATATTTAGGTTATACTGTAATTATATTTAAAATGACCGTACTAAGTTTTGCATTAGAAATTAGGTTTTATTACTCTCTCGTACATACAAATAGACTATAGTTTGTGAGATACAGGCTGTTGAAGGGTGCAGAAGAAATACACATTTTATTGCATATCTTTTCGCGGGATGAAAGTACAAATTTAAAATTTTTTGTAGGTTATTGTCCAAAACACATCAACAGTATTAATTCTGTCAAATTCTAATAAGCCAGTGGCGTGGTACGTGGGGTTCGTAAACTTTTATTGTACCATACTTTTGAAACACTCTGTATTTAGAGCTAAAGACTTTTGTCTGCAATTCTTTACTAAATTTTCAACATAAAAGGTATTCCTTGTTGAACTCTATACAACACTCCATTTTCAAGATTTTTAACTTTTTATTGCAGTAAGACACTTTTTTATGTTGTAAATTTTTTTAAACAATAAATTTGTAGTCGTCGTAAATATCTTCCATTAAATTAATTCGTAGATACTGAAATCGTTAAATATGGCAAACATTTTGATACAAACGCAGAAAATTTAATTTTGTTCAAGAACTTGGAATGTTAGAAATGAGGTAAATGTCCTTAATACAGTTGAAGCCACTCCTTCTATGAGTGTTCGCAGATGCGCATTGCAAACTGGAATTTCCAGAATTTCAGCATGGATAGTTTTAAAAGAAATCCAGCTGCACCCTTATCATTTGCAAAAGGTGCAAGATCTTTTAGATACTGATTATGAACCTAGAGTAAAATTATGTGATTGGTTTCTTGGAAGAATAAGAAGAGATAGGGATTTTTGTTTTAACGTATTATTTACCGATGAAGCAACATTTACACGAAGTGGTATTTTTAATATGCACAATGAACACATTTGTTTGACGTGAAGGTTACAAATCATCAGCACAGGTTTAAAATCAACGTTTGGGCTGGAATAATTGGGGACCAGTTTATCGGGCCTTTTATTCTACCGGAATATTTAAATGGACCTAGATATGTAAATTTTCTTAGGAATAATTTAATAGATCTTCTTGATGACGTACCTTATCAACGTAGACTGTCAATGTGGTTTGTGCACGATGGGGCCTCGCCACATTTTACACTGCGAGCTAGGGAATGGCTAAATGAAAACTTTACGGGAAAATGGATAGGCCCTGGAGTAGATGCACCGGTCAAATGGCCAACGCGGTCTCCTGAATGCAGTGGCGGCTCGTGAATTTTTTAAGAGAGGAGGCTGGACATAAAAATTGTTGAAAATTGTCAAAATTTTTGAAAAATTGTCAAAAACTCAAAAGTTTTAGAAAATTGTCAAATATGGTCAAAAATTATCAAAAATTGTCGAAAACATTTGTTAAAAATGGTTAATAATTGTCAAAAATGGTCAATAATTGTCAAAACTTTTAGAAAAATGTCAAAAATTATTAAAAATTAGTCAATAATTGTCAAAAATGGTCAATATTTGTTGAGAATTATTAAAAATTTTGAAATATGGTCAACAATTGTTAAAAACTGTCAAAATTTTGAAAAAATGGTTAATAATTGTTAAATATTTTGAAAAATTGTCAAAATATTTGTTAAAAATGGTTAATAATTGTCAAAAATGGTCAATAATTGTCAAAACTTTTAGAAAAATGTCAAAAATTATTAAAAATTAGTCAATGATTGTCAAAAATGGTCAATATTTGTTGAAAATTATTAAAAATTTTGAAATATGGTCAACAATTGTTAAAAACTGTCAAAATTTTGAAAAAATGGTTGATAATTGTTAAATATTTTCAAAAAATGGTCAAAAATTGTCAAGATTTTTGAAAAATGGTAAAAAATTGTCCAATTTTTGTAAAAATGGTCAAAAATTGACAAAAATTTTGAAAAAATGTTCATAAATTATCATAAATTGTTAGAAATTGTCAATTATTGTTAAAAACTGTCAAAAATAGACATTTATTGTCAAAAACTGTCCAAAAAGGGTTAAAAATTGTCACTAATTTTGAAAAACAGTCAAAATGGTCAATAATTGTTAAAATTTTGAAAAATGGTCAAAAATTGTCCACATTTTTTAAAAATCGTAAAAAATTGTCAAAATATTTGAAAACTTGTCAAAAATGGTCAAAAATTCTCAAAATTGATCAATAATTGTCAAAAATGTTCAATAATTCTCAAAATTGATCAATAATTGTCAAAAAAGGTCAATAATTATCAAAACTTTTAGAAAAATTGTCAAAAATTCCGAAAAATGGTCGATAATTGTCAAAAATCGTTAAAAACTGTCAAAATATTTGAAAAATTGTCAAAAATGTTCAAAAATTCTCAAAATTGATCAATAATTGTTAAAAATGGTCAATAATTGTCAAAAATTGTTAAAAACTGTCAAAATAATTGAAAAATTGTCAAAAATTCTCAAAATTGATCAATAATTGTCAAAAATGGTCAATAATTGTCAAAAATTATTAAAAATTTTGAAATAGGGTTAATAATTGTTAAAAACTCAAAATTTTGAAAAAATGGTTAATAATTGCCAAATATTTTCAAAATTTGTCTAAATATTTGAAAAATTGTCAAAAATGTTCAAAAATTCTCAAAATTGAATAATAATTGTCAGAAAATGGTCAATAATTAACAAAACTTTTAGAAAAATTGTCAAAAATTTCTAAAAATGGTCAATAATTGTCAAAAATCTTTAAAAACAGTCAAAATATTTGAAAAATTGTCAAAAATGTTCAAAAATTCTCAAAATTGATCAATAATTGTTAAAAATGGTCAATAATTGTCAAAAATGGTCAATAATTGTCAAAACTTTTAGAAAAATTTGTCAAAAATTTCGAAAAATGGTCAATGATTCTCAAAAATCTTTAAAAACTGTCAAAATATTTGAAAAATTGTCAAAAATGTTCAAAAATTCTCAAAATTCTGGAAATTAGTTGATAATTGTTAAAAATTGTTGTTTTTTGAAAAATGTCAAAAATTTTGAAAAAATGGTCAAAAATAGTCAAAATTTTGAAAAATTGTCAACAATTGTCAATAATTGTCAACAATTGTCAACAATTGTCAACAATTGTCAACAATTGTCAATAATTGTCAAAAATTTTGAAAAAATGGTCAATAAAATATAAAATAATCCTTAGTAAAACGTACTGGGCCTAATCAAAATTTTTGAAAAATGGTCAAAATTTTCGAAAAATTGTCAAAAATGGTCAATAATTGTTAAAATTTCAAAAAATGGTCATAAATTTTGAAAAAATGGTGAATAATTGTCAAAAATTTGAAAAAATGGTCTATAATTGTCAAAAATTTTGAAAAAATGGTCATAAATTAGCAAACATTGTTAAAAATTGTCAATTATTGTTAAAAACTGTCAAAAAATGGACATTTATTGTCAAAAACTGTTCAAAAACGGTTAAAAATTGTCATTATTTTGAAAAATGGTCAAATATCGACAATAATTTTGGGAAAATTGATCAAAAATTCTCAAAATTGATCAATAATTGTCAAAAATGGTCAATAATTGTCAAAATTGATCGGTAATTGCTATTTGCTGGATAAATTGGTGAGGAGGCCGAGCCTCCTTAGCCTCCTTCGAATGTAATCCAGTGGATTATGCCGTGTGGGGAATATTAAAACAAAAGGAATATTCTACACCAGTCAAAACGGTGGGTGAACTCAGAGAAAGAATAGAAACGGCTTGCAGTGAGATGTCTTTTAACAGATTTTTGATAAGGAAGATAACCAACCAAATGAAAAAACGTATGCAAAAAATGAAGGACGTCATTTTTAACATTTAATGAAATAGCAACGTTTGTTAATGAATTTAACTACTACATACAAAATGGAGTTTCAATAATAAGTTTATTCATGAGGTTATTTCAAATTACTCTTTTTAATTGAAAAACTATGAATTACAAACCCATAAAAAACGTTTGTGTTTAAATTATTTGGAAATGATCTGCAAGTAGTTACTACAAATTTATTTAAAAAAAATACAACTCAAAAAAGTGTCTTACTTAATTGAAAAGTTAAAAATCTTGAAAATGAAGTGTTGTATCGAGTTCATCAAAGAGTACCTTTTATGTAGGAAATTTAATAAAGAATTGCAAAAAAGCCTTTAGCTATATACAGGGTGTTTCAAAAATATGGTACAATAATAGTTTACGAACCCCTCGTACCACGCCACCGGCTTATTAGAATTTGACAGAATGAATACTGTTGATGTGTTTTGAAAAGACAATTTTAAATTTGTACTTTCATCCATCGAGAAGATAATATGCAATAAAATGTGTATTTCTTCTGCACCGTTCAACAGCCTGTATCTCACAAACTAAGAAGGTTAGAGAAAAGTTGTATTTGGGTATTTCAAATATTTCTTAACGATCCTCTAATTTACGGTACTTTACGTTACTTACCAATTCTTCTTAGCTTAGGATGTATCTCTAGTTCATTCAAAGCCCTCAAGAGCTTACTTCTCTTAATAGAGTCAAAAGTTTGTTTAAAATCGATAAAGATTATGTTTATGTATTCTCTCTTCGAACGGAAATGATGACATGTGCATTTTTTTAATAAAATTTTCAATGTTTTAGAAACCGCCATGGGCATCTCGATTAACGCCCAATTGAACAGCCAATCAGATTATAGAACGGCAGTTAAAAATATGTGTTCTTTGGCACATTCGAAAAATTATTCAATCGTAGCTGCAATCGATCAACGACTATATCTTCTAACTAGAAACTATTACAAAGAAGTAACTACGTTGAAGACACTCCATTCGTACACCAATTCGGTGATCGAAAAAAAAATTAAAGAACGTAAACCATCTTCCGATGATGTCGAAGTTGACGAAATGGGTATTAAAAAAAGAGTTGCTTTTTTAGATCTTTTACTTAAAAGTACTATAAATGGTCAGAATTTGTCTATGGAGGATATTAGAGAAGAAGTAGACACATTTATGTTTGAAGTAAGTTAAAATATTGTTTAGAATTTTGGAATTGTTGGTGATACTCGACACTGAAGACAATTTTTACTCATTACACCAACACTGGAGCCCAATTCTTGACAACATACGCTATCGAGCGTATTCGCAGCATAACGAGCAGTAGTTAGTGAAGACTTTACTACAATGCAATTCTTGGGGTGATTCGTTAATGGGCGTCCTTAAGCGAAATGAGAAATTTGGCAATATCGTAAATTTTGACGCTGTCAAATTATTCCAATTTTATGGTTATGTTTTATGTATGTCTGTAAGAAATGAATCGAAACATTATTAATAATGAATTACACGGACGCGTAGGAAAAGTTTCGGAAAAGCAAAAAAAATATGTTGGAATATTTGCAAGGGAAGGATCAAATAATAGACGTCAAAAAATAATAGTTGAATACTATTAAACGATTTACAAAATTAGAAAAATTAATTTCAAAAGAGCAGACCGTCCACTAAGAAGCAACAACCACTTCTCGGGCTATATGCCCCAACAGACATTGAATTACACTTCTAAAGTAAACGGGGTTGGTATATCTGTTAAGATAGAACCAACTATTCTGGTTTGCGATTAGAAGGAATAACATCACTTGTCGACCGGTTTCGGCGTATTGCGCCTCATCAGGACAAGGTAGATGCTATTCGTCCAGAAGCTCTGAGAGCATAATCCTGGACTAGAGACTACGTTGATACCACACCAATACATTCACCTCAGCTAAGGAAATGCTAAGAGTGCGATATCAGCGACATCTCTACATCTAATCACAAACCAAAATTCTATATCGAAAAAAACCATCTCGGTTTTGTAGGTATTTACTTAATTACAGTTAACTGTAAATAATTGTCATGACAATTATTTACAGTTAACTGTAATTAAGTAAAGATCAAATAATAGGTGGTAATTTGCAAATTGGCAAATATTTTAAATCGTATTCGAAGCGGAGAAAATCATTCATTGTCGTGAACGGATTCGAAGGATTTTGATCTATTTCCGCCAACTCTAAATTTTCCATTAACTATACGCTCGCTATCACTTATCACTTTCAGTATAAATATAAAAATTATCTATGGTTATCACGTACAAAAATGTGCTCTCTGCATAAGGAACACTATCAAGCGAAACGCGCAAAGCAGAGAGCGCTCAAGAATAGTATTTTAACGAATTTGTTAGGAAGCGAGTAACCTTGAGTGTTGCGAACGGTCAAGAATTGGGGTCCAGGCGCGTTTCGATAACCTGTATGTCCCTATGAAAGAGCTGCAATGCACTTAAGAACCACATTACGTCCACAAAACTTTATAATTATTGAAGAATTTATAATTTCAGGGTCATGATACTACCTCTTCTGCGATTTCCTTCGTCCTGTATGCTTTAGCAAATAATCCTATGGTTCAAAAAAAAGCTCTCGACGAACAAAAAATGTTATTCGAAAACTTAACAGCAGCTAGATCTAACACTAGAGATTTGAATAATATGAAATATCTGGAAATGGTTATAAAAGAAGCCCTGCGTCTATATTCGTCTGTACCGTTTTTTGGAAGGACTGCATCGGAGGAATTCGAATGGAGTAAGAAAGTACATAGGGCGCGTTCAGCTGGGCTTAACGGTTGGAACTAAGCACAAAACATGTTGAGCTGAGTTCCGCCTGAACGCATTGTTGCAAGTTTGCGGTGAAACATAACCTAACTTTCTAATAATATTCTTCCAGTTTCATAGGGTATGTCCATCAACTGACAAGTTGACACTAATGAGGATAAACAATTATTTGGATAGCTTTTTTTATTATAAACAGTCAGATATAGCTCTTAAAATACCGAAGCAATTAAAAAAACAACGCCGAAAAAAGCACTAAATCAAAATCAAACGTACTCGAACACGATCAAAATAACTATTAAGAGCCAATTGCACCGACCATTTTAAGTCAAGCTTAGGGTTAAGGGCCGCTTAAAGTTAATATTTTTGTTGCACCGTATGTCAAACTCAATTTAAACCTCCCTTAACTTAAGCCGTCAATTTCGGAGGCTTACAAGAAAACTTAAATTCTGTTAACCTAAAAGTTGCTTACTACCTGGTGGTTTGTTGTGTTTTAATAAGAAAATTGATATTTTCAACGATGATTTAGATTTGTTAGAAATAATAGAACATGGTTATTTGTTCGGCCAAATTATTTTCACACAATGGACAATTTAACTACTTTTAAGACATTTAGATTTTACAAAGAAACCGTTTTGTTTATTTTCAGTTTAATAGAAGATTTTTATTTTCTATTATGTCTTTATATTGATATATAATATTTATAAGGCACTGTTTTTCTCTTTCGGTATAGTTAGGACCTCTAGGTCCTTTGAGAGACTTATTTTCCATTTTGTATGCAATGATTCATCGAATGAATAAAAATCCAAATCAAACCATAAACAAATAATGACAATAATAGCATATGAAATCGAAAATTGTTACCAATCACTTAAATTAAACTAAAAATTTCCTAGAATGTGCATTGATGCCAAACTGCACGGCTGACCTATAGTTGACATGGTGCAAGGGTTATATTTTTAAGGGAGCCTTACATTTTAAGCTCTACTTAGTTAAGTAAATTTAAACAGTGAGTCAGTGCAAATGGCGCTAAGAACCATGTTTTGTACAGAAAACTCTTGTTTATCTCAGGGCGACTGTCAGATGACTTGCCCTATTGGATAGAATAATTTCATTATTTTCACTACTCTGTAATCTTTTAAGTTCATTTCCACTATTATTGTTTATTACCAAAAACCACAACGTAACTCAACCCAACACTAACAGCGCCAAAGATGACAAAATACATTTTCTGTCATCCTTGACAGCGCTGAGTATACAAAGCTCAAATAATGGCCGCTGCGTCTGATGCTCAACAATTGAGAGGCAGCATCCCGTTGGAACGCAACCGCTGAGCCCGTTTCACCGCACCCATAGTTTTATATAGTTCTACAGGGTATGCCTACAAAATTTTTATATCGTTAAAAGTAGTGGAGAGTGAAGCAAGTGATTCATAGGCGGCAAGTCTTTTGTTATAACTCAAACAACCAGCAGCACATCCGGGTGAATTACAAGAGAATTTTCTTCAATTTAACCATCTAGAAAAAACTAAATAGGAATTTTAGTAATACCTCCTGATATTTAAAATGTTGCCAAATATATATGTTCTACTTTGATTAGGCTTTAAAAAGTTGGGGCAAGTAAGTCATGGCCAAAAAGCTTCAATCTCTTCCACAATTTCCAAAGAGGATATCCTGAGCGATTCTAAGGTACTAGTACTAGCACCATTATTAGAGCCAACAGAATAACCGTCATGCAGTTCTGCTTCTATTTCGAATGCAAGTCCATCCAATATTGCATTGCAATAGAAAAAAGACATCAAAAGCAAATTCAGAGCTACGAGGATCTAAAAAATTAACCAGTTGACTTTACAATGAGCAGCTCGAAGATAAATTAAAGGCAATTGAAGTTAAAGCAGCCAAGAAGGATTTTGAGAAAACAGGGCCAAGCTCGTGACTTGAAAAGGTCCCAAAAAGGAGAAACAAAAAAGTGCATCCGCAACATTGCAACCACATTATACGTTTACTTCCATGATAAAAATGGTGATACTTGCAGTTGATTATATTATTTGTACTCACTTGCCCTCTTTTGATGAAGTGAGACACTTGACAATTTTGTTTGTTTTTTTGGGATTGTTTCTTGAATTTATTTTTAAATTTAATAGACGTTGTATAATGTCAAAATGTAAAAAGTTATAAATAATTTGGATTAAACTTGCCCCACCATCTTTAAAAGTAGACATAATTTGAAATAATATTGTCCCTACACCCTGTATATTATTACGCGATGAAAATTCGGTTGTACAATTTCGTTTTATTGTTTCAATTTATTTTTAGATAACATAGTCGTTCCAAAAGGACAACAAATAGTTATCTTTCCATACATATTACACCGAAACTCAAAATATTTCACGGACCCACTTAAATTTATCCCGGAAAGGTTTGAAACAATGGATGGGAGCCGTCCTTATACGTACATTCCTTTTAGCGCCGGACCCAGGAACTGTATAGGTAAAAGGAAATCCAATTAAATTCTAGCTAATTTGATAAATTGTGTGTAATGCCGAAGCTTTACTTTAGGGACTGCAGAAATATCCCTGTTCTCTGTCGAATGAATTCACTAGATACTAATATTATTTTAAAAAACGTCAGTACATTAATCTTATATGTACTAAAATGAGCCTAAAAAGATTATGACTCCGCCCGACCGACAAACATTCGTCAGACGAATAAATTATGATAGGCAGAGGCGTCGGTTCAAGTTGTTCATTTATTATTATACTAACAAAATAAATGTACAAAATAAGATTCCTTTTGCTAACGTACTGCAAAATATACAGGGTTGGGATAAAGTATGGAACCAAGTAAATATCTTTTAAACGAAAAGATCGATATTTATGAAAATTTGCAGGTAAATGCAATGGAACAAAATGCATCTGATGTACATTTTTTGTTAATAATATACTTCCGGTTTAACCGGAAATGCCATCAACTTCTTTAATTTAAATGGGACACCCTATATATTTTTACAGATTTTGAAAAAGCTTGTTATTTTGAATGCATACATACTGAGTTTAGTGTAAAAAAATTTGTAAAAACGAGGAATATAGCACTTTAATCAACCTCCTTTGAGTTTTTTGCATTAGGGCAAAAAACTATTTAGATAAACTAATTGATGTTGTTTGTATGCATAGTAATAAATAAACGAGTACTGTTTAGTACGTCTTTTGTTCTCCAAGTGTCAAATTCTAATTGACGGAAATAAATTTTACAATTTAGAATGGTTCAATTAAGTAAACAAGAGCGTATTGAAATTTTAATGATGATCGGTTATGGTGATCGTGTTAGAACTCATGAAGAAGTGTGTCATATTTTTAATATTTTGCATCCGGAGAGAAATCCTGTATAACGCTCAACAGTAACTAAAACATTACAACGTTTTAATACAACTGGGATGGTACAAAATTTGCTAAAACCTGGAAGACCGCGGACTGCAACGAACGAAACTGTTAAACAAAATATTGCAATCGATTTAGAAGAATCACCTCAAACTTCCACCACAAATTTGGCACCAAAACATGGTATCAGTCGACTTTCTGTAGGAAAGATATTAAAAAGTGAAAAGTATCATCCGTATAAGGTACAGTTGGTTCAAGAATTGTCAGACGATGATTTTGACCGACGGCTAGAATTTTGCGAACGGCTAATGGACATCTGTAATGTCGACGATAATTTTGCTTCTAACATAGTTTTTTCCGATGAGGCAACTTTTTGTTTAAATGGAACAGTTAATCGCCATAACTCAAGGTATTGGTCAAATGAGAATCCTCATTGGATTCATGAAGCACATACCCGGCAGCCACAGAAGTCGAATGTTTGGATGGGAATTGTCGAAAATAGGCTTATAGGCCCATTTTTTATCGAGTATTTGGATCTACTAAATAACGAAATTATTCCTGCACTTCAACAGAATTGGCAATTACCACAAAACGTTTGGTTTCAACAAGATGGAGCACCTCTCCACTATGATAGACGGGTTAGGGATTTTCTGGATGCGAATTTTCCAAATCGATGGATTGGACGTAGAGGATTCCCAGAGTGGCCTGCTCGTTCTCCGGATCTTAGCCCGTTAGATTTTTTTCTTTGGGGTTATCTAAAATCACGTGTTTACGTTAGACGACCAACAAACTTACAGGAATTAAGACAAAGAATTATTGATGAATGTGAACTAATACGTGGAAAGAGTGACTCAAGAATTTGTTAATAGGATGGCATATTGTCAGCAAGTAAACGGCGAGCATTTTGAACATTTGAAGTAATTTTTTTCTCATTATTCTAAAATAATGAAATGTACACCTATTGTACAACTAACAGTGAGTTATTCCTCGTTTTTACAAATTTTTTTACACTAAACTCAGTATGTATGAATTCAAAATAACAAGCTCTTTCAAAATCTGTAAAAATATATAGGGTGTCCCATTTAAATTAAAGAAGTTGATGGCATTTCCGGTTAAACCGGAAGTATATCATTAACAAAAAAATGTACTTCAGATGCATTGCACTTACCTGCAAATTTTCATAAATATCGTTCTTTTCGTTTAAAAGATATTTACCATACTTTATCCCAACCCTGTATACCTTATAGATACTATTTATTTACTGCCGAGAAACCATTATTTTCCGATAGTTTCAATAACAAACGAATGTAATTGCATTGTGATTAACTATAATTACATTTATAGTTTCAATACGTACTATGAGAAATTGTAGTTTAGTAATAAGATATAAAAAAATAGCAAACCATAAAGCACTATATAATGGAATTTTTAAAGAGTACCTAGTTTAATTTAAAATGGATTATTACTTTAGTATTTTTTATTGTTTTTTAGGACAAAAATTCGCCATGCTGGAAATGAAAAGTACAGTTTCGAAGGTTTTAAGGAACTACGAATTATTTCCATCAAAAAATCACCAACTGAAACTTGCTCCAGAAATAATATTAGTCTCTAAAAACGGTATACATTTGTCAGTGAAAAAGAGAAAATAAGTTTTTTCTTGTAAAATAAATTGTAACCGTTTTTGTGTGAATTTTATTTCTATAATATTTCTACCTATATTGATACATTTCAGTCAGCCAAAACCCCAATAAAAACGTATGAAGTCTAATTAAAATGTCTCACAGTTATTTACGTCAGCACAGTTGTTCGTTTACCTTAGCTTCGTTCCAACTGGCGTTAGAACCGTTTTTGGTATCGTTCGCGCAAGTGCTGTATTTCTTTCACGTTCCAACTGATTAAAGTATCGTTCTTGGGACGGTATACAAACTGTACCTTCTGGAAGGGGTGATAAAGTTGATGTGTCCATCCCAAATTCGAGTTTGCGCACTATACAGTGCTCAAAACGATTCCAGTACGGTTCATAAATGCCAGTTGGAACAAACCTCTTACATCGTCCGTTTACTGCTTCAATCCACTGTCAGTCAGTATTTTCTATCAGTTTAGTCCTAACGACTTTCCCGCGTAGACCAATGCAAATGGCACATGTGCTATCGTTGGGTTTGGTGTTGGAAAAAATTGGAAAGGATTTGAAACGATTTAAGAGCATCGCACATGCTGTATTTGTAGTGTTGCATGGCAAACGTTGCAAGGCCAACTTTCATGTTGGCTCCGATTCGCCGACATTGGACGGTTACAATATAGTTCACATGTCGTTAGTAAGCTGGTTAGTACGCGTCTTACAACCGCATTCACCATGGTCAGATATTTACGTATTAGACTATTACAACACTTACCAGTTGGTAGAATTGTTTCTTCCTATTTATCTGACTGGAAGCTTTTATTTCTTCTCATCTCGCATATTTTCGACGTTTTATTAAACAAAGTATCTCAATACAACAATACAAACTTACAAATATATCAAATTTCCGAATAAGCACTTTTTAATTTTAAATAACTTACCAGTGTATCCGACGGGACAAGGATTTGGAGGACTGCAGTAAGCTGGTAAGGTTGATTCACCTTTAAGTCTGTCTTTATTTTTTATTTCTTCGTGATGCAATCGTTGATCTTCATCTCTTCCTCCGTTTGGAAACTGAAATGAATTAATTGTAATCTTATTATGCTATACAACCAACATCTGAATCGATTATTTCATTCCACAACAGCTTTTTTTAACAAACCTGCTTGCTCCACAAAGAACTATGCTTTAAATATTCTTGGTCTCTGATGCTGGGGTGGAGATCCATTTCTCTAAGACTGTCGTAATCCAATGGAAACATCGGTTCTTCTTCTAATTCGCGAGTTAAAGATCTACCGTCAAGTGGCATGCCATCTGTGAAGTCCAAATACGAAATTCCGTCACCCTCGGCGATCTGCTTGCCGTTTATACGATTTACAAGATCTCGTAAGTATAGTCCGGATAAAATGTTTCCCTATAAATGTACAAATATTCTTAGATCCAAAAGTTTAAAAATATGAAGGTATTTAAGTACTAAAACTGATTACTTATTACGTACAAGTTTAAAAGCGAAGAAAGCAGTTTTCTATTGAATTTGCTTATTGGACAAGCTGTAAACTAGTCTACTTTTCCTACAACTCTTTTATTTATAACAGTACCTATATGAATCCTTTAGTGTTTGACTGATCTTTGCCAGCAAATTATTTGTCTTTGCAAGCTGACATAAACTATTTTTTTCTGGGAAATCTCAGTCAACTCCAAAATCAGTCAATCTACTTTTCAATAGAGGAGTAGCCTTCACTAAGAAAAGAAAGCTCAACCTCAAAACCATTAAACTTAATGGGAGCGAGGTTAAATGGAGACAGGAAGTCAAGTATCTAGGTTTGACTCTAGACAGTAAACTCCTGTGGAACAAACACGAAAAGGAGATTACATACCAAGCAAAAATGACTCTAATGGAGTGCAGGAATCTGGCAGGGAGAAATTGGGGTTGTGACCCAAAAATCCTGAGCTGGATGTACACTGCCATAGTGTGACCAATTATCACTTCTGAAGCCATTGCGTGGAGTAGTAGAACTAGCCTATTGACAACGAGAGAAAACCTCTCCAAAATTCAAAGTCTAGCCTGTATGTGCATTATGGGAGCAATGAGAATATGCCCAACGGCAGCCATGGAAGTTATTCTCAACCTCACACCACTACATAAGGTGGTGGAAAGTGTTACGGAATTAAGCAACAAGAAGGAATGGGATCCAAATACCATTACCAGACTTGGAAATAATGCCATTCAATAGTACACAGATGGCTCAAAAGCAATAGAAGGAACTGGGATAGGAGTGTACGGGCCAGGAACCAAACACTCTGAAAGCTTGGGAAAAACCCCGAGTATCTTTCAAGCGGAAATTCACGCCATAAGAAAGTGTGCCCAGCTCAATATTGATAAAGGATATAGAAGGCAAAGGATTATCATAATGTAGGATAGTAAAGCAGCCATTAAAGCACATTAAAGCTCATGTGTTATCAGTTCCAAAATGATGTGGGAATGCCTAGGAAAACTAAATGAACTAGGCGAGAACAATATAGTCACCTTACTGTGGATTCCAGGACACACAGGGATAGAAGGAAATGAAATAGCAGATGAACTAGCAAAGAGGGAGAGTGGAACACCCTTCTGGGGGCCGGAACCCTTTTGCGGTATCAGCTCCAATGTAATATTGGAAGAAATAGGCAAAGCCGAAGAAAAGAGAAGATCTGACCATTGGAAAGATCTAGTAGGACTTAGGCAATCAAAGATTCTTCTGGGTGACTACAACCTGTTGAGATCAAATGAATGCATAAGTCAAAGTAAAACTGCACTAAGAGTTTTAACAGGCATCCTTACGGGACATTGTCGCCTGAATGGGCACCTGAAAAAGCTCAAAATAGTGCAGGAAGAAGAATGTAGATTCTGTGGTATGAAAGAAGAAACCTCCATCCACATACTTGCGAACTGCACAGCAATTCAGAATCCTAGGGCACAACACCTTGGAGATTACTGGATAGAAGAGGGACATTTATCTAAGTTAAAGCCTGCAGATATCCTAAAATTCCTCCGGGAAATAGGACTAAAGGAGCTACTAGTCTCTGAGACTTTCCTCAGGAACTAAGTAGAAGTAAGGGGACACAATAGATCTTTTAGGTCTCAGTGAATGTCACCCCAATTTACATACATGCATTCAATAGAGGAGTTCAGTGTGACCAACATCACCATTTCACTTTTCACTTCTGTCATTATGTCATCAGTTATGTCAGATGTCAGTGGAAAAAGCAATCAGAAGAATAATGAGATACAACTAACTTACAGTTCAGTATTAAAACCGTTGAACGTCAACAAAGTATCGAAAAAGAGACGTTCGTTTATATTATGTCATTCGTTAGCTGCTGTCAATCCACTGTCAATCAGTATGTTTAGCCTCTCTAAACTCAATAAATATTGAAATTTGTAGGTCGCATGGTACTAAAAAATATAAATATATGCTTGAAGAAAGGTTTCGTAATTCATTTAATATCAAATACAACTCGTAGGTTGATTAAATATTGAACTCAAACTAACTTCAGTTGTACCTCCACTCTTGTAACAAGGGTAAGGCAAGAAGTTTTAGATCTCACACTGGCAACACAGGATCTAAAACATCTAGTGAAAGATTGGAGAGTTTCAGGCGAACCATCTCTCTCCGATCATAGCATCATAACATTCAAGTTAGAACTAGGCAAAACTGAGGTGAGCCCCAAAAGAAAACAAAAAAAAACAGATTGGGACAACTATAACACCTGTATGAAAGAAAACCTAGCACATATCCAGAGAAAAGGGATGGCTAAGCACCATCTTGATCTGGAAAATGAGCTTGAGGACCTGAACCGGGCAATAATCGATGCATTTGAATCGAGCTGCCCTCTTCAAGAACAACGAAGCAGCAGAGATGCACCCTGGTGGAATAAACATCTGTCAGAATCAAGATCTCAAATCCGGGATCTTTTTAATAGAACAAAACTCACAGGAGACTGGCAGAGATACACCGAGGTGAGAAACACCTACTATAAGGAAATTAGAAAAGCTAATAGAAATATCTTCAGAAAATTCTGTGAAGATATAAACACAACACCTGCTGCGGAAAGTCTCTACAAAGTCATGGCAAAAAGTAGGGTCAACAAAGATATGGCTTTGAGGAAGCCAGACGGTAAATATACCGAAAATGAGGAGGAAAGAGTGAGACTCTTACTAGAAACTCATTTTCCTGGGAGTAGCCCAAATAGGGGAGATAGTCCTCTCGAAGGTCATAACAGACCTTCGAAAGAAAGTACTACAATAGCTAAGCACATTTGTAGTAACGAAAGGTTAAAATGAGCTATGAACACCTTTTCACCTTTCAAGGCACCGGGAGCCGATGGGATTTCCCCAGCATTGCTCCAGCAAGGGCAAGACGAAATTCTACCATTTGGTTAGGATTAGTCGAAGCAGCTTAGAACTGGGTTATATACCAGAAGCATGGAGAAGGGCAATAGTAACCTTCATTCCAAAAGCTGGAAAAAGGGACACAACAAACCCCAAATCCTCCAGACCAATTAGTCTAACATCGTTTGCACCATGTTTTGCTTGGACAAAGCTGTGATTAAAATTTCGTGAAACGGGCGAGCTTAATTTGTTAAGACTGGCTTACTTGTTAAGCCAAGGTGGTGCAATCGGTCATTAGACATTCGTATCTTGAAAATGAATGAACAACAGTAGGAACTATGAAACTAAATTGAAATCGACAATGACTAAATAATTATTGAAGTTATATCAAGACTTGGTTGGGATGAACGCGACCATTGGCATCCGATGCGTTAAGTATTCAGCAAAAACGTCATTTTAAATTTTAAGATTTACACTTCGGTGGTGTATTCATCATTTTAATAAAGTCTAGTGTATAAGCTTAAAATGGTGTTAATTCTACATAATTTTATTAAAATTATGTGGTTTAGCTCATTCGATCCGGAATAATGTCTAGATCATTGTGCCAAATAATTAAATTAGCCCATAAAAAATTCCAAATGTTATAAACAATTAAACACCTTCAAAAATAGTGTTTGGTTTGTAGCTTATTGTTTGTAAATTATAAATATTTTCGAAATTTGAAAAAAAGATCCTTAAAGAGGACGATATTTCCAATAAAAAAGTCCGAACTCCCAGAACTCTATCTCCATTATTTATAATTTTAATTTAACGCTGAAAATAGCCCTCCGCGCGCCATTATTAGGCTGCGCGCACAGCCTCGAAAGCGAGTACGTCACTTAAAAAATTTTTTTAAGTACTCAAAGTTAATTGAAAAATCTAAAAAAATTATAGTATAATCTAAACACTTTAAAGAATTGATTCCCGTTGGAATTTTTCATAAAAACAAATTTTACAATATGCCAGACGATTGTTAATCAACAACATTTTTTCAAACTTCCTTCATCGTTCTAAACTAAAAAAAATGTTTAAATAATTGCCGTAAAATCATTCGCTTCGTGGAGCTCTTCTTAT
This sequence comes from Lochmaea crataegi, assembly GCA_947563755.1. NCBI lineage: Eukaryota > Metazoa > Arthropoda > Insecta > Coleoptera > Chrysomelidae > Lochmaea > Lochmaea crataegi. Next base: position 122,190,167 of record OX387422.1, on the reverse strand, counting down.
ATACATACAAAACAAGATTGCGTCATCAAAGTTTCAAAAATGTTGATACTTTGTTTATAATAATTTTTTCAAGTTAACAATAAATGACTGATTTGCCATTTTTGCTAACTTACATTACTTATTATAAACAAAGTATTAACATTTTTAAAACTTTGACGATGCAATCTTGTTTTTATGTATATAAGAAGCAAAATAATTTTACGGCAATTACACTTTTTTTAGATTAGAACGATGAAGGAAGTTTGTTAATTAACAATCGTCTAGCATATTGAAAAATTTGTTTTTATGAAAAATTCCAACGGGAATCAATTCTTTAAAGTGTTTAGATTATACCATATTTTTTTTAGATTTTTCAATTAACTTTAAGTACTTGAAAATTTTTTTAAGTGACGTACTCGCTTTCGAGGCCGTCCGCGCAACCTAACAATGGCGCGCGGAGGGCTATTTTCAGCGTTAAATTAAAATTAAAAATAATGGAGGTACAGTTACGGGGGTTGGAACTTTTTTTTACTCAATTTCCTCCTCTTGAAGGATCTTTTTTTTAAATTTCGAAAATATTTATAATTTACGAACAATAAGCTACAAACCAAACACTATTTTTTCAAGGTGTTTAATTATTTATAACTTTTGGTATTTTTTATGGGCTAATTTAATTATTTGGCACAATGATCCAGACATTATTCCGGATCGAATGAGCTAAACCACATAATTTTAATAAAAGTATGTAGAATTAACACCATTTTAAGCTTACAGACTAGACTTGATTGATAAAAAAACCTGCAAAATTCTTATGTGTTTAATGGTAGACATTAACTGTCATTCTTGTCATAAAAACCACTTTTTGTTGTCCACACTGACCTTAAACTGAATTCCTCTATTGAAGTAAAATAGAGCACCAAACATATAAATTGACTTACTTTCCCTGGAGGCATATAACACATAGCGGCTGTTGCACAACATAGCAGGAAAATGAACTTCATTGTAGATTACTTTTCGACCTAAAAAAATTATAAATATCGGTATCAGTAAAAATCATATTCACCTTTTCAACTTAAACTACTAAACGAGTCTCATAGCACCCAGACCAGCACCAGTTCGTTGTACCAGTTTGTACATGTTCTTTGCAGGGTGTTCACTATGCAGATAAGTAAGTATAAAGTAAGACGTAGATAGTATAGAGAATATTACTTGAAAGAGAGAGAGAGAGAGCGTTGTGAAAATTTGGAGTGATTAAGTTCCCTCATGAAGTTCCCTTTTCACTGCAATATTTTCAACTGACAAGATCGGTCTCCTCGTGTGCGGACTTTCATTTGAAACACCGATTTTGGCTTTATATTCCTTGTTTACCTCGGCATTGTAGTGACCAAGACAAAACATCTTTTCTCTCAATTCTCATTTGAAGCTATTAGTGCATGAAGGTGCTAACTCATTTTTTTCTATTATGTAAAGAAACCATATGCATGAAGGTGTTACCTCATTTTTTAGACGTTAGTACAGAATCTGGATCATAGATGTCGCTAGGAACCGTAAAAACTGAAGTTCAAAACGAGTCAACTCAAGTTTTGTTACATCTATTTGGAGCAAGAAGGTGTTAACTGACATGATATTGTGGAAGAAGGGGTTAACTGTTGAGTTGGTGCCTTCTTGCAGTATAAAATAGTGTGAAATCCATTGTTTACATAGGCACGTCAGGCACGTGTTATTTTGATGTTGCTCTATTGTTTTAGAAATGATTTTAAATACCAAAGAGTGATAGCTTTTGCATTATAAGTGTTCGGCAAGAAAGGTAAGTATTTATTTGCATTGTCTTTATCACTAATTTGAAGTAAACTCACTAAAAATAATAAACATAACCTGAAATATCGAAATGCACAAAATGAGCAAGGACTTTTAATTTTAGTCATGAAAATACTCTTTAAGGCTGGATCTAGTGGGAGAGCTAGTGAAATTCTTAAGTTAGCTTTGGCTGCTGCTGAAATAACTACTGATGACGATATAGCAACCGATTAGGACCCATTTTTAGATTCTGGTTCAGACTACAAACCGGAATCCGAGCCAGAACCTGATTTTACCGATGAAGAAAGGGCTGAATTTTTTTCTAAGAGAAGTAGAGTAGCTAAAAAAGTGATAACAGCCAGTGAGATATCAAGGCAAAATACAGCCACTAATTTCTAAAAAAAAAACGAGCAAGTCATAGTAAGACCTGGTAAGTATTTTTTCATAAAGATATATTACAGCAAAATATAGAATACTGCCTTGGATATAACAAAGATAAAAATCAGTATCATTATTATATTCCTAGATTATTGTTATTTTATCAGTAAAATCTCTCGTTGTTTTTAGAACAACAAAGAAAGCAAACGAAAAATGTAATTAACTTAACAGAACCAACTCTAATTATTGACAATAAGCCGAAGGAAAGTAATGAATCCATGAAGTTGAAGATCAAGAAATTACAATTACAAGTAATTATCTGCTAAATAAATGTTTAATTATTTTAGATGTGACCGAAGAAGTAAATATTTTTTTTAATTTATTTATTTAATTACAATATCCTCGGGCAAGCCCAATTACAGGATAAGCACAAACACAGGACAATAAAGACAGAAGAGAAAAAAAATACAATGCAGTATTTGTAATAAAGCTATTTATGAATGCCCACTGGCATTCACAAAAAAAGAAACTTACACAAGCATTATATGCAAAGTGAAGTCTTTCCTATGAATTACCCCGGAGAAAGATTCGTTTTATTTGTCTATTATTTATGCAGAAAATATCTATGTTTGACTCAATCGAGGAGTACTCAATGATAAGCTGATTTAATGGTGAAAATTTGTAAACGTTTGTCCTATGTGGTAATTCATAGAAAAGGCTATTGGTTCTAGAATTTGTTCTAGGAACTCTGAAGTTTAGTAACGATACAATATTATCACATTTAAAAATATAATTAACAATTTTATATAAAAACGTAACTGAATGCATTGAGTGACGACGAAGTAAACTACTGCTATTAAAACGAGAATAAAAGTGTTCTTGAGGTGTGCCTCTAACAGGATAAAGACCGTCCAAGATATAAGAAGCCGACTTAAAGTATCTTCTTTGTACTCGTTCCAAAGCGGAAATATGAATATTATAATTCGGGCTCCAAATAACACATGCATACTCCAGTTGCGATCTTACAAATGCCGAGAACAAAATATTCAATGTGTTAATATTTTTGAAACATTTCGCATTTCTAACGATGAAACCCAGCGACCGATATGCTGCAGAGATCGTTTTTTGTATATGTGGAACAAAAGACAACCTTTGATCAAAATGAACACCCAGATCTTTAAGGACATCTGATCTGTCGAGGAAAATGTTGCACAACGTGTAATCAAATTGGATAGTTGTCTCTTTTCGACAAAAGGACATTATGTTACATTTATTTGGGTTCATAGGGAGCTTGTTTCTGATACACCAATTATTGACCAAATTAAGGTTTCTCTGTAGTTTTAAGCAGTCATTATATCATAGTATAGTTTCATATCATCAGCATATATGTCTTTATCAATATCAACATCCAGATCTTCGGTAATGTCATTTATAAAAATGTTGAAAAGTAAGGGACCCAATATAGAGCCCTGTGGGACACCGGAAGTTTGAAGAAAAGGTTGAGATTTGTATCCTAAAGTTTGAACATATTGAGTGCGATCATGAAGATAAGAACTAAGTATAGCAATTAACATGTCACCTACACCAAATAAATTAAGTTTATGTAAAAGTAGGCCATGGTCAATTTTGTCAAAAGCTTTAGAAAAGTCAGTGTAGATAGTATCAACTTGACTTTTCTTCTCCAGCACTTCACAAATGAATTGGGTTACGCAAAATAGATTCGTAACTGTGGATCTACCAGATATGAAACCATGTTGTTTAGGTATGATTGATATTACTGACATGAAACGCAAGGTGATTATGGACGACTATTTCGAAATTGTTTAGGATAGCTACTGGACGATAATTACTTATGTCATTCTTTAAGCCTTTTTTAAATATGGGGCAGATCCTAAAAACCTTCCAACAATCGGGAAACTTCCTAAGATTGAGAATGAGATTAAAAATTCTATAGAGAGGTTTGCACAAAGTATACGCACAGTCCTTGACTAAGAAGGCCGGAATTAAATCGGGTCCATTTGTCTGTTTGGGCTTAAGTTTCTTAGCAGCCACTAAAATTTCGTTTTCAGAAAATTCTCTGATACTTAAGATATTTTGACTGTTATTGTGACTGTCGTGATGAGAGAAGGTGCCCGACGGAGTAAAATTATTGGAGAAAAATGAAGCAAATCCATCAACCACCTCCTGTGGGCCATTATATTCAAAATTTCCATATACCATTTGAGCAGGAATAGAGGAGCTACTCCTTGCGGAATTAACAAACGACCAAAACCGATTAGGATTGTTATTAATGTCGGATTCAAGATTTTTGGTAAAATTGTTATAAGCTATCTTAGTAGTTGATCTAATATTACTAAAGGATAAATAATCAATATCAGAACAACTCTTGCGGTATTTTTTCCAAGCCTTAGATTTTGCTGAAACAAGGTTGATTAGACGTTTGTCAAACCAAAGAGGATAGCTCCTATTATTTAGAATTTTTGGTGGAACAGTTTTATCAAAAATGTCATTTAAAATATAGTAAAATATATCAACTGCGCTATTGACATCATTGCAACCATCAAGCGGAGACCAATCAGCAGAGGCAATACTGTGATAAAGAGAGTGAAGATTGCACTTTTTAAAATTGTAGCCACCTGAGGACTTCGCGACTATAGTTGAAATAGAATTATCAAGTTTGAATTCTATAGATATTGCTGGATGGTGCTTGTCCTCGGGCAATAGCGGATCAACCGATTTAGAGACATTGCATTCAATATTGGATAAGACTAAATCAAGTACTTTATTATAACTATTCAGAATGTAATTGTATTGTTTAAAGCCAAAGAAGTTCATAAAGTTAATTAGTAAAGGAATATATTTTCCTGGCATAGCACCATTTGAAAGATAATTGGCATATTCTGTGATATTGAAGTCACCAAAGATAATAATGTTTTCGTTGAATATAGCATACAAAGACTCGATTGCGTCATATAAGCTATCATAGACATCTGAGTTCATTTGTGGGGGAATGTAAATATTAAATATAAATAAATTCTTTGAGCCTGCCTTAATCTTTACTGCAATGATATCTATAGCTGGTATGACTTGAAAAGCATCCACAAATGAACTATGGTCAAATAATGTAGCACTAAGCAATTTATTCACAGCCAACAAAGCACCACCACCTCTTGTGTTATTTAAGAGCTCATATTTCCTGTCAGAACGAAATATGTCAAACTTATTAGTATAAAAAACTCGCTGTTGTAAAAATTATCGTTTAACCAAGTTTCAGTAAATGCGAGTACATCAAAAGGACAAGCAATTGAAGCATTAAGAAGTAAATTATTAGTTTTAGTGCGAATATCCCGTAAGTTTTGATAGTAGCAAATAAGGGTTGTTGATTTATTTTTGGCTGTAGTATTAACTTTGCCGGAAAATTCGGTTGATTGCTATGGCGATATCATATTTGATCTCAACTTTTGAAGTGCTAACTTATATACATGACAATCTTTATCCCAAGCGGCATGATTAGCAGCAACACTTTGATCAGCATATTTGTTATGATTGTGACAATTAATACCGTATTTAACTTCATTTTGAATACATTCTTCAAGTTTGTGATTTTTACCACAAAAAGGAAATATATTTGATACAGATGAACAATTTTTAGCCGTGTGACGAAAACTGCAACATTTGTAGCATCGAAGCAGGTCAATACCATCATACACATTGCAATAGTCATATCCAATATAAACTTTGCCTTGATCCATCATTTTTTTGTATGTATGAGAGGAGCACTGAATTAAACTTTGAAACACACGATTATTCTTCTTTAACGGACCCACACTAATAACTTTCAAAGAGTTGTCCTGAATAATCAAATCTCTATTTTAAGAACTCAATTAGTGTAGTAAGTCAGCTTCGCTTAAGAGACATTCCAACTATCTTAAAACGTGGATTTGGAGTAGGAATTTCTTTTATATTATAATTATTAGCAAGTTTTTGAGTGGCAAGATCTTTAAGTTTTGTTCTTTCATTTGAATTTTCACAGCTAATTATAAGACCACTATCACGTACATTTTTGACTTTTGTGATTGCTACACTAGAATTTATTGGATTGATATTGGCTAACATATCATTCTTTGTAGCAGATAAGGTTTGTTAAGTCTTCGGTTTAATGACCAGGGAGGGTTGTTGCTGGACTGCTGAAGAGTAAGAGGGGATTGCCGAAGAGAGATGATTAGTTGCAGTAGGGGAAGGGTGGGCAAAGTGGCCATCGCGGGTAAAGTGGCCACTGACTACTTTCTCATCTTATGGTGCTGCCTCGAAGCGGCAAATACCTCGTCTACTTAAATAGTTCGTCATCATTATCATACCGACGTTTGGTGTTGTTTAGTTCACTTGATCAAAAGTAATTGAAGATTTTCGTGTTTTTCAAGGTGCTGATGTAAGGTGAGTACATTGTAATAATTATTATAACTCAGTACAAACTCCAAATAACATACGATTCACTTTAATCACTTAAAAGAACACGATTTAGGCTATAAAAGTGTGGGTCGAAGTACTAAGTAAGGTTAGTTGGTTGTCCTGTAGGATCAGTTTTATCTAATGGCGTCAAAGAGGGCAAAGCGGACACGATGGTGGCCACTTTGCCCGAAATAAATTTTTTTGTTTTTTTCATGGAGAATATTAATAAATAAAAATATTTATAGATTTTGTACATTAATGTCTCATAAAGAATGGTAAATATTTTAGCGATAAAAAAACGTCGTTTTATTTAATCCTAATTAGTCAAAGCTTACTTTGGTATTTATGGTATCGCTTTTTTAGCATCAACATATTTTATTTTGATTTCAGACTCAGTTATGGTGTCCAAATACCAGAGAAAGAGCCGGCAGCAGTCCTGGGACCCGAAGGCTATGCAACGAGCTATAGTTGCAGTAAAAAATGATAATATGGCGTGCCTAACTGCTGCCAAACAATTTAACGTGCCGAGGAACACCCTAAAAAGACGTGTTCTAGAGAAAAACCAGCAAGCTACTTCTAACAAAAAATGCCTAGGTCGTTATCGTGCTGTTTTCACTGAAGAACAAGAACAGAAGCTTGTAAATTACCTTTTTGTTAACTACCCATCCTCGTCGCCAAACTGTTAACTACTGTAGAATATCATTATTCAACTCGTTAATTAAGAAAGAATATATTAATCACAAAAGTACAAAAAATGGGTGACAACTCTCGAAATTATCTTGTCAAAAACTCACTGACATTTATTGACCTTAATCTCTTATCCTAGTTAGTAGTAGTCTACAACACTTTTGGACATGGAAATTCGTTTTTTTGGAATTACAGTAGCAGACCTACGTAGCCTGGCTTATCAATTGGCAGTAAAGAACAATATTCCTAACACGTTCAACCATACAAAGAAATTAGCTGGGAAAGATTGGGTTGCCGGCTTTAGAAAGAGACATCGCGAAATTGTTTTAAGAAAACCAGAAGCGACGTCCTCAGCAAGAGCCTAAGCCTTCAACAAGACAAATGTCTCAAAATTCTTCGACATTTTAGAAGACGCCCAGAAAAACTACTTGTATCCTCCACATAGGGCTTACAATGTCGATGAAACTGGACTTTTGACTGTCCAGTCAAAATCCTCAAAAGTTTTTGCACTAAAAGGTAGACGGCAAGTTGGCTCCCTTACACGGCAAGTTGGCTCCCTTACATCTGCCGAAAGAGGAACTCTTTCTACATTTGTAGTTTGTATGTCAGCGGGAGGAAATTTTATCTCTCCTTTTGTCATATTTCCGAGACAGCGGATGAAAGAAGAACTTAAAGATGGTGCTCCACCTGGGACGACATTTTGTTGCCACCCCTCAGGGTGGATGCAGAGTGAGATATTTATTCAATGGTTTGAACATTTCCTGAAGTATGCCAAACCATCAAGAGAAGACCCAGTATTGCTAATACTGGATGGACACGCTACACACACACAAAACCTTGATTTCATTGTAAAGGCTAGGGACACTTACACCACTGTAGTTTGCCTTCCACCACATTGCAGTCATAAGTTGCAGCCACTGGATGTATCTTTTATGGGGCCATTGAACACTTATTATGTTCAAGCAGTGGAGAGATTCTTGCGAAATAATCCTGGTAGGGTTGTAACACAATATCAAGTGTCCCGCCTTCTTGGGGAAGCTTTTTTGAATGCAGCTACTCCGACCATTGCTGTAAAAGGATTTCGGAGATGTGGTATAGTTCCAATCAACAGAAATGTGTTTTCTGAAGACGAATTCGCTCCAGCAGCGACCACAGATACTATCTCCAATACCTTGGCCGAAGCCCCACCAGCACCAGTTAATCGTGAGTCACAGAATTCGGACCAAGAGGACTTCTTAGCTGAAGTCCCACCAGCTGATGTTAATTGTGAGTCACAGGATTCAGACCAAGATGAAACAAATTCTGATAAGACTGACGGCAGATCTGCAGATCTTCAACCCAACAGTTCGATTCCTGGAGTATCATTTTTTGGTAACAACAAGGCAAAAATCACTGTAGGTTCCGGAGATCCCAACAGTGCATTTGTTCTCATCCACGGAAATTCATCAAGACAGGTCACCTCGTCAGCTGAAAGCACACTCATCAAGCCCAGTATATCATCTGCTGTAAGCCTGCTCTCCACTCCAAGTACTTCATCTGCGAGAAACAAACACGCCTTGCCTAGTAGTTCTTCCTCATTTGCAGTAAGTCCTAAAGATATTCTACCAATCCCTAAGACAAACATTACCAAAAGAAAAAGTATCCGGAAAAAAGGAACCTCACTCAGCCATTTTGACATCAAGCCCATACAAGAATGAACTTGAAGCAGCGAAGGAAGAAAGAGAAGAAAATAAAGACAAAAGAAAATCAAACTAGAATTAAAAAACGAAAAGAAGGTTAAAAAGAAGGAAGAAGCAAAAAAGAGAGAAGTTGCAGGAAAAAACAAATCGAAATTAACTAAACGCGTTTTGTTTGAGGATTCCGATGAGAGTGACCACAGTGACACTGAATGCTTGTTTTGTGGGGAGTATTTTTGTAAGTCAAGGGAAAGAGAAGGATGGATCAAGTGCTCAAGTTGTCAACTCTGGGCACACGAGGCTTGTGCTGGGTGCGAGGAAGAAGATAATGATCAAGTCCTTACCTGCAGAAATGTCACATTATCCAAGAAATAAAAATGAACATCGCCTATAATACTTGTCCCCTTTGCTGTCAGTAACAAAATGTATGAACTGTAGAAGAATCAGTGTTCTGATCAAAACCTACAGTTCGTCAAGCAAAGTCGATACAGACAAGTTTTTGTGTCCGAATTTAATTTTGTCTTTTGATTACCAAAATCAGAACAGAAAAAAGACAGAATTTTGGCACCTGAGGGTACCATTCTGTACATAAATTTTGACATGCAAAAAACATTACCTCTGCCGAAGCTGTCTACCATCTACCATCTACCAGTGTTGCATTTTATCTAAGACAAGTGTGGCTATATAATTTGGAGAAACATTGTGTAAGTAAATGTGACAACTTTGGTAAAGGATTTTTCCATCTTTGGGTCGAAGATAAAGGTGGTAGAGGCCCAGAAGAGGTTGGAAGCAGCGTTTTATCATTCCTACAAAGCATTGCTATTGAAAACGAACATTTAGTAGCTTGTAGCGATTCTGCAGGAGGACAAAACAAAAACTATTATAAAGTGTGCTTATGGCATTACCTAATACACCAAGGAATTTTAAAAATCGTTGATCCTAAGTTTCCAGAGGTTGGCCACAGTTTTATGGATATTGATAGAGACTTTGGCGCTGTCGAGAAAATTATTCGAAAAGCCCAAAACATTTATACTGTTGATCAGTACATGTCATTAATGAGGGAAGCTAGAAAAAGGAATCCGTTTGCGCTAACGAGAATGGAAGATAAATTTGTTGATCTAAAGGAATTGCCCCGAAAGTTGAACTTATTTAACAGGAAGAAAAGTATCAAGGGCGAAAAGATACTTTTTCGCAATGTCAGATGGATACATTTGGCACAACGAAGTATAGATACTCACTAGATGAGAAGTAAGAGTGGAAGGAAGTAGATATTATTAAATACAAAGTAGAACAGGAAAATATTTTTGTTCCTTTAAATAAGTCACGACCCATAGCAACAAAAATTTTTGATAATATCCAAGGGCAGCAGCCGTTTGTTCCTGAAAACCTTAAGGGGATTTTACATTAGTTTAAGTCGATCTGAAGCTGATTAGGATACGTCCTGTTTTTGTATTTTTCTGCTAATAAACATAAGTTAATTCTTTCTTAATTCGTCGTAATTTGGAATAAAAATTTAAATGATTGTGTGAGAAGGTGCCAACTCAATTTTTTTGCAAAAAAAATTAAAAACCGCTTATGCCTACACAACTATTAATAAAAACTGCCTTATAATTTTGAAATTACTTTTATAGGCAGTGTATTGACGCAATTTGATTTTGTTTTTTTCTTAAACGGAAAAAGCTCCGATCACTTTAACCCTTAATATATCAAAATTGTCAGAATTTCACTTAACACCTTCATGCACTAATAATTATCTTAACCCATATCATCATCATAAAACAAAATTTAATGGCTAGGGCAGGTACAACTCTGCGTAGAATCGACCGCCTGGTGATAACTCAAGTGGTTGGTGATCTATGACCTTCTTATATTTCTGGTATTACTTTACATAAAGTCGCTCAATCGAAATTTAAAATGCGTGCATGAAAGAACAAATATTTTTCTGAAATGCCATAAAAACCTGAAATTATTCTACGAAAAGTTTGTGTTTAAACTAGAAAATTAGGAATTTTAGCAGGTGAACCGTACGGAACCACGAGTGTTTTACTGATTTTGCAAAAAATCGATAGAACTCCGCCGAAAAATTTTCGGAAAATTCAGAGAAAATTCAAAAAGATATTTAACATTTCAATGGCAACTATTTCAATCAAACACAGTTTAAATGTGTCAAACTATACAGGAAACTATTCAAAATCATATTTTCTTTTTTCTTCAAGAAAAAATTCCCTTCTTTTCTCTCTAATATTGTTCTAAATATAATATTTTAATATGTATATATTTTTTATTAATAATATGGAGGGTAGAAGGAAGGAGCACCATCTCAATGTATTAAAAAGTGTCCATCGAAAGGAAGCAAATTAAGATGGCGCCATAGTAGCAAGTGGAAGGATTTTAAAAACGGCGCCATGAATTATTAGAGTAAGATACAAACTTAAAAAAGGAAATACTACGTAAATAATTGAGATTTTAAATACTGCATATTTTTCAACTACACAAGTCACGAAAAATACTAGATTTTTCAACCCAGCACACTTCACTCGGTTTATAACCCTAAATTCACATCATTTCCATTAGCTACACGAGCGCCATTTCGGTGAATCTTCGAATTATAATTTGCTGTTTACAGGTGGACACTTTTTCAAGTTATCCTCCATACAAGATGGTGCTCCTTCCTTCTACCCTCCATAATTAATAAGTGACATCAAATAAAGTTTGCTTGTCACATGTCAAATAGTAGTAAAGCTATAAGTAGAGATGGGATTATTCAGCTTCCTAAAATATCGAGAACTGTGAAATGTTTCAAAATTTATCTTATGAAAAACAACATACTGTTTGATTTCTTTTATTCTATACTGTCTATAGCAAAGAAATAAAACTATCAAGGTTTAAATTCACTACTGTTATGCAACCCACAAAAGAAGTAGTTAGTATGTTTGTCTGTTGTGCTGCTGCCAAATTTCCAATGTTTTTCAAGAAGGGGAAGGGAAAATAATCATTCCATTCACCCTTACCCTTCAAGAAGATGATGATTCTTTTCAGAACTTGAAGACAAAGTTATCAAACTATTTAATTACAATAGTGAAACTGCAGGTAAAAGCTAGTCAGTTATCAATAAAAAAAATGAAATCAATATATTTAATTATCTTCAAGGATCGATAACGACAATTAAAACGAATCACTTTATCTAGGATTTACTTGACGTTGTGGGTGTATCAATAATGGAAAACACATATTCAATATCGAACATATCTAATATCACCCTCATATCAGCCCACGCCTTTGAAGTAACTCTTCTAAAATGAGCGAGATAACCTTGGTGTACGTTTAAGTTGTAGGATATAAAATTTTACATGGTTGTGGAGAAATCACATTAAGAAACATCTGTAATATTTTATTGTAATCGTAGTAACTTCATATGTATGTTAGACCAGCGTATATTTTGAGGTTAGGTGCATCGAGAATAAAATCTGGCATTTAAAATCTCAATTTTTCACGAAAATATAAAAAATTCTTAACAACCCTTGCCCTTTTTGATAAAACTGAAAAAGATATTTAATATTTTCGATTTCATCTTCTATTTAAATTTTCTTCAAGCAAAACTTAAAATTTGAAGAAGTTTTATAGAAAAGAGAAATATAAATTATATTGCAACATTTCTATTTAACCTCTAACTTGTTTTCTATTAAAAATATATGTTGAATTATCAAAGGCTGATATTTCGTGAAAAAAATATCATATAAATTTAGGTATACAAGAGTAGAATCTAAAAATTCATGTAAGTAATAACTTTAAAACCACCTGTTACGAATGTCGGAATGTCCAACCAGTTGAATTCTCAACAATAAACGTGTCAAGTTGACAATATGATACTAGTATCCACTCTTTTTAAATTTGTCGTTTTAAATTGTTACTGAGAAATATTTTTTAACAGCTTACGTTTACAACATGTTAAATCTTTTAATAAAAAATAGAAAAAATGCTTAATTATATATATAATATTAATTCAATGACAAGCATACGATTGACTTTAGCCTAAAAGGTAAGTACTTACCCCGAGGGTCGAGCACTAGTGCAGAAAAGGAGAATTTCAGATTGTAGCTCCCTGGAATCAATGGGAATTGCGCATTAAGCGTTGCGATGCCAGAACCGTATCGAAAACATATATAATATTAGCATTTTTATCAAATTTGGGTTTAAATAATAATTGCTGTCCGATTTCCAGAAGTGTATGATGATGCTACTTCACCAAACTTCATATTAAGTTCATCGATGCAGTTTTTTTGAGAAAAAAAAATTAAATTTCTCGGTATACATATAGTGCATTAAATACTGAAACAACTTCTCTTCCTAGTTTTTCCAAACATTTCCCAATATTTAACATATTTTTGATTTGGACAACCCCAATTGCCACTGCATGTCCACATACAAGGCGAAGCCAGATTATTCTCCAGAGGACAAGCGCCCATAACTAGTCTAGACGGTAAGATGGAAGTATAACAAGCTGTACAAAAAGTGGGAAACCGACTCCATAATGGGATCAGACGAGATGCCTAACAAGTATAGCTTCGGGAAAAACTTAACAAGCGGAAGGAGGGATCTCCAAATAATACAGAAATATCCTGCGAGAACCGAGGAAGCTGTAGGTGCAAAAATAAATATAGCCCAGCCACTCACTGTGTTAGGCAGAAGCACAATACAGCACCGTGCAGGAAAGTTATTAAGGCAAGAGTTTGGGGTAAAAACCATTACCATATATTCCGCTCAATGCAGATAAATTCCAAACTTCCAGGCAGTAACGATCAAGAGAAATAACCTAAGAACGCGTCTGCGGCTTTCCAAAGAGATATGTGAGACTTTCAGACATGTCCCTTCCATTTTTGAAAGCCACTTTGTAAAAAAATCAATGTATTTTTTCACTAGAATATATTTGAATTTTAAAAACCATCCTACACTAGCTTTATTCGTCCATATGGGTCCGCATTAAACATATATTTAGACGAACTTTGGACGAATTAGATAATACGATCCTGAGCGTCCCGACGCAGAACGTCGTACTGTTTCGGTGATATCGATTTAATACAACGCAAGTAATTCAAGCCTAGTGGTAAGAATGAAAATGTACCTTTGTTCATACTACGTGTGTACAAATTGTTTGTAGAGACGTCCATGGGGTACAGAAGATTAGTCTGATAGCAAGGGCGTGTGGGTATGAAGTAATTATGAACATAAATTGCTTTTTCCATTTTTAGATTGAGTATATGCTTCTTTATGTGGCGATTATTTCAATTCTTGCATGTAAAATATAAGTTTACTTTTCGTGTTACTTCCCTTTTTTGTGGTGAATATTCACTGAGATCTGTTATGACTCTTTTTCTACTCAGTTCCTCAGTCTCATAGATAAATAGTTCCTTTATTACTATTCCTTGAAGGACTTAAGGTACAGTTTAAGCAACCCTTCCTCTTCTTTCCAATAATCTCCCAGGTGTTGTGCCCTGGAATTCTATACAGCCTGACATTCCGCAAGTAAGTGAATGGAGGCTACTTCTTTCATTCCACTTTATTTCTGCTCTACTACTTTGAGCTTTTTGGGGTGTCCATTCAGGTGGCAATGTCCGGTTAGACACCTATCAAAACCAAAATTAAGTAAAGGGTATATTGTTTCTCAAGTCGTAAGTGGAGAATAAAAAATTGGCGCTGAATTCAAAATGGAATTACCTTCACTCATCCATAACTTATTGCAGAAATTACTCAATGCGTTCTTCATCGTTAGGATTCACCTATTCTATTTTCTTAAAAACCCATACATCAGTTTGGGTTTAGAGAAAAGCACACCACAATAGATCAAGTGCATAGACTTACTGATCGACTAGAAAAAGCAGTAGAAGAAAAGAAGATATGTTTAGCAATGTTCTTGGACGTAGCCCAGGCATTCGATAAAGTCTGGCATCAAGGACTCGAACAACTTCAGTCATATATTAGTGGTAGAAAGTTTCGCATTAGATGCCTGGAGACAGAAGTGTCTCCAACGCAGCTAGACACTTCTGGAGCCCAAGATCAAACCACGCCACCAGGAGACGTTATAGCGAATCCTGTGGCAAGCAAAGCTTCGTTCGGGAAACTTTCAGGTGCCCAGCGTAATAAGCTGAAAAAATGAGGGAACGAGGTATTGACACCAAAAATTGTGGTGCTGCCGACTCCCTCAACATCAAAACAGGGTGTAAACCAGCAGACTAAGGGCGTTAAGCGAACTGTGTCAGCCAGGAGCACTCCTGAAGAAAAGAAAGATAAGAGGGCCAAACGTACCACTGGTACCGGTATTAAAACTGGTATTAAATACAGCGTGGCCCTCAAAGGGATCAAGGCAGCTGTGGTCCCAAAAAACTTCCCAGAGACAGTGGTCTCTGAAGATCAGGTGAAGTCTATCAAAGAGAACCTAACTAACATGATCGACGAGGTGCCGAAGGCGCCTAGGTTTGAAGCCAGTCGATACATGGACGGCTACTACGGGCTAATCTGTGACAATGAGGAGTCCTTCATTATAACGAGGGACTATTTGTCACAGAAAACCAACTGGAAGCTCATCAAGAGTGATGAACTTCCAAAGCAGCAACGAGTCCTCGCCCTACCTCCTGAGACTAAGAAAGAGGATCTGAAAGTGGGGTTGAGGAGGCTCGAGAAACAGAATCCAGGGCTGAAGGTTGATCGCTGGATGATCCTCGGCTCCTAGTCATCTCCATTGAGCCCGCGCCAGTCCTTTCATGGACTCCTCGTCAATCCGGAGACTCACATGCAGGACTGCAGACAACAACACCAGAGGTAAGAAACTATTTGACTATCTATGTACTACTGAACTTGATATTGCGAATGTGGGTAACACGCCTACATTTAGAACATCAAGGGGAGAATTATTGATAGATGTTACTCTTTGCACTTTACGTGTCAGGGAAATGATTCGCAAGTGGCATGTATCGGATGAACCATCTTTATCTGATCATGCCCAAATATACTATGAAATTAACGTAGAAAAATCGGTTATTAGAACATACAGGGATCCTAAGAGCACTGACTGGGTATCTTATAAAGATGACCTGCTTTCTAAAATCCGTTCACACCTAGGCAGACCAAAAACTGCTGAGGACTTAGAGGGAGCAGCCGTATGGCTGCAACAGTGTACACTGACCTCTTATCATGACAACTGTTCGATAAAGGAGAGTCGCTCTTCTAGACAAGCCATCTGGTGGAACAAAGAGCTGACATCGCTAAGGAAAGAAACAAGACGCTTTTTCAACAAAGCGAAAAAAACGGGTAACTGGGAAGCGTATAAAGGTAAACTAGGTACATACAATACAAGAATAAAAGAATCCAAGGAGAAGTCCTGGAGAGAATTCTGTGAGGACATGCAAGGTGTCCCTGACAGCGTCAGAATCAACAGGATCCTCAAAAGGAATACTTCTAACAAACTTGGTTCTATTCAGTTACCGAGCGGAAAGTTTTCAAATACTGAGGCAGAGGCTCTAGAGCATCTCCTCAGTGTGCACTTACCAGGTTCGGTAAAGATAGAGTCAAGCTATGACAACAGGCCGGTTGCCAAAACAAAGGCAACCAAAGAGGACTGGGAACTCACGAATAAGATAATCAGACCCCATCTTATCAGATGGGCTGTAAACTCATTTGACCCCTACAAAACTCCAGGACCGGATGGCATTTTCCCCAAGCTTCTGCAAGAGGGACTAGACATCATAATGGGTCCTTTAGTTCTGATACTTCGAAGCAGCCATGCTCTAGGGTATATACCAATTGCATGGAGAGAGTCTAAGGTGGTGTTTATTCCTAAACCAGGAAAAGAAACGTACACCCAGGCTTAATCCTACCGACCAATCAGTCTGACATCATTCATGGTGAAAACTATGGAAAAAGTATTACATATGTATTTACAAGAAGGAGCGCTTAAGAGCATCCCTCTACATAGACTACAATGGGCTTATCAAGCGGGGAAATCAGGTGAAGCTGCCCTGCATAATTTGGTCTCAGGTCTCGAAAGGAGCCTGAATCATAAGGAAGTAGCCCTTGCAGCATTTCTAGACATCGAAGGTGCTTTTGACAACACATCGATGTCATCAATTAACAGATCCCTTAAAAACAGAGGGATTAACAGTACCACATGCAAATGGATAGGATCCATGCTTGAACATAGGAGAATAACAGCACATATGCATGATAAAACATACACCGTTAGGACAACTAAAGGATGTCCTCAAGGTGGAGTACTTTCACCACTTTTGTGGAACCTAGTTGTGGATTACTTGATCTGTAGGTTGAATGATCAAGGCATATGGACGCAGGGTTTTGCGGACGACATAGTGATTGTCACCAATGGGAAATTCCCGGAGGTGGTTATGAATGTCCTACAGGAAGCACTGCGAATTGTGGAGGAATGGTGCCTTACAGAGGACCTTTCAGTTAATTCAAAAAAAACAAACTAGCTGCTTTCACGAATAGAAGAGTTCTCCCGCAGAGTTCGGAGAAGAACTAGAAATATCCAAAGAAGTCAAATATCTGGGAGTGACCCTTGATTCCAAACTGAATTGGAAGGCACACCTGGAAAAAATTACTACCAGGGCGACTAGGCTTTTCTGGCAATGCAGAAGAGTTATGGGCAAAACCTGGGGAATACGACCTGAGGTGGTTCACTGGCTCTACACAACTGTGATAAGGCCAACGATCACCTATGGAACAATAGTCTGGTGGAGGAGGACAGAAGTGACCTCTGCAGTTAATATGTTAACTGCAATCCAAAGACAAGCCCTTCTTGGTATTACCGGGGCAATGAACAGCACGGGGACGGCATCAATGGAAGCCCTTATTGGACTTCCTCCTCTAGAACTTTTTATAAGGGCGGAGGCAATGATGGCAAATCTTAGGCTGAAATCGGGAGACTTATGGTCCCCGAACAATGTTGGAGTAGGACACACTGATACAACTGGGACATTACTAGACGAACCCATATTTCACATGAGTTTTGATAGCATGACACCAGAGAATATATTCACTGAGCGAGTGAATATCATCATCCCATCTAGGGAACAGGTGATGCACCCAGGTAATTCTTGGAGAAATCATCTGGTTCACCGATGGCTCCAAAACAAACCATGGCACTGGGGCTGGTATAAAAGGACCTAGAAAGAGAATGTTCTTTAGCCTTGGTCGATATACGACTGTGTTTCAAGCAGAGACGATTGCCGCTATAGCCTGTATTGATGAAAACATCAGTAGAGGATATACCAGACAAAAAAATTTAAATACTCACTGACAGCCAGGCTCTGCTTAAGGCTATCAGTAATCCAACAACCAAGTCTAGACTGGTGAAAAACTGCAAAGAATCCCTCAACTGGCTGGCAAGAGACAACAAAGTGTCTCTAATATGGGTGCCGGCACATGAGGGGATTGCAGGTAATGAAATGGCGGACCAGTTAGCTAAAGAAGGCTCTAAAGGATACTTCATAGGTCCGGAACCGTTTTGTGGAATCACAAAAGATTGCATAAGAGGGGAAATCGGGAACTGGCTAGATAGGGAACACCAATTCAAATGGAGGGTGACACAAGGGCACCTTTTTACCAAGAGTTTACTGAACAAGGTAGACAAGGAACTCTCAACCAGGCTACTGAAACTGGGTAAGAGACATTTGAAGACAGTTACCGACCTGGTGACTGGACACTGCACCTTGAGGAAACATCTGTACATTATGGGCAAAGTTAGTGAACCTATGTGCAGAAAATGTGAACTTGATGATGAAACACCTACCCACATACTCTGCTTCTGTGAGGACTTCCAAGAACTGAGACGGAAGCACTTTGGAGAGGAATTTATACAACCATCACAACTACTGAAAATCCCTCTAGTCAAACTAGTGGCCTTTATAGAAGACACTAAGCTTCTGGAATGGAAGTAGATAACATGGGAAATGGTACAAAGATTCAGTTCAAGTGTCTGGGCTGATGAGCACAACCCAAATATATGAATGAATGAATTAGATGCGAAGATCAATATTCAGAATTAAGACCGATAAAGGCTGGTGTACCACATGGTAGTGTCCTGGGTCTATTGCTGTATCTGCTATACACCTATGATATACCAGTGATAGAACAAACTACAGTAGCTACATTTGCAGATGATACATATATACTGGTAGCTGGCAAAACCGAACAAGAGGCTAATGAAATACTCCAAGTCGCATTAAATCAAGTCAATGCATGGACAAAAAACTGGCGCATTCGACTTAACGAAAATAAATCAGTACATCTAAACTTTACGAATAAACACACTGGTCCAATGCCAATAACTATAAACAATCATATTATTCCATGCAAACACGGCCAAGTACCTAGGAATGAACCTAGATGCAAAGCTACGATGGAAAGAGCACATTAAAAAGAAAAGAGATGAGCTCAAACTCAATTGTAGAAAATTATATTGGCTATTGGGTAGACAATCCGAACTATCCATTAGAAACAAGCTTATGATATACAAGAAGGTTCTAAAGCCTGTATGGACATATGGCATACAACTTTGGTGGTGTATCTGTTCAAGCAATATTAAGATAATACAAAGATTTCAGAACAAGGTATTAAGGGGCATTGTCAACGCTCCTTGGTATGTAAGAACCAGCGACTTACACAGAGACCTGGGAGTGGAAATTATAGCAGACGAGGTGAAACATTTCGCAAAGAAGCATGAAGAACGGCTTCGCAACCAAAAGAACGTCGAAGCAATCCAGCTGCTGGACCAACGTAGAATAGTGAAAAAACTCCAAAGGACCAAAGCTTTTGAGCTAGTGTAGTGGGTTTAAACCAGAGCACAGTGCGTGTTGTGTAGTTAAACAATGAAAGAACACCAGAGGGTTAAACTCGGTAAGACAACTTAGTTTCAAGATTTTAACAGAAAAGTATTACTCAATCTTGTTTCTAGATTAGTTGTAATTAAGAGGAAAAAAAACCTTTGGTAGTAACCCCTTAATTTCTTCTCTCTCTAGCTTGAGACGTCGCATTTCAGTTATTTAGTCCCAAGTTTAAACAGTTTTTAATTAGTTACTTCAGAACCCTCATCCCAACCAGAAATAGCAATAATACATATAATATGGGATTTTGGTCTTTTCCGAAGCACTATACATTAAAATTAATGACAATTGACATTTGTCAGCGGTGGGTGAATAGAACAGAAAATTTTACAATAGTAGAATTCATGGGTGCTGGAGAGGAAATAATATAACTACTCAAAATCCCTCTAGTCAAACTGGTAGCCTATATAGAAGACACGAAGCTTCTGGATGGAAGTAGACAATATGGGAAATGGTAGAAAGATTCAGTACAAGTGCGTAGGCAACAAATGTGACTAAGAAATATTTATTTATGAATAAAATTAATCATGCTTTTTCCAAACTGGAAACTTTTGTCTGGGAATCTTAGACTTTTCCTACCAGGTATGCAAATGTAATATACTATTGTTTGCTGTTGAACCGTCCAAACTAAAAATTTGTCTCGAAAGTAATTTGGCTCAGCAATTTATATTAATATTCTTGTTATTGGAGATGTATTAGAAGAATAAGGAAAAATATTCCTTTTCAAAAGCAGCGGAAATTTCATTAGGAATTTAATTAAAAGGTCATGACAAATCCTTACTACATTTCCCCAGTCTCAGTTCCTTTCTACAAAAATAGAATGAAAATCCTGTTTTCTACAATTCCAATTCAAACATTTAGCTTTGTTTGAAATATTTATGCCACTTTGCTCGGAAGTATCTCGGAAATATAATCCTGATTAAGTCCTTTTAACCGTTCCACTTTTCTCTTAATTAAATCATTCCAGTCGACTCGTTTAGAAAATAAACTTTGTGGAATTGGCGAAAATGATAATTACCTTGATTTTGTGTAGATTAATTTTCTCAATCTTATATGAGTACCAGAAATTGCACCAAAAAGTTTATGTCGACTTTCTTTCCATTTGTGTAGTTTCCCTGAATTTAAATTGCCAAACTCTTTTTCGCAGTGTAAGTTATTTCGACAGTTTTTCCAGTGCGTTATAGGTGCTGATACTGTCATCAATGTCAAATCACAATAACTTACCCTAGCAATAATGCATTTCTTATGGAAATGACAAGAGGTGTCTCTTCTGTGTGAGTAGGTTATTCTGTGGTTCAAAAAATAAAAAGTAAAAGCATATTTCTTTTTCCTTAATTTATAGATGAATGTTCTTGGCCTTGGGACTATTTCTTACGGATGGAAAAAAAACTTGGTAAAAAAACAGCCATAGATCCTTAATTCTAGCTGCTTATTATTTTTTATTCTAATGTTTCATTTGTATTAACAATATTAAAATTAAATTCTCTATTTCAACCTAATTAACATTTACTTAATAACATCCTCTAAGGAAACAACCTCTTCTTTGGAAAAGACTATTTGGACAATATCCACCATTCGTAGCAGCTTGTTTAACCACTCTATATCTTTCTCTATATCCTGTACCACAACTTGCACTACACGAACTCCAAGTTGACCATTCCGTAAGCACGCAGTCAGTAGGTTGAAGCCGAGTATTTTGTCTGAGTTGCGTTGACGAATCTAGGGTTCCTGTGATTGCATCTACAAAAAAAACAGAACAAAGATGCTGTTTTTAAAACAAAAAATGCTCTTACATACCTTTAACGATTTTGCAGGTTTCCAAACATTGAGATTCGGTCAAAAAATTGTTTCTGTTTCCTCTACAGCCTCCGTAAACGAATGGGAAGCATTTTAATTTTGTCGCATCAAACCACCATCTATTGAAATATCCTTGACATGGACCTGGGTCGCCATCTTGCATACATACAACTAAAATGAATAATTTTTGAGCTTCGGTTCAAGAAAAATAAGGATGTGATGATGGTTTATAGCACATTTTTTTGGATACAAACCTTTTGCGGTATTCATGTCGATTGTACAAGTAGGGACATCTTCACAGGGTAACTGTTGAATGAGCTCGACACGACTGCTACATTCTTGTTGTCTTGAAGGTTCCACCAAAAGAAGTCTCGTTCTCATTCTAATGCCTTTTCCACACGAAGCACTGCAAGGACTCCAATCCATCCATTGAGTTGTTGGACAATAAGAATCTTTCACTTCAATTTCATCTTGTCTACATTCTCTATTTACACATGTTTCTTTTTCCACTAGGAATGATATTTGAATAAAAATATGTCAAATAAAAAGTACCTACAATAGATACTTACTCGAAACCACGTGCGGACACTTTTTCCTTCCGTTTTTATTAATGAATTTCCTTGTGCGCATTTTGTATCCGGAACCGCATATTTCAGAACAATTAGACCAGGTACTCCATTCTGTAGTAGCACACGCACCATTGTTATCCAGAGAATCTATTTCTTGTGAATCTGGATGATCTTCGCTATTAACAAAAAAGCTTGTGCTCTAGAATTGTTTAAATGCAAACGTTGAAAGTGCAAAGATCACTGTTTTCATAAAGAAGAAGAAACAAACCTAGATGCCAAAGGATTATCATAATGTTGGATAGTCAAGGAGCACTGAGCTCGTGTGTAATCAGTTCCAAAATTGTGTGGGAATGCCTAGGCAAACTCAATGTACTAGGCGAGAACCATATAGTCACCTTACTATGGATTTCAGGACACACTGGAAAAGAAGGAAATGAAATAACAGATGAACTAGCAGAAATGGGGACTTTTGGGGGCCGGAACCCTTTTGCGGTATCAGCTCCAATGTAATATTGGAAGAAATAGGTAAAGCCGAAAAAAAGAGAAGATCTGACTATTGGAAAGATCTGGTAGGACTTAGACAATCAAATATTCTTCTGGGTGACTACAATCTGTTGAGATCAAATGAATGCATAAGTCAAAGTAAAACTGCAATAAGAGTTTTAACAGGAATCCTAACGGGACATTGTCGCCTGAATGGGCACCTGAAAAACCTCAAAATCGAGGAAGAAGAAGAATGTAGATTCTGTGGCATGGAAGAAGAGGGACCTAAGTTAAAGCCTGCAGATATCCTAAAACTCCTACGGGAATAGGATTAAAGGAGCTGCTAGTCTCTGAGACTTTCCTCACGAACTAAGTAGAAGTAAGGGGGCACAATAGATCTTTTAGGACTCAGTGGTTGTCACCCCAATATACATACATACATACAACCTAGATGTCAAAAAAATGGAGCTGTATGTGATAATAAGACGTTCATGAGAGTTCTATTGAAAATAAACCTGTTTCAGATTGAACAGCAATTAAAACAGATACTGGAAACATCTTGGAATCTCTTTAATATAGCCTAAATGCAATCTTCACAAGAATCTCAGGAAGGTAAGGTAATTAGAAGCTTATAACGATAAGGTGTTCTGTTCGTCGGAAATTTCAGCAGTACTCAAACGTTATCTTTAATGATTAATAAGATAGAAGTAATAGCGGGAAATCTAGCTGAGATTTTTGACGAAAGTGGTGAACTAAGAGCGGCTTTGCTTTACTTAAAAACATGAAGACATTATTCTTCACAGCTATGTTACCTGGTGTTGAAATTGAAATTTAAATTAATAAAATAAGTATTACTAAATCTGAAAAATATTTATAAATGCAAATTTTAATCATGTCCAATGTGCTATAAGTACCTACAATGAGATAAATATTTTCTAATGTTATTTAAATAGGAAGAAATGTTTCCTAAAATCGGATAATACTGAAAATTTTATACCAGTTAATTTTATCCAATCAGATGCCTGCATTTTGACATGTTGCTATGACAATAACCTAATTTCTTCGGAAATTTTCCTGCGTAGAGGGAAATTAATAAATGGAAATTTCCTCTTGCTTGACAGCTGTCATAAACACAGTGGCGTAAAATATTTTTGATAGATATTTATTTATAACTTAATTATAGGTACATGTTATTATCTGTTACAAATTTCAAATGTATTAGAAATTCCTTTTCCACGTATTTTCTCCTCAATGGCGAGTAAGGTAAGTATGTCACCAATTTAATTTCTATTTTGAAAAAGTTTTTGTATAAAATTTTCTTACCGAATCTCCCGCGAGCACGATTATTTCCGGAAATTTTCTCGAAGTGCGAATTTTTTAAGAAAATTCGCACTTCCGCAATTTCCGGAAATAATTCGTGCTCTAGGGAGATTATAAGTGATATTGCAACTAAGCAGAATATAATCAATAATTTATTTAAACGTGAAATATTTATTCTATAGCTGAGTACGATAATTACACACTTTTTCAACGGAAGCGTCTTTTAATTCAGAACTTTTTACACTTTTTAAAACTGATTTCTGTACGATAATTGGATCCAAGTCAAAATGGTTTTAAACTTTTTACACTCGATTAAAATCGAGTTAACCCAGTTAACCTGTCATAAGTGACATTTGATATGTATATATAACCTCATTTTTAAATTAAAATTTGATTTTTGTGTCCATATATTAGGTTTTTGTTTAATAAAAAATGACATGCAACAATAATGAAATATTTCAATTATAATTAGAATATGCTAATATTAGATTTAATGTGCAAACGGATTATGAAACACGTCAACAGCTGATTGGTAAATATTCAACCAAATAGTAAATCCATGATATTGGCACTGAGGAACACAACAGCATTGATTGGAGCTCATTATTTCAATGTGCCTACTTCATCTACTTCAACTTCAACTTCATCTACTAACTTTTGCAACGAACAACTTCAAAAGAAAGCCAAAGGCAACGTCTAAACTACAATCAATCAACGGAAATCTTATGTAGAAGATAATTGAGGTTATACAACAACGTACAAATAAGTAGTTCAGTTATCGCCGATATGGCTCTAAAATCTTAATTTGAATCCCCAATACAACCAAAATACGATTGTTAATTCTTAAACGTTTATTGAGGTTATGTATCTAATACTAGGCTTAAAATAATTTGCACTACTGAAGTGTACCATAATTATTATTTCAAACTTTTTAAACTGACAGCACGTGATCAAAAAAACTGAACTATTTGCACTTTAACCGGTGTGAATTATCGAACTCTTCTTATATTCATTATAAAACGAAATAATAGAAACACTTTAAGTTGTGTAGTTTATTTATGATGAAGGACCGGCGCGTATTTTTTCAATATTTTTTTAGGTTGTCTGAAACACCCTCAATTTCTTCAAAATTCAAAATCCTTTTGGTGGTTTCGTAATGCTGATTATCATATTCCGAATCCGAATAATCATTTTCTTCGCTGGAATCATTTGCTAAATTTATTATAAATTTTTCGACGGTCTGATCAATCATAGGCTCTTTCTGTATATACTCATTTTCAAAAGACAAAGCATACTTGAATCTGGACCTCCAATCCTCTACAGAAAGTTTTGGAAGAATTCAAAATTCTGCAGCCTTGTCAAACTTAAACGTTACATTCCTGTCAACAACATATTTTTTCATTGTACCCCAAACTAATTCTATTAGATTCAGTTCGGGATGATAAGGAGGTAATCTTACAACCTCAAAACCATTGGAAATTAAAATGTCATCGATGGCATTTTCGTTTATGATCTTTGATTATTGCATAAGGTTCTGGCTTACAAAAATCATCATTGAATGCAATTTTTTTTCCAACCAATCTTGCATATCCTTCTTTTTTGTGGACTAAGTTGGCATTTCCTCCACCAATTTATTGTGATAAGTTGTATTATCTAATACCACAACACTTCGATTCGGCAAATTTGGTATAAGTCTTTCCTTGATCCATTTTTCATAATTATGGTAATTCATTTGATCGTGATAATCACCTGTTTTACACTCTGCTTTCCAACGAAGGTAAGCATTAGGAACAAATCAATCTTCGCTACAAGCGTGTACGATGATCATACCAGCTGCTTTACTAGTAGGTTTCCCAAAACCTAATTCACCTTTCTCATGTGCGTGAATAGAGTGAATATAAGTTTCATACGAATTAATTAATTAACTAAAAAGAAAAATGTAACTACACTACTGCAAATTTGCCGAAGTGTAAACTTTTACCGACAGCGTAACGAGAAGTATGCTGAGACGCATACAATTCTCAACACTCTAGCTGTTCTGGTCACCCTATACATTATTTACTGAATTTCTTACCTTCCACATTCTGGTACAGCAGCTACGCACATTTCTTTCGAAATTAGTTGTCTATTACAACCATTCATCTTAGCTTTTTCCGGCAAAATATATTCCCTACTTCTCATTCGTAAGCCTTTTCCACAAGTTACAGAGCATTTGCTCCACTCTGTATATTCTGTAGTGGCACACTCGGCTACAAAAAAAGTTTGATTCTGAAGGTTCAGGAAGAAATGTATCTACTTACGTCTAGCAGTATCTTCAGTATTTTCACTAACATCCAGCTGAGCGCTTAGGAAGTTATCATCACAGTTCTTCGGAATTAATTTTTCTCTGTTTAAATATAACCTAGCCAGTGGCGGAATTTCTTTTTTAGTAGGATCGTAGAAAGGAGCTCTGGGATCCTCGGGGTAAGTCGTTGTTATTCGGTACATCCTTTCTCTGGGATTTGTTTCTGCATTTGGTGACTTTAATGGTAAAAAGA
Organism: Lochmaea crataegi; assembly: GCA_947563755.1. Taxonomy (NCBI): domain Eukaryota; kingdom Metazoa; phylum Arthropoda; class Insecta; order Coleoptera; family Chrysomelidae; genus Lochmaea; species Lochmaea crataegi. The sequence goes on along the minus strand of OX387422.1, from coordinate 122,163,600 downwards.
GAAATAACTTATTTGTTCTTCATACAAATAGAATCTTACCATGTAACTTATTCCACCATCAGTTCCAGCATCATATGGATAAAGATCGATTACTAAATTTTCTTTCCATGTACAATTTTTCAAGCACAAATTTAAGCCGTTTATGCCTACTACCCAGTCAGGTGACGGACCTAAAAGATCCCTTTATTAAGTACACATTTTATAAACCGTTTCTATGTAGAATACTTACCGAACATAGAAGCTACGGAAATAAGATGATGTCGTCTGTCAACTTTGAAAGATGTCGATGTATTAGAATTAACATTGGGATGCCATAAACCAGCCGCTCTAATAATAGTTCTTAAATATTTACTTTTAGCTCTAAGTTCAGTTTCCATAAGTCTGACCGATCCCCATTCCGCTAAGCTTCTAAAACCTTCCGACGCAATCTGTCCTTCTCCCCAAAAACTGAAATTTTTCTCGTGAGATGCTCCGATGACATCAGAGAAATGTGTTAACCAAAGAAGCGTTGGATAATCTTTAGGATGAGTTTTACTGGACCATATACCCTCGAAAACCAGCTGAAGATCATATCATAGATAACCTTATACTCTATAATTATCAGTGTACTTACATTATATTTGGCTTCATCACAAGCACAACAATCATCTTTGGATTGGTTGTCTTCGTCTTTTTGTTCGCAAATAGTTTTGGTTAGTTTTCCATCTTCAGAATACCAGATATCAGCATTTTCTAGAACCATAGATCTAGAAAGAATGTCGAAGTTTATTTATGTCTTTGGAAGATAAGCCGACCAATAAGCTGTTCAAATCTAGCTTACCTGAACGTTACGCATCCAGATCCAGGAGGTGGAGCGGACCACATAAAAATAACCTCACTTTTCGGTGAATTGGTAGCCTCCGATATAGTATTAATACATTCTTCGTTAAATGTAGCAATTTCATCTCCATATAACTGAAAACTACCCACATTTTGTGGAGCGTCTGTTTTGTTATGAGTGGATTCGACGTTAATAGTGAATCTTGTGAATTTTCGAAAAGAGTTTGATTGTGGAATTTTTGGAGCCATTAAATACACTAAAATGTTAATACGGATTATTACATTAGTTATTTATTGTATAAGTGTTTTAGATAGTGTTTTATCCATGGAAGAAAGTTTCATTTTCTTAAGTGGATAAAACGCAATTGTTGTGTTAGGTTAAGTTCAACTAGGTTAGGTTGAATAGCCACGGCCAGTGGACGTCTGTCATGGATTTGTCAGTAGCGAGTAAAATGGACCAGTTTAGTTTGATAGTACTTTTATAAAGTTAAATAATAGTGTATTGTGCAACAAGGGGGAAAAGTACTTTCCCCACATGTTGCACACTATACTTTTTCTACAACTGCACAAATATAAAGAGTAGAAGTAAAGTAACATAATATTCATTTTTATGGTTAGTAAAACAAAAATAACACTTAAGTATCCCATCTCTATACTGTTAAATAATTTTTTCTACAACTGCTATGAAAAGTGAAGTAGTTCTCCTACCTTACTTGATTTCAAAACCAAATATTGCTCATACTGTGAGAAATAATATTTCTCACGGCACTTTGCCCACGCCACATGTATTTATATGGAGAATCAAATGAAACCGACAAAAACTTAGTGGGCTACTGTCATCTTTAAATACCTACTTAGTTGTCACAAAACTGTCAGATTATATTAGAAAATAATATGTGAAATATTTTAAAAAATTGTCAAAAATTTTGAAATATGGTCCAAAATTGTCAAAAATTTGGAAAAATGGTCAAAAATTGTCAAAAATTGTCAAAAATTGTCAAAAATTGTCAAAAACTGTTAAAGTTATGAAAAAATGGTTAATAATTGCCAAATATTTCCAAAAATTGTTAAAAATTTGGAAAAATGGTTAATAATTGTCAAAAATTGTCAAAAACGGTCAAAATTTTGAAAAAATGGTCAATAATTATGAAAGACTCTCAAAAATGGTCATTAATTGTTAAAACTTGTCAAAGATTTGTAAAAATTGTCAAAAATGGTCAATAATTGTCAGAATCGGTCAAAAATTGTCAAATATTTTAATAAATGGTCAAAAATAGTCAATAATTATTAAAATTTTGAAAAATGATCAAAAGCTGAAAACTGGTCAATAATTGTCAGAAACTGTCAAAAATGGTCAATAATTGTTATAATTTTGAAAAATGGTCAAAAATTGTTAAAATTTTGAAAAAATTGTCAATAATTATCAAAAAATGTCAAAAATGGTCAATAATTGTTAAAAATTGTCAAAATTTTTTAAAGTTGTCAAAAATGGTCAGTAATTGTCAGAACCTGTCAAAAATGCTCAGATGTTGGCAAAAATGGTCTAAAATGGTCAAAATTTTTGAAAAATTGTCAAAATTGGTCAATAATTGTCAAAAATGGTCAATAATTGTTAAGATTTTCAAAAATGGTCAATAATTATAAAAAACTGTCAAAATGGTCAATAATTGTTAAAAATTGTCAAAATTTTTGAAAAATTGTCAAAAATGGTCAAAAATTGTCAGAACTGTCAAAATTGGTCAATAATTGTTAAAATTTGAAAAAATAGTCAAAAATGGTCAGAATTTTCGAAAAATTGTCAAAAATGGTCAAAAATTGTCAAAATTTTGAAAAAATGGTCAATAATTATAAAAAACTGTCAAAAATGGTCAATAATTGTAAAAAATTGTAAAAATTTTTGAAAAATGGTCAAAGTTTTTGAAAAATTGTCAAAAACGGTCAACAATTGTCAGAACCTGTCAAAAATTGTCAAAAATGGACAATAATTGTTAAAATTTGGAAAAATGGTCTAAAATTGTCAAAATTTTTTAAAAATTGTCAAAAATGATCAATAATTGTCAAAATTGGTCTATAATTGTCAAAAATTGTCAATAATTGTTAAAATTAAAAAAATAGTCAAAAATTGTCACAAATTTTGAAAAAATGGTCAATAATTGTCAAAAGTTGTCAAAATTTTTGAAAAATGGTCAAAAATTCACGAAAAATGGTCAAAAATGGTCATTCTATTGTGCATAAGTAGCAAGATTCTATCGGCGGTCCGACGACCGCTCACCTTCTCTTTTTGTTTTACTAACCATAAAATTAAATATTAAGTTACTTTACTTGTATTCTTTAAATTTGTGCAGTTGTAGAAAAAGTATAGTGTGCAACATGTGGCGAAAGTACTTTTCCCACTTGTTGCACAATATACTATTATTTAAAATTATAGTTGATGGTGAAATTTGTACAATTTTGTATGGTCAAATCCGGAACGTCATTTCTTTTCACTAAATTCTCCGTTATATTAATTACTCTGACAGTTTTGTGACAACTAAATAGATATTTAAAGATGACAGAAGCCTACTAAGTTTTTTTTCCATTTTATTTGATTCTCCATATAAATATGTTTGTGGCGTGGGCAAAGTGCCGTGAGAAATGATATTTCTCACAGTATGAGCAATATTTGGTTTTGAAATTAAGTAAGCTATGAGAAATACGTCACTTTTCATAGCAGTTGTAGAAAAAGTATATTCTAATATGCTGGTGTCTCTAATACAACATGGTGGAAGTGTAGTAAAAGCACCCACGTTATCTAAATAAAAATGCCTCAGCCAGACACATCTCAGCGAAATAATGCAAGTGCTCCTGCTCCTGAAAACTTTAATTTCAGCAACCCAGCAGCCTGGCCAAAATGGGAAAGGCGCTTTAAAAGATATGCTTCTGTATCTGGATTAGCATCTAAAACCGAGGATGAGAAAATCGATATGTTGTTATATAGAAGAGTGTGAAAAAATAGTTGTTCAATTTCCAAATCTTCCTGCTACCCTTGAAAAGATATTGGAAGCTTTCACTAACTACTTTATTCCACGAAGAAATGTAATTTTTGAAAGGTATCAATTTAATTGTACAGCACAACAACCTGGTGAACAAATAGATAGTTTCATTATGTCTTTGCATACTCTATCTGAGTACTGTGAATATAACAATTTAAGATAAAGATTGATTAGAGATAGAATTGTAGTGGGGATGCTGCGAACAAGTGAACAGCTCCAGTTAATGCCGGATTTAACTTTGACAAAGGCAATATTAACTGCTAAACAAGCTGAGTTGCAGGGGAAACAAAACTCTATATCTCATGAAAGAAATTTCATAAATAAAAATAGAGAAGTATCCAAAAGCATGGTCAATGTGAATTCTGTGGTTTCAAGCCTCAAAGTAGAGATAAATGTTCAGCACGAAATTCGGAATGCAGGAAGTGTCGAAATCGAGGTCACTGGGATAGGGTGTGTAAAAATCCAATATCAAGCTCTACAAAAAAGTCTGTCAATGCTATTGCTTACGAACAGGAGGAAGATCCAAACAATAATGAATTATCTATAGGTGTCATGGCAGCAAGTGTGGGTAATATAAATTCTGACTATACAAACTAGTGGTTTGCAGATAAAAATGAATAAGTTTGGCACTAAACCAATTTCCTTTCTTATCGATAGTGGAGCAGATATTATTGGTATTTCGTTATCATTATTGTCAGAAAGATTTGTTTATGTATTAACTCCTTGTTCAGAAATAATATCTTGTCCCGATGGGTCAATGCTAACTGTTCTAGGTAAGATTAAATTGTCTCTCATTTATTGTAAAAAAAAGCCATTCATGCTGGGTGTATGTTATCAAAGGTTTAAAACTACCAATTTTAGGTATTGTTAATTTTGATATAATGAAATTTAATGAAAACAACAGTTTGCTTCTCTCTTATGATTTATATGTTAACTCTTTATCTGCTAAGGTTTCTAAAATCAATATAGGTAGAGACTTTCCTCAATTTTTTAGAGAGTTAGGAGAGTTCCTCGATGAAATAGAAATTTCTTTAAAATCCAATATTCACCCGTTTGCTCAATCAGCTCCTCGCGTAGTTCCTCTTTCTCTGTTACCCAAATTAGAAAAGGAACTCGATATATTACAAAAGTTGGAGAAAATTGAGCCAGTGTACATTTATACGGAATGGGTTGCACCCATTGTAGTTGAGCCTAAAGGTGATTCGATTATACTCAACTTAACGAAAATGTACTCAGGTCCTACTTTCCCATTCCAAAGGTGGAACTATCTTTAGCTCAGCTGGTAGGCTCAAAAATATTTTCTAAGGTTGACGCAAATTCAGGATTTTATCAAATTAGATTATCAAAAAAATTTCAAGTTTATATTACTTTTATTACTCCTTTCGGGAGGTTTTTATTATATATTATATATATATATCGTGTGCTCCTGAATATTTTTCTCAAAACTCTACAAAAATGTTTTCTCACATTAGAGGTGTTATTATCCACATAGATGACATATTGATTCACGCTTCTTCCATAGAAGAACATGATAAAATATTAAGCAAAGTCTTATTGGTACTACAAAATGAAGGGATTACCCTAAATAAATCTTAGTGTTTGATTGTAATGAATAAAATAAACTTTTTGGGTAAAAGAATGTGGAAAACGTTAAAAACTTTGGTTAATTTGAAAGTTTCATCTGGAGTATCGGAAATAATATTTGAAGATAAGAAAGAAACAGATCCAATAGTAATAGCTGAACGAATGAATGATTATAATATCGATAGTATTGAGAAGATAAATAAATCAATTCCAAATGCAAGAGAAGATTTTGATATGGTAGAATTAGAAAACTTGTTGACAAACTTTGAAGAAATAACACTAAATCAATTAAAACATAAAATATTTAAATTAAAATCTAACAACAACTCTAGTGAAATACTAAATAAGACAGTTTTAAAAGAAACTTTTGATGCTACGGGATACCAAATTTTAAATTTAATTAACACTTGTCTAAAAAATGGAGAAATGCCAGAGAGTCTAAAATGTTCTTACATAACTCCAGTACCCAAAATTAAGAATAGTAAAAAGTTTGATGAAATGCGACCTGTAAATGTATTGTGGGATATAGAAAAATTAATTGAGGAAATGGTTTATGAACAATAGATTTTATTGAAGAATACAAAATTTTAGTAAAATGGGAAGCAGGATTTAGAAGAAATTATTCAACAGAAATTCAAATATGTTACCGAAAGTTGGAGAAGATGTTTTGATGATAATGAAATTGTAGTTGCATTTTTTCTGGATTTTAAAAGAGCGTTCGAAACAATTGATAGAAACAGACTTTTACAAAAACTTCAAAAATATGGGATAAAAGGAACAGTTTTAAATTTTCTTAAAAATTACTTAGATAATAGAACACAAAAAACTAAAATTTTAAATAATTTTTCATCAAAAAAATGTATTAATATTGGTGTGCCACAAGGTAGTAAGCTGGGACCTTTACTGTTTATTTTATATATAAATGATTTACCTAAAGTTCTGAAAAATTGTAAAATTCAGATGTTTGCTGATGACACTTTAATATACATAAAATGTAAATCAATATCAGAAGCTATTAATTACATAAATATGGAACTCAATATTGTAATAAAATAGTTGAATATAAATAGACTAAAATTAAATGTTGATAAAACAAAATGCATGCTTATAAATACAAAAATTTATGATAATTTATATACTGTAAACATAAATAATATTGATTTAGAATTTGTAGATTCATTTAAGTATTTAGGAATATTTATTGATAGCAAATTGAAATTTCAAAATTATTATGATTATATAATCATAAAAATATCTAAAAAATCAACTATTTAAGAAGGATAAGTCAACACTTAAGTTTTTTCTCTAAAAGGTGTATTTTTAATACAATAATTTGTACTGCTCGACCATTCTATTTACAGCAAATGAAGAACATTTTGAAAATTTACAAGTTTTACAGAATAAGGCAATGAGAATAATTTTGAATGCAAATAAATATACAAAAATTGAATTTATGTTAAAAAAATTAAAGTGGTTGAATGTAAAAAACCTTATTTTTTATTATGTTTAAATTTTTTTTATATAAAATTCAAAACAATTTACTTCCTGACCATTTGAAAAATTACATTTCGATAAATTTTAAATTTCATGATCATTATACACGTGGCAAAAATAATTTTCACATAAATAATTCATTAAAATCAGCGTAGCGTACAAATCTATATTTAATAAAGGAATAATTGAATTCAACAAATTGAAATTTTCAATAAAAAATGAAAGAAACTTGAGAAAATTTGAAACTGTACTAAGAAATTATTTATTTGACAAACAATTTCTTAATTAATTACTGTTATATTGTAATATTGTTATATTTTTATATTGTTATATCGTTATATTGTTAGGTATATTGCTATTATGTTATATTGTAGCAACATTTGCTAAATAAAATCCTTAAACAAACAATTACAGATAAATGGCTGACGCTCTGTCAAGGAGTCCACTAGAACATCAAAATTTGACTCAAGAACTCTCATCTGAAGGAGGCTCATGTCAGTTTAATAATAAAAAATCTTCCAGTAAATGATGAATTTTAAAAAAAATATATAAAAGAGCAGTCGGTAGACCCAATCTGTGTTAAATTAAAAGAATATACGATCTCTGGGTGGCCAAAAAAAAGTAATATTTCTAGTGAAATAGTTCCATATTTTCAATTTAGATTTGATTTTTCTATTGTGGATGATTTGTTGTTGAAAAGTTTACGTATTGTAATTCCTCCTCCTTTACAGTTTCAAGTTTTAAACTCCGGTCATCAGGGAATTGTAAAGTGTCGCGAAAAATCTAAACAATCCGTATGGTGGATTGGACTTTCGACACAAATTGAAAATCTAATTAGGGCATGTCCAAATTGTGTTGAGGAAAGAATTCAAAGTAAGGAGACATTTCACAAACAGCCTATACCCTCGCGTCCATGGTAAATTATTGGGGTAGATTTGTTCAAATATAAAACTTGGTATCTGATCAATATTCTAGATTTTTTGAAATTTCACCTTTATATGAATTCACAGAATTAGAAATAATTTTAAAAATGTAAGAGCTATTCGCGAGGTATGGTATTCCAGATGTGGTTAGTAGTCTAGTTCACATGTACGATTTTCCTCAAAATTTTTGTATATTCACCGAAAATTACGATCAAGGTGTCATTCGATTCGGATTGTTATGTAGATAGTTTAAGGAAAGGTTCCGAAAGGAGCCGAAAAAAATTGCAAACGTTATAAACAATATAGTAAAAAAAGTGGGGGTTTAGTTTTTTTTTAATATCTCGAAAACTATTGAAGATTTTCGAAATTTAAAAAAAGATCTAAAAAGATCATTTAATTTACTAAAAAAAAGTTCTGATTCCCGGAACTGTATCTCCAATATTTATAATTTTCACAGAGCCCTGAAAATAGAGCCAAAACCGGGTAGTCTGACTTAAAAAATAAGTAACTTAAAAAATTATTTAAACATATTAAATATGAATATTAAGGAATAATAAAATTCAAGTACTATTGGGATACATAAATAAACAATAATCCGCGGTTAAAAAATTTTTATCCCAATTTTTCCATTATTTATCCATTTGTTAATTAACAATTTTTTCTATATTAAATGTTAACATTTATAATTTTTACAGAGCCCTGAAAATAGAGCCAAAACCGGGTAGTCTGACTTTCACGCGCGGTCCGTCACTCGGACACAGTAACTTAAAAAATTATTCAAACATATTAAATATGAATATTAAGGAATCATAAAATTCAAGTACTATTGGGATACATAAATAAACAATTATCCGCGGTTAAAAATTTTTTTCCCAATTTTTCCATTATTTATCCATTTGTTAATTAACAATTTTTTCTACATTAAATGTTAACAGAAAAACCGCGATTATTATTAAACTAAAACCTTAAGATTTTTTTTACTTTGTGGAGTTATTCTTAATAGGCTAATAAATAGATCACCATTGGAAAAATTCGAAAATTTTGATTTTCCACTTTTTTATTAACTATTGAAAATACGTAAAAATTAAAAATTACAAAAAAGTAATTAATACATTTTTTTTATATCTTGAATGTTTCCATTTTTAAATGTTAAAAGATACATAAAAATATTTTTAAAATTTTTATCACCATTGTTTAAAAAATTGTCAAAAACAAATGCATTGTTTATGAGCTAATCAAAAATTTTTGCGTAATCTATTGGTTGATACAATTTATGATTTATAGAGAAAAAACGGTTTCTTAAAAAAATTTATTTGTTGCTAAAAAGTGCATTTGTTAATTAACAATCTATTGTTGCGATTAAATATTAAAATTAAGAAACCATTTTTTCTCTAAAAATCATAAGTTCTATTGTTCTTTCGGATTATATGAAAAAAAATTCTTGATTAATTTTTTATTTGTTTATTTAATAAACAATTTGTTATAAACAAATTATTTCAACGTATATTTTTTTAAATACTTAATTTTGTTATGAAAATAGCCATATGCTGTTTTTTACGAAACATTTTTTTTTCTATTTTTTAAATAACTTAATATTTTTGTGCCTTGAAATTTTTTTTCATCATTTCTTTTGCTTTTATAATTGAAATAACTTTGGAAATATGGCAGATACGGCAAGAATACTTCAAGTCTTTTTAATTAACCATCAATTAATTAAAACGGTCAAAAAGATTACAAAGAAGTAAATAATTATTTAAAAAATTGTAAGCAATAAAATTAAATTTAAAAAATTTTTAAAAAAAACTGATTACGTTTTTGACTCCTAACTTTATAAGATCCATTTCATTAAATTTCAATAAAGATTTCGTTATAATAGCAAATGTAGAAAATTATAGTTAAACCCTACGTAATTTTGAATAATGATAGATAATATAGAGATAATAAGGTTTGAGAATAGAAGAGTATCAAAAAAAAAATTTTTTTTTATAAATAATAGTCAATAATTAAATAAAAAATAGAGCTAGAGCTTCAATTAAAAGCTTAAATTGTTATTTAATTGATGGTTAATAAAAAAGACTTGAAGTACTGTTGCCGTATCTGCCATATTTCCAAAGTTATTTCAATTATAAAAGCAAAAGAAATGATGAAAAAAAAATTTCAAGGCACAAAAATATTAAGTTATTAAAAAAATAGAAAAAATTTTTTTTTCGTAAAAAACAGCTCATGGCAGTTTTCATAACAAAATTATGTATTTAAAAAAATATACGGAAAAAATAATTTGTTTATAACAAATTGTTTATTAAATAAACAAATAAAAAATTAATCAAGAATTATTTTTATATAATCCGAAAGAACAATAGAATTTATGATTTTTAGAGAAAAAATGGTTTCTTAATTTTAATATTTAGTCGCAAAAATAGATTGTTAATTAACAAAAGCATTTTTTAGCAACAAATAAATTTTTTTAAGAAACCGTTTTTTCTCTAAAAATCATAAATTGTATCAACCAATAGATTACGCAATAAAAAATTTTGATTAGCTCATAAACAATGCATTTGTTTATAAACATTTTTTAAACAATGTTGATAAAAAATAAAAAAAAATATTTTTATGTTTCTTTTAACATTTAAAAATCGAAACATTCAAGATATAAATTTGCTTTAATTTTACTTTTTTGTAATTTTTAATTTTTACGTATTTTCAATAGTTAATAAAAAAGTGGAAAATCAAAATTTTTGAATTTTTCCAACGGTGATCTATTTATTAGCCTATTAAGAATAACTCCACAAAGTAAAAAAAATCTTAAGGTTTTAGTTTAATAATTATCGCGGTTTTTCTGTTAACATTTAATGTAGAAAAAATTGTTAATTAACAAATGGATAAATAATGGAAAAATTGGGAAAAAATTTTTTAACCGCGGATTATTGTTTATTTATGTATCCCAATAGTACTTGAATTTTATTATTCCTTAATATTCATATTTAATATGTTTAAATAATTTTTTAAGTTACTGTGTCCGAGTGACGGGCCGCGCGTGAAAGTCAGACTACCCGGTTTTGCCTCTATTTTCAGGGCTCTGTAAAAATTATAAATATTGGAGATACAGTTCCGGGAGTCCAAACTTTTTTTTAGTAAATTCAATGATCTTTTTAGATCTTTTTTTTAATTTTGAAAATCTTCAAATAGTTTTAGAAATATTCAAAAAAAAACTAAACCCCCTCTTTTTTTTAATGTATTGTTTATAACTTTTGCAATTTTTTTCGGCTCCTTTCGGAACCTGTCCTTAAACTATCTACATAACAATCCGAATCGAATGACACCTTGATCGTAATTTTCTGTGAATATACAAAAATTTTGAGGAAAATCGTACATGTGAACTAGACTATAGATCTGACAATGGGCCTCAGTTCCAGACAGAATTTAAAAAATTTGCAAGTAACTTTAATTTTGTACATACAACGAGTAGCCCTTACTTCCCCCAATCCAAAGGGACTGTTGAAGCTGCGGTGAAAACGGCAAAATCGTTAAAAACGAACGAGGATATTCAACTAGCTTTGCTCGCCTTTGGAGTGTGGATTTAGTCCCTCTGAATTGTTCATGTCTAGAAAAATTAAACCCCTTGCTCTTATATTACCTAGTAAATTATCAGAAGTTGTAGTTACAAAGAGACAATTTACAGATAAAGAGGAAAAGTCAAAAAACAAACATGAGGAATATAGTTCAGGCCGGAAATGGCACATACCGCCGAAATTGGTGGTCCTTAATGAAAGCTCCTCCTAGGTCAGAGCCCCAACCAGAATCAATAGTCAGTTTTGAAGGGGACGGTTATGATAGCCAAGAGCTAGGAAATGATACCATTAGTAGTACTGGTAGTCACCAAATAAAAACCAGCGTGACGGATCCTTCGATTGAAAAGGGCGAAAATGCGTTAATTCCTTCCTCTAGTTCTAGTACTGAAGGCAGTAATAGTGTTAAGACCAAAATAGTTTCTAGAAAACCATTGTGGATCACTGACTATCTTACTAATTAATGTTAAGGCTGTAGTTATTCACCCCATCCTTTAATAAAGAAAGGGAGATATTATGTTAAGTTAAGTTCACATAGGTTAGGTTGAATAGCCACGGCCAGTGGACGTCTGTCAGGGACTGGTCAGTAGCGAGTAAAATAAACTACTTTAGTTTGATTGTACTATTATAAAGTTAAATAAAGTATATTCTAATATTCTGGTGTCTCTAAGACAACAATTTTATACAATATAACGAAGCCAGAAGAATATATAAAAATATAAAATGATTTGCATTTATAATCATGAAAATTGAAATATTAAGCATCCTTAGAATATGATGTTTATCTTAGATTTGCTTCATTTCTTACATTAAATGTAAGAGTTTATAACAAACTTACTGCTGTACATAGTTTTTTTCATATATATATATATATTATTACTTTAAAATAATTGAAATGATACTTCGAAGCTGAATCTCTCTAGTTTATCACATTGTGAGTTTCATTTGGATCATGATAGTTAGGTTAGGTTTTGGTTCTAGTTACACTTTGATCTGTGTCAGTTGGTCGGGAAGCGATGTTAAATTGAATTATGAAAACTATTGTTATGATTATTATTTGTAAAAGATATGTTAATCCTAATTATGCTAATTTGGCACAAAAACTTTTTGGAGAACTTCATGTGGAATACAAATTATTTGATATTTATGTCTATCTATATACATACATATTTATTCGCTTCCCCTTTTTGAAAAACTTCATGTGGAATACAAATTATTTGATATTTATATCTATCTATATACATACATATTTATTCCCTTCCCCTTCTCGCAAAAAATATGTCTATCTATATACATACATATTTATTCCCTTCCCCTTTTTGGAAAACTTCATGTGGAATACAAATTATTTGATATTTATATCTATCTATATACATACATATTTATTCCCTTCCCCTTCTCGCAAAAAATATGTCTATCTATATACATACATATTTATTCCCTTCCCCTTTTTGGAAAACTTCATGTGGAATACAAATTATTTGATATTTATATCTATCTATATACATACATATTTATTCCCTTCCCCTTCTCGCAAAAAATATGTCTATCTATATACATACATATTTATTCCCTTCCCCTTTTTGGAAAACTTCATGTGGAATACAAATTATTTGATATTTATGTCTATCTATATAGGTACATACATATTTATTACCTTCCCCTTCTCGAAAAAATATCATATAATTTGTATTTCACATGAATTTTGAAAAAAATTATGTTGAATATAAAGTATTTAACTATTTTTCAAATAAAATATTTGTCCAAATAGTGGTCATGGTGAAAAAATATTGTTTTTTGGATTCTTCTCTATAAATTCCACAAATTTGTTAGTAAAAAACCTTGTGTAAAGTATTTCCAAGCCGCAACGAGTTACGGAAATGAGAACTGGCAACATTGTTCAATCCACCATCTGATATCTAGACATAATTGTCAAAAATTGTCAAAATTTGAAAAAAAATGGCGGATTTTTAGTACTTTCAATTGCGATTTTCTCTTTCAAAAGTACATGATCCAAGAATTTTTTTCTTTTAAAATGTTCTATAGAAATAGGGCTTTCTAATAAAATAAAAACGGTTCAAAATTCCGAGGGTCGCAAACCTATAATATCTTTAGATAATAAACTTTGAATTGACGAATTTGAAAATCAGTGATGTAGAAGACAGGGTCGCATATTTGCTTGTTGCGATATCAGATTCCAAGACCTACATTTCACGAAAATTCACAATTATGGAAGAAGGATTCTCTGTCAATACTGTGGAGACGTGTAGAAAATACATGTCCTTACTGCAATATCCCGTAAGGATTCCAATCATAAACCTGATTTACTCCCTATCCATGATCAATAAGGCTTCTGCTTCCAGTTTTGAAGGTTTTTGGCTGGCTTGAGCCTAGTGTTCCATACCTTTTGGTCCAACTCTAAGCTCCCAAGCACACCAATGCATCGAAGCCAACACCTTCTAAAGATAAATATGGGTAATGCGAACTGTGACTATTAATTTTTTTATTCCTAATTTCTCCTCAGCTCTTTGACGGATCATCCAACGTAGAAACGCAAGTCCATGAGTGAATTGTGATAATGGAGACCTTTTTTTCAATTTGTGAGTTGTGAAGGAATATCACCACGATGCTATAACTACAGAGTGATAATTACCAACAATATCGATTACTCTTCCATATAATATTCATAAAACTATGAAAGGATATATGTGGATCAAAAAACTTGATTGCACTAGTTCTTGTGGATATTCATAAATATCCTCCATCCGTCTCTGATAAATAATGTGGTGCTAGGCACAAGAATTGGTTATTTTAATAATTAACTGTTATACTTACTGGTGTAAAGATTCCCTGGAACATATTTTTTAGGATTGTCGTTAATTTTGATTTCGTATCCATTGTCTCCTTGCGTTTTGATTTTCTTAGAATGATAATAACTTGGAGTTCTGCCACAGGAATGGGCAAAACCCAGTAAACAGAAGAGCCCTATTAATAACCTCATGTCGAATGATTTACCCAGACTAATAACATTTTTAGTTTTCTTAACGTTTTGAGTTTGCTTTATCGGAATGGCAGATAACCTTGGGGTCAATACCAATCAAACAAGACAAAACCGTATTTATAAGTAAATAATGTTCTTAATCGATTTCCACATTAATAAAAAGTTTTTTCCTTATTATAGAATTATTTTTTTCGCCATGACTTTGTTCTACTTAAAATATAATAATTGTGACGACAGTATTTTAAATATAACTGAGATTAATTGTTTTTGACAGCCAATATGTAAAAACTCCATAAGGAAGCAAAATATGTGCCAGATTTTATCATATTAGTAAATGAAACTGCTAAACAGCAATGAACAGATGTGTCACTATGACCCTATAAGTGATTAAGTGATTCAAATATATTCTTTGGAAGCTTTTTGAGAGTAGTTTCAACACCGGAATACACAAATTTAAAATCACTAATTTTTCACAATTACGGGTTTCTAACGGCAGAAAGTCGAGAGCAGATTGACGAACCTCTGTCCTATCAATTGTTCACCAATTTATATCCAAATTCCTACCTACACTTTTCAACCTTAGTCGTGGTAAAGGAATTAAACGCAAAATTTATCTACTTACAACAAAAAATTTTACATATACCGGACGGCTTCGGTTTTAATTAAAATAGTGTATATACCGCGCGTCCCTTCAGTTGGAAAATTTAAATATCGGAAATGAATAAATCGTATATGGTAGAATTTGGATTTGCGTACCTCGGACTTATACTAAAATATATTATAACGGTAATAACGAAAAAAAATCAATGCGGTAATAGAAAGGGTCGGAAAGTAAGTAACGAGTTATATACAACCTAGTGGTAAAATAAAATACATTACGGAGAAAATAAAAATTAACTTGCCCTAAAAATAACTCGATACAGTATGCGCCTTTGGTCTAAATTCATCTTTATGGAGAACGCATCAGTACTCAAGTAAAGACTCAGATAAACAATACAGATACATCGAAGAATCGTCAAAGAAGAAGTAAGTCTCGTAACCAGACATAGTTTTCTAGAAGCACACCTGAGAAAAATGGGGATCTACAACGAAAACCTCCTTAATCTTGCTTATTCCGTGTTTTCGTTCGATTTTATAAGTTCCAGTATTGATATTACAGTTTGTGATGCTCTGTATTTAATGGCTATTTGTTAACGTGATAGTGACTTCAGGAAGGTGAAAATTAATTGTTTATTTTAAAACGGCGCAGTCAGTAGGATATATTGCTAGGAATATGTCATTGTGGCTTCCGAGTGGTGGATTCAATTGAGAAATTACACCAAGACACTATTGCCTCAATTCATGGTTATAAAACGATCTGTATATATTCAATATTTTATTGTTATATCTATTTTGATTTGGCAATTTTTGCATTACGAATTTTGTATGTTATACTCAATAAAATCATAGTATATGATTGGAAATACAAAATATAACTTGCCATTAAAATCTAAATTATATAAAACAGTAGCTCGATAGATTATTGCCAATCATTATCCGACAGGAACGTCCTTTTGTTGAATAATATTTAGCTCCAAACTTGATTCATTTTTAATGAATAAAGAACTAGTTTTGATGGGAATGACAACAGGTTACAATGAAGAGTTAATAATTAAATTTCTAATAAATAATACCGAAGTTGATTTCAAGCGTTAATTCTGACTGGATAGTTGGATAGCGATAGAAAAAAATTTTATATTTCAGTGCTATAAATATAAAATCTATAAAAAAATAAAACTCGACTTAAGTATCTCGAAAATATTACATTTAACATATAAACGTATTGAGGAATATCCTGAAGTTTGAAAAAAATTGCTAACTAATAATATAGAGTTTTAGTTGAAATTTTGGAATAGAGTTAGATTAGATTAGATTTGATGAGGTGGCTAATCGGCCTATTCCACTGCGACCTTTTCAGATCTATTGTGTTCCTCTAAATCGAGATTACATTCTCCAGCCCGACTCTTTTTAAGTAGCCAATCAGCCTAAAGACTGAATCTTTCATATAGTTTCTTGCCGGTGGATTCTCATCGCCTAGTACAAGAAACCGCACACTAGCCAGGCAATCGCACTGGCATAGGATGTGCTCTGCAGTTTCCTCCTCTAGGTGACAGAATCTGCACATAGCTTCGTCTGTCAACCCCATTAGCTCTGCGTGCCTGTTAAGCTTACAGTGCCCCGTCAACACACCCACTACGGCTTTGACAGTTTGACAGTCTGCCGTAAAAGTTGGCGAATGTCCTCTAATGAACTGTTTCGCCTGTCTCTATCCTGATGAGGTTACCCACCATTCTAGAGATTTCTGTGCCACCCACTTCCTTTGCGCAGGAGGTTTCCGTTCCAATGAATGGCATTGATGAGCCTTGTCTGGCCGTTTCATCCGCCAATTCTCTGCCCCTATGACCCTCGTGACCTGGTACCCAGGCTACCATGACATTGCAATGGTCTCCAAGTGGTCTTTGGTCGTTTGGAGCCTTTGGTCGAGTTTATTTTCGTCTCGGCCTCCGCAGGCTTTGGCAGTATTTCCTTTGCCCTTTCCACAAATTTGATGAAGTTGGCTTTGATTATGGCTCTTTTAGCCTGAAAGAAAGATTCACCAATCTGCTTACTTTGGCTTTGGAGACTCCGGATAGCTTTGCAGCCCTGATTTCCTCGTCTGTCATAAGATCTACGTCTTCCAACGCATTTACTCTGACATACTTGCCTTGTTTTGTTTCTTGCCTTTCAGCTTGGGATGTATCTTTCGAATTCCCGGGCCTTGCAGCATCTAGGTTTTCTTCAGATGTTCCCTGTCCTATGGCTTTAGGAACCTTATTTATATGTTTAGCCTTTTTGTGTCCTGGCCTTTTGGCTTTGGGCACACTTTGGCCTTTTTTATTGTTACTACTGAGTTCCATATAGATTCCACGAGTAGCTAGGGAATAAACGGTCCACTCCCACGGAGGTGAGGTCTAAATACGGTGGGGTGCGACCTGGTGCCCCAAAGGAACCGTTCACAACACTGTCACCCTGTGACACTCAGCCCTGGTCCCGGTTTCTCACGACTTGAGTTAAGGGGATGTTTATCGACCTCCCGGTCTGAGCTGTCCTTAGTTCCACATATCCCTCCCCATTCCGTGAGGCTCTGGGAGGAACAGCTACTTGCCCCCCCCCCCCCCCCCACCAACGTCGAGGTCCCACAGCTCCTTGGGGGAGTGGAATAGAGTTAGAAAAAATAAATCTCTTCGTGAAATGCTAGTGATTTATTTAACATAATAACTAATAATCGGTGACAATAATAATTTTTTTAAATATTCCATAAAAAGCGTTCAACTATAGATTATCCATTTTTGGTACAATTCCAGACAACCATCTTACCTACCTAATATTGTTATGTACGAATATGTAACTTTCAAGACCTATAAAATAATATAAATCAAAATTATGTCACTTAACATTTTTTTATAATTCACCGCCACAAACATTGCTCTATCCATGATTCCAAAAGCACCAGCACATAGTACTTGGCATGTTTGACATTTATGAAGAACCATCAAAATATCCTTTTTTAATTTTTCCTCACAAACATACCATGGTGAGTCATAAATTGCTACGGCCAGCTCTGAAGTCTAAAATGGATATTCGTTAGTTCCACAACAATATTTCGAAAAATCTTATAATTTTGCCTAGAAATAATATAACTTATACTGTTTACCTCGTCCTTTAGACGTTGACCACTAATGCAGTCCGCTAACAGTCCAAAAAACCACCCTATACATACCATAATAGTAGACACAGACTTTGCCTATAATAAAAATATACAGAGTGTGGTTTAAGTATGAAACGCCTCAATTTTCTCGGAAACGGATAGCACGATTTTCATATATTTTAGTGTGCAAAGATCTTGTGATATGGTCGATATTATGGTGGTATTTACATTGTTGTCAGATCTTTCCTTTTTACGGAATAATAATGAACTTTGTTATTTCAAATGGATCACCCTTTCTGCCTTTTGAAATACTGAATATTTTTCATGTAAAGTACTTTACATTATCTTCGCCGAAGTTAAAACAATACATTTAGATGGCTTTGATTGACTAAACTCGTTTAATTTGAATAATCTTCAATAATTTAAATCCTAATAGATATATCATAACAAGGTATTCTCTCAGTAAACTAGTAAAAACTTTAACGAAACTGGTGCAGAAAAGGATTTATCCAAATAATGGCGCAGAAAACCTACAGCAACTGAAGACAAATCTTTAAATGTTTGTTTCATATTAGAGGATGTCCATATATTAGTAGTAGAAAAATTAGGAATTCTAGAAAACACAGTAAAGGTGATTACAGCAGATGCTCAAAATGTTCACCGTTTACTTCAATACAACAAGTCAACTTTTCAATACATTTTGCAACACCCCTGACTGCTCAATTCGGTAATAATATCTTTCAATTCCTGGATAGTGGCAGGTTTTGTTTTATAAACGATGTTTTTAAGTGACCCCACAGAAATAGTCTAAAGGATTCATGTCGGGTGATCGCGGGGACCATTCGATAAAACCACGCCTTCTGGGAAACACATTAGTTAGGTATTGCCTCACCACACGCACATAGTGAGGTAGAGCACCATCTTGTTGCAGCCAAATATTGACTTGGAAATAACCGATTCAACTCAGAGATAATACTATTTTACAATAAATCTAAATAGGCCGGACCATTTAGGTAAGTTTCCCTCAATGAAAAAGGGACCAATTATTTCGTTGCCTATTATTCCAGCCCTTACATTCAGTTTTTGTGGATATTGGGTGTCGGATTCACGCATCCAACGAGGATTGTTACGTGACCAGTATCAACAATTATGCCGATTTACGTTTCCATTAATAAAAAAGTGGCCTGCGCCCTGATTTGGATAAATCTTTTACTGAACTAGTTTCGGTAGACTTTTTTACTAATTTACTGACAGTAGATTTTATTATGGGATTTCGGTTAGGATATAAATTATTAACGATATTACACGTTTCTTGTTGACTTGCATATCACCATATCCTAATATCATTAAAATCTCAATTCGTTCTTTTTAAGATCCATGTGACTGAATCAACACCAACAATACTAATTTATTGAAACAACAAAGCTGTTTTTGTAGCAGTCATATCCATCTAAATGTATTATTTTAACTTCGGCGGATATAATGTAAATGTAGCTATAACTCCGAAATTATGGGAACTTTACATGAAAAATAATCAGTAGTAGTCCAGTAAATGAAGGATGAAAAGTAGGTAAAGTGTACAAAAATCCTGCCGGTCCATGAATTTTCCGTGAAAGGTAGGGTTTGACTAGTAATTGAACATTCAGAAATTTCACACACTACATCGCCATTTTGGGGGGTATTCCCGGCCCCAAAGTTCCAGAAATTGGTTTTCCGCCAATATCTTCTAAATTATGGCATTTAGAGAATTTTTATATAAGGGAAAAATTAAGAGTAGTTCATTATCAACAAAAATGGTCCTTATGATGTTTTTCGCAACATTATTATTTTTCGCAAAAACCGATGTTGAAAAATCCATAATTTTGAGGTCCAGAAAAAATGGCTGTTTCTTGCGAAATTGTGGATCGAGGAGGTCGAAAATACAGTAATACCACCTTGGAAGACAATTCGATAATGTACAAACTTTTAGACAGTGATTTTTCGCGAAATATTCCCAACCTCGAAAAACAGAAAAATTTGGAAACGAAAAATCAAGGGGCAAGAAAGATGGCCAATAAAAATTTCTCAGATCAATAAAGACCTTTAAAGCACCTGTAATAAAAAAAATTGAGAGTAAATGTCTATTATTAAGAAAAATATGAGTAATTTCCCGACACTCAAAAAAAGAGTTATAACAAAATCTTTGACCCATTTTATAAATATGGTGGAAATATAAAAATGGGCCTTGAAACATTGGATACGAAAGCTGTGGGTTTTTCTTTTAATCTGAATCTTGAATCGTAAAAAAATATGCATTTTTACCCGAGATATTGAATAATTTGTTCGCCCGGTCATGAGTGAGTGCAAAGAACCCGCTCTTTCGACTCCGGAGCGGGAGCTCAACATAAGGATCCTGCTTGAGGGCCATTATCTGGAAAACTATCGAGTTTTCGGCAAAAATCATAAGAACCATTTTTGTAGATAATGACCTGATCTTCATTTTTCCTTAACATAAAAATTCTCTAAATGCCATATTTTAGGACATATTGGCGGGAAACCAATTTTTGAAAATTTGGGGCTGGGAATACCCCCCAAAATGACGATTAGGTATGTGAAATTTCTGGATTTTCAATTACTAGTCAAACCCTACCCTTCACGGAAAATTCATGGACCGACAGGTATAATCACTTCTGGGACCCTTTATTTACTGGACTATGAGTTCTTAAGGATTTCGAAAGGCATAAAACAAACAGGTTGATCCATTTGATACAACAAAGCTCATTATTATTCCAAAAAAAGGAAAGATCTGACAATGTAAATACAACCATAAGATCGGCCATATCACAAGATCCTTGCACGCCAAAATCAACAAAAATCGTGAGATCCGTTTCCGAGATGATTGAGGCGTTCAATACTAAAAACTCACTGTATAAAATAAATTATTATTTCATAATTTATCATTACACTAGACTTACATGTAAAAACGTATATGTTCCTATCCCCATTATTATTGATGCTACAACCATATGTGTGAACATAAATATACTAAAGGCTTCATTTAGTCTGTCCACCAGACTGAAAATATAAACACATAAGTGATAAAGATAATTTTAATCTTTTACTGATTTTATGCATCACTAGAGAAATTCGATACAAACCACTTGTTTTTATGTGGATCGTAGGCCGCAATTACACTTCCACGTCTGAAATGTCAAGTAGCAAGCGAGAGGCGACTGCACTTATGTTTGTTTTTCCTGGTTTTTAATTCTGCCGTTGTAACATGTCTTTCGACCTGTTTCGACTTTTCTAGAATTTATATCGCAAATCCTTATTTAATTTCCGCTATACGTCTCATTCGCCACTTCCAACTTCCCAACCCTTAGGTTAGATTAGGTTTGTGGTGAGTGGGACTGAATGATCAAGGCATATGGACGAAGGGTTTTGCGGACGACATAGTGATTGTCACCAATGGGAAATTCCCGGAGGTGGTTATGAATGTCCTACAGGAAGCACTGCGAATTGTGGAGGAATGGTGCCTTACAGAGGACCTTTCAGTTAATCCAAAAAAAACCAAACTAGTTGCTTTTACGAATAGAAGAGTTCTCCCGCAGGGTAGAGTACTGTTGTTCGGAGAAGAACTAGAAATATCCAAAAAAGTTAAATATCTGGGAGTGACCCTTGATTCCAAAGTGAATTGGAAGGCACACCTGGAAAAAATTACTACCAGGGCGACTAGGCTTTTCTGGCAATGTAGAAAAGTTATGGGCAAATCCTGGGGAATACGACCTGAGGTGGTTAACTGGCTCTACACAATTGTGATCAGGCCAACGATCACCTATGGAACAATAGTCTGGTGGAGGAGGACAGAAGTGTCCTCTGCAGTTAATATGTTAACTGCAAACCAAAGACAAGCTCTTCTTGGTATTACCGGGGCAATGAACAGCACGGGGACGGCATCAATGGAAGCCCTTATTGGACTTCCTCCATTGCGGAGGCAATGATGGCAATTCTTAGGCTGGAATCGGGAGATTTATGGTTCCCGAACAATGTTCGAGAAGGACACACTGATACAACTGCGACATTACTAGATGAACCCATATTCCACATGAGTTTTGATAGCATGACACTAGAGAATATATTCACTGGTTCACCGATGGCTCCAAAACAAATCATGGCACTGGGGCTGGTACAAAAGGACCTAGAAAGAGAATGTTCTTTAGCCTTGGTCGATATACAACTGTGTTTCAAGCAGAGACGATTGCCGCTATAGCCTGTATTGATGAAAACATCAGAAGAGGATATACCGGACAAAAAATTGAAATAT
Organism: Lochmaea crataegi; assembly: GCA_947563755.1. NCBI lineage: Eukaryota > Metazoa > Arthropoda > Insecta > Coleoptera > Chrysomelidae > Lochmaea > Lochmaea crataegi. The sequence goes on along the minus strand of OX387422.1, from coordinate 122,141,151 downwards.
TCACTGACAGCCAGGCTCTGCATAAGGCTTCCAGTAATCCAACAACTCAGTCTAGACTGGTGAAAAACTGCAAAGAATCCCTCAACAGGCTGGCAAGAGACAACAAAGTGTCTCTAATATGGGTGCCGGCAAATGAGGGGATTGCAGGTAATGAAATGGCGGACCAGTTAGCTAAAGAAGGCTCTAAAGGAGACTTCATAGGTCTGGAACCGTTTTGTGGAATCACAAAAGATTACATAAGAGGGGAAATCGGGAACTGGCTAGATAAGGAACACCAATTCAAATGGAGGGTGGCACAAGGGCACCTTCTTACAAAGAGTTTACTGAACAAGGTAGACAAGGAACTCTCAACCAGGCTACTGAAACTGGGTAAGAGACATTTAAAGACAGTTACCGACCTGGTGACTGGACACTGCACCTTGAGGAAACATCTGTACAATATGGGCAAAGTTAGTGAACCTATGTGCAGAAAATGTGAACTTGATGATGAAACACCTACCCACATACTCTGCTTCTGCGAGGTCTTACAAGAACTTAGACGGAAGCACTTTGGAGAGGAATTAATACAACCATCACAACTACTGAAAATCCCTCTAGTCAAACTAGTGGCCTTTATAGAAGACACGAAGCTTCTGGAAAGGAAGTAGATAACATGGGAAATGGTAAAAAGATTCAGTTCAAGTGCCTAGGCTGATGAGCACAACCCAAATATATGAATGAATGAATGAAGGCCCTCCACTGCGACTCGTCGAAGAGGCTATTGTCGCTCATACCTATTCAGATTTCCCCAAACAAATTCAGCTTCTTAACAAAGCCGATTTGTATGTTTGGTGAATGATATTTCAGGTACGAGTGCGAGAGAAAGACCCTGCCCAAATTATATGCTCTACTCTTTCATCATCTTCCTGAAAAAGACGACAAGACGAATCTTCCGACAGTCCAAGTCTTATCATATGATGATTCAGATGACAGCGGCCTGTTAAAAGGCCTATTAGACAACGGAGGTCATACCTGCTCTAGTCTAACATTCTTCGAAGGATGTATAAAAGCCTCTGAATAAACCAATCCTGTTATATTATGCCAGAAGTCTAAAGCTCTTCTTGCTATCCAGGTATTTAGTTTTGTTTGGCAAAGCTTATCGCGATGCCAATTGAAGGTTCTGGTTCGATAAAAACGCGGCACCCTCCCTTGCAAGAGAGTTCGCCTTCTCATTGCCATCCATGCCAGAATGGCCAGGGATCCAGACCAGAGTTCTCCTATTGAAGAGAGTCTTTTTTGGCAGTCTAAAACCAGTTTCGACGTTACACGGTAAGAGTTAAGTGCTTTCAAAGACACTTGGCTGTCCGTGAAAATATTTATTGATTTATGTGTGAGATTGGTTTGCTCCAATCTCTCCACACATGAAGCAATGGCGTAAATTTCCGCCTGAAATACCGTTGCATAGGATCCTAGAGAGGTTGAAATTTCTGTCCTAGGTATGCGCCCGTATACACCTGCACCAGAGCCTGAGGGTGTTTTTGATCCATATGTGTACCAACAGCTGTCTGTTCTTAATAAATCATCCTTACGGAGGACCCATTCGTCTCTATTTGGAATCAGGACGATATAAGGCAGGTCGTAGTTTACTGTTGGAGGCATTATGTCAGAGGTCATTCCCAGAATACTGTGACTTTCAGTGTCCACTAGCATTCTGATTTGCTCTGTATAAGCCTGTTTTGTGCATTTAGAATTATGCGCAATTCTATATGTTGTCCATCTAGACTCCCTTTCCAGAAGTATATGGAGAGGAGGTGAGTCTAGAGGGATTTCCATGGCTGTGAACGGTGTGGTACTGTTGGCACCAGTAATTGCCAGACAAGCCTGTCTCTGTTTGCCAGAGAGCTTTACTTGGGCCGTTCGCTGTAAAGCTTTTGACCACCAAGCAATAGCTCCATATGTGATCATTGGTCTAACATATATCCAATGGATTTGTTTGGGTCCCAAGCCCCAAGATTTTCAACAGATCTTGCGACATGGCCACAAGGATAGTCTGGTCTTATGGATAACTTTATCCAAGTGAGCGTTCCATGTAAGTTTTGTATCTAGCATAATCACCAAATATTTTACTTCCGCTGCAAATGGAATAACCTCACCTTTGTAGGAAAGTGGTGGAAGATCCTCCAATTTCCTTTTCCTAGTGAAGGGGACTATTAGAGTTTTAACAGACATCTGTTCCCTCTGACACCAACTGTGGACATAGTCCAACGTCTTTTGGAGGATATTATATGCTACCCTTCCTGACTTGGTCCTTGCCAGGATGACAAGGTCATCTGCATACGCTTGTAGTTCTACCCCTCTTTTTTCGAGAGCGCTAAGCAAGTCATCAAGAGTGGCCACAGTAGGGGAGATAGTACTCCGCCTTGTGGGCAGCCCCTGGAAACCTTAAAGCTAATGGCCTCATCCTAAAGAGAAGTAGTGGCTGTTCTATTAGTGAGCATGGCATATATCCAGCCGGTAATGGTTGGTTTAATGCCCTTTTCAGCCAAATCTGAACCAATGGAGGTCGGTAGTACATTGTCGAATGCTCCTTCGATGTTAAGAAATATGGACATCGCAATCTCCTTGTTGTTAAGGGATTGTGTGATTTTCTCAACAAGGTTGTGTAACGCTAAATCTGTTGATTTGCCAATTTGATAAGCGTATTGGTAGGTGTCCAGGGGGAAGTTATATAAAGCTACCCGCCTGATGTAGCAATCTAGTACTCTTGCCCATTCAATTGCCGGTGCTGTGATAACTTCCATGGCGACCTCCCAAACTACCAGGAACGTGATTTATAATTAAAAGCTTTAACGTTTCTTCTCTAGAGGTCGTGAAAGTGCCATCAGGTCGCTTTAACGACCCTATCTCGGCAATCGACTCTTTAGAGAGAATCTTGTGAATTCTAATACTGCGAGGTGTATCAGAAATACTCTCACAGAACTTCTTCCAAGACTCCCGCTTCGCCTTTCTAATTTGTTTGTTGTAATTTGTTAGAGCACTTCTATAAGGCACCTAATTGCCTGACTCTTTAGCTCGGTTAACTTCTTTTACCCTTACCACAGCAATTTATTGAAAAAGATAATCATAAAAACCGAGATAGTTAAATATTAGGTCTTCTCTATAAGACAGTCGGTAACGAAAGAGAAGCGTTCTACGTTACGTCGCAAAATTGAGGCGGCTGTTGACAGATAACAATTGTCTTATGGTCAAGGCCATCTAATGCCATATTAAAAAAAAGTTGTAGACATTGTATCTCCTTGCCTCACACCACTGTTAAATTCAAATTACTTTGTTTGCCCTTTTTCTGTCAATACACTTGCTGCCGATCGTTCCATCGTCATACTTATTAGTCTTCTCATTTTACTCGGAACCCCGATGTTTTTCAAATCTTCTTTAACTGTCTGTCTGTTTATACCATGGAAAGCCTGTTTAAAGTCTATAAATAGTATATTCAGATCAATGTTGGATTCATAACTTTTTTCAATAATTTGTGTCATTATGTGAATTGGGTCGACTTTCTTTTCCTAAATCCATATTGATAATCACCTATTTCTCCTTCTATCTTGTCTCTTAGTATTTCGTTTAAAATAGTTGTGAAAATTTTATAGGCCGAGTTTAATAGTGTTATTCCTCTGTAGTTGGAACATTCAAGCGGGTCCTCTTTCTCATGGATCTGTATAAGTACTCCTGTTTTCCATTCTGCTGGCATCTTTTCTTTTTTCAATATTTCGTTCACTAATTTAAAATTTCCTTGAGCATGGTTCCTCCTTTTTCATTAATTTCCCATTAATTTCATCGACTCCTGTCGCTTTATTATTTTTTAACTTTTCTATTGCTTCGTTAAATTCATCATATCGTGGCTCATCATCTTCATCTTCCTCCTCTAGCTCTATGTCTCCTCTATTCTCAATGTTCTGCGGTCAGTAGGTTTTTAAAATGACTCTCCCATTTTTCCAGTTCTATTTTTGCTACATTGGTTGTTTTTCTTTTACTTTTTATATTTGTAAGTAACTTAGAATTGTCTTTGTTATTTAGCTCAATTTCTTCCATTTTTTGTATTATCTATTGATTTTTTTCCGTTTTATTATCTTTACTGCCTCCTTCCTTAATTCTTTGTATATTTCATAATCTTGTTATGTCCCTGATCCTATCCATCGTTGTCTGGCTTTTGTTTTACGATTACTTATATTTCCACAATTTTCGTCAAACCAGTCATTTCTCCTCGTATTTTCTCGTTGGCCAACCGTTTTTTCTGCTGCATTTTTAATACTGTTTTTTATACATTCCCAATTTTCTTCTATATTCTTTCCTTCTTGTATTCCTCTAATTCCTTCGTTCAATTCCGCTTCATATTTTCTCCTAATCTTTCAGTTATTTTAGATTCCACCTCTTCCTACCTCTTCTTTTCTTGTTATATTTTATTTCTAGATTTAGTTTCGTTAAAACCAAGAAGAGGTCAGTGTCGGCATCTGCTGCTCTATATGATCTGACGTCTTTTATAATATTTATTCTTTTTTTGTAGATTAGTACGTGATCTATTTGGTTTCCCGTGTTTCTTCCAGGTATCGTCCATGTAATGATGAAATAAAACAATTTAATTTGTTTAAATCTTCATTTTTATTTTGAACTAACGTTCAAATTAAAATTAGTGACGCGTTTCGCTACACAGTAGCTTTTTCAAACTAGTGAAGATACAATGAAATACTTTTAATTTATATAGTGCCTTAATACGGAATTCTAAGATATTGACAAAAGTATTATAATATATTTAAATGGGGATAAGTACAAAAAGTGTCTAAATACGGAATTCTAAGAATGTTACAAAGGCATTGAAAAAGAATACCTGGTAAATTTATCCACAACCATCACAGCTTCTAGGTAAAAAGGTTTAATAAGGGGGAATGATTAATATCTATTTGGTCGTTAAGCAGATTACCTGAATATTTGTTTTTGTTAATCTCGAGGGCTTCTATTATGCTCCCTTATTAAACCTTTTCACCTAGAAGATGTGATGGTTGTGGATAAATTTTCCAGGTACTCTTTTTCAATACCTTTGTAACATTCTTAGAATTCCGTATTTAGACACTTTTTGTACTTATCCCTATTTAAATATATTATAATACTTTTGTCAATATCTTAGAATTCCGTATTAAGGCACTATATAAATTAAAAGTTTTTCATTGTATCTTCACTAGTTTGAAAAAGCTACTGTGTAGCGAAACGCGTCACTAATTTTAATTTGAACGTTAGTTCAAAATAAAAATGAAGATTTAAACAAATTAAATTGTTTTATTTCATCATTAGTATGGATCTTCATCAAGTAAAAGCCTCATCTATTCAATTATCCATGTAATTTTGTGTTCTTTATTATGTTTGTGTCTTGTACTTACAATGTACGTATTTTGTTCTGCTGCTAGGTTGCATAACCTTATACCATTGTCATTTGTGATTTCATGGATTGTATGCTTCCCTGCCACACCACTCACGAATTCTTCCTTCCCTATTTGAGGTGTAAGAGTAAGAAGTGTATCGTCCCTAGGAATTTTTTCACATACTTCCTCTAGTTTTTCATGAAACTCTTGCTTTTCTTCTTCGCCTGCTTCTTCAGTTGGGGCATATGTATTTACTAAAGAAACATTTGCCTTATCTCCTTTTATTCTAATATAAGAAATTCTTCCTCCGAGGCTTCTAAATTCTATCAACTCGTTTCTGATCATCTTGTCTATCATAAATCCCGTTCCTCTATGTCCTTGGTTTTGTTCTCCTCCATACAGAAATGAATAGTCCTTTTTGTCGATCCTACCTTCTTCTTTCCATCTTATTTCTTGTAATGCCAGGATTTTTATTTTGTATTTCTTCATTTCTTTTGCAATAAGTTCCATTTTTCCTGGTTTGAGCTTCGTTTTAATATTCCATGTTCCTATTTTAGTGCCTTTTAGTTTTTTGCTTTGCTTAAGTATTTCATTTTTTTTGCTTCCCGCTGTTAATTTCAATATTATAGGTCTTTCTACTCCATCTCTATGTTATTGTAACGTTTATTCTAATTTATATTTACAATTAATTTATATTTACAGATTTATATGTAATTCAGTCCTTATTTAATAATTTATGTCATACACTAAATACACTAATTATAATTTATATGAGAGTCACTTAATAAACACTTTATCGATGCGCGATTACTTTCCTTCGGTATCAACACTGACTGATTGACTAATTGCCTGCGGCGGTGCTTGTGGCCTATTTATACTCACGCGCCGTAATTCTAGAAATCTTTCGGCGTTCTGTTGGGTTCACTGGATATTCTCGATGTTTCGTATTCTGGATGCTTCTCGAAGTTTGGGCGGAGGAGCCATAGTCGTCTCATACGGGGATTTCACTGGGGGCACTAAGTGAGAATATTATTGCAGTAGCTCGCGTAACATTATGTTTCCCCATTCTTCTGATTTCGTCAATATCTGATTCTGGATTGATTTTTATTCCAATTGCCTCCATAACTTTAGCTACCTTTTCGATTGTTTCTTCGGTATTTTCCATGGCTTTGTCCTCTATGCCTTTCAGTACCAGGTTTTTTTCCGCATTTCACTTTCCAGAGCTGCAATTTTTTCATCTTGTTTTCTTATTTATCTTTTCAGTTTTTCATTTACTAATTTGACTTCTTTCAATTCATTTATTACAATTCCCAATTTCTCATCAATAAATTTTATATTGTTGCCTATATCTTTAAACATATTTTGAATTTTTTCCATATCTGTAATTATATCGTTCATAATCCGCGGTAAACAGCTAGAGATATCCCATCTCAACGGTTCAGAGGATTCTAGCTGCTATGTATTATAATCACTTAAGTTTAGAATTTCTTCACGATTTGGCAACACTGTAGGATATTTTCGTTCTTATCTGTTAACCTCAGCTGATTAGATATTAATTTAATCACTTTCACTTCAAATCTGTTTTTTTCACAAAGCAATTCAAACACTTTAATATACCTGTGGGTACACTCAAAGTATATTATTTGACAATGCGAAACTCTTATTTTCGAAATTGTTGCACACGAAAAATAAAGTTCTGTTTACCGTTTTACTGCCACGTTGCCACCCTTATGTCTGAATACTCCATCTAAATGCCTTTCTAATGATGTGTCGCATATGGTATATTCCCTATTTAAAAAAAGGGGTTGGTGAAGTGGAAGGGAGGAGGTTGACAAATGACAGATGCCTGTATCGTAAAAATGTGTCCCACTTAGAACAAAAATCGACGTGTTTCCTAATTTCCTTAAAATCTAAGGAATACTGCAAAATATCGGGGTGGACTGTTTTCTATGGCCAACTCTATGATTGTATTAGAATGCAAATTATCAAAAATCTGCAGAATTTTGATGATTTTATTGCCTTATTGAATACTGCTTCTTTGGTGGATATTAAACAAATTTCAAGTTATTTCATTGGTGTACTCAAAATTCGTTCATTTATTATAAACGAATAGCTTGGTGTACGTATTTTTTTCTTTTTTTGTTTATTTTTATTGTAACTTTGCCGCATGTATTATGTATTTATTTAAAGACAATGTACCGGAATTCTTGCTATAATGATTTGTATCAATTAGAAGCAATAAAGATATTATTATTACTATAGTGGAATTAATATTCAGATGGATAGCATTGCTACATCTCTTTAACACTGCAATCTTAATGTGAATTCGACTATAGTAATGTGAAAATAATATTGTGAACAAAAAATCATGGATTTCAATGATAATTATAAGATGTAATTTTGTTCTTAAATGTAACTACGTTTAAGTCTAACCTAATTAGAGCATTGTGGTATCTAATAGCGAAGTTGAACTGTTTTCTTCTTATAACAGGATCTTTTTGAGACAAAGCTTTTGACATTACATATTTTACATCTCTAATTCTGACTATTACATGCTGTACAGTTTCAAACACCAACCAAGCCATCAATCCAATTAGCATATAAATATAATGTCCCTGTAAATAAATAATATCAAAGTTTGAATTTTAATGTTGTCGAAAAATTATAGTCTGCACTTTCTAAATAAGTAATACTCACTCCAATAATTTCAATTATCAAATAGATCTCCCAAACGGGAGAATAATCCACGTCAAAAGGCATCCACGCGTTTGTAACCAGCCCACAAACCTCCGTCATATTAAATCTTGCATTGTCTTGTCGGCAACTTCCTTTTGTAATTATATTCGAAGCAAAAACTACCGTGCATACTACAGTTTCCAAGTAAACATAATGTATTTTGGCGTATTTATTAAAATTATTGTTATTAAGATCAAAATCCTTAGGTTTCCCAAATGTCTCAAAGTCTGATAAGAAAATATACATCTCAGCGGAGTGTTTTAATCTTATAATGAATGCCCAAACAGCTACGTACGATGTTAAAGATGACACAATGTAGGTTAAATCAGTTTCAATGCGGTTATTTTCTCCGACTAAAACAATTATTTAGTAAAACTTTAACCTATTGGGGGCTCTTAAGCAGTGGCGGCTCCTCGAAGGAGGCTCAGTCTCCTCACCAATTTATCCAGCAAATAGCACCAGAAATATTTGAAAATTCTTCATTTTATTTCCTGTTTATCTAATACTTTTTAAATATTACAGTTAATTCCCCTTTTCAGTAGTTATTTTTAAATCTGACAACAGTTCCCGGAGGCTAGATTCTCCAAACATAAAACAGGTGCTGCTCAGTGCTCAACACAGTTGCCGTTTTTTCGACCAGTCCAATTGCTTAATACCGTAAAAAATAGATAAAATGGCAACACTCTCAGGAGGCTTGCCTATGCGGTCGTGTTGATACACGAACTACGGAATAGGAGTAATACGCTGCTGTTCGTTTAAAATCTTATTTAGAAAATGAAGAATTTTTGTTTTTTCTTGATACTTTTAAATTAATATTTGAACAAACTGATCTCATTTTTCAAATTTTACAACATACATTCACTGATATAATTTATTCAAGAGATCGTTTGAAACATCTCATTGATAAAATTTCAACTTTCCGTAATACAGAATTTCATTATAAATTTTATTTGAAAAATTTTCAACTGATGAGGCTCCTCCCGCGAAAAGGAGGAAAACATATAATTTGGTAGACAAGAAACTACATTATAAACAACTTTTTTATGAAATTTTAGATACTATTAAAGGTCAAATTGAGATTCGATTTTCCGATTTACATGAATTAAAGTTTTTCGACTTGACGAATAAAAGCTTACCTATTTGAATATTTTTCAAAAGAGTTTCCCAATACACTTTTAGAGAACTTAGTTCTAAAATATAAATTTTTTGATAAAATAACACTGCACAATGAATTATATAATATATAAACAAAGCTCAGAAAACAAAATATGAAAAATTCAAAAAAAAAGAAAAATATTAAAAATCCAAAAAAAACAAAAAACCAACAAAAAAAATAGTTTGGCAAGAGAAACTATAACTCCACGTTGGTTCTTGCTGGGCAACAATTAATTTTGTCACTGAAGTAGCTGGTACGGTCGCTGCGCAAAGGTTAAATTAATTGGCTGACTCTATTCATATTTTTACGAAACCGTTTCATGTCCAGCCTCCTATCTTTTAAATAGTTCACGAGCCGCCACTGCTCTTAAGCACATTAGAATAAGGGAGGATGCAACCACGCAAAACCTAATGTACTATACTCAGCAACTATTATATATATATATATATATATATATATATATATATATATATATGTATATACAAGGACAGGAATATTGGGGAAGCGGCAAAATTGTAAAATGAGTACTCTTTACACTATTTTCCAAGCTTTCGGAATATCTTTATTTCCATTCTCAAGGACAGCATTCGAGATTGTATTACAATTAATTTTGGTGTAATTTCTCTAATGTATGGCAAAGAAATATAGTGTCATCAAATTTCAAATTCGTCTATTTCAAACATTTGAGGTTAAAATAACATCAAACAAATTAAAAAAAAGAAGACGAACCTAGCCAATCTTGATATTTTTAGATATAAGTTGGTTATAATTATATACTATTTCTTTTTCTATAAGCAAACGATTTTGTTTGACATCATTTTGACATTTACTTTTTAAAAAATTCAAATCAAAATTATTATTATTAGATGTATTTACCATTTGAAACAACTTGTAATACAATCTCGAATGCTGTCCTTGAGAATGGAAATAAAGATATTCCGAAAGCTTGGAAAATAGTGTAAAGAGTACTCATTTTACAATTTTGCCGCTTCCCCAATATTCCTGTCCTTGTACATTATTATTCGGCAAATATCTACTATAACTTTATATATATATATATATATATATATATATATATATATATATAAAAAAGAAGCAGTAGGGTAGTTACGGCTGACTAGTTGAAAAATAAACTATAAATTTTTTTTATGGGGCACAGCCAAAATGATTTGTTGACTACACAAAACAAGTAACTGATGTTATGTTTATAATGGAACCAAGATGACTGAATTTGTCATTTTTAACAATTTTAGTAGTTTTAATTTTTTTTAAATATGTGTAAATTTTCAATAATAGTTTGTTAAGATTAGTTTCCATGTTTTACAAACGAATTTACATTCTCAAAGGAATTAACTCACTTGCTAGTAAGTTTGTTATAAAAAATATATTCTTTATCTAAATTGTAACAAATAATTTATAATTTTAGCCTTGAAAATGATAATAAACATTATCGAAAGCTTGGATTAGTAAAAAAGAGTCTTCTTTACCATCAACAAATCATTTTGGCTGTGCCCCATAAAAAAATTTATATTATATATATATATATATATATATATATATATATATATATATATATATAATCCATATACCCTTCTACCTAGGATAGGTGTAGGGCGTGATGTTTCCATTATTCTTCCTCGTGGACGAACTTCCTCCATTTCTTTTTGTCTTTCGCCATTTTGATTGCTTCTCTTCTATCGATCCCCCTTCGTTCTAATATTTGATTGATGTGTCATCCCATGTTATAACTGGTCTGCCCCTTTTCCTTTTTGTGGGTCGTTTTGCCTCCCATATCTGTTTTACCGGTCTCTCGTTGTTCATCCTTATTAGGTGTCCGAACCATCTTAACTGATTGGTTTCGATTGTCTTTGAAATTGGTTTTACACCTAGTTTTTCTCTGATATGGTCGTTCCTTATTCTGTCTTTCCTCGTCACTCCTAAAATTCTTCACAGGTACTTCATTTCCATGGTTTGTATTCTTGATTTTAGCTTTTTTGTCAGAACCCATAAGTTAGTATTGGTACAAATACTGAGTTGTATACGTTTATTTTGGTCTTCCATGATATTTCTTTTCTCCCGATGAAACTATTTTTAATGGAGTGGTACAATTTTGAGGCGTTTCCAATTCGTTTGTTGATTTCTATTTCCTGTGTTCCGTTATCATTTATGTACACTCCTAGATATTTAAAATTCTCCACTCTTTCTATCTTATTATTATCTATTTTTATATCCACTGTTTTTTCTTCTTTGCTACTGATCATTATTTTTGTTTTCTGTTTATTGATTTTTAAGTTTCTAGATTTTAGTTTTTCTTCCCATATCTGCAAATTGTTTTTTATTTCTGTTTCATTCTTTGCACATATAACTAGATCATCGGCGAATAGGCACTCTTGTAGATATATTGGTTTTAATTCTCTATGTCCAATGTAGAGCTTGTTCGTTTTATTTCTCGTTTCCTTTGTAACATCGTCCATCACCAGGTTAAATAATGTCGGGCTTAGTACCCCTCCTTGTTTCAGTCCAGCATCTTCTGTAAACTCTTCTGATTCCATGTTATCAGTCCTTACATACATCCTATTCTTCTTATGTAGGCTCATTATAGCTCTTGTTGGGGATTCTGTTACACCTCTTTTTTCCAGAATTTCTAGTACTGTTTTCCTTGACACACTATCAAAAGCTTTCTCGAGGTCTATGAAGATCTGATATAATTCAGAATTTGCTTCCTTGAGTTTTCCGATGGCTTGTTTTATTGTAAAAATGTGATCGTTGATGCTTCGTCCTTTCCTGAACCCACTTTGCGTTTCTTCTAGTTGCTCTTCTATTTCTTTTGTTAGTCGTAGTTGTAGGATTTTTTCATATACCTTTGAGGGCACGCTGAGTAGAGTTATTCCTCGATAGTTTTTGCAATCTCGCTTGTCACCTTTTTTAAATATAGGTAGAATAATTCCCACCTCCCAATCCTTGCGTATTGTCCCATCTTGCCAGGCCCTGTTGCATATGTGTGTTAAAAGTTCCATGCCAGTTTTTCCCATATTCTTTACCATCTCCGCTGTGACCTTATCGTTCCCTGCTACCTTGCCATTTTTTAGCGTTGCAGTTGCTTCTCTGATTTCGCTCTCAGTTATCTCATCTCCATTTCTTTCTATTTCAGCTTGGTCTATCTCCTCGCTTTCTGCTGTTGTTTCGTTTGTGGCCAACAGATTTGCGAAGTACATTCTCCATCTATCCATTATATCTTTTGCGTCTGTTAGCACTTCTCCTTGGTTATTTGTAATCTGCTTAACTTCTTGGAATACCTTCTCGCTTCTTAGATTTTTAGCGTTTTGTAGAATAGTTTTTGATTTGACTTGTAGTCCTTTTCCATTTTTGTTCCGAATTCTTCCCAAGTTTTCCTCTTTTCTTCTTGTATAAGATCTTTTACTTTCTTTCTCTGCATTTTGTATTCTTCGTATTTATTTGCCTTTTTAGAACTTAGGTAAGCTTGCCACTTTTGTTTTTTGATCTTGACCTCATTTTTTATTTTGTTGTTCCACCAGTGTGTCTGTTTCTGTTTCTTATTGATCTTTATCACTCCACATACTTCCTTGGCAGCGTTTAGGATCATGGTTTTGAATATTTGCCATATTTCTTCTATGTCCACGCTGACTAACGAAATATTAAACCTCAGCAGGGGCCAGATAAAGAAAGTGACGGGATTACTCACCGGTCACTGTACCCTAAGGAAGCACATGCATACAATTGGCATATATAGGAGGAACCTATCTGTTGGTTGTGCATGGAAGAGGAAGAAACCGCCTCTCACATCAACTTCGAATGTGAAGCACTGTCTCATTGGAGATATAGACTCCTAGGACTAGATTATCCAAGGGAGGATTTCTCCAAGAAGGACCTAGTGAAAAGACTGTTGAGCCTGATAAGGGCTACTGGTCTCTTCACATAAACGGTATAACCAAGAGCACAAAAAGCCTAAAGGCTGAGGTGCCGAGGTCTCTAAGCCTCTGACTGGTGGTGCCGAACTAATCAATCAATCAATGTCCAATGTAGCGTCGATTATCCAGTTTGGGCATTGGGAAATAACCTTAATCTATTTGTTTTTCACATGAAACTCGAATGTGAAAACGGCTTCCATTCGAAATAAGGAAGCCTACATGTGTCATGGGCTACCGGTCTATTTCTTCAAAGTGCTAGTAGCTCCCATCGCTCTGTGAAACTATGAGTATTACTCTGATTCCATCATTTCAGATGTCATCTTCTTTTAGATAGCAACAATTTTGATGGGGCCACGTAGAAAAACGACATTTTTTATAATACCTTCTCTACCTCTACTGGTTGACTTACATTCATCAAAATAACATTAACTTATCCGATAATTTTTTTAATTCCATGACTACTATCGATGTAAAATAACTCCATTTTAGGTTAAACGTCAAACATTACAACAGAAAAGAGAGGAAAGATGGTTCAAAGAATTTCAGTAAGAGAGAGAGGAAAATGTACTCACCCATTATTGAATGCATCAGATGTGTTATGCTACTCAGTAAAGGGAGGGATCCAAAAATAGATACAACAATGAACCTAAAGAAGAAAAAAGCTCTAGGCTTTAACATTTCATCTTCGGGAGGCAGAACAAGGAATATTCTCATTATATTTAGAGTAACAGACATACAGACCATCGGGTTCTTTTTTGAGTTTTCTCTGTTCTCAAACATTCTTATGTAATGGTAAGTAACACTAATACCAAGAAATCTAAATCTCACGCTGGAAATTCAACTTATATGCAACAGCATTGTAAATTATTGAATACTAATAAACAGTATTGAGTAAAGGGATTTTGCCAATTGTGAAAATTCACACACTTTCAAGCTTGAACTGAATTTTAAATTTTTGCATTATTAACGAACCAAAATGTTAGCAAATGAAAAAATGATACGGGAAGGGGGCATTTACTCCTGAAAACTGATTGTACTATAATTTTTGAAAAATCATCACTTTGTGTTATTCCAAACAGTGTGCTGAAAATATTAAAAATTTTCACGCACATGTACTACCAAATAAATTGATTCTTCATAAAAATTTTATCGTACGCCTATGAGAGAATATTTTTACAAATAAATTAACCCCTTATGAAATATTTATTGTACGCCCATAGTAAATGGAACTTTTTACAAATAAATCAAAACCCTTCAAAAGTTAAATACTGCGCCTATGATCAACCTATGTGACCAAGACATAAGTTTTGCCCCTACCAAAAGTCACACAACGAGGCTGAAGATTTCACTTCAATAAATCGCAATCTAAACAATGCACCGTATAAACCTTCGATCATTAAACATACCACCTAGTGAATAACCCGCTATACTGACGACACACTTTGTTTACAACCAACATCTAAATCGATTCTCTCATTCCAAAAAAAAGGGTAGCGATACATACATCAAATGTCACAGATTCCAATAACAGTGCCGTGCTGTGTGAGGATTTAAATTTAATAGAAATATTTATCTTAAATTTATTTATTACTCGAGGAATAGATTTTAGTTGCCGTCGATGTTAAATTATAAAGATGTATAATAGTTACACATTGTTTATTTTCTGTTAATAAGATATAAATTTGTATTCTTATTAGAATGGGTAAAAAATATTGAAAATACCCTAATAAAACTTTTCTCTAACCTTATTAGTTTGTGAGATACAGGCTGTTGAAGGATGCAGAAGAAATACACATTTTATTGCATATCTTCTCGGAAGATGAAAGTATAAATTTGAAATTTTTTGTAGGTTATTGTCTCTTCAAAACACATCAACAGTATCAATTCTCTCAAATTCTAATGAGCCAGTGGCGTGGTACTACCACAGTTGAATACAACAGCAATCATATATTTAGAAAAAATCAAAACAAACAGCTGTCAAAGTTTGTAAACATTCAATATAAGTAAGCGTTTTTGTTTGTTTACTATGCTCATTGTTCGGAGGTACAAACAATTCAAACTTTCCGCCTTTATGTTATACAATCCTTACTAACATTCCCGTACGAGAAGCTACTGAGTTTAAGTTAAAGTGATCCCATTTGGGGAAATTCAATTGCCTGGAGCAACACTAGAGTATTTCCCCTGTATGAGCTGGGCAAATTATCCCCTGGTATATTACCAAAATTATACACTCTGTTCATTTGAAAAGGACCCACCATATTTCAAAAATGGGACATATTAGAAAGAAATGCCGAAACACGACAACTTTTAACTTGAGGGGGACACTTTTTGGCGCTAATGTCATAAACGTCAGATTCACCCCCTCCCTACTGGAGACACCGCTTACATTTTTTCAAATGGCATTAGGTCTCAAGTCATACCTCATTTAAAAGGTCTGGTAAATCTCTATTTTATCTTTTTGTTTTGCCTTTGATACCAGCCTTCCATTGTTATTTAATAGTTGCTTAAAATTGGCTCTCTTTGGCTCCCGTATTGTGCTATGATAGAAAGACTCTTTAAAGAATAAAAAATTTACAAATAGTAAAAAGACAACTGTTAACAAGAAAAAACTGCTATTTAATCATGTGTTTAAAGTGACCACCGTTAACATTCAGGCAATAAAAGTTGAAAAAGAGCCAATTTTAAACAACGATTAAATAACAATGTAAAGCTGGTATCAAAGGCAAAACAAAATGATTGAATAGAGATTTACCAGACCTTTTAAATGAGGTGCGACTTGATACCTAATGCCATTTGAAAAAATGTAAGGGGTGTCTCCAGTGGGGAGGGGGTGAATCTGACGTTTATGACATTAGCGCCAAAAAGTGTCCCCCTCAAGTTAAAATTTGACGTGTTTTCGGCATTTCTTTCTAGTATGTCCCATTTTTGAAATATTAAGTGTGGGTCCTTTTCAAATGAACACAGTGTATATCTAGTCTCCATGGTCGGGAGTGTCATTAGGTTCGTTCCAACTGGCGATAGAACCGTTTTAGGTATCGTTCGCGAAAGTACTGTATTTCTTTTTCGTTCCAACTGATTATAGTATCGTTCTTGGGACGGTACGAAAACTACCTTCTGGAAGGGGTGATAAAGTTGATTTGTCCATCCCTAATTCGAGTTTGCGCACTATACAGTACTCGATACGATTCCAGAACGGTTCCTAAATGCCAGTTATATTGCTTTGATTATACAACGATCTATAGATTGTTATTTCATAAATATTCATTACCTACATGTTAGACTCCGTTTCATGTAAGAAGAACCCACCTGAAGTTGCAGTCGTATGCGCGAACTTGTTGTCAAAACCAGTGCCATATTGTAAAATTGTCATTCGACGTAACGTTTTCACATTTTCGACTCGATAAAAGTTGCAACATTTTTAAAAATCTGTTGGCCTTGACTGTGGATAATTTTTCCTTTAACACCAACAAGTTTTTTAGGAGGCATGGTTTAAGATCAAATCACAGATAAACTAACTAAACGTGTTAAGCTATTCAAAAATCAAAAATATTCGACAGTAAATGATTGCTTCAAACACAACCTCAAATATCATTAATAAAATGGCTGTCGGCATGAAACATCGTTTATAACGCCAATGGCATGAAACGGTCGTTACGAGGCGACATAGATAAACAAGACCGATTTTGGTTTCTGCGCAAGTCAGTTGGCAAACTTCAAGTGGCTTCTTCTTATGTAAAACGGAGTCTAATACATTATAAATGAAGAGCTAGTTTTGATGGGTATATTAACAGGATACAATAATAATTAAAATTAACTATTTCTAATGAATAATGCCAAAATAACTGAAGTTAGTTTGTCCTCGACTATTTGATAATGTTTACATTTTACGTGTGTTTCTTCAAGTATAATGAGGTACATTATTCACCAGTAAATAATAGGTCTGGATAATGAACCGGTCACATGACACGGATATATAGGACCTATATTGAAGGTTATTTATATACAACTGTCACGATATAATAAATAAAAATTTTCACCGCGACCAAGATTCGAACCATATGCCTACATTTCTTCATTTAACGCAGTCAGACCTCTAATCCGGAGACATATATAATAATATATATATATAATAATTTATCAAGCTGTTGTATATATAACGTATGATGATGTCAAAATGCGAAAGTGATGTTTTAAATATTGTATAGCTGATTGCAAAAATTTTTATTATTATACTGAATTTAAATTGAAATTACTAGCAATTATTATATGGAAAGCGAATCAGACATTGAAATGAATGTTATCCCGCCAAAAATAAGAGAAGCAAACTGAATAGTATCCTTAAATTTATTGCCAGAAATGTCGAAAAAATTATATAGGAAAGCTTATAATCCTTTCCTAAATTGGAGAGAAGAGAAAAAAAATTCATTTATAAACAGGTAATTAATAGTGGTGGACAAAATATAGTATTCTACTCGCATAACTGGCTAATATCCACTTAGGTGTTTGTATCACTCACCTGCGGCTCGCGTCATAAACGCACCTTCGTGAATAATAGACATCATTATAACTCGCCCAGTGTAAGTTGGCACTTGAGTATGCGTGAACAAA
The DNA here is from genome assembly GCA_947563755.1 of Lochmaea crataegi. Taxonomy (NCBI): domain Eukaryota; kingdom Metazoa; phylum Arthropoda; class Insecta; order Coleoptera; family Chrysomelidae; genus Lochmaea; species Lochmaea crataegi. The sequence goes on along the minus strand of OX387422.1, from coordinate 122,123,332 downwards.
AAGTAACAGACACTGCTTGTATAAAGATAGATATATTGAGCGGACTACTCTCGTACGACCCTCGCACTTTGCTTCAACATAGTCGTAGGTACATGCCGGCTGCTGAGAAATATTTATAATAATATTTAATTCTTTGTTATAATTATTGGTATATTACCTGCGAATTGTGGGTTCATAAATAATCACCATCCTCACTAGAATCATCTTCTATGTCGATGATAAACTCATCTATGACTTGATCTAGTAGAGGTTCCTTTTCCATGTATTTCGCAAGTTTGTTGTGGTAAGATGCATTATCCAGTACAACAACACTTCCCATGGACAAATTTGGTAATAGGTGTTCTTTTAGTCATTTTTGGAAATTTTCAAAGTTCATCTCGTCATGATAGTCTCCAGAAACGAAGATCGAAACCAATTTATAAATAAAACAAAAACTTATGTTTTCTGTATTAAACATGGTTAATTTGATATAATTACCTTGACCAAAGGGATAATGGGTTCCTGTCGTGTAACTTCTTCCTTCATAAACTTTAATAGATTATACACTAGTTCACGGCATTGACCACTTAAAGGTTTATTTTGTAATTTACTTTTAAACTCCATTCTAATAATTATAACTAAACTATAAGCTAAAACTATAAACTAACTACTGATAATAGTTACCGTAACTAAAAACTACTATAATACTACTACGCCACTGGAATTACTGCGATATTAATAGATCAAAAGAGAGACTGGGGTCCTCCATTTCAGTGAGTCTCGAGAGATCGGATGTTCTACCGCGCATCTCAGAAGTCCAAGTGCCAACTTACACTGGGCTTGTTGAATAATATACTATTCTGGAATAGTGATAAAAAAATAAATCTATTCGTGCATTGCTAGTGATCATTTAATCAACATAATAATTATAATAAGTGATAATAATCTATAATTTCTCAAATATTCCGTTAAATTCCACTCCATACATCTTTACGGCTTGTATAGTAATGTTATGTACGAATATGTAAGTTTCATGTCCTATAAAAAATAAATTATTACTATTATATTATTTAGTAAACATTCATTTATTATTTACCGCTAAAATCATTGCTCTATTCATGACTCCAAAGGCTCCAGCACGAAGTACTTGACAAGTTTGACATTTATGAAGAACCATCAAGACATCTTTTTTCAATTCTTCCTCACAATCATACCATGGTGAGTCATAAACTGCTACGGCCAGCTCTGAAGTCTAAAATAAAGATTTTTGTTTAAATCTGAATAGTAGATTTATTGAACAATGTTTAGTTTGTCTAAAATTAGTGTAACGTGGATTTTTTACCTCGTCTTGTAAACGTTGACCACTAGTACAGTCCATACACAACCCCCAAAACCATCCTATACATACCAGAATAACTGACATGGTCTTTGCCTATAATAAAAACATTTTAAATAAATTAAAATATTATTATTATTTTGTTCCTAGACTTACATGTAAAAATGTATATATCCCTAGTCCCAATACTATTGATGATACAACCATATGTGTGAACATAAATATACTAAAGGCTTCATTTAGTCTGTCCACAAGACTGAAAATATAAAAATATTAGTAAAAAAAACTTTTTTCAAATTTTTGAAGTTATACTTCTAATGCAACTTCCAACAAGGTTGCGTTAAACGTTAAAGAAAGAAAGAAATATAAACAAAGGTAGAAAGTAAGAGAGAGAAAGAGAGTGAGTTCTTCGGTATTCGATAACAGATGGCAGTGTAAGTACTCTTTTTAAAAAATAATTTATTAAGAGATTGTAATTTTGAAATTTCCTTCACATGACCAAAATCTTCGACATTTATCAACAAATGATAGTGTAAGTATACTTTTTTCCTTAAATAAAGTAACTTTTAAAATGTAATTCAGAAAAACTTCCTTTTTTGGAATTTTCTTCATATGACCAAAACCTTCGGCATTCAATGACAGATGGCAGTGTAAGTATTCTTTTTAAAAAGTAATATATTCAGAAGCTGCTATTTTGAAATTTCCTTCACATGACCAAAATCTTCGGCATTCATCAAAAAAATATAGTGTAAGTAAACTTTTTTTTCTTAAATAAGGTAACTTTTAAAATTTAACTCACTAAAAAATTCCTTTTTTGGAATTTTCTTCATACGATCAAAACCTTCGGCATTCGATAACAGATGGCAGTGATACTTCTAATGGGACTTCCAACAAGGTTGCGTTAAACGTTAAAGAGAGAAAGAAAGATACACAAAGGTAGAAAGTAGGAGAGAGAAAGAGAGTGAGTCGGTAGATCCCAAGCACATGCGCGTGGTATTCTTGCTATGCAGCGAAGTAAACAGTGTGAGCGTCGTGAAATTAGCTGAAATATGTACGAGTTGTTCTATTTTAATTTATAATATTCATTATTTCATTTACTTGTTTTTTTAGTTTGATTTGATACACATATAATTACTTTAGATATCATAATCCCATTGGAAATGTTATAGATTTGGATATTTCTCCACTCGAAAATGATAATTAAAAGATTCGATCAATTGTGAATTGTAAGCAATGTTAATAAGGTTTGTCTTAAAGAAACAATATGTTTTCACTAAAAATCAATGTCTACCCTTTCCTATTTTCATTTCCACATTACGAAGTATAACTTCTTCCGCGCGAGTGACTGCACGCACTAATTTTTTTTTAGTTTCACCTGTCCCGATATGTATCCGTCTGTAATCAAATCTTTCAAGTTCAAAATTACCCAAATCGAATATTTTGTAGCCTAACCTAACTTTTCGATTCGAATTGTTTTAACTGTGCGCAGAATCTCGAAACCAAAGTAGAATAGGTAATTGGTCCCCGAAGATGATTGTTGAAATGAATCGGACAGTTCTACAATCACAAACTGTCAGCAACGATCACAAAATAACTGGTCATAGCAAACAACGAGTTCAGTAGTAATTTAAAAGTAAGTAGGTATTATGAACCAAAAAATCTTGGGTTTGAACGGAAGGTTTAGATAACTACGAGCGCCAATTGTTTTTTTTTAAGTAACTACGTTTAACTCTTACCCAAATAAAGCATTGTGGTATCTAATAGCAAAATTAAATTGTTTTCTTCTTAATACAGGATCTTTTTGAGACAAAGCTTGCAACATTACACGTTTAACATCTCTAATTCTGATAACTATATGCTGTACAGTTTCAAACAGCATCCATGCCATTAATCCAATTAACATATAAAAATGATGTCCCTGTAAATAAATAGATACAGTCTATCGAAGTTCAAATTTTAATTTTGTCTAATTACCCTCACTGCATTGTGTTATGTTATGGTTATGTTAAAATGCTATCACAACATGATAGTTCACTCTTCAATCTAATCAATAGAGCGTTTCCAAGTGACGTCATGTTGTCAGCTGATCACGGACAACCTTCAGAAAGATGGATGGAAATAGCATTTTTCACTTAACAAAAGTTAATTGGGTTTGGTAAGTTTGTGTACAAGTGTGTATTAGTTGGTTTCTTTAATAATTTAAAAGTGTAAACAATCAGTTGTTATGAGTTTTATCGTGTTGTATTATTGGGTTTGAGGTTATATTAGATTTTAGTGTGAAGGTTCTCCGGTGACAGATATTCGTCACGATGACGTACTTGGAAAAGATCTATTGAGGATTCAAAAACAATTTAGCAGATTTCGATCTGTCTACTCTCAATTTTATTTTGAGTAAACAGTTTCACTTTTACAGGGTGTATCAAACAAGTTAAATATGTTTTTTAATAAGTTATACTCACTCCAAATAACTCAATTATTAAATATATCTCTCGAACGGGAGTATAATCAACGTCAAAAGGCAACCATGTGTTTGTAACCAATCCACAAACTTCGGTCATATTAAATTTTATATTGTCGAGTCGACAACTTCCCTTTGTAATTATATTCGAAGCAAAAACTGCCGTGGTTACTACTACTTCCAAGTAAACATAATGTATTTTGGCGTATTTATTAAAATTATTGTTATTAAGATCAAAATCCTTGGGTTTTCCAAATGACTTGAAGTCTGATAAGAAAATATACATCTCGGAGGCCTCTTTTATACTTATAAGGAATGACCAAACAGCACAGTATGATGTTAACAATGAGATAATGTAGGTTAAATCGACATCAATGTGGTTATTTTCTCCAACTAAAACAATAATTGTTCATAAAAATTTGGGTAATACAGATCGAGTCGGGTCGGTGCAGATGGACGACTAAGGCAGCCTGCGTCCAGTGACTGTGCATAATATGAATCAGTATTTTGAACAAGGCTGTTCAACTCGTCCAATGTAATGTACATTAACTTTATGCAACCATAACTACTTTTTTATGTATCTATTTTTGTTTATTTGAAGTCGAAACTGATAGTCAGTCAGTAATTAGGTGTCGAATTTAAAGTCTACAGTAAATTCAACTATTCTAGTACTTTTCTTTTATAATACGACCAGAACAACTAGAGTGTTGGATGTGCGCGAAGAAAGAGAGTGAATGATGCAGAAACATTAACGCGTTTGCTCGCTGCAACAGTAGCGTATCAACGAAATAATCAAATACAATTAGTATTATTAATAATATTTTTAATGTCTGTACACAAATTTTGCCCATTCTTTTTTGTTTGCTAGCACCTTGGCCGCTAACCATGTTGTCTCTCGTTTCTTCATTATTTCTCCTATTACTCCCATCCCATGTCTGTTTCGGTCTTCCTCTTTTCCTAGCTTTTTGTACCTTGAATTCCCACACTTGCTTGACAGACCTCTTATTATTCATTCTTTGGAGATGCCCCCACCAGCTAGGTTGTCGTTTTTCAATGAATTCCAGCATTGGTTTTATTTTCAGGTCTTCTCTTATTTTTGTGTTTCTCATTTTGTCTCTTTTTGTGACACCCCTGACTCTTCTGAGATACTTCATTTCTACGGCCTGGATTTGACTCTTAAAGTCTCCTAATACAAATATCTTTCCTTTTGCTGCTTCTGTTATTTCTGTCAGTTCCTCCCAGAATTTATTTTTAATTTCAGCTACTTCATCCTCGTTTGGCCCATAAATCACAATAACTGTTTTTATGTTTTTATTTTGATCTTTGAGCTCTACTGTCATTATTCGCTCTGTCCATCCTTTCCATTGGCTAATTTGTTTTGCTGTTCTTTTATGTATTAAACAAGCTACTCACTTTGCTGCTCTCTGCTTTTCTGAGGCTCCACTGTGCAATAAAACATGTCCGTTTTCTGTTAGCATCATCCATTTCCCTTTCTTTTTTGTTTCAGTTACCGCCAATATTTCAAGTCCTGTCTTTTCAAATTCATCTTCCAGCTCTTTTTCTTTTCCTGATAAACTTCTAACATTCCACGTTCCTATTTTCCATATTGTCGTTTTATCATTATTTGCCAATTTTTCAGTTTTATTAATTTTTTTGTCTATTTTCACCACTTTCTTGTCCTTTTCCGTCGCTCTTGTCGTTATCGTTGGGGTTTTCTTGCTTAGTTTTTTGAATGAGTTAATTCTAGCCGTTCATTATTATAATTCCATTTCCACTCTTGATTGTTGATAATTATTTTGTTGTATCCTATTTTAACAGAATTTCCCTTCTCTCTTTCTTCCTGTCCTCTTCTTCTGATTAACCTCTCCTTTTCCATTTCCTTTACTGTCTTATCTTCGTTGATGTACATTCTGCCTGTTCCGTTTTTCAATTTATGCTGGCTTTTCATAACATTTTCTTTATCTGCATCATTCTCAAATTCTGCTAAAAACGGTTTTCCCCCAGTTTTCGTGCTCTTTTTATTTGCGTTTGGATGCTAATTTCATTGTACAACACATTTCGTATTTCTTTCTTGATTTCTTCTGAATCATTGGTATCTATTTTTATTCCTGTAACTATTATATTATTCCTTTTTTTTTCTTTCTCCAACCATTCTATTTTTTTCTCTACTGTTTTAACTTTTTCTTTTATTTCTTTATTTTCTTTTACTCATTTCGCATTCTCCTGGTTTAATATTTTATTTTCTTCCCCAATTTTTTTTATTTCCTCTTTGATCTCAGTTTGTTCCTGATTACTTTTCTGCTGTTCTAGTTTTTCCTCAGACTTTTTGTATATCTTTTGTGGTGATCTTTTCCCACTGCTAGTAAATATTTTTTCTTCCTCCCTGCTTCTTTTTCTTCTGCGCTCGTCCGTGGTATAATCATCGCTGTCCATGCTTTTTGGATGGCATAAAGAGCTGTCTCGCCTCAACGGCTCGGAAGATCTTCGCTCTTATCTATCCTTTTGCTTATTATGTTTGTTTGTTAATTTCTTTGGTTCCTTACTATTTGGTCAAGTATGGCAACAGTGTTTTAAAATCGACCAGGAATTTACTAATTAGCTGACGTTTCTTATCAATATTATCAGTTTATCACTTACTTTTAATTTTTATAATGTTGTTTTTGCCCGTGTTTTCTTTGTTTTTATTGCTTTTAACTCACGTTCCACTAAATGTATAACTTTATTTTCATTTGCAAATAATTTTTTCTGTATCGCTTGATTTTCGGGTTAGATTCAGGAGAACAATTATTCACGTCTTTTCAACTTATCACAACGATGCCAACTCCTAGTAGGTACATATTGTATCATATTTCCAACAAGTTCACGACTTTGGCCACTTAAGACTCTGTTTTTAATTTAATACTCTTTAATGTCATTGTAAATACTGTTCAAACACTAAACTTAATAATTAATTAAAGAGAATATTAAAAATTTAAAACGAATCCCTAACTAAAAAGAATACTAAAAATGTAACTACGCCACTGCAAATTTGTCGAACTGCGTTGTCTGACAAAGTTTTACCGACTGAGCTCCGTCAGCATAACAAGTTTGCTGACGCGCATACAATTCTCAAATCTCAACACTCTAGCTGTTCTGGTCGACCTATACAATTCCTCAAGAGTCCAATATTGGTCAAGGAAAAACTTAATCGGTTTTTCACATTACGCACCCAGTAACCCAGTAACTAGATGTTTGGGCTGGTTAATAGAGGAAAATAGAGAGTTGGTACTATATGTAATTAGCTAAAACATTACTTAGAGTTTTCATATTTATTGTACTTATCTGTTATCTACAAAATAAATAAATTGATACATTTATTAAAGATATAAACCTTACTCCATTCAATACTCTAGAAGTGAATACAATCCAAGATTTAAAAGGTCACCTTTCCAAAAACAATTTAGATCGAAATTTTACTTTATTACAACAAAACATTAGAAGTGTTAACAAAAATTTAGACGAACTAAAAGTTGTTTTATCAGAAATTGATTATTTCTTCGAATGTATTGCACTGACAGAAACGTTTATTATTGATAATATAAATGTTTTTAATCTACCAAATTATACTTTGATCTATAATCAGTGACAAATAAATAGCCATGATGGTATTTTAATTTACTTAAGAAATGATGTGCAGTTTGTACTTTAATTTTCTTGAAATAGAAATAGAAAATATTGTTAAAGAAAAAACTTTTCTTTCATCCGGAATTTACAGGCCTCCTTCAACAGAAATAAATAATTTTCTTGCTAGTCTTCATGAAAAGCTAGAACAGATAAACTATAAAAATATTGGAAACCACATTTTTTTAGGAGATATAAATATCAACATTGTAACATCGACCTGTTTCGATTTTACAGAATAAATCCTTTTAATTAGCGCTTGTCGTCACTAGCCACTTTCAATTATAGTTCTGTGATCCCAAATTCTTCAACCCTGACCATAAGACAATTGACGTCTGCCAACGGACGCATCCATTTTTTTGAAACGTCACAAGAGACACCCCTTTCCGTTATCGACTGCCTAAGGGGAAAGACCATCTTTCGTTATCTTTCATATCTTTCGTATCTTATGAATTTTGCTGTGGTAAGTTCAAAATCATAATTTATAATTAATAAGCTTCTTCTAAAGTACTGTCTGATATAATTTTCGTATGCATTCTTTATTTTTTTACAGAGATAGACGAAATTAAATTCAACACGTGGTCATAAACTGTTCTTTCATACTAATATGGTAGTTTTAAACCAAATATTCTTTTATAATTCACTGTCTTACTTTTATACAAACATTTTCAAGCTTTTTCAGTTGCGAAATAACTCTTTTAATTATAAAATAACACTTTTATAAATTACCGTTAACCTATAAAATATTCTTTCGTAACGCCAGTGCCGGTTTCATATATTTCCTAAGCACGATACTTTTTCATATAACTAAATAAATAACTTTTTGCTATGATTAGTTTCTTTCGGATCATTAGTACATTTTTTTAATTTAGCCGATAATTGCTATTTTTACTGTTTTAACATGGGACAGATAATGTTGGAAAGCTTTCAGTAAATTAAATCAATTATTTTACTTTCAAATAACTGCCTTCCTTTTTTTAACCTGAAAAGCTGACGAACATAATGTGCCATTACATTCAAGTTCCTATATATCCCTGATCCACCTGTACTTCTAGGTAAGCACAGCCCCGAGGATATAACCCCAAGAATATAACCCAAGGATATAACCCCGAGGATATAACCCAAGGATATAATCCCAAGACATAGGCTATAATATAAGCCCTAGCCAAGGATTGAACCCCAGGATACAGCCCTAGATCAAAATACCGCCCTAGAACAGAACACATCAGTTCAGATCAATACCTGCCCACCTACTTCAGGAAACCACTTCATCTAAGCTAAGTACCTATAAAAGTACAAATTCCTCTATTCATTTCCTGTGGCAGAATAAATTAAAAATTTGTAATTAATTCTTTTTTTATTTTATTATGAATCCTCAACTATAAAAGTTGAGGGAGATATCGCCCGGGGTAATTATAAGTCACTTTTATTATTAACTTTCATTTAAATTTTACAAGGCGTTTCTACCTTTTCCGCCTTAGTTTTTAGTACTTTTTATCGTCAAAAAGGTAGTGGCGCCCTCAATTTTTACAACCCTTCTGTTATCCTTGTGTGACATAAACTTGGGGTCGAATCAACCTTGAGAGGAGTCTCTAGCCGGAGCCCTTCGAGCTGGTGCCCTTTAAGGTTACAGCCATTTACCGTTACAACATATTGGAACCAGATTACTCCTCGGACTATTTAGATATCATGTCAGAATTTAACCTTACTTCCCTTATAAATGTACCCACACGTATGAAAATTTGTTTAGACCATGTATTTTTAAAAACAAAAAGCCCTAATCTAGACAGTAACATTCTAGCCTTAACGTCTGATTTCATGATTACCGATCACAAAGCCACAAAATTTAGTTTAAAATTAGTTCTCCATTTCAAAAAAAAAGAACGGAAAAATGTTATTGAATACATAAATTATGACACTCTAAAAAAAATTAAATACACTTGACTGGGCGCCATTTTACAATGTAAATGACGTAAATTAAAAGACTCAACATTTTATTGGTTTAGTTAGTAAAAGCATTGCGTATAGTACTTATATCAAGAAAATTAAACGAAATCAAGTGAAAAGGAAAGATTGGATTTCGCAAGGCATCATTAATTCAATTGCTACTAAAAATCAATTATATAAAGAGTATTTAACAAATCAAAACCCTGTCACCCATGCAAACTATACTAAATACCGAAATAAGTTAAATCGAATTATAAGAGAAGCTAAGATGAATTTTTACAATAATAAAATAACTAATAATAAGGAAAATACAAAAAATGTATGGAAAATAGTTAAAGAAATTGATGTACCTGATAAAAAAGTTGATATTGTAGAAATAGTTACCGATAACAATGAACTCTTAAAAAGTGAAAAACAACAAGCGGAAGCTTTTAATCTATACTTCTTCAAAGTTGGGGAAAATCTGGCATCTAAAATACATACTCCACCATCACCCGCACCTAAATACAATCATACACTATATTCCTTATTTTTGGAACTTACCGATACAAAGGAAATTGAAGAAATAATAAAAACACTAAAAATGAATAAATCACCAGGTTACGACAACATCAGATGTGAAACAATTAAGGAAATAGGAAACGAAATTGCCTTCCCACTTACTCATTTAATTAATACAATATTTGAAATCGGTATTTTTCCAGCAGAATTTAAAAAATTGGTCGTAATTCCGGTTTTTAAAAAGGGAGTCAAAAATAAAATGAATAATCACCGACCTATTTCCTTGATAACCACCTTTGCCAAAATTGTAGAAAAAACATTAAAAACTAGATTGGAAAAATACATCACTAAATACAACATTATTAGTCCAAATCAATACGGTTTTCAAAATGGCCGACGCAGCTTGTCACTTAACAAATGTTTTATATAACAACATAGATAATAGTTTACCGACAATCTGTGTTTTCCTTGATCTGGCTAAGGCATTCGACACTGTATGTCATGTACAGATGTTGGAGGACTTGGAAGAAATTGGCATTAGAGGAACAACCCTAAATCTATTTAAAAGCTATTTACATGAAAGAGCTCAATCAGTTAAAGTTAAAAAATATATAAGCTCTGATAGAGTTGTCAAATTCGGGGTCCCCCAGGGTACCATTCTTGGACCTATATTATTTTTGCTATATATCAACAAATTACTTACTACGTTTTCATGGAGTATTGAATTCATTTTGAATCCAATACCGATCTCTGTTTTCATGATAGGGATTCAATCACGATTCAATTACACTTCAAATCGTTTTGATATTTGACATTTTATCTGTCAATAGTGTCAAATGCCGTCGTGTTTTTGATTGATTTCTGGAATTTTTTTAGTAGTCATAATGATCAATGATCAAAACGTCAAAAAGTTGCCCTTTTAACTGTAACTTATGGTTTAATTGCCTCATTGTCTTTCCACAAAATGTTACAAGAAAGCTATAGTAAAATTTCATGTTTTGAGTGGTTTTCAGGTTATATGGCTTACAGCTGGCATAAATTTGACAGCGAATGTCACAGAATGCGCATGTTTCAATACGATCTCGGTTTTCATGTCGTATTTCGATTTTTCGATCTCCATACGATCCCAAAAAAAAGCAGTATCGACCTTGAAACTCTATTCGATTTCAACACCTGTTTTCATGAGGTTTTTAATACGGAAAGTGTATTCAATTCGAATTGAATTCTGCATGAAAACGTAGTAACTAACTGGGAACGAAATTAAAGGAGAAGTGATAAGTTTTGCAGCCGATACATTAAACATATATTCAGCAAAAAGTTGGGAAAATGTAAAAGAGCTTTGCGAAACGGATTTAAATAACGTTTTCGATTGGTTTTCACATAAAAAATTGACAAAACAGTTGTCATTCCATTTGCCAGCTATTCAAATAGTCTACCAGATTTCACTGAACTTACAATCAGTAATCATGGACATTGCATAAAAATTAACATCAGATATCAAGTTACATATCTAGGATTAGAAATTGATACTCATCTGAAATGAGACAAGCACATTAATTTAATATTAGTTCTGTATAAATTTAAATACATGAGAAAATATCTAGATATATCCCACCTAAAGATTTTATATCATGCTTTTGTAGAGTCACGTTTGTCCTACGTTATTCTAGCCTGGGGGGTCAGTTGTTCCAACGCACCTAAAAAAAATTCATATTTTACAAAAAAAAATAATTAAAATGATGTATTTTAAAGATATTACTTACCCTTCAAACCAATTATTTGAAGAAACCAAAATTTTCGATATACGCCAGCTTTATGTATACAACATTATTAATAATTTGTATAAAAAAAGGTTTACCATCTACGAAATCAATCATTCCTATGACACTCGAAATAAACAAGCAGGAAAAACTAGGATACCTACTACTAAGAAGGCGCTGGGACAGAGAGGGTTGTATTATTTTTCAAATAAGGTATACTTTCTGGCGGCCATATATAAAGTATACTTGAGGACGATAAATTCCTTTAAATTATTCAAATCAAGAATAAAAAACTTTATTTTTATTACCGATAGACATATTTTGCACTCTTTGGTAGATAACATACAGGTATAAGAAGAATTTAGGTAAATTTAAAGAAATTTTTAAGAAATATATATATATATATTTTTTTTATGTATTTCAATTTTTTTTCATTTTGCTATATTTAACACAGAATAATTTTTTTTCTCTGAATGTAAAGATACAACTATTGTCCATGAACAACCTAAGGATTCTTATGGACTTCTTGTGTTTATTTACTGTTCAATACATCCTTATTATTACTATTTTTGTAAAACTATATAATTTTTTGTTAACTATTGATATGTGAATAAACATTATTCTATTCTATAAGTAGTGTACTCACCTATTACTGTATGTATCACATGTGATATACTGCTTAATAAGGGGAGAGATCCAGCAATGGATACCATAATGAACTTAAAGAAGAAAGGAGCTCCAGGATGTGCCATTTCATTTTCCGGAGGCATAACAAAAAATCTTCTCATGATATTTAAAGTTACGGACATACATACTATCGAATTCTTTTTTGTAGTTTCTTTGGTCAACATTTTTATATAACGGTGTACCTACCTTTCAACACTTACACCAAGAAATCTAAAGCTCTCGCTGAAAATTCAACTTATATTCATCAACGTCATCAATTATTGATTCGATTACTAATAAGCAGTTTTGATTAATATAGGATTTTGCCAATTGTGAGAATTCACACCATTCCAAGTTTTAATTGCAATCTTGTTGTTTGCATTATTAATAAATAAAAATGTTAGCTGATGAAAATGTAATAATTTCTATAATTAATACCCTCCACACAATGTGTTGTAGAGTTCATGCATTCCCATGTTTTTTATATCTTTTGAAATACTGCAATATACATATATTTTTCTTAGTTCAAATTTCATTTACGCCTAGTCAAACTAATATCCTCACCTGACAGCAGCTCTGGCGTCAGACGCTTTGCATTTGTATTGGTAGCAGGGCCATTAATCTTTGGACAATTGTAATACAACAAAAAAATCATTCCACGATAAACCAAACTCTAAAGTAACATAAGTCAACTAATGTTACGAAAGTTATGGTATGTACTTAACGGTATCTTTCTTATTGATCACTGTAATTTAGAACTCCATTCGACACAATTTTAAAAATACGATATAACATTATATTCATATATTATTCATCATCACCATGGCCGTTCAATCCCGAAGGATTATGGCTAGCTCAATAGAGCTGTGATAAATCCTATTGACGAGGTGGATTACTCTTCTTATATCAGTGCGACTATAGTCTTTTGTCTGTCTCTGCATTTTGTTTTCCAGTCTCTCATTTTCAATGCTTTTAAATCTTCCTCTACTTGATCCCACAATCTGCTTCGAGGTCTTCCTCTTGTTCTCGTCTTTAATGGGACCCATGTTGTTATTCTCTTTAATATTTTTGATGGTGCTCTTCTCATAGTGTGTCCCATCCATTCCAGTCTCCTTGCTTTTATATATCGGACTATATTTTCTTCACCTGTTTCCTTTTCTATTTCTATGTTTCTTTTTAATCTTCTTTCTCCATCTCTTGTTATATTTGGTCCGATTATTGTTCTCAATATTTTCCTTTCTATTATTTTTAGATCTTCTTCTTCGTTTGTTGTTTCTAGTGCGTAAGTAATGACTGTTCTGATCAAAGTCAAAAATTTGTATCTTCGTTTTTTTGCTAGATTTTAATAGTTTCTTTTTTATGACAAGAATTTGGTTCCCTTTTAATATTCCTTCTTTTATCTTGTCTTTACTAGTTTGTCCTATCGATGTTCCTAAATAGCTGAAGCTTGATACAATTTCAAACTTGTAATTTTTCATTCGTAAGTGAGTATCATTATTATGTTTTTCTTTCCCCACTCGCATATATTTTGTTTTGTCTTCATTTATTCGTAATCCGCCTCTGCGTCTAGCTTCTCTACTGCTTTTATTAGACTTTTCTTTGTTCTAGCGACGATTGTGAGGTCGTCGGCATAAGCAATTAGCTGGGTCTCGTTCACTATAATATTTTTCTCGTTTAAGTTTGCATTCCTTAAAATGGATTCAAGTACTAGGTTAAACATTTTGAATTCTTCTGATATCTTACCTTGGAATTTTGCTATCTCTTTCGTGTTTTGCAGGGTCATTTCCACCAATTTCCTAAGCTACTTTGGAATCCCTAGTGTTTTTAGTGCTTCTATAATCTTGGGTCTTATGATTGAGTTAAATGCGTTCCTGAAGTCTATGAAAATGACGTCTAGATTAACATTGTATTCCAGGGATTTTTCAAGGATTTGCTCGATGGTATGTATTGCCGTTACTGTTGATTTTCCTGGTCTCAACCCGTTTTGGTAGTCACCTATGATTTTTACTGTGTATGCTTTCAGTTTTTGATTTATTATGTTTGCAAGTATTTTGTAGGTGGTATTAAGTAGGGTTATTGGTCTATAATTTTTTCAGACTTCCTTGTGTGTGTTTTGTGGATGGTTGTTATTATTCCAGTGTTTCATTCGTTTGACATTTTATTTCCCGCCCAAATTTGTTGTCAGTCTTCTGAACAGTTTCCCCGCCATACTTCGACATCACTGCTGCTATTTTGTCTTTCCCTGTGGATTTTCCGTTGACAGTTTTCTTTATTTCTGTCGCTATTTCTTTTTCAGAGGGGCAGTTTAACGTGATTTCGTTTTCGGGATCTGCTACCCTGGGGTCCTCAACATCATCTTCATAAAGCATTCTGCTATAATACTTTTACCGTATTTTTATCATTTCCGTGCTTTCCTGTACTGTCACGCCATTTTATTTTTTTATTCTCCTTGTTTTATTGGAATATTTGGTCGGTGCTTTTATCTTTCTGTAGAATTGTTTCAGGCTGTTGTTACGCCTATCGTCCTCTATTTATTTCAATCTTCCATTTGGCCAGTCATTTTTGTTCTTTTTGTATGTTGCATTTGCCCGATTTTTAATTATCTCGTATGATCTTCTCGTGTTTTTTGTTTTCTTATTTGTTCACACTGTTGGTCATACCATTCTTTTTTCTCCTTTTCATTACTCTCATTCCCTAATACTTGCTGTGCTGCTTTCAATTCGACGTGTTTTTTATTTCCAACTATTTTCGGTATCTGATAATATAATAAGTGTCTTATTTTCGATATTTTCTGTAATTCTTATTTTTTCAGTTCTTAAAAGTGCTTGTGTTCATTGGTGCGTTATATTTCTTTGCGTCTTTTAGTCCTCTCATTTTGGTCATTACTAGATTTACTATTACAATAAAAGACGTTTTGAGCACCAAAAACTTTATTGTTACTCCAAACTGAACAAAATAAAAATAATCACTAATTGATAACAATTCAATGTTCGTCGTTTAATCGCAATACGTCCATATTTACTTTTGTTTTAATAAAGTTATATACGAATAAGTCACCTTTAAAACCTAAAAATAATAAAATAGTCATACAACGGTTTCAGTTGTTGGTTTTAATTTACCCCCAAAAACATGGCTCTATCCATAACTCCGAAAGCACCTGCACGTAGTTTCAAAGAACTTTGGCATTTTTGCAGAACAATCATAATATCTTTTTTCAGTTGTTCTTCGCAATCATACCAAGGTAAATTATATACTGTTGCTGCTAATTCCAAACTCTGAAACATTATTTGAATCTTAAAATTTAGCAGATGTTTAATATTAGGTACATTTGTAAGGTTCTCATAAGTAAATCCAGGACTCTTCTTCCTCCCGCCGCACTACATTTTGAACATTACGTCAAGGTCAAATCAAGGTTAAATAGTAAAAGAATGTAGTTTTTATTTTTCTTAAAAGTGAAATAATATAGTTTTCTCCACGATCATCACAGAATTTGCCATTTCTGAAATCAAATTTGATTACAGAATGCTGGAATTCTCTCTCTTGAGATTGAAGAAATATTCTGCCCCTCTGCCCTCATACAATTTAAATGTATTTACATTCTCTCTCTAGTGATAGAATAATATTCTCACACTGGTAAGCAATAATAGCATTAGCCTTGACGCAGTTGATTGTCATCGTAGTGTCAAAACTTAAGTAAGTGTCAATATTAATGTTGTCACTTAACCTAACCTAACCTCACAATTGTTGAAAATTCCTTCAATAATGCACCAGTTTTTCATTTCGAGAACTGTACAAATATAACAATTAATACAAAGTAGAATGTTTCTTGAATTATTGAGTGTTTACCTAATATAATAATTGTGATTGTGTTCAGTAATATAAATTATCTCTTGTTCATTTCCATATAAAAATATATATTTAAAATCTTCGATCGTGGAGAAAGTATAGTCTGCTACTCGGTTAGAATGAAAATTCGTATGCTCGTGGTTCCTCACGCTCACCTTCGGCTCGCGCTCGGAACTTTCCACTCGCATCGAATTTTCATTCTAACCTTGTTACAGAATATACTATTAACGCAAAGGTTAAGCTTAAGAACAATTTTCTCACACTAACATTTTTTATGTATGTTAAAAGGGTTTAATACCTCATCTTGAAGACGTTGACCACTAAAGCAATCCATAAATAATCCCCCAAACCATCCTGTACATACCATGAACGTAGACAAAGATTTTGCCTAAAATTACAGGAAAATCGTGATTTTTATCTTTCTATGATATTTTTGTTACATAAACTTACATGCAACAAGGAATAAATTCCAGTTCCGAGCACAGCTGATGTCATAACCATATGTGTGAACATGAAAATACTAAAAGCATCATTTAGTTTTTGTTCCAGCCTGTAACAGCGGAAAAATTATAATTTAAATAGTTTCAGCTAACGACTTTTTAGTGAAAAATGTAATTTAACGTCCAGGTCAAGGTTAATTACCAGACGACGGTGAAGCAAAGAGGAGGGTTACAATCTGAATGTGACTTCCATTATGGAACATTTGGAAATATCTTAGTCTTACCCGAACAGTGAATTGTGATATCTAACAGCAATATTAAACTTCTCTCTCCTTACAATAGGATTTTTGTAGCTGAAAGATTCCACCATAACATGTTTAACATGTCTTATTCTTATAATTATGTGTTGCATGGTTTCAAACACTTGCCAGGCCATCAATCCAGCCAGCATATAGATATGATGAACCTGTGAAAAAATCAGTATCTGAACCAGGGGTCGGCAACCTTCTAACAAAGAGGTGCTCATGTGCAGTTTTGAATAAAGCCAAAGTGTCACTATAAAAAACTGTATAATTTTTATACGAATAAATCATGTATACGTTCCATAAGTCGGAGCTCCTAAATTCAATATGCTGTTGCTCAAAATCTTGAATTTCCATCCATGCGAAAAGAGAATCATTAAAAGGAATGCTAGTAAAATCCATTTAGTCTGGTTTTATCAAGAAAGAGAACATGTGACCATTATCAAAATCTTGACCTCTTTCAGCAAATTCTTCTTTCAGTGAACTCATGTACCTTAACATTTCCTCATTAAATGCAGCATTATCACAATTATTAAGGTTGGGTGAATATGTTTTTAGATTTGGAAAGTATTCATATGTATGGGAGGTGAATAAATACATCTATTTTTATTTTAAAAGACTTCCAGGAATCATACAAATCTAGAACAGTTCGCAACTTAAGGTTTAGTTCGCAGAGATGATTTGTATTATCAGTTAGGAACATCAACTTACAACTCCATTATTTATTATCTAGTTCAGGAAAGGCTTCAGCTTGATTATTTTGCAACAAATGTTACCTACTTTCTCCCAAACATTCCACAAATCTAGAAAGCACTTTACCGCGGTTAAGACAGCGTATATTGCTGTGTAATGGAATATCTGAATGCACTTTCCATTTCTTGTAAAAATAACTTGAATTGTCTGTGAGTTAATGAAGAACGACCAGTTCTTGACTAAGGAAGTAGAGCTTCTCGAGAGAACACATATTTTGTCTTTATTTTGCTTGGTTACTCTGGCACTGCACTGACAAAGACAAAATATCTGTTCTCTTGGGATGCTTCACTTCTTTAGTCAAGAATACGACCCCAGCAATGTAGTTGACAACTTTTACAACAATATCCATCACGGATTTTAATCTTCCGCCCGATATCTTCGCGCATAAACTTTCTCGATGAATAATGCAATGAAAATTCAAAAGTGGTCGACCAATGCGTGCAGTAAGAAGAGATACAAATCCCTTCATGTGTCCCGGTCATAGCGGGTGCGCCATCTGTAGTTACGCAGAAAATCTAAGTTAAGTCTAGTCCCCGTTTCTCAAAATGTTTAAAGAATTCTGATAGTATATCTTCTCCTCTTGTCGTTATACTAAATACGTTATTCCGCTTAACACGTTGACTGCTGAGCGACGCGCACAGCGCGTCGACTGTTCTTTCAGGCCAGTAATGCCGCCGCGCCTGGTGCGTTTAGTATCTCTTTTGCTATCGAAGCGTATAGTCGGTCGTGCGAAGTGATTGTGATTTTGTGTCTTTATAAGCGTTTATATTAGGGTGTAAAATATTAGTTTTAACCTCTAGTTTTCCTTCATATCATGTCGTCTTCTGATGCCGGTCCTTCCGGTGCGAAACGCCCAAAAATAGATTTAAAACCTAAGTTTAAAAAATATCTCACCGAGGAGGAGATAGAAACCATGTTATATGAGTCCAATGATGAGCTAGAAGATCCAACATTTATTGATCAAATGGATGTAACTGACTCAAGCACTTCCGATTGCTCAGAAGAAGATTATTACGAGTCAACAGTTTCAGCTCGACCATCAACAGCAGCGTCTCCTCCGATTCCAGATGACAACATAGACGAGGCAATAGCTTCTAGTACCCAACCTCAATTTACTCAAGCCCCCATTATAAATTGGAAGGAAATGGAAAATTTATTAGTTTTTCCATTTACAAGAACAAACGAACTGCTGGTCCCAGATCCAGGTAAATAAATAGCAGATAGAATAATCAATTAAATTTTATTATCCATTTATGATAATTAGAGTTATAACTTATTTATATATATAGTCTGGGCCTATATTATCTTTTGTATTGTCAATGTCTATTTTGGGGAAATTTACAAAAATGTTTGTTTTAGGTCCAGATCCAATAGATTTTTTCAATTTGCTAATTACCGATGAATTCTACGAGTTAATCGTTGATCAAACAAATCAATATGCGATCGAACTATTCTTGAGTAAGGGAGAAGAACACTCGCGAATCAGTAAATGGAAGCCCATTTCTAAAGAGGAATTCAAAATTTTCTGGGATTATTTCTACATACGGGAACCATTAAATTAAATCGCATTCAAGATTATTGGAAAACCGATAGACTTTTTGATTTTAAGTGTTTTTCTGATTATATGAGTAGGGATAGATTTTTATTAATTTTAAGATGCAAAAAATCCCAGTGAGGGTGAGCCTAGACCAGCCGATAGGCTCTATAAAATTAGGCCTGTTATTAATTATTTCAATTCAAAAATTGACAGCTTATATTACCCAGATAAAAAACTAGCTATAGATGAATCGATGGTCCTTTGGAGGGGTAGGTTACAATTTAGGCAATATATCCAAAATAAACGCCATAAATATGGCGTTAAACTTTATATGCTAACCGAACCAACTAGTTACGATTTATCCTTAGATCTCCTTTCAAAAAAAACATATACCACTGGTACCTTACGCATTGATAGAAAAAACAGTCCAATAGAAGTAAAATCAATCAAACTCAAAAAGGGTGAAATAATTTCCCGTTATGCCAATGGTGTTATGATTGCAAAGTGGCATGATAAAAGAGATGTAAATTATATTTCTACCGAATTTTGTAATACAATGACACAATATCAAGATAAAAGAGGAAACGAGAAAGTAAAACCTTTACCCATAGTTCACTATAATAAATCTATGGGGGGTGTAGATAGGCAAGATCAATTTATGGCATATTATCCTTCTGCCAGAAAAAAAAATTGGATTGCATATAATCCAACTACTTTTACTGAACGCATATTTTTTGCACAAATAGTATCATGCACCTCGCAATTCATTTTATAATTATAGATTAGATATAATAAGAAACCTCTTGCCAGAAGGAATGGAAAATAATAAAAATACTGAAACTTCTCATTTTGCTAGTCATTGTCCAAAAAAAACAGAAGGAGGAAAAACCCTTAGAAAAAGGTGTAAATATTGTTCATCTCAGGGTAAAAGACAGGACACCGTATATGAATGTAAAGCTTGTTGTGTAGGACTTTGCCTGGAACCATGCTTTCAGCTATATCATACTTATGTTAAAAATAATTAATTTTGTAAGCCATAATCCATATGTTACCTAATAAAGTTTTTTCTACATAAAAACCGGTGTTTTTTTTCGTAACGCTCCTGGCGCGTCGCCAGCGCTGGCGGTAAAAAACTTTGTACAATGCTGCTGACGCGCCTGGCGCGTTTTGTTTAAAAACCCTAGAAGGGCACTAGCAAAAAGTGAAATTTGCTCATAGTATTATTTCAATGTTAGAAAAGTATTTATTTTTGCAAAAAAAACATTCAGCTCCTGGGAACGTGTAAGTATCATAATCACCAGCCAACGTGTTAATGACGTCGATCTGTTGTTTCCGTACATTTTCTGCAATTTCAGTAACTCGCCTCTGCTGATGCTGGTATATCTTTAATCCGAACCAGTATTGCTTGTTTATTAGGAAAATCATCAAACAATACATCCGCACTTCTCAGAAACGTTTGCTTCATAGATTCCCCATCAGTGAAAGGTCTTCCTTTTTCTGCCAAAGATTGTACCATTTTAAAACTGCATTCGGTTGCTTGATCTTCACCTTGACTAATTTTTGTAAAGAATGTTGCCTACTTTGTATACTGAGCAACTGCTCGTCGGATTGTCTCCGTTCTATCAGCATTATCGTTAAACCCCGATTCATGTCTTGTTTGAAAATGTCGTTGCTGTACAAAACCATAATTAGTTGTCCAAGAACTTTGAAAGGGCCGAACGTCTAATTTCTGCTTATTAGCTGCCATAACACTAATGTTAATCGCGCACTTGTACGTTACAGGTTGATAAATAATGTTACGGTTAACTATCCTGGGTCCGTCCAATAACAACACCTGTTACAACTTTTACCACTAAACTTTGAATTCGGAACTTATCTTTACAATAGCTCGTACTAAATTAAACTAACTCTAACTGAATACATGCTTATATAATGGTGAATCCGATTCCTAGTAGAAGTTTCCCGTATAACCGTGGCAATGCCGCTCACCGGGCGTTCTAAAATCCGAGAATCACCTGCTCGCGTCTTCTCTTTTCTAGAAACGTCCCGTCGCGGTCGCGTCGTTCTAGCCCGGTCTGCCATCACTTTGCTGGGTCGAGCTACGTTGCCAGATTGTGTACAGTTCCGTAGATTATTTTGAATTTACAATAAGTATCCTTGAAATTAAATCTTTATTTTAAAATTTTATACACCAAACTTCACAAAGTTATGCGTGCCATTTTAAACTGCCATGCGTGCCGTAGGTCCCTGATCTAAGCAATACCCTAAAAAAAGGTACAGGTGTATATGAAGGAGAAAATTAAACTCGTATACTTACTCCGAAAATTTCAATCAACAAATAAAATTCACGTATTGGAGAATAATCGATGTTGAAAGGCATCCAAGTATAAGAAAAAAGTCCACAAACTTCAGTAATATTATACATTTTATTTTCCAACTTGCAACTTTCAGTTTTAAATACATTTGATGTGAGAATTATCAGCCATATAAGCGATTCTAAGTAAACGAAATGTATTTTAGCGTATTTATTAAAGTTTTCATTGTTCGTATCGAAATTGATAGGTTTTCCAAATACTTCAAAATCTGATAAGAATGTGTACATTTTTGCAGCAGTTTTTATTTTTAATATAAATGCCCATACTAGAGCGTATGCAGTTGAAAATGACACAGCGTACGTAATGTCCAATTCAATACGATGAAATTTTCCATCTAAAACATTTTATAATAATGGGCCGTATTCATAAAACTGAAGGATATCCTTGTAAGTAGGGGAGAGTTGGACAAAACGGGATAGCTAACGTTTTTTGACCCGACACTCTATAACTAAGCTATGGATATCTACGGTTTTTTGACTGTAACATTTTCATTGACCCCTTTCCATGTTTAAGTATGGTTATTTCTAAATATCTCGACAATACTATAGAAAAAGTCATATTTCTTAAAAAAGGTAAAGTATCCCGTTTTGCCCTCCTGGTCGGGTAAAATGGGATGGTATTTAAATATGAATAGAAAAGATATTAAAGTAAAATATATTTATTGAACTTGAAAACCGAACACATTATGCATTTATGCAGGAGGGGGTCACATTTGCATAGAACTTGCTGCAAGATACAGGAGGTGGAGTATTACACAAATTCTCCTTATTTTTAAGCAGCTGATGTGATTTTTCTGGTGTGGATGGATCTGGAGGCAATGACGGTGTTCTTGGAAAGTCATCAAATTTTTCTGCATCGTTTTTTTCTTTACCTGCAGCTTGGGTTATTGATGATCGTTGTATAACAAGCCTTTGAGGTATTGGTGATGGTGTACGTGGTGGAGGGTGCCCATTATTTTCTTTAACCGGACCAAATGCAGGACTATTTATCGGCTTGTTCGTGGTTTGAGCTGGATCAAACATCCAAGCTTCGAAGATTTCCGAATTGAGAGATTGAATGCCCGTCTTTCTAAATCCATTCACAGCTGTTTGGATACTAGCAGCTTTCATATTTGCGTTTCCGAAAAGCTTACCTATCTGGGATATTGTAACTGGTCGCCCTGGATGTTGCTGCATCCATTTTTGAACCTCTGACGTATAATAAGTGCTAAGTGGCGACATAAAAATGACGTCGAGCGGTTGCAAGCGATGCGTCGTATGCGGTGGAAAGCAGTAGCTTTCTCTATAACCTCTAAGTTTTTTGTATGTGTGGTATGTCCGTCCAAAAGTAAGAGGACAGGGTTTTCTTTGGAGGGTTTGGATAACTCAATAAATTGATTAAACCAATTCGAAAAAATTTCTGATGAATGATAAAAAACTTTACTTCCAGGAGGAGCATCATCTAGCAGCTCCGGCTTTGCTCTGGATCTGGGAAAAATGAAAGTGGGCGGCATAAACACGCCAGTAGCGCTCATGCAAATTTCCACAGTGACAAGAATGCTGAGGATATACACCCAACTTGCCTTTTCCCACGCAGTGATAAACATTTAGATTTTTTCTTTGGTACTGTCATTATACCCGTCTCATCGACGTTGTAAATCCGTTCGGGTGGAATTTTATATTTTTCAAGCACGTCGGAGAGTAACGAGAAAAAATTTTGTACAGCAGGTCTATTAAAACCCATGGCTCTAGCAAGTGATGTTGGCTCAGAGATGCGAAGTTTAACGTTTGGATGTCTCCTTAGAAAACTGTATAACCAAGCTTTACCTGCCATTTTTTTGTCCCTGTTAAATTGATTCGCTAAGCCATTGCGTTGAGCTAACTAAAAAGCCAAAATGCGAAAGTCATTCAAAGTAAAACCAAATAATCGCGATTCCATAGAAAAATGTGTTGAACCAACTCTTCTTCTTGCTCGGCAGAGAAAACCGGTCCCTGACGCCCTAGTCCCTTTTTTGCTGCATCTAATCGTTCGAGAGACCCATTTTTTATCTTTTTTACCCGGGCTTCAATAGTTGTCCGAGGTACACCAAATTGTTTCGAAGCCTTAAGGCCTTCAAGAACCTCTTCCACCGCCTGGCGGTCCTCATTCCAAGACTGCCGATCGGTTGTTCTTTTATACTTTCCCATCTTGTAACAGGCCTGTAAAAAAATAAAATTTAAAATCCTCTATAAAATCTATACCGTTTTTGGTTGGACAAAACGGGATAGTATCCTGTTTTACCCGACCGCTTGGTATCTCATTTTGCCCGACTGCACGTTTCAAAATGTTTTGTTAAAATGTTTATGAAGAAAACTAGTTATCATATTCACAAATTCAACAAAATATAGTTAAATATTTACAGAATCTTGAAAAATACTTACTGTTATTTATTTTGCTTGTTTAAACTAAAAAAATCCTATTTAACTGCTGATAAGACTAAATAGCATAACCACACTTTTTTAAACTGCCACCTGCCACTCACCACAGAACACGAATTAAGCGGAAGAATCGCCTACTATATTTAGACAAACGTTATTTTTACAGAATTACACCCCTGGTTGGTTGCTTGTTTTTAAATATTGGCTGGTATCCCGTTTTATCCGACTATCCTGTTTTGTGCAACTCTCCCCTATAAGGTTTTAAGTTGAAGAAAAAGGTAGGAGTATAAACATTTCCTTTTTTTCGTATTCATAATAATAACCTTATACATGCAAGAATGTCCTCTAAGAATAAGTAAAAAGTTGATGGCATGTTGGCTTGTGACTGTGCCGAGGCAGGTTCCAACCTGTTTTCGATGGTTTGTTTATTTGCGGTATTTCTTTCTTATCGGTGTTATTTGAGTACAGTACTTCGATCAGAGAATGTGTATTCGTCAAGCAGCGATAGTGAAAGTACAGAAAAAGATAAATGCTACCTACAACCGAAGTGCAGTTCATAGCAGATGAAATTGCCAATGCTCCCGTGATTTTGAAAAAATCCCGAAAACCCAAAATAAAGGCTAAAAATGATGAGGCTATTAGAAATGTTACCAGGAAGTAATGGAGCCCGGGGCTGGTTGACGCACTTTTTGTATTTTTATTTTTAGCTTACACATTATTAAGTTTTGGTGTGCTTTTGGTACCAAATAGAAAAGTTTAATGTTTTATCTTTCATATTAGACAAGAAAAAAATTTTTTTTAGCAAAAGTTTAGGTATAAATTTTTTTGTAAAGATGGATGTCAGGTTGCGTCAACCAGCCCCGGGCCGGGGTTGGTTGACGCATACCATGGGGTTGGTTGACGCAGACAAAAAAGTAAAGTAAAACATCTGTTATAATCCAAATTAAAAAAAAATTATATTAAATTCTAAAAATGGTAACTACCCAAGGAACAAACATAAAAAAGGTAACTTCCCAAGGAACAAAAGATGCATTAATTCTAAAAAAAGTAACTTAATTAACAAATTTAATATTATAGCTTAAAAAAAATTAAGTTATTCGCTTTCACAGTTTACACAAACAAAGAAGACGCCAGGTTCCCCAGCACAAGCTTCATGTGCCCACATTTCGCAACTAGTGCACCGGATCCATTTTTCGGATGAAGCACTATTTTTATAGCTATCTGTGCAATAAAGGCAAAAGCATTCCTCTTCATCGGACTCATCATCGTCTTTGACTATTTTCCTTTTTTTTGTTTTTTTCTCTTTTGCATCGGACTTCTTATTTGAGCAAATATTTCTTTTAACAGACTTTACATTTTTCTCTTGTTCTTCAAGAGCATCTTTTATTGGCGTGTCAGTTAGAATTGCTCTCACACGCTTTCTTCTATTAGGTTTAGCGTCCTGCTTTCTAGGTCCGGCTTTTGGTAGCGGTTTAAATTGAAATGGACTTACAGTAGGAGGCGAGCTCTCATTTTTTTCTTGAATAGAACTGTTAGTTGAAATGTTGTTTTCTTTCCCAGGCAGTGGACTTTTTGCTAACACTATATCTTTAGAGCATCCTGGCTGGTTAAGATCATCAGGTTGCTGTCGTCGTTTTATAATCGAGTTTAGCTGAACTGGAACCACGTCCTTGTCAGCATTAGTTTCTGCGGGATCGGGACGGTCAGTTGCATATCCTGGTAAAAACTCTTGATCGTCAAAAACGTCTCTATTGAAAGGGCTAGTTCCAGACAACTTGAATCCCGCCATAATATTTTTCGGTGTCGCTGCCAGTGGCAGTGAGTCTCGAACTATTAGAGGGACATCGTATATTGACATCGTGCGTCCGGGATTGCTAGTGATCCAGGAGCCACTGGCTGAATTAACGTAATGTTTTAATGGTCCATAGACAGACCGATCGAGAGGCTGGAGCTTATGTGAGCAATGGGCTGGAAATGACAACGCCGTTACACCTTTACTTTTTAGATAATCAAGGGCAGCTACAGACAAATGCGAATCATGATAGTCTAGCAAAAGTAGTACCGGTCTCTCTTTAGAACAACCAACGTGCTTGACAAAATGCTTAGCAAACTCCAAAAAGTGCTCTTTTTTCATCCAACCTGAAGGATTTGCGGTTCCAACTGCTCCAGGAGGGCCATTAACGAGAAAATGTTCTCTGAAGTTAACCCTTGGAAAAACAAAGAACGGCGGGACAGAATTTCCCGTTGCAGATACCGCCAAAGCCATAGTAACTAAGGTGCCGCGTTCCTGGGAGGCTACGCGTCCCACCTGCTTATATCCACGCCTGCCAACAATTCGGTTAGGCTTTTGCACGGTCGGTCGTAATCCCAGTTTCATCCATGTTCCATATTTGTGCTGCTTCTAATTTTAGGCGGTTGAGGACCGTTTTTAAGTTGTCAAAGAACATTGAAACATTTTCTCTGTTGAAACTAGAAGCGCGAGCTAAGCTAAGCTGGTTGCAGAAGGGTAAAGAGGCATTAGTGCCGCAACTAAGTAAGATCTTCAAGGCTAGCCTAGCTTGGAAATATACTCCGGTAATATGGAGGAAGGTGAAGGTCATCTACCTTCCGAAAGTAGGTAGAATATCAGACCAAACGCCCCAATCATATACACCAATTAGCCTAACGTCCTTCCTGCTTAAGACTTTGGAAAAGCTAGTAGATAGGTACATAAAGGACAACGCTCTGACAACTCGCCCTCTAAGCGAGCGTCAGTATGCCTACCAACAAGGCAAGTCAACAGACTTGGCTCTGGATGACTTAAACAGGCTACTTTCCAAGTCGATCGATGACAAGGAAATAGCAGTAGCTACTTTTCTGGATATAGAGGGAGCATTATCCATAACCAGGTGTATGGAAAGAAGAGGGATCGAACCCATCATCTGCAGGTGGCTTGCAGTCAATCTAGGGAATAGGATAATCACATCCACCCTGGGAGAGGCAACCATCACGGCGGGGGTGGGGAGGGGTTGCCCTCGGGGAGGCGTGTTATCGCCCCTTTTGTGGGCGATTCTTGTAGATACTCTTCTAGTACGGCTGTCCGATGAAGGTATTCAGTGCCTAGGGTATGCGGACGATCTTGCTGTCGTCATAAGAGGACGGTTTCCAAACACGATATCAGAGCGCACCCAAATGGCGCTTAATATAGTAAGTGGCTGGTGTAGGGAGGAGGAACTGGCAGTGAACCCTCACAAAACTACACTGGTACCGTTTACAAAAAAGAGAAATTTGCAAGGTCTACAAAAGCCACAAATTAACGGAGTGGAAATTCCATTTGCTAAAGAAGTTAAGTACCTAGGGGTAATCTTTGACCAGAAGCTTACATGGAATTCTCACATCGAAAAAACCACGCACAAGGCCAGAATCGCTCTCGGAAGGTGTAGGCAGATGTGTGGGAAGAATTGGGGATTGAATCCTAACATGACCAAATGGTTATATACACAGGTCGTGAGGCCAATGATAACCTATGGATCAGTAGTCTGGTGGCCCAGGACATTGCAGATTGGGGCGCAAAGGCAGTTAAGCAAGCTTGCCTAAGTATCACAGGGGCCATGAGAACGACGCCGACTGCAGCCCTGGAGGTAATACTGAACCTGCCACCACTGCATATCTTCGTTCAGGGAAATGCAAGATCTGTAAGTCACAGATTATTACAGGGGCCTCCTTCGATAAGTCAAGGACAAGGTAAGGTCTACAAAAAGCTATATGAAGAAATAAAGGCAGATCCAATACTGGGAATGCCAATGGATCAGATTGCCCCACAATATAGTTTTAAAAATGAATACACAGTAATCATTCCAGAGAGAAAGGACTGGGATACAGGGCCTCCTATAATAGCGAATCTCAACTGGTACACTGATGGCTCTAAAACAGACTCTGGAGTAGGAGCCGGAATATATGGGGTACAAGAGAAGATCACGATCTCTCTAAGCCTTGGGAAACATGCCACTGTCTTTCAGGCAGAGGTAATGGCGGTGCAATGCTGTGCAGAAGAGTTGATGAGACGGGAGGTAGATAGCCAAAGAATCGTCATCTACTCCGATAGCCAAGCAACACTAAAAGCGATAAGCTCATATCGGACGACGTCAAATCTGGTGTGGGAGTGTCGCAAGGCGCTCAACAGACTAGGTAGTCATAATAGAGTGACCCTAGCCTGGGGGCCAGGCCATCAAGGAATAAAAGGCAATGAAAAGGCCGATGAATTAGCCAAGCAGGGAGCGACGGAGGTCATGATAGGGCCAGAACCTTCCTGCGGAATTGCTAAATGCCTCACCAAGGAGAGCATCCACCAATGGATAAACAACCAGGCGTTGCGCTGGTGGCATGAAACTCCGGGGCAAAGGCACGCTAAGCTATTCCTTAAAAGCCCTTCGGTCAGACTGTCACGCGACCTACTATGTCAAAGTCGAGAAACGACGAGGATGATGGTGGGAATGCTGACAGGGCATTGTAGGCTAAGGAAGCATATGCACACAATTGGCCTAGCAGATGACAGCCTATGTAGGTTATGCCAGGAAGAAGACGAAACCGCGGAGCACTTACTCTGCGAGTGCGAAGGCCTAGCAAGGGTGCGGTTTCACCTATTCGGAGAAGAAAAACCTAGGGCAGAGAGCTACGCAAATGAGGCGGTATCCAGGCTAATAGGTCTAATAAAAAGAATAAAGCTAGATATCGAGCTCTAAATATGGCGGAGGACCACAATAGATCTGCAAAGGTCGCAGTGGGATAGGACAAAGAGCCACTCCAATTCTAATCTAATCTAAGCTGGTTGCTTCTGGAGTTCTTACCGAAAGAGCACGATGTCGTTTCATGTAGTATGTAAACCAATCCTCTCCAGTCATTTTTGTCACGTTCCATGATTCAGGGTATTTAATGAGCAAAGCAGTGGCATAATCATACGCGAATTTTCTTACTTCTCTGACAGACAATCCAAAATATATGTCGCTTGCCGTTTTAAGGTATTCCTCCAAATGATTTTCTTGTTGATCTGTGAACACCTAAGAATTATAAAAGACGTAAGGCATTTTTTGAAGCTTCAATATTTTTAAAAATAATTTAAAATATAATATACCTGGCGATTCCTGTAATATCCAACTTTTGTCGTTATTGCGGCATCACCATTAATTTCTTCCTCAGTAAATTTTTTGCAAAAACGTCTCAAAGTTGCTTTTGGGATCTCAAAGTCTTTTGCAGTTGCCCTAATGGATTTGTTGTTCATTTTAACCTCTCTAACTGCCCTTAGCATGATATCTGGTGGAGTGATACCCCTTTCTGATGTTCGTTTACGAGAACGCATCTCGCTAAAATATAAAATAAAAATAAAAATATTGACGCATGCATCAACCAACCCCTTGTTGTGTGCGTCAACCAGCCCCTGACCACGTTTTAGTATGTGTGATGCAACTGCACCTATACTATTTTATTCTTAGAAAATCTATCTAACAGTTCTTGTTTGGGGCGGTTGAAGCTATATGTAGCATCAAACCGATCTCAATTATCTTTAAAAATAAAGTTTCTAGAACAAAAACAGTAAAAAAGTAAAAAATTACTTACCACTGCCAAAAAACAACAAACCGCACTGTACACAACACCACTGATGCAATCAAACTGAAACGTGAGTGGTTTTTAATGGCGGCTTTAAGACAAACCGGTCGGCGACGTTGCCAAGTGTATTGTTTTAAAAAAAATTGAGGTGTGTCAACCAACCTGGTGCGTCAACCAGCCCCGGGATCCCCTACGAGGTGACATTTGGTAAAGAACTGGATGCCAAATGTTTTTCAAAGAAAATAAACAATATGAAAAGGAGGTTGAGAAAAAAACTGACTTTAAAAAAACTGAAAATAAAGCAATCAAACTGTTGGAATCTGAGAAAAAGTTATTGAAGGCTATGGAAGGCAACAGTAATCCTACAATTCGAAGAATCGGAGGCGCACTGCAAATTGGTATTGAAGATGGATCTACTCTACTACTACAGTTCAGCACCTGAAGCGGGACTTCTGAATAGAGTAATGAGCCACGGCTCTATACCATATCCATCATCAGCAAGCACGACGTTGTTTTTATTTTGTAAATGAACCCTTATTTGGGAATTCCTCCATATTCTTGAAACGTGGACCGATCCAGGCCAACTAACGTTCCTCACCATGGCGATTTGGTTTCAGTATTCCTACGTGGGTACAGACAACTACGCCAATTGCTGTCGGAAACCTATACTTGCTTTGCCATAACTATTTCGCATCCATAAGTTCATTGTTGGTAGACGGAAACTTTATCCAGTAATTTGATTGCGCCACTATGCTGTCAATTACGACAGTCACTGTACGAGATACTGTAGCTTGACATACACCCAGTTCTTGACCAATGCCTTTCTGATACCCAGGGTCACTGAGATAGCGTAAACATATCTATCATAAACCTCCTCGAGTTTCAGCATTATTTATTACCAAAAATCTGTTTGGCAAGCCATTCCAAATTTTCCTCTTTAAACCGGTACAATTATTTGTAATCACGAACAGGTGTTGATAAACGCTGTTTGTAGTGTTTAGTCTCTCTCAGTTCAACAGCATCTGCCACTACACGACTGAGTCTGCTAATGAGTCACATTCGAAATTATTGAAGGATATTCTTTTTGTTTAGAGTAAAAGGTGACGTTTATGAATAACCAAATACGTTTTGTGAAGGATATGCTGATACTCTATAAGTATAAGGTTTTACTCGGAATATTATGAATGCGAACTGCAAGTATAAGCATAACCTTTTTTTATGAATACGGCCCATTAATTTGCAACATATAATTCTAAATACTTTTTTTAACACGCCAGTGATTTAAAATTTATTTTCCAACTTCTATACCTAATTGCCTGAAGGAATATCTTGCTGCCGCATTGTAAAGCTGTAACTTGTTAACTCCTGCTTGATACAGAGGTGTCAGCATCGCCGATAATATTTATTTCCATAAAAAGTTCCACTTTTACGTTGAATAAGTAAAAATATACAAAACAACATACTTACTCTGGACAGTATTTATCAAATGCATTATACTGCTTATCATAGGAAGAGATCCCAAAAAAGACACACCCAAAAACTTCAAGTAAAAGATAAGCCCAGGATTCATTTCCGTATTTTTAGGAGGAAATGCAAGGAACATTCTTAAGATTTTCATAGATGCGGGCATGCATATTATCGGTAAATTTTCTTTAAGTTGTGCATTGGTTGCCATTGTTGATATTACTCAAAGCCAAAAATCTTAAATAAGAAATATATAGGAATTCGAAGATAGCTATCTATTGTCTAATAATACTTTTTTAATATTAATAAACGGTAATAACGATAATTTGATGAAAGTAATTGGTGGAAAATAACACCAGCCAATATACAAGGACGTCCTTTTTTATGTTTTTGTGATAGATTTCTATAAAATGATTTAATGTTAATTTTGTGTATACATTTACCTATATGAGTATTAGTATATTGTAACGTTTATTCTAATTTATATTTACAATTAATATATATTTACAGATTTATATGTAATTCAGTCCTTATTTAATAATTTATGTAATACACTAAACACACTAATTATAATTTATATGAGAGTCACTTAATAAACATTTTATCGAGGCGCGATTACTTTCCTTCGGTATCAACACTGACTGATTGACTAACATCCCTGCCAGCGTAACCGATGCGCGCGGACTGGCATCTCTGTTTATAAAGAAGAGTGGTGCACGACTTTTGGCAAACCAGTTACCAGTACCAGGTAAAGCTTTGAAGCTGCAAAATGGCTCCCGCTACAATTTCCACCTAGTGACGAGGAACACCTTCGACGAAAGACCAACGTACGAGGATGTCTGGGAAGCATTACGAAGCCTGAGGGAGCATGTGCTTGAATTGAACGTGCATAGGCTAGCCATGCCCAAGATTGAATGTAGGCATTTAGATTGGCGAATAATCCGTAACATGGTAGAAGTAATCTTCCGAGACACCGAAGTGCAGGTACTGGTTTGCGGCCATGCTCGGGAGACACAGCCAACAGAGAAGACGGTCGCATGTTACTTCCATACAACTGGAAAATGCAACAAGGGGACCAGTTGCCGATACAGTCATCTCGTTCCAGTTTCCTAGCTAGTTCCAGGAGGAACTGTCTCTTAAGGAGGGGGCAATGTTACGCGAGCTACTGCATTAATATGCTCACTTAGTGCCCCCAGTGAAATCCCCATATGAGACGACTATGGCTCCTCCGCCCAATTTTCTGATCTTTTTCTTCTCTTGCAGGCTAAGGGATTGTCCAGCCACTGCTATCATTTGTTCAAATTTATTGTTGGCCTCATTGGAGGTTGTTGTTTGATGAATTATTGACGCCACTGGTACGCAAGTTCCAATTTTGGTATCCTTCTTCATAGTTATTGGATGGTCATTTACATTTATAATGCGTACAGGTATTTCTTCGGCAGCCATGACTAACCCTTTTCCAACCAGGATTCCTCGACCAACCTCTTCATCGTGATTCCATGGTTCCATCATGACCGGTGTTCCTTCTTCGACGGTTCCTTGTAGCCTTGCCACAGTGAAAAATTCACTCCTTGCGGGTACAACTGTACCCTCCTGTACGGCTACCTGAACAGTCTTATCCTCGTGTGGATGAAGGAATACCTCCTCAGAACCTACTCTAATCAATCGGTTCTTGAAATCTAGCTGGAAGCCATGTAGGTTCATAACGTCCATTCCGAGTATTATGTCCTCTTCGATATCAGCGACAACGACAGTGTGGGTGAACTTCTCTGCGCCAATTCCCAATTGTACCGGTAGTTCGCCATGGACATTGGCGCTTTCACCTGTGGCAGTCCTGAGTCGCAGTCTCGTCGGTAAAAGTCTTTTCCGGGTGTTGACAGTCTCGGGGCGAATAATAGTCCTCGTTGCTCCAGTGTCCACCAATAGTGTATACTTCCTTCCATTAACTTCACCATCCACGTATACACTATCGTCGCGACATTTCAGAGAGGCTATTAGGATGAGAGGGTCTTTGGAAGGTCTTCGGGTCGAAGCTGCCCTCTGAAGGTCGACCCTTCCTAGTTTTTCCTGCTGGGCATCTTTGTTTGTAGCAGTTCTCGGTCGCTTGCACGAACTGCGTACATGTCCCATTTCTCCACAATTCCAGCATCTCACAGCTTTCAGTTTTCCATTTGAGATGCTTTTCATCATGTTGACAATCTGGTCGAGCTTGTTCTCAACTTCTTCGTCTGCTACAGCCCTCACCTTGCCGTATACTCCGGAAGCCTGTGTAGCTGCTTCGTACTCCAAGGCTGCAGAGAGTACGTCGACCAGTGTCTTATGCCGAGCCAAGCGTAGAGTTCTCTGCATTCCATGGTCACGAACTCCGTCGATGAATGTCTGTACCCCTAAACATTCCATGACATTCTCCGGTGCCGATGGATAGGCAAACCGCACCAACCTCGCAATGTCTGTTTCGAATTCTTGCAGAGTTTCGTCGCGTTTTTGTTTGCGGTTTTTCAGCTGCGACTGGTACAGATGCTCCAGGTGTTCCAGGCCATATCTCATATTCAATCGCTTTTTGAGTTGTTCAAAATCTTCGGCCTCTTCCACTGGAATGGTCTGGAGGATATCCATAGCGTCTCCTCTAAGGGCAAGAGTTAAATTTAACGCTTTTTCCTTCTCACTCCAGTTATTTGCCTTTGATGCCGCCTCGAATTGCTAGAGATAGTTCGGCCATGACGTTTTACCATCGAATGTTGGCAGTTTCACTCGGCTGTTCATATTGTTTTCCATTTTCGGTTTCAACTATACTTTCTCTGCTAGTTCGTCGTTATTCGGGGCTTGCCTAGTTGTAAAATCCGGTTTATTACTAGTTTTCCTTTCGATTTCTTTGATTTTTTGTTTCATTTCTTGCTCCATTCTTTTAATCTTTTCTTCCACGGCAGAAATATCAGTCTTCATGGATGTCATTTCATTTTTCATGTCCGTCATTTTATTTTCCTTGGATGAAATTTCGTTTTTTATATCCGTCGAAATTTTATTTTCCATGGATGAAATTTCGTTTTTTATATCCGACATTTTGTTTTCCATCGAAGACAATTCGTTTTTTATGGAAGAGGTTATAGAGGCGGACGCTTCGTCGGTGAATTCAAACGTTTCCGGGTCCAATCCATTGTTCATCATAGCTATTTTTCAGTCGTTCCACTAACACTGACTTGACCCCACTTGTGTCCAA
Organism: Lochmaea crataegi; assembly: GCA_947563755.1. NCBI lineage: Eukaryota > Metazoa > Arthropoda > Insecta > Coleoptera > Chrysomelidae > Lochmaea > Lochmaea crataegi. The sequence goes on along the minus strand of OX387422.1, from coordinate 122,089,112 downwards.
TTCGTAATCCTCCAACTCTCTTCGAAGCTCTGAAACTTTTAATTCACAAAGTTTATTCGCCATCTTCCTGTATGTTTATTTATTTATTTATTTTTTTAACCCTACACCTGACACCAATGTAACGTTTATTCTAATTTATATTTACAATTAATTTATATTTACAGATTTATATGTAATTCAGTCCTTATTTAATAATTTATGTAATACACTAAACACACTATTTATAATTTATATGAGAGTCAGTTAATGAACACTTTATCGAGGCGCGATTACTTTCCTTCGGTATCAACACTGACTGATTGACTAACTCCCTGCAGCGATGCTCGTGGCCTATTTATACTCGCGCGTCGTATTTCTAGAATTCGCTCGACGTTCTGGCGGATGCACTGGATGCGGTGGGTATTCTCGATGTTTCTCGAAAATTGGGCGGAGGAGCCATAGTCGTCTCATAAAGGGATTTCACTGGGGGCACTAAGTGAGCATATTAATGCAGTAGCTCGCGTAACAATATTAACCTGCAGCTACTTACTCCTACAAATATAAGGTTCTGCTTGAAATTATTATGAATACACGTAGAAGAGTGTCCTTCACATTTTGCGAGTAGAAGCATATCCTTTAGGAATACGGCTCGGTATAGTGTTAAATCAGTGTATAAGTATAGTGATGTGTGCCTAGCAGAAGAAATTGCATTTCGATTATAGCCATTCAAGCAGGTATTTATACTTTTTACGTATTGCTACATTGAAAGACCAGATTTAATGGTGAAATTCTGAATAATTTCTCATAGTCCGTTTTTGTATCAGATTTTAAAAATGTTTCTTACGTAAATTCTTTGTTGATAAAAACTGCTTCTATACACCTGAACCGGCGATTTAATCATTTCAATTAGGTATAAGTGGTATATAACAATTCAAATAATGGTGCAATTAAATTTAAAATAATGATTCGTTCCTTGTTTTTGATAATTTACCTATAGATTAAATATTCATTTGAATGAACTATTTTACTTCAAGTTAACGTGGGAATGATTTTAAATTAATATTTACTTGTTTCTATTGGTTTCACTACTCATTTTTGATACTACTAATTCGTTAGCTTAGAGTTACACTGTGCAGTAAACCAAGTTTTGAGAAAAAGCAAAATAAAAAAATGGCCTTGTGATACAGTGTTATGGACAAGCCTACATTTAAAACAATTGCAGCTTAGTTAGTTTTATTATAATTATTAACATTTCTGAGAAAAGAACTCCAAAATACAGTTTTTTTGTGTAAATTTTTAGGCACAAAAAAATACATACAATTTTGTAATTCTATTTTATAAAATTTAAAAAAACATACAACTTGGTAACGTTATCAAAAACTAAGTATCCTTATAAATATGAATATAAACCAAAATTACGGAAATATACAAATTAAGTAATACTATTTTTGGGAAGTATAGCCACATAATATGCCCTATCCACCTCAGGCATCCACTTGAACATGCTTTTGATAGCCTCAACTTTATTTTGGGGAAGTGAATTTTTATTGGTAGGACGAACTGGTTCCTTTATCTCTTTTTTAGCAGCATTATTTCTGGTAGGGCGACAATCACGAATGGAGACTTTTTTCCACTCGTTATTGGCGTGGCTAACTTTATGTTCTATTTTGAAAACTTAAAAGCAACTACTTGACTGAAAGGTACAATTTTATAGTTGAATTGATCAGCATAGGACTTGTAGTCGACGAAATCAACTTCTCTTAATTGAATGACTTTGTGAGGGTTTCTTGAATAAACATTCAAAAGCAACCGCATAAGTGATAAAATATAAAATTACAAAAGTGTACATGACTCTATGATGTGACACCATACAACTATGTAATTTTAAAGTTTGAATGTTCGAAAATCACAGAGCTGTATGTTGTACATACAACTATGAGCCACTAAAAATCGCAATTCATAGTCATACAACAACGAATTTCTGGTTGCCCATGACGTAGGATGCAGCATACAGCTTTGAAATCCTGTAGAAAGAAAGGTTCAAGTAGGGGAAATGTGCCTATGATGGACCCTCTAAGGAAATATCATTATAACTTTTTTAGATTTGCAATTATTATTTTGCTTTATATGAAAATATATAGTTAGTTCGATCTTTATTATAGTACATAGTGAATTTTTTGTCAATTAATTTCCTATTTAATAATACATAGTATTTTAAAAAAATAACCAAGTGGTCCACCATTGGCATATATGTGCCCATGATGGCCCCCTTTCAAATACATTGATAAAAGTGTCTCCAAACAGTTTTATTTGACAAAATATATGATCAATTAATATAATAAAATAGAACAAACTAACATAATAATATATTAGATACATAGTTCACATGTAAAAAATTTGCAACGCGGGGTAACACCGGCGCATTCATTGTGGCACCACGACTTACATATTTGACATCGAATCCAAGTTTCTCTGGAACGAGAGTTCGAGTACAACTCATTATAGTAAAGGCAACTAGCATCATCATCATCTTAGTCATCTTTCCATTTTTTCAGAAACTCCTCCAAAACTTATTCGTCTTCATCAGAAGCGTCATTGTCAATGACAATTTTTCGTTTTACTGGCCCGACTTGTTGTTTTCTCGTCTTCATTTCCCTTTCAATAACTTTCTCTTTAAGTTCTTGAATTTCTGGTGTTGAATTCAAATGGCCTGTTTCTCCACGTCTTCTGCCTTTTCGTTTATCAGCGCCAATGGGTGCAGCTTGAGGAGGAGGTAAAATTTCTTTCACCGAAATGTCGAGAACTGAGGATGAAGACGAGTTAAGACCATATTTAGATTGCTTTTCATGTCTAATTCCATTTGGTTCTCATCTTCAGCAACGGGAATCGGCCTATCCGTACCTAAAGCTGGTGCAAACTCCCAGTCCCCAAAGATATGAGGATTGAAAGGATGGATGCCAGTCTTTTTGAAGGAATTTATCGCATTTACTGGTACATCACTCTTCAAATAAGCTTTATTGAGAAGGCCTGCTATTTTGAATTGGGTTACTGCCTTTCCCGGGTTTTGACGAAGCCATAATTGTATTTCTTGGTCGAAATATGTATGAAGAGGGCGGAAAAATCCAACGTCCAATGGTTGAACGTGATGGGAACAGTGTACAGGGAAACAAAACACAATAACACCATTTTCTCTGGCAAACTGCAGGGATTCAAGACTCTTATGGCTACTATGCCCATCTAGGAGTAATAGAACCTTATTCTCATTTGAAGCCTTCGTATATCTAACAAAATGCTTGAGCCATTTACAAAAAATTTCACTGGTCATCCATCCTTTTTCTTGTGAGAATGCTATGCTACCAGCGGGAGCATCGTTCATTAGTTCCTCGTTCATCCTTTGGCGAGGGTAAATAAGAGCAGGATGGATGTAGTTGCCTATGGCACTCATTGCACACACTACGGTTACGTGCTGCCCGCGCTCTATACTACTAAGTGCACCAACTTGCTTACGGCCTTTTGCTGCATAAATCTTTTGGCATTTCTTTTGAACCGTAGTCAAACCCGACTCGTCCATATTATAAATATTTTCGGGGAGAAAATTGTACTTTTCCAGGGTATTATCTAGTGCCTTGAAGTATGCTTCAATATTAGCCTTGTTGAAAGCCTGGGCTCTAGCTAACGATGTACTTTCTGGACTACGCAAAGATATTTGTGGATTGCGCTTTAAGAATCCCTTTCCAGCCATTTCTCGATTAAACCCATGTTTGATGTTATTTTTTTCGGCTACTTCGAATACCGTCCGCCGCAAATCTTTGGAAGTTAGTCCAAAAAAACGTGTTTCCATCTCAATGATATGCACTGCAATCTATTCTTCGATGGCTTTAGAGAAAGTTGCTCTACGTCCTCCCAAATTACCCTTGGAAACGTCCTGTTTCTCCAAACGCCTTCGCGTTTTGGGAAAGTTGAAGGTCTTTGCAGCCAACTTATATCCCATATTGTGGTCTTGCACGTTCTGGATAGCCTACTGCATGCTATGCTCATCCCACTGTTGTCTTTTTTTGGATTCCATTTCTATGAATTAAACAGAAAAGCAACTTGAGAGGTGAAATTATTTCATTGCCCATGATGGACCCCCTGGTCCATAATAGGACACAGATAAGTAGTCCATCATAGGCCACATTACAAAAATCAAATAAAAATCCCAAGCTTTTTTGTTCTTTCCTATAACCTCAATTTTTGCTCGACAATTAACATCCAATAGTTCCTTCAAACTGCAGCAACAAAAGCAGGTTCCAGTTGAACGTAAAACAAGAGATATCTAATATAATGCCAAGCTACTTTCTTACATCGATACTTACCAATTTCAACTTATTTATGTATTTGAACAAAAACTGCTTATATTCACGTAACTTCAATCGACCGAACCAATATGTTGGTAGTGTATTATGCGCGGTATATTTGAAAATACAGCTAGTGGTCCATCATTGGCGGGGGTCCATCATAGGCATATTTCCCCTACATACAACTCTGTGCTCCTCAAAACTCAATTTCGGAAAAAATGCGACATACAACAGTGTAACTTTGAGGTAACGAATTGGTAATAAAATTGGATTTAATTGTGATGCAAAACAATCAAACACCAGATTAAAAAAGATAAAATAAAATGTTAGAGGCTTAAGTTTTGTCACTGACTGACTAATTTATGCTTATAAATATCTAACACACCATGCTGCTATATATATACACTTATCATTGAAATAGGACATGCTTGTATGTATGTATGTATCGCTTCCTGTCCAAGTTTTTCAGCTTACCGTCCCGGAAATCTTTAAACAGAATAATTATAGTGTAGATCCAGGTCAGTAAGCTGGAGAAGGAGGACCGGTATTGTGTTTTAATGTACGGTATCCGCCAAAATAAACAGTACCGAAACAGAGAGTGCTGTGGAGTTGTTTATGTAATATGGATTTGTCATATTTGACTAAATTGTCATTAGTTGATATATTAATAGTACGCTGCAGTTAAATTTGATTTAAAAATGGTTCTAACAACGGAAGAAAAAGTGTTTTTGGTAGAGCATTATTTTCGTTCATACGGAAAATAGAATAATTTCTCGGGGAACAGACTTCGAATATCCTTCTCATTCACCTGATCTGACGCCACCTGACGCATACATTTAGGGCATAATGAAGGACAAAATATTTCACTCGGAAAATCCGCCGGCGAATATTGCCGAACTACGGGAAAGAATACAAAATATTTTTCGGCAGTTACATCAACCACTTTATATAAATGTTTATTGACTTACAAAATCGATATGAAGCTTGTTTGCGTCGAAATGGTGAACATTTTGAACACTTACATTACAGAAATTAAAAATTAGTTTTTATTTTTATTTTCGGTACTGTTTATTTTGGCGGATACTGTATGATGAAATCTCTCTCCATCCTCATTTAAAATATAATCTGAAAACACATTCTGTCGATGGGTTTGTGGACTTGGGTGTTGGGAAGCGAAGGTTTCAGTTTGCTGACCACGCCCTAGTGTTCATGGCAAAAGGTATTCGAAAACGTTGGAAGCAACCCATATATTTAGATTTTTGTGAAGGTACCACACCGACAGTCGACTTGGTGCATTGCATCAAAACGATTATTGGAGAATTGCAGGCGGTCGGTATCATTCTTATCGCTACTGTATATTACCAAGGTGCCACTAATCAAGCTGCCGTGAATCAATTAGTAGGACCCAGTCCCACTGGGCCTTTGACTAACACTGCTGGAGATCCTGCTCAAGAGATTGTTCACCTTTATGATCCCCCTAATTTATTAAAGAGGATCAGGAACGGTCTTTTAAGTAAGTATCTTCAATACGAAATGAACGGCAGCAAGAAAGTGGCATGTTGGTTGCATATATCTCGATTATATGAGATCGATCGAATGCAAGGCCCTATAAGCAATGCATCAAGTTGACTGACGGAAAATGAAGGTATGTCTTGATCCCCGGGTTTCAGTAATACATTGGCTTGTGCAGGAAAAGCTGAAATACAGGAATGGTTAAAAACTAAAGATATAGGTACCATTTAAAAATATATATTTAAAATCTTTGATCGTGGAGAAAGTATAGTCTGCTACTCGGTTAGAACGAAAATTCGTGATGCTCGTGGTTCCTCACGCTCGCCTTCGGCTCGCGCTCGGAAATTTCCACTCGCATCGAATTTTCATTCTAACCTTGTTACAGAATATACTATTATGGTTGGTTGAAACAGCTACATACTATGATTACCTAATTAACCTTCTCAGCTGTGGTGTTTCGCAGTTGATTAGAAAGACTCCTGGTCTGAAATGTATGCCAGTATAAACTGGAGCTTATGCTCCCATCCAGCATACCCACATTTCTTCTATTATTGCGTTCTCCAACAAGGTTTGGACGTCCGCACTGAGTGGTCTCAGGGTACGCCCTAGGAAGAACTGCCATTCTTGTTACTTTTGCTGCAGATGCTAGCTGAAGAAGGGATAGCTATTTTGCCCTCCGTTCCTCCTTCACTTCACTTCCAGCTTTCGTTTTTCTCCTTTAGGAGAGGGATGTTCTTCTCCTCTCCTTGTTTTTTGCGTTCTGCGGCTTTCTCTCTTGCTTCTTCCGGTGCAAGAGTCCCTGCTCGAGAAAGCGAAGATACCATCTTACCACCGCTCCACGACTATGTCCGCGCCCTAGTGGATCATCCCTTCCTCAGGGTTTACCCGGTTCAGAAAGGATAGGGCTTTTCCTACTTTTTTTCCCGGAAACTTTCAACAGTTGTGGAGGTTGGGGGAATGGGTGCCCCTGCCATTCTCCTCTTCTGTTTTTCTATATCTTCCTCAACACGAGGGTTGCTCGCGTGTGAGGGAGGTGCTATAGTATTTTTGGGCACTGCGGAGACAGTGCTTCGACTTCTGCCCGGTTGTGGTGTTTGCCCGCTTAGTCTCTTTATTTTTCCTGTCCATGGAAGATCCTACGAGTAGCTAGGGAAGTATAAGGTTCACTCCTGCAGAGCCCCGCATGTAGGAGTAAGGGTATTTAAATTGGATGTCCCCAGGTATCCAGAGTCCGCATATTAGCGATCAAGCTTACCCTTGACCACGCATATCCTGTTCCACCTTGCCTTAAGGGGTATTTTATTGTGGAATCCAATATTTTTCATTATTTTAGCACAAATAACTTTAAACGTAAAAAAAAACATCAAAATGTGAAAATGTTCATTATTAAAAAAGTAAATGTATATTATTAAAAAAGAACCAAATTAGCTTTAGTATCTAAAAAATCGTCAGGTCTCTGTAACACATCAGGAGCCATTTTATATTTACAAAAATTTATACTCCTCTGCAAATACTCATAACTTAACCCAGCATCATTATCATCAGTAAACTGTTCACAGTGTTTTGAAACCTCGAACTTAATCCATTTATAGTTAGAGCATTTACGTGCTCCAGGAGAACTCTGAATTAGATGAAGAACTGTCGGATGTGCTAGACCAAAAAAGTCATGTCCTCTTGGTCTGGTACTAACAACGTTGAATGACAAAGAATCGTTAATAGCTTGTAGAAGAAGAGAATGGCATATATCTGGAGTATCTCCTGATATTGGTGGATTGTGGTCATCTGATGCTATTTCAAATCTTCAAAAAAAATTAAAAATTTTACTATGAAAACTTTATGTCACTGATAATCTTACCTTGGTGTGTCATTTATATCTGATATTTTACAAGTATAAATGCATTTCTGTGTAGGATCCTTTAAACTACCATATATTCTTGTAGAAACATAACCCACAGGATATATAGCATTTTCAGAATGAAACTCAGGTCTATTGTAGATGACTTCACCAAGAGAATGCAAGGTGAGTCTTCCTAACTCGATTGGAAACACTGGTTTACCAGTATGGTCCACAGGTACTGGCTGAACAATTTTCTTTCTACTTTTTGTTGAACTTTTTCTCGATTTAATTCCAGATGATCTCCTATCTGTAAGTATATACAATTATATCACTTTTGCACTTGAATATGTATAAAAAGCAAAATACCTGTAGAGTGCATTTTCTTTTTGGATTTTTTATCAGAATTTGAATTGTTAATTGATGATGAATTAGAAACATTTGACTTGTGTGAAGGGCCATCTTTAGCTGCATTTTGTACTTCTAATGCTACTTGAGGTTCGAATTCGCATAATTTCTTTAAAAGAAATTTCCTTTCCTCTTTTCTGATAATGATATTCAACTGCATTTCCTCTAGCTCATCTATTAGTGCAGCGTTTTCCTAAAATATTTTAAATGTGTAATGTTTATTTGTTATAGAAGTATAAAGTACAATACTTGTGAAAGAATTCACTTACATGGACATATTCCCTAATCATTTGTTTCAACAACGTCACTTTTTGTTTGTATTTTCCAGCAGTTCGTTCTATATTACTCTTCGGGATGAAATGATTACTATGAAAATTTGAACCAGAATAATGATAAGCCATATTAATGATTCTTTAAAAATATTAGTATATCTAGAATAAAAACATAATTTGTATCATTAAGAAGGTTAGAAGTCAAATTTCATTTCTTATTTTTCTTATATATTTCTCTTAAACTTTACGGTTATACAGTCACTACCAAAGACTAGATTAAAAGTACGTGTAATTGGAATAAAATAATTACGTATCCTGTCAATGAAAACTATAACTGGAGCTTAAAAGTTAGCTCATTTGTGTTGAATAATAATAAATTCATTTCAAAGCGTGGATTTCTGCTTTCTGTTGACTGGCTAGCTTTGATTGCTGAAGTAGAAAAGAAGAAGACATTGAGGTTAGTTTCCAGATGTCAAAAATTAAAACTCTAAATAAAAAACATTCCTTATTTTTGTGTTAAAAAATGGTTATTTATGGTATTTACGTCGTATCAAAATCTGGAGGCTTAATATTTAATTATGATAATTTTGTCCCCAAAATCGAAACGGAAAAAAAATTTAATTACCCATTAGATATCAAATTACGAACAGAAAATAAAAAGATCGTTGTCGAGTTTGGTCAAAAAGATGGAATTCAGGGTAAGGCAAAACAATGGTTGTAGTGCTTTTAATTAATTACGGTTTTTTAGTTGGTCACGTTTTAAATGCCATAAATGGCATACCAGTTACTGGTCACCAAATGGATAACGGTCAAAACGCATTAGAATTTTTAGAGAAAAAAGACAATTATCCAATATCACTACAGTTCAGCAGACCTAAAATGACCACAAACGAAAAAATATTCCTGGCTAGTATGTTTTATCCATTATTTGCAATAGCTAGTCAGTTGAGCCCTGAACCAAAATCATCTGGAATAGAAGTTCTTGAAGCAGACACTTTTAGATTGAATTGTTTTCAAACACTAACGGGTGTCAAAATTATGATAGTATCTGATAGAGCTCAAATTGGAGTGGAGATATTACTTAAACGCATTTATGAATTGTATGCTGATTATGCATTAAAAAATCCATTTTATTCTTTAGAAATGCCTATAAGATGTGAATTGTTTGATAGTAATTTAAAAAATGTATTGGAACAAATAGAAAAAGTAGGTATAAATAATATATAGATTACCAAAACAAACTGATTTTACTTAAAATGAAATCCAATAGAGAAGAAATATATATCATCGTTTCGGGCATATGTAATATCTGTATCTCATCCTGAACCAATAAGGTTAGTTCAGGATGAGATACCATATCACTCATTCAAAAAAATAATGACACAACTCAAAATATCTCCTTTTTGTGGTATTTAGTCAATTAGGTTTAAAATAATTGAAGAATATTGTTGAACAGCAACACATCGGTACTTTAGTAATTGAGCGGTAGGTAGCATAAGTGTCACTATTATTTTACCTATCTCAAGGGGGAAGGTTAAGTTTTGTTTAAAAAATTGTGTCACATTACAAAAAGTATCTTGTAGGTAAGTATTTATCAAATAATTATTTAGAGAGAACAATGACACATTTTGAGTTATAAGACCATAAGTGATTATTTTTCAACCATTTTTTTTAAGTAATAGTGTCACAATAAGTGGGTGTATGGTCTAAAAAAGAGTCTCTAAAATCAAAATTTGATTTAATAATTAACTTGTAACTTTGAGAGAACCCAATTAATTTCTATTTATTCTAAAATTTGGGCAAAAAGGCCCACATTTTAGGTAATAAAAAAGAGAATAAACATTTTAAAATGTGTTTCCTGAAAAACTGAAGTGTCTGAAATATCATGATTGCACTCCATAGAGGAATTTTGTTCCTCTTTGAAGTGTTTGAATTTTTTTCAAAATATCGATTGAAATAATAACTTAAATTTAAAAAGCAAACAATAACTTCTAAATATTACAATAATAATGAGAGTGCTTCTTCTCTATTGGATTTTTATCTAAAATACTAGTAACTTAGTGCTATTATACTGCCGGCATTTTATGCTTTTGAAATATAAAACAGATCAACTGTCTTCAAATTTTATGGGATCACAAATATTTGAAAATGGAAAAATTGATTCACACAAATTTGAACTGGTAGACACATTTTTGTGGACTTCTTAAGGTGCATATCCACCAAGCGCGCAAAATGATTGCGATTGTTAGCAGATATTTGCAAACTCAATATTTGTTTGGTGGAGACGAAATCGACGTGCATTCGCAAACGTTAGCAATGGTTTGTCCGTGTTCCGAGCGATGTCGGTACATCAAAAGGGATTCGTTGTTTGTGTGCGCGCGTTGTGCGTTTAGTGGAGACGTGGTCGCAGTGAAGGAATGTTATTTTTCGGAACGGATCGAGTACCTACGCATAACCTAAATTGAGAAAGTTTTAATAATAATAATATGGAGTGGGATAACGATAAATGTTTGCAATTAATTGAACTTTATGAAATGAAACCAGAAATATGGCAAAGTACCCATAAGTTTTATTACAATAAAACAAAAAAGCACGATGCGTGGAGTGAAATTGCAAGAGATGCGAAAACCACTGTGGATGTTGTAAAGGCAAAACTAAATTCTCTGCTCTCCTCTTTCAGAAGAGAAAAAGCGAAGCAAGAAAAGTCCATGACGACTGGAAGTGGTATGTTAATTTTTCAAATTTATTATCTGAAGGCCCCAGATTATAAACTACAAGACAAGTGACTAATTTACTTGGAGATAATAATTTAAAAAAAAACCTCTGCCCCCAACCCATTTTTGGCGTTCATTTGATTAAGTTACAATTTTAACACTAATGCACCTTTTCTTACAGGTCGAGATGAGGTGTATGAGAGCAAATGGTTTGGTTATAGAGCTTTTGCGTTCTTACTTGACAAAAATAAATGTCGAAAAACACTTACCACAGCGGATCTTAACCTAGACAAGGATACTGTGAAGGTAAACAGATTTTCAGTTATTTGACTTTATTTAACAAAAGTACATAAAAAAAGTTAAGCATATTCATTTTGCCAGCTAACAGTGCCATTACCCATAAAGTATTTAGAAAAATCATCTCGAAATTGTGGAGCACGTGTCGATGATTTTCTTGGAACTTTCCTTAAATTTAATAGAGATGACGTATTGGTATCATTTCTCCAAGTACCAGGAGTCACTTCTCCATCTACTTCGCTGTCTAACATACCTTCGGGACAATATATATTCTTTGAAGATTTGCTTTTACGTAAATAATTATGTAGATACACGCAAGCCATCACAACCAACTGTGCGTTTTCTGGTTTTAAAAGCAATGCCTTCCTTAAAACACGAAAAACAGATGAACAAATCCCAAACGCGTTTTCAACCACTCTGCGCGCCCTACTGAGTCTGTAATTAAAAATTCTTTCTTGAGAGCCTTTTTCGTGCAATCCTGAGTAGGGCTTCAGTAAATAATCATTCAAGGCAAAAGCTTCATCCCCTAAAATTACGTAAGGTAGGGGCGTTTCGTGTCCTGCCAATATTTCTGGTTGTGGTAAATTAAACTGGCCATTTTCTAGACCTTTGTATAGCTGTGTATTCTTAAAAACACCTCCATCCGATATCCTGCCTTGGCATCCGACATCCACAAACAGAAAATTGTAATTTGCATCAACTAACGCAAATAGCACTATGCTAAAGAATGATTTGTAGTTAAAATAGTCGCTTCCACTGCCTCCAGGACATTGTATAACTACATGCTTTCCGTCTATTGCACCAATTGCATGAGGAAAATTCCATTGTTGTTCAAATTCTTTACTTACTTGCAGCCATTCCTGTTCACTATCTGGCATCTGCAATTTAAAAAAAAAACCATATTCAATCAATCATTTGTTTTTTAGGATAACGATGCTGATGATGTAGTAGAAGTAGCGACTGAAGAGGAAAGTTTTCAAGATACAGAAGATTTTGCGTCGATAAATAATAGCGCCACTCAGGAAATTACTGATACAAGTGCCTCAAAAAAAAACAAAAGCAAAGCACTCTAGGAATGTACCGCCAAAAACAAAAAAACCCAAACTTGAAGCCACACCTGATCCTCGTATTGACAAAGCTTTCAATCTTCTACAAGAGTGTGCTCAACGTGATGGTTGTGACATATATGGCGAGCATATTGCTGGGAAACTGCGAAGTTATAGTAAACGAACACAAGCAGTGGTCCAACATTTGTTCAATAACATTTTATTTAACGCCGATCTGGGTCAATATGATAATCACATCGTGCATGCCGATTCTAACGCGAGCTACTATAATCATCTACAATCACCGTCAACAATTACAAGTCCATATCCCTCACCATATTCAAGCATTGCAAGTAATAACAATGATTGGTCAAGAACATCTACACCGTTTTCTCAACCACAATCACCATATCCTTGTGTTTCTACAGAGCAGGTAAAAAACTCATACAATATTGAGACCACTTTACAAAAAGATAAATCGCAAGAAACATCAGTGGTGAACACAGCGAATCTCGAGAATCAGCCTTCAGGATCAGTAGCAACTTATGTAGCGAGCTTCAACCCGAATGTACTTACATTATAATATGTTTTATTATTAAAGTACAAAACACCTATACGAATAAATAAAGAGTTAATGCTCAATCGTGTACTTACTTTTATGTATTCCTTCAGAGCTTCTATGATACACGCACACACTTCAGGAATTATTTGTGAAATTAATTGCTTGGAAACTTTAAATAGATACATAAGGCTATTGTAGGAATCTCCTGTAGCCAAAAAACGAAGTGTGATTGCCAGTCTAACTTCTACGGGAATACAATCTCTATAATTTGTATCGCGTTTACATATTTTTGGGCCGATTAACAAAAGAATAAAATCAAAATCTTCCACTGACATACGGCAAAAATTTTTAAATAATCCACTCTTATCATTTGTTGTTAAGTCAGTTAGCAATTGCATTGACCGTCTTGTTTTCAAAAACTGGGATGTCCAAAACTTATGTTTCCTTTTTTGCTTTTTTCTATTCTCTTTTTCAATTAACACCGACATAATTATGAAAGCTGCGGCACTACCAATACGTTTTCCTTTCGGAGCCATGTCGACGACACACGGAACACCAACAAATGATGCCAAATGTACAGCTGTTTGCGAATAGTTGCTGGTGGAGACGCTACAACTAACTAACATTTGCAAGCATTAATAAACGTTCACAAACGTTTGCTAAAAATTATTTTTTGGTGGATATGCACCTTTAGGTGTATTAATATTCCTGAAATTACAGTGGAAATAAAACAATGCAAAATATCACTACTTATTTATTTCTAAACAACAATCAATATCTTAGATAGTTTATTTTAACAATAATTATACAGAAAAGCCTTAAAACAAAAAAGAACATATAATGTTCATTACAACTTGAAATTTTGTAGTACTTTTATACTATGTCCAGGAAGTTGTCTAAAATAGTGTGGAAATATGTAAAATATTGCAGGTTACATTGACATGGTGTTGTTTAAGGCCGCTTGACATGGGTCAATACAATTTGCAAGAAATTGCTGCAAATTATGAATGGTGCAATCTGTTTTACATCATGCAATTCTCTTGTCATTGCAACACCAAGAGTAGAAAGAAAAAAGTAGACATTAACTTAAAAAAATAATTTATTCAAACATAATATATTAAGTTATTTTACTATTATTTAAAATGAAGATAGCGAAAGTGAGAAAAGCCCAGAGAAAAAAACTAAGTGAATCGCTATCGATAATCAAATCACAAATGACAAAACGTCAGTCACCATAATCAGCTGATATGTATCCTTTGATTGGAAATAGCTAGTTGGTTGATAACGCAAAAGAAACTAGATTTCTCCCTAGAATTGCGCCTTGCATGCAATAGAAATGGCACCAAACCGATAAAATTGCAATTGCAGAAATTGAACAGCTGGGTCTACTTTCGATCAAGAAATCTTGCATTGCATTGCAGGATGTATTGCACCATGTCAAGCGGCCTTAACAAATCTTATTCGATAATGAACCTGCAAATTACAAGGGCTTAAGGTGTGCCTGTAACAATTCTTTTGCTCGATTTTCTACAGCGTAACTGTATCCGCGAGCGCTGGACATCACTAGAGGGCGTTCAATAAATCAACATTGGTTCCTATAGTGGTGTTGGACAAACCAAAGGTCACAAACCTGTTTATTGTTAGCTTAGCTTATCCTTGTTTAATTCGTTAGAGAAGGATTTTTATTGTATAAAGAGGCAAACCACAACCAATTATTTGTTTTTATTTTTAACCACTATTAGTGTTCTAAAGTACATCAATAGATGTCACCCTATTCGTCGATTTTTGCCAATAGTTCTATAAAATTATGTGAATAGATTCTATAACATCTTTTGATTTCACTTTATGGCTCTGAAGGTATTGATATTCTCTAAAATGTCCTATAAAGTGCGTTTATAATTGAAATTCACTTTAATATGTTCTACTCTCAACGTAAGCAGCCCGAATTGGCCGAATTGTGTAGGTTGACAAATGACAAAGCTGTCATCTGTCACTTATAATAAAATTATGAAGGTAAGTCAAGGTTAGTTACCAAAAACCACTATAGTTGAATTGTTTGACTACCTGAACATGAATAAATGTACTCCACTATAATATTCAATTAAAATGTCCACTTCTAGGATCAAACGTTCCTG
Organism: Lochmaea crataegi; assembly: GCA_947563755.1. Taxonomy (NCBI): domain Eukaryota; kingdom Metazoa; phylum Arthropoda; class Insecta; order Coleoptera; family Chrysomelidae; genus Lochmaea; species Lochmaea crataegi. The sequence continues at coordinate 122,074,016 of OX387422.1, read as the reverse complement.
GAGAGTAGGGCCAATAGCTGGGAGGGGGGAAAAGTCCGGATTGGGGATGTTGAGTGGTAGTTGGTAAAATACTAGGTAGTCTGTGATTGGCCGTATGACTAGTTGGATACAGGGCGGCTCCTAAATCGCTCTGATGCGGTTGGTATTTATGATAAGCGGGTAGAACATCTCCTTGGCCTTGAGCTTGAGCTTGACAAGCTACCATCAGTCCTTGGAAATCGAATTTGTAAGCGTATCGCTTACCGTGTACTTTTGACATTATATTTTTGTCGTAGTAGTACCTAAAAATAATAAAAATGTCATTAGAATACGGCTAGCAATTCCTAAGATTACATTTAGAATACCGCAGTAGAACGACTATGTAGATCAAGTAAATGCTTCAAAAACATGTTTAACTTGGAAATTGTTAAAAATTACAGTTTTTCCTATGAATATATTTTTATAAATATGCTTGTTGGTTCCCAATTCCAATAAAAGCGATTTTTCCTGGTATGTATTTATGTATATTGGGGTGACTTTCACTGAAACCTAAAAGATCTATTGTGCCCCCTTACTTCTACTTAGTTCCTGAGCAAAGTCTCAGAAACTAGTAGCTCCTTTTTTCCTATTTCCCGGAGGAATTTTAGGATATCTGCAGGATTCAACTCTGGTAAATGTCCCTCTTCTATCCAGTAATTTCCTAGGTGTTGTGCCCTAGGATTCTGAATTGCTGTGCAATTCTCAAGTATGTGGATGGAGGTTTCTTCTTCCATGCCACAGAATCTACATTCTTCTTCCTCCACTATTTTGAGCTTTTTCAGGTGCCCATTCAGGCGACATGTCCCGTTAGGATCCCTGTTAAAACTCTTAATGCAGTTTCACTTTGACTTATGCATTCATTTGATCTCAACAGGTTGTAGTCACCCAGAAGAATATTTGATTGCCTAAGCCCTACTAGATCTTTCCAATGGTCAGATCTTTTCTTTTTTCGGCTTTGTCTATTTCTTCCAATATTACATTGGAGCTGATACCGCAAAATGGTGTTTCAGTTCATCTGCTATTTCATTTCCTTCTATTCCAGTGTGTCCAGGAATCCTCAGTAAGGTGATTATACTGTTCTCGCCTAGTTAATTGAGTTTGCCTAGGCATTCCCACACCATTTTGGAACTGATTTCCCAAGAGCTCAGTGCTTTAATGGCTGCTTGACTTTCCGACATTATGATAATCCTTTGCCTTCAATATCCTTTATCAATACACTTTGCTATGGCGTGAATTTCTGCTTGAAAGATACTTAGAGTTTTTCCCAAGCTTTCAGAGTGTTTGGTTCCTGGCCCGTACACTCCTATCCCAGTTCCTTCTATTACTTTTGAGCGGTCTGTATACTATTGAATGGCATTCTTTCCAAGTATGGTAATGGTATTTGGATCCCATTCCTTCTTGTTGCTTAATTCCGTAACGAATTTTCATCATACCATCTTGTGGCAAGTCCCAGGTCTTCTGATTTATAAGAAGTGAGGACTGAGGAGGTGTTTTTTTTAATGATTCCCTTTCTACTTAGTCTGTATCTTGTTCTTCCAGCAGCACTTTCCACCACCATATGTAGTGGTGTGAGGTTGAGAATCACTTCCATGGTTGTTGCTTAATTCCGTAACGAATTTATTTGAAAAGTTATAACTTGGAAATTGTGAAAAATAACAGTTTTTCCTATGAATATATTTTTATAAATATGCTTATTGGTTCCCAAATTCTAAATCCTATAAAAGCGATTTTTCCTGGTAAAAAAGGAATATTCGTGTGTTGCGGTCGCAAATAAATGAATTTTTGAATATGGGGTCCATTTTTGGGGCAAAGCAGTAGCGGATTTAGGTTTGAGGACGCCCTAGGCCCGAGACGATATGGCGCCCTTTTTCTTTTGTAACATATATATATATATATATAAAGTTATTCCTGTCCTTGTATATATATATATATATATATATATATATAAGGATATAGTTTTTTTTTCACATCCCCCAGAATAAAAGTTTGACCTATATATATATATATATATATATATATATATATATATATATATATATATATATATATATATATATATATATATATATATATATATATATATATATATATATATATATATATATATATATATATATATATATATATATACCTATATATATACATTATAAAGAAGTTAGACCTACTTTAAATACTTACAACAATTGACAGCACTGGTAACCAGGAAAGGGATATTATGGAAAGGGTTATTATGGAAAGGGATATCATGGAAAGATCAGAAAAATGTTCCACATGCTGAAACCTGGATTTATTAATAAGAAGGAAATCTCAAAAATGTCTAACTATTATTGTGGGGGATGCGGCAATGTGAATAAGTGAACTCTTTTCAGTTTGTTCTGAGCTTTCGGTATATATATATATATATATATTGTTACGCGAGCTACTGCATTAATATGCTCACTTAGTGCCCCCAGTGAAATCCCCGTATGAGACGACTATGGCTCCTCCGCCCAATCTTCGAGAACCATCCAAAATACGAAAGATCCAGAATACCCAGAGCATCCGCCAGAACGACGAGAGATTTCTAGAACACGGCGCGCGAGTATAAATAGGCCACGAGCATCGCTGCAGGCAATTCAATCAATTAGTCAGTGTCGATACCGAAGGAAAGTAATCGCGCCTCGATAAAGTGTTTATTAAGTGACTCTCATATAAATTATAATTAGTGTGTTTAGTGTATTAGATAAATTATTAAATAAGGACTGTATTAAATATAAATTGTAAATATAAGTTAATTGTAAATATAAATTAAAATAAACGTTACAATGTATATATTAAGAGCGCAATAAAATAAACTTTAAAATTTGGTCTTACAGTTTACAGAAAACGCAATCGATTTTTAATTTTAGTCATCTTAAAAAATTTTGGCGCCCCTAAAAATTTGCCGCCCTAGGCCCGGGCACGGGCCTAAGCCTAAATCCGCTACTGGGGCAAAGGGGAAAATTAAAAAAAATTGCAAACTATATCTTGTGATATATCAAATGAAAGGATTTATTGCAAGGGTGTCTAATATATATCTGCTATATTTTTAAAATTTATAGTTTCAAAGTTATTTAAGAAAAAAGATGAAAATTGAACAGAAAAACATAGAAAGTGGTTATTTGTCTGAATTTTAGCCTTAAAATTGAATATAAAGGAGAAGTTTGAAGAACACCTGTGAAATCCGTCACATATTTTTATATGTTTTTTTGGCCCGATGATCTTGGTTAGGAAATTAATTAAAAGCTATTACATTATTATACAGGGTGTTTCAATGAGAAAGGGAAATACCTACTTAAACAGCGGAGGTGACAGAGGAGGTTTTAAAAATACCCCATTTACTGGGTTTTACGATCTTTGTGACCAAAATATAGGGTGCTTAGTCGATTTTGATCAATCCTTTGCAAAGGTATAACTAACGAATCACGCCGTATATCTTTTTGATATTTAGTACATTTATAGACCACATTGGCGCGTGAGAAAGCCCGTCCCATTATAGGCATCTACCCCTGAGGGGGAGACGACCGACCCTGAATTTATTAGCCCTACAAGTATTTCCCAATTAAACAACAATTAAACGTAGGTATTAAAAGTTTCAGATTATTCTGAATTTGCACATAAAATTTATTTAAAAAATTCCACAGCCGACCTACCTACTACGTATAAAGATAAGATTTTTTTAATATTCTTACCTAAGAGCTCGACTAAGTTTGTCATAGTTCATGTTCGGTTTTGATTTTCTCTCTCCCCATCTCCTGGCAACCTCATCGGGATCGGTGAGTTTGAATTCGCCATTGGTGCCTTCCCACGTGATACAAGCGGCGTTCGACGAATCGTTGAGCAGTTCGAGGAGAAACTGCCACAGTTGGATCTGACCCGAACCTTGAGCTACCAATCGACTCGTTGCTGCGTTTAGGAGTTGATAAGGATCTTAAACAAGAGATTATTTTTATATGTTTGTTTTTTTCTCATATATATATAAGTATGAGAAAAGATCAAATTTCTAGTGTTGCTAGGCTGGTTTAGAAGTGGGGGAGGGGGGTTCCGCGACCGCCTCCATACACGTAACGTCTTTGTTTGTCGAAAACTGGTTTTTTGGTGAAATACTTGGAAATGTTTTGCTAAAAATACGTTTTATTTAGTGGAAAATGCATAAATTGAAAAATTGTTTTTTTAATTGTGATTTGGTCATTAATTTTATAATAAAAACATTCAAAGGTAAAATTTATGAAAACAAGCTAAATATTTTTGCTCCCAAAAATAATTTGTTAAATTAACGTATTTTCGTTATAGAATGAATAATACGATAATTAATAGAAAGAGTTTATTATTTTTTAAAAACTTCTGGTGAATCTGGTGAAAATTTAAAATTATTGATGGCTACTTCATGAGATTATGGTAAAAAATGGTTGTCTTTTAAGTGTAGAGATGCATCAAGTCAAACTAGTTTGATTTTACTCAACAAACTTGACTTGACTTGAAAATCAAACTTTTTAGGCAAAAAAGTTTGACTTGACTTGATTTCTGTATCTTTAGGTTTGACTTGAAATCAAACTTCTTCAAACAGTTTGAAGTTTGAATATCATATTGCGCAACGTGACTCTGATACTAGTGATAACGAAAGTACAATATCTGAAAATACTGCAACAATTGCAAAGGTTAAGATAATTTGTAAAAAAATGAAAAACTCCGAAATGTTAAGATTAAACTTCGCAAAGTTTTGCGACTCATTAAAGGACTATGCTTCCATCTTATGGAAAATAAAAGACCACTCAAATGCGGATATTTTGATACCAACTTATTCGTCTTGAAACATAGAACATTTGATAACATTGCGCCAATGTTGTTATTTAATTAATAAACCCACAAAATCAGTTCATTTGTCAGAAATTTTCGATTCGATTACAAAATCTAACCATTCAATAGGACTCCACCTGCTGCGGTGAAACAGAGTCGGACTTGTGAATATAGTTGTACATACGATGAATACCAGTTTCGTTGAAACAAAATAATAGGATTATATTTTTCAGTTGTATAAAGATATGATAGATTGCAATCAAATTATGTAAAAAAGGTACATCTCTCAATTGACAATCTAACATCTTTACATAAGTTTGTCATTTTGTAATAGCAGTTTATTATAACGTTTTCTATATTATAATAGTAAAATTATAATAGGTACATTTAATAACTGACCGACACGTATTTCGTAAACAATTCCGGTTCAAACGAATTCCCGTCAGGATTCTTAATGACTATAAAATACACATGAGTTCCCGTCCGACACTTGCAGGTATTTTAATCCCACACTCGAATTGCCGTCCAGTTTATTTAATCCGCTTACAGGCAAACTAAATAGTTTTGAAAATTCCAGTAAATCGTGATACCTATTCGTAATCCTGAATTCTAATGAAAAAGTTGAATAACCTATTGGGGTGGCTAGGGGGTCTGTCAGTACTAGTTGCTATGAATATATTTTTCTATTATATTTTCTATTATATTAAGTTGTCATTTTCGAAACGGCAGTTTATTAATATACATATTTCCGAACGTTTGTTGTCGTTCGCTATAGTGATACACAAAATGCTTGAAGTAATACTAAGTGAAAAGGGTAAACCCTTTCTGGTTAGGTTATATGTTAGGTTAGGTTAGGTTAGCTTCTTTACATGTATGTATTTATGACTCAGTTCAGTAGTAGTACGCAATAAAATTGTAGAATTAAAATTCCGTATTTTATTCCAATAATGATACCATGTAAAATAATAGCGCGTAAGAGTGCCAAACATAAGACATTTATAACTATTTCTTATTTCATACATCTGAAAACGGACCTCCCTTAAAACTTTTACTGTTCACTTATTACAATTTGCAATAAATACATAGCTAGATATCAGATGATTCAGAGAATTTACCGTAATTACCATAAACACCTTTTAGACAGGTCAGTTTTCACCCTGACGGGAACTCGAGTGACGGCTTAATGTATCCTAATTATGGAACAGGTAGACTGGTTGACTGTAGTTGACGCTGCTGATCGAACTATACCTAATCATGAAGAAATATAATGATGCAAATTAGATTTCAGTTAACAGTGCTTTTTATGTCACGCAAGGGAAAACGCAAGGGAAAACACATCGCCATCAAAATATATATAACATAAAAACCGGCTTCGGCTATCAAAAAAATACAAAAATTAAACAAAACCCGGCTTCGGCTATCAAAAAAATACAAAAATTAAACAAAACTCGGCTTCGGCCATCAAAAAAATTTAATATAGCAAAAAGGCGACTTTAGCTACCAAAAAAATATAAAAACCGGCTTAGGCCAATAAAAATTTTTTTTTCAGCTACACTTCGCGGATGGAAGGTAATGAGGTCCTCAGGCACTGCCTGGGGGGGGGGAAGGTGGAGCGCGTAAAAGGGGATACTCTAAGAATTATACATTATCTTTTAGTATCACCCTTTACGTCGGGTTCATTACCTACACACATTTCACAAGCATTTTTGTATTAACAGTTAATAGACATTTAACATCTTGCATATAAAAAAATCTTTTCCGCATCCCTATCCTATTTTTTTTAAAGAGTTACCGATGCCAACAAATACACTACAAAATACTACAAAGAAAAAACAAAATATAAAAATTAACTGATAAAATTAGGTCAGTTCAACCCTGTCTGGTTTTATTTATTCATTTCTTATCACCGCTGATATCCTTACTTCGTGGAATCTGTAATACATGTCTATTTACGTATTTTCTCTCTGTCTTACTCATACAATCTCCGTAAGCGATTTTAAAAATAATATCATTAATTGTGGGTTTATTAATTAAATTACAACTTTGGCGCAATGTTATCAAATGTTCTATTTTTCAAGACGAATAAGTTGGTATCAAAATATCCGCATTTGAGTGGTCTTTTATTTTCCATAAGATGGAAGCATAGTCCTTTACACATGACCCAAACTGGAGGTAAAAACTAGATGGAGCTCTACATTGGAAATGCTGTCCTGGGCGTTACAATTCAAACGTTCGATTAATATTCTTTGTGACAATACCGATACTCTTAAATTTTCGAATACATGCTACAGAATGGAATGTTATTGAAAGAACATGTGAGTATTTTTAAAGTTTCAAGGAGAAGGAGAGAAATATTCTACCCTTCCTGTGGTGGTTATTGGGATCAATATGATACTCGATGAGCATGAACTAGATAATAAAGAAAATAGAGACGAACTTGATGCAAAAATAATTCTTGCCCTTCAGGCAGCTCGCGATAAAATTGTTAAGCATTACAGTAGGACTAACTGGATGTATTGTATCGTTTTGATTTTGGATCCTCGTCATAAAATTGAAACGTTTTCTTTAACGACATGGGGACAATCTTTAAAAGATGAAGCCATCAAGAAATTTGAAGAAATTTATGAAGAAAATTATTATTCACCTTACACTGTCAAAGAGTCACCCCAAACCCAAACTGAATATACAGTAAGTGTGTTCGAAAAAAAGTCTGATGAAGTTACCGATTTTGATTTAGACTTGTTTGGACTTTTCCAATCATCTCCAAAAATAAATATAGACGAAAATTCATGGAGTTACGAAATCGACAAATACGCAGCTGAATCACGAGCTGACAGTACCGAGGACATAATAAAGTGGTGGAAATGTCACGAAACTGTATTTCCAACTTTATCAAAAATGGCGAGAGACTTTCTTGCCACCCCAGCAACATCAGCCTGCATAGAACGCTATTTTTCGAGAGCTTCTTTGGCAGTAACAAAAAAACGGAACCGATTAAATGACCAGTCTATTAGAACATTAATTAATGTGTTTAAATTCGTGGCTTCAACAAGAATCCGTAACAAATATCACACAAGGATCGCAGGAAGAGGTCACTATCTATATATATATATATATACATATATATATATATATATATATATATATATATATATATAATATAATATATATCTATATATATATTTATTGTTGCTTTCAATTAATTTGTAAGAACTTCACTTTTCACGAAGAATTTTGAGGTGACAAGTCGGAGTTCATTAAAAAAAAATGTTTAAAATAATGTATTTTTTTTTGTTTCAAATAAATTTATTTGTTGTACCTACTTTCTATATTTAACATAAATATTTCACCCATTTAAGGTATATCTACTAAATAAATTATTTTTCAAACTCTTTCAAACTAGTTTGACAAACAGTTTGAATTTTCAAACAGTAACCAGTTTGATTTGACTTGAATTATTTGTCAGAGAGATTGACTTGAGTTTGACTTAATTTCAAGTCAAACTCAAGTCAATCTCAATCATTCAAGTCAAACTCTATTTAAGTGTTGCATATAACAACATAGTCTGTCAAGAAATATCAAATGTCGAAATTAACTGTCATGCTTAGTTAACTTAACTGAATTTTTAAAGTTGATGGGTCAATCGAAAAATGGGATTAATCCCAGAAAATTTTCGTGCAATAATTTTTTACAATTTTCGAAGACAGATGTCTCAACAAGAATGCCTTGCCGAGTTGGTTTCTGTTTTCGGCAATAAAGCACCACATTAGTCGACAATTTCTCCTTGACATGAATAATCCGGTCAATCTAAACATAAAAATAGTGGTCAAATAACAAAAACTCCCGGAAAGCTGAAATTTCGTGGAGAGCTTGGGTTCACCATGAGAAAGGAAGTTTCAAAAGTCCCCATTAATCTCATGTGCTCTACAAAAGTTATTCGGGGTCGAAGGTCAAAATTTGAGGTTTTTTGGATTTTTTTCGAAAAAGTACCTCAAACCAAAGTTATAGATCTTGAAATTATCTACAAAAATGGTCATCATGATTTTTTTCTAAGAGTCACCATTTCTGAGATATCGCGATTGTAAGAGTCACGTTTAGAGTCCCATAAGACTGGGGTTGAAAATTCATAGATAATACTTTGGAACCGATTCAAGATTTACTGCCACCCGCTCTAGAAAAACTCCTTAATTCTATTTTTTTGTGATTCGGAGATTCAAGATCTCAGTACCACATGCATAGCAGCCAGGAAACAAAGTACCAGGGGGCGCGGGAGTACGTCTCTGAAAACAACATATAAGGAATGCAAGAAAAATCTAAGTAACGCTATCAGAAAAGCAAAAGAGAATAGGTCGCAGGCCATATAGGAAGATTTGGAGAAGGATGTATGGGGGGAAGCCTACACACTCACAATGAAGGCCCTAAAAGTCATGGCTCCGTATAAACTTGAAGAGGTCCAGGGAATCAGCGGAACTCCTCTTTCCAGCTAAGCAAATCACCAATTTTTTTTCTAAGAGTCACCATTTCTGAGATATCGCGATTGTAAGAGTCCCAGAAGACTGGGGTTGAAAATTCGTAGATAATACTTTGGAACCGATTCAAAGTTTACTACCACCCGCTCTAGAAAAACTCCTTAATTCTATTATTTTGTGATTGCAAAAAAGGTTGCAGTGGCAAATTTGGCTGCAAAAAAGTAGGATTACTGTGTTCTCCAGCATGTACCAATTGCTCAAATGTCCCAATTAAATACGACAGACGAAGATTCATGTGATTTTGATGAAGATTCAACTGATACTGATTCATCTTCAGATGAACATCCAGCAAGACGAAGGGGAAGAAGAAATAGAACAAGACATGACTGTTGAAGTAGACGTTGAAGAGTATGATTCAGATTAAAATATAAAAAAAATCAGAACTACAATTAAAGTCAATATCAATTTTCATTATGCATTTAAAAAAGTATTGTCTCTGAAACTTACATTATATTTCGTGGAATAGGCCTACTGGGGAAACCACGTTAAAAAAACGCGTCCAGTAGACTACCGTCACTACCTCACAGCTGGCATGGAAATGTGTGAATATCTTGTATAACGTGACAAAAAAACCTCAAAGTTTCATCTTCGACCCCGAATAACTTTTGTAGCGCAAATGGGATTAAAGGGGACTTCTTTCTCATGGTAAACCCAAGCTCTCCACGAAATTTCAGCTTTCCGGGAGTTTTTGTTATTTCAAATGTATAAATTGACCAAAGTAGAAGAATTTAAACGTGAACGGATTGATCTTAGCGACGACCCAAGAACAGGTCCTCCAACATCGGCAGTCACCCGCCAGAAAAACGTCGATGGTGTAGATCTTATTTTTTTAGGGTTTAAAATTAGTTTTAGATCGTATTTTCCAATAAAACTCCCACGATGACTTTTTAACTTTATTTTTCTACTTCTACCCATTCATCTTGACATTACATTATATTCAACTCAAATACATTCATAGAACTGCATTCCATAAAGTCACTCACTTTACGCCACTTACAGTTTTACCTTTTCAACAAAACATAAAATCCTAACTCAGGTCAGTTCCGTAATGCGATATCTTTTATCATTTTGGCGTAGAATACCAACAGTAGATACGATAGCTGATCTCAGAGGATCGACATGTCACTTATCGTGAAATTGAAGCACCATTGGGTACACAATTGAAAAAAATTGTTTTGGTGTTTCAACATGAACCAAAACCGACAAAAGCTATCCGTTCTCAGAGTGTTTCCAAAAAGATGGTGGCGACATTCGTCTCAAAAGCGGGTCATGTAGCAGCAATTCCTCTGTAAGTTCAAATAACTGTTAGGGGCCGTTCTAGTATTACGTAAGCAGATTTACTACAATTACACCCCCCTTCCTCCTTGTCAGCAAAAGTAATCAAAGCTCTTACCCCCCTCTCTCCCTTGCTTACGTAAACATTGGTATATACATTTTTCTTTTAATGTTTTATGTTTTTTTATTGATTCATGAGCAGCATATATAATTCTAGAAATAAGAAAATAGGCTTATAGGATAGAGGACTTTAACGCACATAACAAACTTCAAGTAGGACATTTAATATGTTTAATTTACTTTAACATGGCGAAAATAAATCCGCAGTTTAATACACTTATCCGACCAAATACAGGGTCGATTATTGAGACGAGTCAGTAAGTTATAGTTATAGTTACAAGAAAGCGTGCCTAAGAGACCTTCCCTAACTTTGAAAAAAAATTCTATACATTTTGTAAAAGAACCATTAATGAACTCAAAATACTTTTTTGCCAATCGATCCTATTTCTTATTATATATATATATTATCAAAAACCCAATTACCATAGTGTATGGTGTAGGGTATACTATTACAATTATACTTGTTTCAACTACATAGTATTATGCTTAAGACATATATCCATTTTTTCATCGATGCTTTGGTCCAGATAGAATTTTATTCATGTACAAATTTAGCCCATTGTTTTTTATCTTTTGCCATTGTTTTTGCCTCTGTCCATGTTTTTCCTTTTTCTTGCAGTATGCCTACCATAACACCATCCCATGTTTGTTTTGGTCTTCCCTTTTTCGTTCTTTTTTGTATTTTTGATTGCCACACTTTTTTAACTGGTCTTGTATCGTTCATTCTTTGTAAATGTCCCCACCAGCTTAATTGTCTCTTTTCAATGAATTTAAGTGTTGATTCTATGTCAAGGTCTTCTCTTATTTTCGTATTTCTTAGTTTGTCTTTCTTTGTGACTCCTTTAACTCGCCTAAGATACTTCATCTCAACTGCTTGTATTCGACTCTTTTGTCTCTTTGTTAATACCCAAGATTCACATCCGAATGTTAATATTGGCCGGTAAATTGTTTTAACTACATTTAACTTCGTTTTCTTGGAAATCTCTTTTTTATTTATAAATGTCGAATTCATCGTGTGATAAAGATTCATCGTTTTTTGTACTCTATTGGTAATTTCGACTTCCTGCGTTCCATTTTCTTCTATTTCTACTCCCAAGTATTTATATCTTCTAACTTGCTCAATTTTTATTCCATCTAATTGTATATTCAAATGTTTTTGTTGCGGTCCTATAACCATAACTTTGGTTTTGCTTTGATTAACTGTCATTCCAAATTCTTCAGATACCGTGCTCCATATTTCCATATTCTTTTGTAAATCCTTCTCTTTCCCTGCCATAATTATTAAATCATCTGCAAAAGCTGCTTCTGATATATCCACTCTTCCTAAATGTCTGTATCCAACGTGTAGTTTTGCCATTTTGATTGACGATTTTTTAATTATTTCATCAATAAAAATTGTAAATAATAATGGACTTAGTCCCCCTCCTTGCCTTAATCCTTCTTGTGTTGAAAATGATTCTGATGCTTTATTTTTGTATATTACACAATTTCTATTATTTTTGTAAATGTTTTTGATTATGTCTATTATTTTGTAGTTTACCCCCCTTCCTTCTAGTACTTTCCATAACTTCTCCCTTGGTACTTTGTCAAAAGCTTTTTCCATATCTATAAATCCCATATATACCTCTTTTTCTTGTTGTGAGAACTTATCAATTATCTGTTTCACCGTAAATATGTGGTCTTGTATGCTTCGCCCTCTTCTAAATCCACTTTGCGATTCTTCGAGAGTATTTTCTATCAGTGGTCTTAGCTTACTGTCTATAATATTCTCGTAGACTTTCATAGCTGTACTAAGTAGATTTATTCCTCTATAATTATTGCAGTCTTGTCTATCCCCCTTTTTATATATTGGAACTATTAAGGCTGTCTTCCAATCTTCTGGAATCTGTTCTTCACTCCAAGCAGTGTTGTATATTTTCAATAATATTTTTGTTCCTGTTTCCCCTAAATTCTTGAACATTTCTGATGTTAATTTATCAATTCCTGGAGATTTTCCATTTTTCAACTCATCTATTATTTGCTGTAATTCTTTTAATGTTACAATGTCTTTATTTTCTATTATTGCATCCTTTTTTTTGTTAATGTCCTGAACTTGGTTGTCTGCTCCTAGTAATTCCTCAAAATACTCTTTCCATCTATCAATTACTTCGTTTTCATTTCTTAGTATATCTCCTTTTTTATTTTTTATCCAGGTTATTTCTTGTGTTTTTTCCTTTCTTAATGACTTCAATGTTTTGTAAAACAGTTTTTGATTTGATTTACTATTGCTTTCCATTTTTTCGCCAAATTCTTTCCACTGATTTCTTTTAGCTACTGCTACCATCTCTTTTACATTTTTCCTCTTCTCTTTATACATTTCATAGTTTTCCGTTGTTTTGTTATTTATATACATTTTCCACGCTTCTTTTTTTAATTTTACTTTTATTTTAATTTCGTCCGTCCACCAAGCTGTTTGTTTTTTCTTATTAGTTTTCTTGCTACAACCACATATTTCTTTAGCGGTTTCCAATACAGTTTTTTTGAAATAATCCCACATTTCTTCTAAATTACCATTTTTCAGTATATCACATTTATTTAAGAACTTTCCTGATAATGCTATTTTGTATTTTTCTGCCATATCTTTGTTTTGTAGTTTGTATGATCTGACCGATTCATATTCTATTGTTTTTTCTAATTTTTGTCTATTATGGTTTGTAATTTCTACTTGTTCTCTTATTTTTGTTACAAGTAAATAGTGGTCACTTCCTATTTCTGGTCCTCTTCTAACTTTGGTATCCAATATTTCCTTTCTATTTCTCTTTTCCACTAATATATAATCTATTATTGACCTTTCATTTCTGCTTTCCATCACACGTGTATATTTATGTATGTCTTTATGTTGGAAAAATGTATTAGTTACAATAAAATTGTGTAATATGCAAAAATCCAGCAGCCGTTCTCCATTATTATTCCTAAATGTTTCACCATGTTTTCCTATTACTGCTCTATAAATGTCATCTTTTGTTCCCACTCTGCTATTCAAATCTCCAAGTATAATTATTTTTCCTTTTGCATTTTCTGTAGCCATAGTTAGATCTTCCCAAAACCTATCTTTATTTCCTACTGTATCGTCTTCATTTGGTCCATATACAATTATTATAGTTTTTGTGTTAATATTTTTATCTTTCATTTCCATCACCAATAATCTTTCCGACCATCCCCTCCATCCAGTAATTTGTTCTTCTAAGTTTCTATGTATTATGCATGCAACTCCTGCTGCCGCTCTTTTCTCATTTTCAATACCACTATATATGAGTATATGGCCATTATCCATTTTCACTATCCCCTGTCCTTTTTTTTTTGTCTCTGTTATAGCTAGTATTCTCAAGTTTGTATTTTCAAACTCTTCTTCTAATTCTTTTTCTTTTCCTAAAATACTTCTTACATTCCATGTTCCAATTCTCCACATTTCCGTTGCTGATTTTACTTTATTCATATCCAATTCCGTTGCTGTGTCTTTTTCTCTGTTACCATGAATATCTGTTTCTTTATTTAGTTTTTTGAATGTATTTTTTCCAGTATTCTCATTCTATTTGTTTCTTTATTCCATCTCCATTCTTGCCCATTTACCGTTACCTTATTGTATCCCGTTTTTACGTCTTTTCCCTTTTGACTTTCTAATTTTGCAAACATCCTTATCTCTTTTTGTTTTTCTCTTTCCTTCTTGGTCATATCATTATTTATAAAAACTCTTTCTTCATTCCTCTCCTTTAATTTAGCTTTATTTGCCATAATTTTTTCTTTATCAGCTTCTTTTTGACATTCCACTATATATAGTGGAATGTCCTATTTCTTATTGTGATCAAAATACTTTTTAGGCCACATAAAAACTGCATTCAGAAATTATTTAAAAGCCACAGCCAGGAATCGAACCCGTCAAATACAGAAAATTATCACCCTGTATTTTTGTGACCAATCGACGGAGTCAATCATAAGGAATAAATCTAACTAATGAACATTACCTCTAAAATTTGAGGTAGGCCATAATATCTGCTAATCATTAAACGTCTAAGTTAATGTTTTCTTTACAAAATGCAAGGAGAAAGTTTTTGGCGATTTCTAATATTTCTAGAATCTACTCATACCCAAAATGGTTTCATCACTCACCTTGGAAAAAACGTAGTAGATTGGATTTATTCTTAGTAGCTGCTTGCAATTCTTCTTCAATTCTCTCAGAGACAATAATATCAAGTTCCTTGTCAGACTTTTCTTGTAATTTATAATTACGCCACACTTTGTTAACTATAACTATACTAGATTTCCTATTGCATAGGAGCACAAGAAAGGGTCGATAGCCATAAAGCGGCAATAAACCAATGGCGTTACATTTTTCGGTAAAGACCTGAATGGTTCCATTTGTCGGGTTTATTTAATAGTGCAAAGTTAAGCAAATATCATATTATTTCCTGCTTTTAACCAACTACTTTGATGGATATTTAACCAACGTTAAATATCCATCAACTTGAGGGGCGCCATTTTATCATTATGTAAATGTTTATGACTGTATGAAAATATGTTGGGATAGTTTGGTTACATTTACTAAGGTAGGTATGCAAAAATAAATGTCATAACACTTTCTAAAATATTATAATGAGTCATATTGTTATTAAAATCTACATCTATTGTAAGTATATAAAAACAAATTTTATTTATAATTTTAATCATTGCACTTCTTAATTTTTCACAATTTCGTATGTTGCTTCTTGTTAATGGAATATTTGTTTCTGAATTTTTTTAAATACTTATTATCTTTATCTTTGGCTTTTTATATAACTTTCAGATCTTTAGGATTCTTTTTTGTAATTTATTAAATACCTACCAACCACACTTCAGCATATACTTTTATCTAATAGAAAAAAATCCAAATGTATAAATTTATCGTAATACAAAATTATTTAACATGATCAAAAAAACTGTAATACCCATCCCTACTCGGCAAAACCCTTAAACAGACTGCACGACACTGGTAACCGGTTTTTCATATTAATGAATCCTTAACCATTGTCCCGAATTTTACGACCCTATTGTATTTGAGGCGATTCAGGAGTTTCGATTTAATTTTGGTAAAACCGATCTATTTTATCATTTTATTCCACATAGAAAAAAAGACACCCTATATTTATAGTACTTTTGAATAAATAATGAGGCACTTTGTTCCTACGGAAAAAGAAATATAGTATAACTTCTGCATATTTTGTATTTGTATGAGATTTTTTAAAACTTTCGAACACTTTTTGGTAAAAATTAGATTTGTCTATTTGAACAATTCAACTTTAGCGAAAGTGAATCAACGGTAACACAAACATTTACTTCCTTTGCTTTGCTTACAACATGTCAGATCGTCAATCTTACCGAGAAGAAACAATAAATTGACGGAAAAAATTTAGAAAGTTTTTAGAAAATTGAATAGCGCGCGTTAATTCCCCTACTCGGTTCCAAGCGAGTACCTAAACTTGTTCATTATTTGTGGGAATCCCCTAAAATTCGTTTCGTTTTCAAGCATAGACAATCTGTGGGTTGCCATATGTGCAAAAAAGTAAATAACCACTGCTAACGTAATCACCATCTAGACTCTCCCCCGCCCCCATGTCATCAAAAGTAAGCAAAGCAAAGAACCCCCCGACCGCCCATAGTACTTACTGCTGACTGGTACATATGGATTTGTCTGCCGGAAGTAATTGCTGAGTTTTGAAAAACCAACCCCTAATGACGAATGATCCTCACCAAGACAATGCAAGTTCCCACACAGCTCAAAAAGAATTGGGATTTTAAAGCTAGAAAACATCGAATTGCTGGACCATCCTCCACACAGTCCCGACCTAAGTTCTAACGACTTTTTTACTTTTCCAAAAATTAAGATTGAACTGCGTGATCGAAGGTTCCAGTTCCCAGAAGATCCAGTCAACGCTTTCAAAAACTCTATTTTGAATGTATAGTAGAACCAAAGTCAGTGTAACGACAATAAAATAAAGCAATGCTGTCAGATATATTTTCTAGAATTGTTAGGCTCACTATACAAATGTTCTCCTTACTCCAGTAAACTGTTAGTTCGTGATATTCTTAGACAGCTAGTTTGTAAATATTTAAAAAAATATACATAATATAAATGTATTAGTAAGCAATAAAATAAGTCTCTTAAAATTGCTTGAAAAAGAATAATTAATTAAAAACAACTTTATGTATGTTACTATATTCAAGAAAATTTTTAAGCTGGCAACATAGCAGCCCTGCAATGAAAAGCTAATACATCCAATCCAGTATTTGGCATAATATAACGAAGTAACCGGACAGTTTTAACTCGGCCAACTGGGACATAAAAAATGTTGAACTTCTGGCCTGACCTGGGTTAGAACGTCCAGGGGTGTGCGTGAATTGTGTTGTAGATAAATATTATCACTAGTAATACCACCAGAGGTCAAATTATTTCCGGAAATTTTTTCGAGCTCATGAATATTTTGAGTCGAGATAAAACGATAAAACTTACCGTTTTGAAGAAAATTGCGTAAAACCTATTTTTTTTACCTTTGACCTCGAGTCAATTCTTTTCCATGTACCGGAACGATGGGGGATTTTGAAATGTTGTTTTTAATTATGTTTTGAACAATTTTACTCACTTGCAGCTTGTTGTGAATTTATGTACCTTCGAATGTCTAGATTGACCGGACTATAACTGCTTCCAGAATTGGTTCCAAAGAATGCAAAAATACATTTTTCTTCGTGGAGAATATAATAGTGTTGCAAACTTATCTACTAGCTCTATATATACAATAGTAGTTTGTGCAACTAGTGTGGATATGATGGCCATATCGCACGAGGACGAAGTTTGAGCACGACGCCGTAGGCGGAGTGCTCAATCGTCCGAGAGCGATATGGACAATCCACACGAGTCGAACAGTATATTTTTTCTACGACCCACTTAAGAAAAAATCTAGAAAATAAACATTTTATTAAACTATAATATAACTTCAAATTGAAATTTTTTAATAATTTTACTATTATTATTATTTTATTATTATTTAGAAATAAAATTTAAATTTAAAAAAAATCGAACTCTGGTCTACCGCGTGAGAGGCTGGGATACTTACCACTGGACTACCGATGAATATACTAATCATCTATCTATAACGTCAAATGTATTACGTAAAAACTGACGTTTGTCAGGAGTACCCTTAAATATTCAATTTATTCTGTTTCTATACGTTATACGTCTCCTTTGCGGCAAAGCGAATATCTGGTGGAAAATTATTTATTGATTCATCACTGGAATCACTCATTTTTACTAATATTTTTCTTAAAAACTATAGAAATATTTTGACCAGTTATTTTGACGTTTCTATGAAATTGAAAAAAGATTAGTTGGCGGGTACTAAACGTAAATGCTGATTGGTGGATTTCATATACATTCTAGGATGTATATGAAATCATATCCGGAATGGCCTACATTTACATTCTGTAAATTGTGCAGAAAATGGATAATATACATGTGGGTGTAGAAAAAATATAAATCACAACCCTCGTAATTATACCTTCCTGCTTCCTAAAACACTGTAGGTACTATCAATAATTTACAAATAGACTATAATGAAAGTTCTCGCTAATCTTTCTTGTTAAGGTTTTTTTTGTATAAAATGAGACTGTCAAAGAATTTAAAACGAAATTTTAAAAAAATACCACAAAGAAAAATTACAGAAATAACTTTTTCACAATAAAAAAACTCACCGCTATAAATCATGTTTGCCGTATGTATTTTGTGATGTACAGATTGAGATCGAACGGCGAGTCTTCGAGCAACCAATAAATCCTCCGGGGTACAACCGGGGGGCAGCCTCCACATGGCTGCCCTTTTACGCACTTAACATTTTACTTTAAATTTACCAAAATTACAACTTACAATAATTCACCAGTTAATTAAGGGTTGAACTTATTAAAAATAATTTTTATATACAGGATTTTTTTAAATTTTTTTTAAATATATATATGGTGTTCAAAAAAAAATTGAGTTTTTAATGGAACACACTATATATTTTGATTCTACGTGATAGCTGGGCTTATTCTCTTAAAAAAACGTATAATTTGTTGCAGTTCAGATTATTTAATAAAAATGAGAAAAAATGAAAAACTTGTGAAGTCACATCAGTGGGGAAGGGGTTCTAAAAAAGTAACAACCTGTGACAAGAACGGGGGGAGTGGTTAAAAAGTCCTAAAATTAGTGTGACGTAATTTATGGATTGCCCCCTATTAACCAATTAAATTTTTTAAATGTGAAAAAATAGAAATATATTTAAAAAAATGAACATTATCAGATTTATTGAAGGACTAAGGAATTCAGAATTTATAATTAGAAAAAAAATGGACATAGCCATCACCAATAAAATTTTTAAGTCATTATCTGTAAAATAACTGTCCCTTTTTACGCCGAAAAGACACACATTTCCTCCTAAATTATTTTTCTAAAAGTATTTAACTCTTTGATTTACGTTATATTAACACTCAAAAGCCGTGTTTTAAGTATTCAGGAAAAATCTTTCTTCGAAGTATTCTAGAAGAAGTTATATATAGGGAGGACAAAAAATGTTTGAACAGAAAATGATTAGACAATGTAGAATCTTTGAAATTTTAAAAATGTAAAAAATATAGAACTATATATTTTAAATAGTAATCAAATTTTTTAAAGGATTAAGGACCTCAGGATGTATAATAAGAAATAAAAACTGACAAAGCAAAGTTATTAAATGGAGAATAACTGAATTTTTTTACGGCCAAAAGTCACTAAAGTTATTTTTTTTAAATTTACTAGTTGTTTTAAAAATGATCCCATATACTTTATATATAAAAAACTCTGTAATTAGGTATAATAAAAATCTTTCCTGGAAAAAGTTATATACAGGGAGGACAAAAAATGTTTGAACAAAAAATTATTAAACAATAGAGATCTACTTTAATCAACAAAGAGATTTGTTAAAGGACTAAGTTCCTCAAGTAATAAAAAAAGTAAAACGGACAAAGCAGTCACAATTTTTTTTAAATCCTTAGCTGTAGAATAACTGAACCTTTTACCCCCAAAAGAAGCTAAATCTTTTTTTTTAAGTTGTCTTGTCCGTCACCCACAAATTATTTTAATAAATCGGTAGAAATTTTTTATAAAAAAAATAACCTTATCAATTTATCCCATACTTAACGAAACATCAAAATTTCAATCACATTTTCTTTAATCCACTAAACACTTTTCGGATAACTGAAAATCACAAAAAGTCCCTAAACGCCAACTATTTATCAAGCGCATCGGCGGTTGGGAGAGTTAAACAATAAGTGGCGTCTCGACGCCAAAAATCACGTCAAGCATCCCCTCTTATTGCGCCGGCAAAACCCTACACCAGTACAAGCCCTTATTGAATTCTAGAGCATATTAACACATTTATATTCAACAAGTGATTAATGAGTATTATGGGAATCTACACATTTTATTAATAGTTATTTATACTATAAGGGATGTAAGTAACATTTACTAGTCAAGAACGATTTTGCGCTCGAGCGATAGATTTATTCTTGGATTTTTATTAATTAAATTCGATACTTTTCTATAGCGTCATAAGCATTGTTATTTTATCAACAACGTCAAGCTGACAGTTTATTATCAAAAATTGAGAGAAATTGAAATTATTTATTTGTATAACAGCCAAATGGATGTACAGGGTGTAACAAGAAGAAGTCAACGGTACCATCTCCATAGTGATTCAAATATATCCCAAGGTCAGATTTTTGCCTAAAAAATATATTTCGGATTTTGATTGCAGAAGCTAACGTGTCTTGATCTTCTTTTTCGCCCAACCTCTATAATTATACAGGGTGTCAATTTTAAAACTTACAATGGGCTGTCCCTCGTGAACGAAAAGAGATTTCAAAAACATCTCTAGGGTAGAGAGGGGGAAGTAAAATGACATGAGAGAGAACACACCCCCATCTACTTATGATACAGTATTCGCCAGCTAACTTGATGTTCGAAATGCTTTCTAGGGAGCTATTGACGCCGCCCATCCGATAACTGTAAACAGTACCGTGCAAGTTCTGAGGATACGCTTTCTGTTACAAATTAACACAACTTGTACAATTAATAAAGTAAAGTCCGTCCGGAAATATATGTTCCTAACTTAATAAATAATATTTAATTTAGAAATTCCGTAGAAAATGCTTTCCAACCGTTTAAGTCATAATTATACAGGGTGTAACTATAAAGCAGCATAAAGGAAAACAGATATTTCTGAGTATCCTAAACTTCGAGCATTTTTAAAAAGAAGAAAGGACTATGCTTCCATCTTATGGAAAATAAAAGACCACTCAAATGCGGATATTTTGATACCAACTTATTCGTCTTGAAAAATAGAACATTTGATAACATTGCGCCAATGTTGTAATTTAATTAATAAACCCACAATTAATGATATTATTTTTAAAATCGCTTACGGAGATTGTATGAGTAAGACAGAGAGAAAATACGTAAATAGACATGTATTACAGATTCCACGAAGTAAGGATATCAGCGGTGATAAGAAATAAATAAATAAAACCAGACAGGGTTGAACTGACCTAATTTTATCAGTTAATTTTTATATTTTGTTTTTTCCTTGTAGTATTTTGTAGTGTATTTGTTGGCATCGGTAACTCTTTAAAAAAAATAGGATAGGGATGCGGAAAAGATTTTTTTATATGCAAGATGTTAAATGTCTATTAACTGTTAATACAAAAATGCTTGTGAAATGTGTGTAGGTAATGAACCCGACGTAAAGGGTGATACTAAAAGATAATGTATAATTCTTAGAGTATCCCCTTTTACGCGCTCCACCTTCCCCCCACAGGCAGTGCCTGAGGACCTCATTATCTTCTATCCGCGAAGTGTAGCTGAAAAAAAAATTTTTATTGGCCTAAGCCGGTTTTTATATTTTTTTGGTAGCTAAAGTCGCCTTTTTGCTTTATTACATTTTTTTGATGGCCGAAGCCGGGTTTTGTTTAATTTTTGTATTTTTTTGATAGCCGAAGCCGGGTTTTGTTTAATTTTTGTATTTTTTTGATAGTCGAAGCCGGTTTTTGTGTTATATATATTTTGATGGCGATGAGTGTTTTCCCTTGCGTGACATAAAAAGCACTGTTAACTGAAATCTAATTTGCATCATTATATTTCTTCATGATTAAGTATAGTTCGATCAGCAGCGTCAACTACAGTCAACCAGTCTACCTGTTCCATAATTAGGATACGTTAAGCCGTCACTCGAGTTCCCGTCAGGGTGAAAACTGACCTGTCTAAAAGGTGTTTATGGTAATTACGGTAAATTCTCTGAATCATCTGATATCTAGCTATGTATTTATTGCATATTGTAATAAGTGAACAGTAAAAGTTTTAAGGGAGGTCCGTTTTCAGATGTATGAAATAATAAATAGTTATAAATGTCTTATGTTTGGCACTATTACACGATATTATTTTACATGATATCATTATTGGAATAAAATACGGAATTTTAATTCTACAATATTATTGCGTACTACTACTGAACTGAGTCATAAATACATACATGTAAAGAAGCTAACCTAACCTAACCTAACATATAACCTAACCATAAAGGGTTTACCCTTTTCACTTAGTATTACTTCAAGCATTTTGTGTATCACTATAGCGTACGACAACAAACGTTCGGAAATATGTATATTATGAAACTGCCGTTTCGAAAATGACAACTTAATATAATAGAAAATATAATAGAAAAATATATTCATAGCAATTAGTGCTGATAGACCCCCTAGCCACCACACTAGGTTATTCAACTTTTTCATTAGAATTCAGGATTACGAATAGGTATTACGATTTACTGGAATTTTCAAAACTATTTAGTTTACCTGTAAGCGGATTAAATAAACTGGACGGCAATTCGAGTGCGGGATTAAGATACCTGCAAGTGTCGGACGGGAACTCATGTGTATTTTATAGTCATTAAGAATCCTGACGGGAATTCGTTTGTACCGGAATTGTTTACGAAATACGTGTCGGTCAGTGTTATTAAATGTACCTATTATAATTTTACTATTATAATATAGAAAACGTTATAATAAACTGCTATTACAAAATGACAAACTTATGTAAAGATGTTAGATTTTCAATTGAGAGATGTACCTTTTTTACATAAGTTGATTGCAATCTATCATATCTTTATACAAAATATAATCCTATTATTTTGTATAAAGATATGATAGATTGCAATTTTGTTTCAACGAAACTGGTATTCATCGTATGTACAACTATATTCACAAGTCCGACTCTGTTTCACCGCAGCAGGTGGAGTCCTATTGAATGGTTAGATTTTGTAATCGAATCGAAAATTTCTGACAAATGAACTGATTTTGTGGGTTTATTAAATAAATTACAACATTGGCGCAATGTTATCAAATGTTCTATTTTTCAAGACGAATAAGTTGGTATCAAAATATCCGCATTTGAGTGGTCTTTTATTTTCCATAAGATGGAAGCAAAGTCTTTACGGATATAAACCCAAAAAATCTAATGTGTTTGATGTGATAAATTCCTAAATTCCTGATTGAAGTCCCCCATGATATTTATTTAATGATGAAGGTTGTAATGATAATGGGAATTGCTGGAGAGTGAACTCTGTGCAATGAAAATGGACAATGTTGAATTAACACGTTGAGTGCCGTGTGGTCTCACGTTGTTTTGGGACCGAATGGCCGTGTAAGACCACTATGGTCTCAAACTGGACGACTTCATATTAAATTTCATAATATCACAGTAGAGCAGAGGATATATGCCCTTCAATTTGAAACGAATCCCTACTAATGACTCAATTTTTTCAGATGCCAAGAAAATATATTAGAAAGCAGAATATCAAACCACGTGTTTTGTGGTCTGAACAGAACTATCGAAAATGTGAAATCTGGAAATATGGGCATCAATGAATCTAGTAGGAGATTTAATATACCTTCTAGAACTTTCAGAAGAAGATTGACTTCTGATAACTCCAAAAAAGTTCCTCTAGGAAAGCCTCCTGCTCTTGGAGTATCAAACGAAATTCGTTTAGTAAATCATATTAAAAGATTACAGCAGACAGGATTCGCTCCTACAAGAACAACTGTCAGATCAATTGCTTTCAGTTTTGCTAAGAAACTACGTCTAGGAAACGTATTCTCACAGCGAGGCGAAATGACAGAAACAGCAGGGATGCATTGGTTTTATTCATTTATGGAACTTTCCATGAGAAAAAGTGAAGGATTATCACTTGCCAGAGCAAAAGGAATGAATAGAGCAGAAGTTGATGAGTTTTACGAATTGTTGAAAAGAACTCTGGAGAAGTGTGACCTAGTGCAGAAACCATGGGCCATCTTCAATATGGATGACAGTGGCATACAAATAAATATTAAACCAGATAAAGTAGTGGCTATGAAAGGAAGCAAATGTGTTCATGTTCTCACTTCCAAAGAAAGGGGAGAAAACGTGTCCTTGATAGCAGGTGCAAGTGCTGAAGGAACTTTTTTACCACCAGTTCTGATTCTAAAACGGGTACGAAAAAATCTGATGACCCTGGGAAGGAATGCCTGCTGGATCTGATCTCTACATGAATAGGCAGTCTTCTTTCATTAATTCAGAATTATTTTTCAAATGGTTAAAGGAAGTTTTCGCTCCTAGGAAACCAGATGGCCCAGTTATCTTGATACTTGATGGTCATGCATCCTCAATGCAACAATTTCGACATGCTGGAATTCATCGAATAAAATCATATTATTTTGTTATGTCTCCCAAGTCATACCACACAAGCCTTACAACCACTCGATAGATCATTCTTCAAACCTCTTAAATCTTTTTTTAAGAGGGAATCTGATTCCTACATTTTCCAGAGTAAGGATAAGAATATTAACAGGAACATTATCCGAAAACTAATCGGCCCTGCTTGGAATGCAGCTGCAACTATAACTAATGCTACTTCTGGATTCATGGCTAGTGGAATCTACCCATTCAATGAGAATGCAATACCTGACTATTTCTTTCAAATTTCTGACCATTCTCAGTCTGAAGAACAAGTCCAAGAACCAACTGCAGAACCTGAAAAAAAACCCGATGAAGAATTGGAGAAAAATCAGTTGATACTAGATGAAAATTTCCTTCTAGATGATCATAACTACGTGTTCGAATTCGAGGATTTGCTTGTTCTAGAACCTAGAACAGTAGCAGACATGGAAAATGTTGACAAAAATAATAGTTCTGTGCATGATGAATCTCCAATTCCTGACACCAAGGAAGTTGCAAGTTGTTCCAAATCGCACTCACAGTCTCAGATGAAGAGCCGCAATTCACCAGTGCACAATCAAATATCAGGAGATACGGACGAAACAACATCTAAATATTTGCATGAAATTGCTCCATTGCAAATAATTTGTAACAAAAAGAATGCAAGAAAACAATCAGCAAAAATCATATCATCTGAAGGGACGAAGATGAAGAGAAAAGGAAAAGAAGATGAAGAGAATGTACCTACATGTTCGAGTAGAGCCAAAATGGTAAAAAAAAGGAAATTAATAAAAACTCTGATATTAAAAAAAATGATGACAGCTCATCAGGTGAAGATCAACGTGATGATGATGCAGATTGCGTAGAATGTTTGGAAAACTACTATGACACAAAAGAACCTGTGGACTGGATTCGTTGTATCGACTGCCAAAAATGGTTGCACCATGTATGGCAACAGTTGCAATAACTGTGGTCGATTGAAGAAGAGACAGAATAAAATGAAAAATGTTACAAAAACCATCGATTTGTAATAGATTTAGTGCTGTTCGAAATATTCAATAATAAATGTTGATTTCTTGACCCTCGATTTTTTATCAATAGTTGATTTAGTATCTATCATCGAAGGAAAAAAATTGTATCCTCTAACTGAACTATGTCCAGGGCATATATCCCTATGAGGGGCATTAATCCTCAACTCATGGGGCATAAATCCCATCAAGAGGGCGTTTATCCCACTTTGTAAAATTTTTCAATTATTTTTTTCAGTCGTTTTTCGACTTAACTAACCTGTTTACAATTATATTATTTTGTTGTGAACATCAATTCATTGCAATCATAACATAATCCAGTGAGTAATTGTCAATATATTCAATGATATAGTGGCATCAATTAAGGTAAGGCATATATCCCTAATTTACCCTATTCATATAAATAAATATAAGATACACGTTATATATGGCATAAATTATTACCACCCGAGGGTGGTAAGTTGACAAATCGTCTGCTAAGAAAACTTTTAATTTGGATATTTTACCACCGATTCAGGCAGCAATGAAATTCCATTGTTCCCACTACGTAAACGGAAAAATCTGCTTATTTACAGCTTTAATTGAACAATTCACCGAATCGATCATAAACTCAAAATTTTTAATATGTTTGTCACAGTGGCTACCGAACTTTGAATACTGTTTTCTCCGCTTCTAATAGTCGAATCTGGAAAAAAAATTTCAAAATACGTTGTTTTTGAAGATCAACATTTTCAAAATATTAATGAATCCATCAATTATATTTTTCAACGTCAAATTTAATAAAAATGGAAAACAAAAATTTTTTTTTACAGTAAAACTCGGAAAATATAATGTAATTTTTTTTCAATTTGCTTCTTATTGTTCATAAAACTACAACTTACTATCTATCGATTGCAACAAACCGCGTATCGATAGCGTTAATGTTTATTAAATGAGTCGAGGTTGAAAAAAAAATTATGGAATAATAATATTGGTGTTTGTTAATTTGTATTATTTATTTGTAATTGTGTGTGTTATGTCTGTCTAAGTGTTGTGGTTCGTATTATCTGTCAAAAGAATCATATATTTTAGCCACGGCTTCTCAGAAAGAGGTTCGACTACTTACCTCAAGGTAGTATTTCAAGGATATTATAGATGTCGGTCATAGATGGCGTTCCAATCTAATTATTTAATTTATGTTTTCTTGTACGTAAGGAATGAAATAGTTATATACTCTGATTTTAGTTTAATAAATTACTACCAACAAAACAATATGGAAATCAAAAATAACATCGACTACTATAAACAAACTACAATATTTTGTCGCGTCGACAATAATAGAAATGTGAAATACTCTTATCACTAATATTCGCACCTCTCCGAATTACGGAACGTGATGTTCGCTCCGCTTAAACAGCTGATCTGTAACTTTCCTCACAGAAATGTGAGAACGTAACCTAAATTAAATATTAATACCATTTACTTCAGTATCATGCGAATATTAGTAAATTTGATATCAAATTTAACGTAAGTGTGCAACTATTAATAATAAAAAATACAACCTACAATTAAATGCCTTATTTATACAATTGTAATCACTTTCAATGCGTTAGTTTTTTTTTAACCTTAAATTCGTGAAGCAAATACATTGTTATAACTAACAACTTCCTGGACACAGCACTCGACTCCTCCAAATATTTATCAATCAATCAACTATGATAATATAGCTCGAACAAAATTTACTGGATCGCAAATTCAATATATTAATAAATTGGTTATCTCTTTATGTACATGAGTAGGTTGTCCTAATGTGGTCGAATATACCACAACTCGCTCGTAGACCTCGTTCTGGCACTTTATACTCAACTCTTTCTTTTTTGATTTTTCTACCAGAAAAAAAATTTACACCCCACAGGAATTATCTGACGTTTCTCACGTCCCCAGTCAACAACTCCCTCTTTGTGGTTTTTCTACCAGAAAAAAATTACACAGCAAAAATTATCTGACGCACCTCTCGCGTCCACGGTACACAACAACTCCCTAGTTTCCCCAAACAACCACTTTTTTTAATTTTTTTCAATTTCCACTTCCTTTTCAAAACATCTTACCAACCAATATTTAATATTTCGGGTAAGTACTTAAATTTTTACTTTGACATTTTCTTGACAAATTTCTATAAAATATTTATTTATAATATTACTATTTAAAATTCACAAATTAAATAAAATCAGATTATTATTACCACTGGTTCATAACTTTATAAACTTTAATATTCAAAATTCCATGATTTACAATAGTGACATACAAACATTACTTTCTGATTGTGTACCCTATTGACATTATATAAAAAAAATTATTAAAATGAATCAAGCTTTAGATATGAAATGTTGACATCCGTCCTTACACAAAATATGTATACAGGATGTATCAAAATTGTTCAAAAATAATTTGAACTTCGTATCACGATTCCATAAAATCCATAATAATATATTGAAATTTTGTAAGGCCGCCATTTTGAATTTTTGAAATCTGAAAACACCATCGTTTTCAGGGGCCGAACTACTACATTTTCCTATATCATGAAGTCGTTATTATTATTTTAATTATGTTTGTCGCTTAAAAAACCATTTTGCAAAATTTTTTTCGAAAATTAAGGGTTGAAAAAATTGTTTCCCAAAATTCTCTTATAGAGTATAAAATTCCCTACAATTTTTTTGTGCGATCAAGTCTAAAAAAGTTATAGACGGAAAACTGTTACATTTCAGGTGCTCCAAGCTGTGCTTGCAAGCTTCAGCGGGATCATGTCAAAAATTTGGGAAAGTAGTCTATACTATATAATATACCTACTTTCGTTTAAAAAAATCAAATCTAGTTACCCAAACTTTTCCATTCAATATAGTTACCCAAACATTTCCATTCAATATTCTTACTTTCCCGGACTATTAAAGACAATATTGGGTGTCCCAGAAGTTTCTGACCCATTTAAACTACGTCGTGCTTCTTTCAAAAACATTCGGTATAATTTTTTTTAAACGTAAGTATTAGTTAGCAGGCAAATTTTGTAATTGTTTTCTATTTGAAGCGTATGTGTCAGGCAGCTTTATCCAATTAAAAATCATCATTAAAAACCAAATAACTTACTCATTTTTCTTCTAAACTTCAACAAATCGGAACGGAGAAGAGTTCAGCTTTCAGATAGAATAAAAATATATAGGGTGATTCGTTGAAGAAATACAAGATATTTGCATTTAAAAAATACCATTTATTTTAAACACCCTATATAAGATTTCACTAATTAAACATTTATACAGAAAAAATTTTATATATAAAAAGGAATTGTTCATCGAAACCGCACCTCCCTATCGTTTCTGAGTTTTGAGATTTTTGCAGTTAAAATGGGTCAGAAACTTCTGGGACATCCAGTATTGAATTCTGGTGTTCCAAATTGTTTCAACTACCACTTCTTTGTATTCTTCTAACTTACAGATTGATTTAAAAACAATTACATTTTTGTATATATTACATGCCCCCACTTCACATTTAAAAAGTTGGGAGCGCTGTATTTGTCACTCGGAGGACGTTCAATGTAGGGATCAATTTTTTTCGATACAGAATGTAATTTCATAATATAAAATTGACGTATTTCATAATGAATTTATTCTGTATATTTTTAAGCGTTGTGTAAACGTAGTTTGTAACTTTAAGCGAAGCACGTCTTCCAAGCACCTTTTCCTTCTCCAAGTCGAAGTTATAAATCCCACTTGAAATTCAGCGAGAATCCCCGATATAAAGGCAATATATATAACGGAGTCCTTCCTTCAGGAACTGCCCCCTTCACGCCTCATTGTTACCCTTCCTTCCTGTGTACGGAGTTTCCTTCCTTGACAGCACCGTATTTCCGAAAACTTTCCGCATTCAACGTAATGCCACAATATTAATGATCATTTTCGCTAGTCGAATATCGTCTCGAGCTTTTTGAACGCTGGTTCTTTCAATGTTGAGATGATTTTCGCAAAAAAAATTATAATTTTACGTAGATAGAGGGGTTAATTGTTATATCTTTTCAACACTATATCTCAAGGAAATAATTAACTATGGATATCACATGTGGCAGCCAAGCGGCTATAAAAGCAAACTCGTTTGGATCTGCTTGGAAGCCGTACAAAAGTTGGAAGGTCCTTCCTAACAAAAAAATAATGGGAAATATACTTTCAAAATTTATACCAAAACAATCATATTATGGATGCAAATTATAAGGATGTAGCAACAGTGAGGAATTTATAGATGTTGTGGAACAACTAAAATCAAACAAGGCTGCAGGACCAGATGATATAAATAACGAACTAATCGAACATGGAGGAGAAGCCTTACTTCAACGAATATATGACCTGATAATGAATATAAAGGCTGAAGAATTACCGATCTTTAAAAATGGAGACCCAACCAAACGCAAAAATTACAGGGGTATAATGCTGCTTAACACTACATACAAGATACTAACCAATCTAATAAAAAAAGAACTAAATAAACAGGTTGAATCCAAACTAGGTCAATATCAACAGGGATTTAGAAAATGAAGATCAACGATAGACGCCATACACCTACTTACACAGTCAATCGAAAAGTGCTATGATCATGACATAGATCTACATGTACTACTATTCATTGACTTTCAGCAAGCGTTTGATTCAGTCAACAGAGAATGGCTATTATCTGATATGTGGAATATAGGAATTTCAAAAAAGCTGATAAGACTAGTGAAGATGACAATGAATGACACGACTGCAAAGGTGATAACCAGAGACGAAAGTACAGGAGACATTAACATTGAAGTAGGTGTAAGGCAAGGAGATTGTCTGTCTACAACTCTTTTTAACATAACACTTGATGGGGCGAGGGTGATTAAAGCAATAGACATAAAAGGAATGATTAGCCACAGCTCCACACAAATAATAGGATATGACGATGATATAGCTTTAATTACCAGAGACAAAGAAAGCCTAGAAAATACATTCAATAACTTAATAAAAGAGGCAGCAAAGAGAAGACTGGTAGTTAACCAAGAGAAGACAAAATATATGCAAATTTCAAGGAAGACAAACAAAACAGCCACTATAACTTTGGGAGATTTTAGTTTTCAAAGAGTAAATCACTTCAGATACCTGGGAATAGTAATTGATGAGAAGAACAACAGAAAAGCGGAGATAAACGCAAGAATAATAGCCGGAAACAAAGTGTATTGGAGGTATCAGAAACTACTAAGGGACAAATGCATCAGTAAAAAAACTAAAATTAAAATTTATAAAGCAGCGATACGACCAGTAATAACGTATGCCGGTGAAACTATGAGCCTAACTGATAAAGACGAAGAGAGGAAAATCATAAGGAGAATACTAGGGACAAAACAGATCCCGAATGAAGGGTACAGAAGACTATATAACTATGAAATAAGTCGATACATGAATGGTGAAGATATAGTCTGACATATAAAGGCGCAGTGACTAAGATGGTATGGGCATTTTTGAAGAAGGAATAAGGACGATCCAATAAGGAAAATCTCTGATTGGAAGCCCGCAAACCCCAGACCCAGGGGACGTCCCAAACTTAGATGGGAAGATCAAATTATTGATGACCTGAAGAAAATAGGAATCCGTGACTGAAGTAGAAGAAATGAGGATAGGAAGGAATGGATAAAAATTACAAAGATGGCGAACTCACACCGCTTGCTGTAGTAAGCAGAAGAAAACATACCGTACAAAAGGGATCAAAACAGCTCACAGCCTATACTCCGACAAAAGGAGTGCTGGCCTATCTATACCTATATATAAGGTCCTTCCAAGGTTCAGTCGTAGAGGGTATAGAATTGAAGCCACATGTTAAGTTGAGCAAAATAAGTTTGAAATTTAATAATTGTTTTATGTCCAAATCAAAATATGTACCAAGCAATAATTATTGCTATTACAGAGTCAATTATAATAATATTTATAATAATCAATTATTTTTCTAATATGATTTACTAGAACTATAGAACTTATTTACAATACATGGTTTTATTATTCGAACACGAAATATTAATTATCGGAAAATGAAAAATCTAATGAATTTTCATCTGTTCTGAACTGTATAACTATTGGCTCTATGGTTTCTTCCATTAAATTGTCTAATTTCCACATTTTCGCCATCTCTCTGCATTTACTTGTTCCAGAACTTCTTCAAAATGTACACGTACATCTTTCATTTTATATGTGTTATTTTTCCTAGCCACCAATCCTTTCACCTGAGCCCATATTAACTCAATAGGGTTTAGCTCGCAATGGTAAGGAGGAAGTATTATAATATTCCGGTTTTTTGCCACTTCGTCAATAGTATATCTTAGGAAGCGATGTTTATGTATATTTACAATTGCCAGCAGTTCTTTCTTTAACATATCCTCTTCAAATGTAATTTCTTTATCTAAAAGCCACTGAAAGATTTCCACTTTTTCCAAGTGGTGGTAGGCAATTTCTCACAACTCCTTTAATTATAAGGAGCGTTGTCCAAAACAATTACCACGTTGGGCGGAATTGGAGTTATTATTTGCGTAAAATAGTCATCAAAACCATCAGCATATCTTCGTGATAGTCTCCGGTGTGAATTGACTAAAATGCTAACAAACCATCTTTCAAAAGCCCATCTATACTCCCAATATGCGTAATTATCAGAGGTTTTCCTTTTCCACAAGGTGCCTCTATTCCTACATATAAACCATCCAAAAACGCCATGTCTCGTCCAAATACCTTGTAGATTTTTCATTGCGAAAATTCCTTATTGATCGCAAATAATTCCGTCTCCAGCTTACAATTTCATATTTTCCGATTAAAAGCGACTTTCTGTTTACTTTTTCCCATCTAAAATTCATTACTCGCAGAATTTTCCACAATTTATCTCTTCCAATTTCAGAAATAGTTTTATCTTCTCTCAATGTATTCATTATAAATTACCTACCTATCATTGTTATTATTGCTTTTAGAAAAAAAAAGTTGTTTGGTAATAGCTGAATTTTGTTAATATGCTATCAAAATTTCAGTTGCGTGCAAATTTAAGGGGATACAAAAAATAATCGTTTTTTAATGGGATACCCCGTATAGTTCCCTCGTGAAAATTTTAGATTTTTTTGGTTTATGGCTCTCTGATTGTCGTTTTATGAAGGTAATAAGTTTATGAAACTTACTTATATCAATGTTTAAATTTATGTTAGTTTTCAACATTGAATAATGGGACCATAACATTGATGATTTCCATTGACTTTTCCGAGAAATATGCAATAAGAACATTTTCCGTCTAATTTTTAATTTTTTTAGTGTTACATCAATCCAAAAAAAGGTGAGCGGTCGTCGGACCGCCGACAGAGGCTTGCTTCTTATGCACAATAAAATGACCATTTTTCAAAAATTTTGACAATTATTGACCATTTTTTCAAAACTTTTGACCATTTTTGACCGTTTTTGAGCATTTTTGACAGGTTCTGACAATTATTGACCATTTTTGCAAAATTTTGACAATTTTTCGAAAATTTTGACCATTTTTCAAAAAATTTGACAATTATTGACTATTTTTTCAAAATTCTTGACCATTTTAGACCATTTTTTCAAATTTTAACAATTATTGACCATTTTTGACAATTATTGATCATTTTTGACAACTTTCCAAAAATTTTGACTATTTTTTCAAATTTTAACAATTATTGATCATTTTTAAAAAAATTTCAAAAATTTTGAGAATTTTCAACATTATTATTGACCATTTTTGACAGTTTTTCATAATTATTGGCCATTTTTTAGAAATATTGATAATTTTTGATCAATTTTCCAAATTTTAACAATTATTGACCATTTTTGACAGTTCCCTACAATATTTCATAAATTTTGACAATTTTTTATGAATTTTGACAATTTTTCATGAATTTTGACAATTTTCAACAATTATTGACCATTTTTGACAGTTTTTTATAATTATTGACCGTTTTTTCAAAATTTTAACAATTTTTGACCATTTTTCAAAGTTTTAATAATTATTGACCATTTTTGACAGTTTCTGATAATTGTGGACCATTTGTGACCATTTTTCAATAATTTTGACAATTTTTAGCAATGATTGACCATTTTTGACAGTTTTTATAATTATTGACGAATTTCGCAAAATTTTGACAACTTTTCAAAAATTTTGACAATTTTTTCAAATTTTAACAATTATTGATCATTTTTAAAAAATTTTCAAAAATTTTGAGAATTTTCAACATTATTATTGACCATTTTTGACAGTTTTTCATAATTATTGGCCATTTTTTAGAAATATTGATAATTTTTGACCAATTTTCCAAATTTTAACAATTATTGACCATTTTTGACAGTTCCCTACAATATTTCATAAATTTTGACAATTTTTCATGAATTTTGACAATTTTTCATGAATTTTGACAATTTTCAACAATTATTGACCATTTTTGACAGTTTTTTATAATTATTGACCCTTTTTTCAAAATTTTAACAATTTTTGACCATTTTTCAAAGTTTTAATAATTATTGACCATTTTTGACAGTTTCTGATAATTGTCGACCATTTGTGATCATTTTTCAATAATTTTGACAATTTTTAGCAATGATTGACTATTTTTGACAGTTTTTATATTTATTGACGAATTTCGCAAAATTTTGACAATATTTCAAAAATCTTGACAATTTTTGACCATTTTTTCAAAATTTTTGACAATTTTTGACCATTTTTTCAAATTTTAACAATTATTGACCATTTTTGACAATTATTGACCAATTTTGACAATTATTGATAATTTTTGACAATTTTTCAAAAACTTTATTGACCATTTTTGACAATTATTGATCATTTTTGACAACTTTTCAAAAATTTTGATAATTTTTGACTATTTTTTCAAATTTTAACAATCATTGACCATTTTCGACAATTATTGACCAATTTTGACAGTTTTGACAATTATTGACTATTTTTGACAATTTCCTACAATTATTGACCATTTTTGACAATTTTTCAAAAATTCTTCATTTCGAAGGTAAACTCATCCATTATAAGTATTTACCCCGAGTAGACTTTTTTGAAACATAGAATCCTTTTTAGAAAATTCTCAATGTAGTATACAGGGTTGGGATAAAGTATGGAACGAAAAGAACGATATTTATGAAAATTTGCAGGTAAGTGCAATGGAACAAAATGCATCTGATGTACATTTTTTTGTTAATAATATACTTCCGGTTTAACCGGAAATGCCATCAACTTCTTTAATTTAAATGGGACACACACACACACACACTGTAGTTTAATGCTAGTAGCTTCTTCAAAATTATAATAAAACTGGGTACAAGAAAGTTAACTGGATGCGATGGAGGCGCATGGCACAGGTAATCAAGAAAACAATTTCGCGAATCCCGCTGCGCTGCATAATGAGACCGGAGGGCGGAATTACGGATAAACCCGTAGCCGGGATATGGGATTATCTCCGGCAAGGATTCAGGACGCAACGGCCTCAACTACCATATTAGCCTGCTAAGTTATTTATTGCCTCATTATTAAGTTGGTAAGAGTCGTTGCATTTGCATATTGTTTTCAAATTGACCTGTGTGTTTGATGGAAATGGATTTTAATTAAAATCAGTGAAGATGCAGCTTAACGGAATCAGGAACTATAAAAGGTTGATTAAAGTACGAAACGTTCAGATGTATCGTTGTTTACTGTGGAATTAGTTATAAGTGAAAATTTAATCAGATTATTTTTCCGATATTCTTGAAAAATGTCAAATAACAACAAATAATAATATCTGGAAACGTCTTTAGCCGAATTAAGCGATTTTTGGCAGTGGCAAAATTTATTTGTAAACATTTTTATTTACGATCAAATTTCTAAAAGTGGTTCCTTTATTAGCAAAAATTAAGATCTACCATGGAATTTTGATAAGGTATTGATTATTTTAGAGTTGCACAAGTTTGACTTGAATGTTTGAGATTGACTTGAGTTTGACTTGAAATTAAGTCAAACTCAAGTCAATCTTTCTGACAAATAATTCAAGTCAAATCAAACTGGGCAATGGTTACAGGTTTGAAAATTCAAACTGTTTGTCAAACTAGTTTGAAAGAGTTTGAAAAATAATTTATTTAGTAGATATACCTTAAATGGGTGAAATATTTATGTTAAATATAGAAAGTCAACAAATACATTTATTTGAAACAAAAAGAAAATACATTTTTTTAAACATTTTTTTTAATGAACTCCAACTTGTCACCTCAAAATTCTTCGTGAAAAGTGAAGTTCTTACAAATTAATTGAAAGCAACAATAAATATATATAGATATATATAGATAGTGACCTCTTCCTGCGATCCTTGTGTGATATTTGTTATGGATTCTTGTTGAAGCCACGAATTTAAACACATTAATTAATGTTCTAATAGACTGGTCATTTAATCGGTTTCGTTTTTTTGTTACTGCCAAAGAAGCTCTCGAAAAATAGCGTTCTATGCAGGCTGATGTTGCTGGGGTGGCAAGAAAGTCTCTCGCCATTTTTGATAAAGTTGGAAATACAGTTTCGTGACATTTCCACCACTTTATTATGTCATCGGTACTGTCAGCTCGTGATTCAGCTGCGTATTTGTCGATTTCGTATCTCCATGAATTTTCGTCTATATTTATTTTTGGAGATGATTGGAAAAGTCCAAACAAGTCTAAATCAAAATCGGTAACTTCATCAGACTTTTTTTCGAACACACTTACTGTTCATTCAGATTGGGTTTGGGGTGACTCTTTGACAGTGTAAGGTGAATAATAATTTTCTTTATAAATTTCTTCAAATTTCTTGATGGCTTCATCTTTTAAAGATTGTCCCCATGTCGTTAAAGAAAACGTTTCAATTTTATGACGAGGATCCAAAATCAAAACGATACAATACATCCAGTTAGTCCTACTGTAATGCTTAACAATTTTATCGCGAGCTGCCTGAAGGGCAAGAATTATTTTTGCATCAAGTTCGTCTATATTTTCTTTATTATCTAGTTCATGCTCATCGAGTATCATATTGATCCCAATAACCACCACAGGAAGGGTAGAATATTTCTCTCCTTCTCCTTCTCCTTGAAACTTTGAAAATACTCACATGGTCTATCAATAACATTCCATTCTGTAGCATGTATTCGAAAATTTAAGAGTATCGGTATTGTCACAAAGAATATTAATCGAACGTTTGAATTGTAACGCCCAGGACAGCATTTCCAATGTAGAGTTCCATCTAGTTTTTACCTCCAGTTTGGGAATGGTCATGTGTAAATTTAATGAGTCGCAAAATTTTGCGAAGTTTAATCTTAACATTTCGGAGTTTTTAATTTTTTTACAAATTATCTTAACCTTTGCAATTGTTGCAGTATTTTCAGATATTGCACTTTCGTTATCACTAGTATCAGAGTCACGTTGCGCAATATGATATTCAAACTTCAAACTGTTTGAAGAAGTTTGATTTCAAGTCAAACCTAAAGATACAGAAATCAAGTCAAGTCAAACTTGTTCACATAAAAAGTTTGATTTTCAAGTCAAGTCAAGTTTGTTGAGTAAAATCAAACTAGTTTGACTTGATGCATCTCTAATTTATTTGTAAAAATTTTAAAGCTTGGGCGAACTATAAAATTTTTAAAAGGGGTTAATTCACTTGTAAACAATTACATTTACCATGGGCGTAAGACAAAAAAGGGGTTAATTAATTTGCAAAAATCTTCATATACCATAGGCGTACGAAAAAAAGGGGGTGAATTTATTTCAAAAACTTTGCTTTTCTCATGAAAGACTGTATTACTTAATAATAATAATTTAATAATTAGTATACGTTCGATATTTATACTCTATCTGAAACAGGCAGAGTGTAATAAACTTCGACCTTAGATAAAATTTTATGTAGGTACAATGAGAGAAGATAAAACTATTTCTAAAATTTGTAGTGGTACGGCCCATGGCCGAGTAGACAGTACCAGAACATTGTGGGAAGGGGACGGTATAAGCTAGACATGGGGAGTGCGCGAGCGCGACGGCAGTCAGCTACCGATCGTAATAGGTGGCTGATGTTTATATAATCAGTTATGTTAAAACCGATATTATTATAACCGTTTTGTATTTCTTTGGTTTTCGGTATCTGAAAATAAAATATTGTGTTCAACTTCTTGTTCACACCCTCCTACCCAACGAGATTGTCCAGTGCATTTTGGCCCCCAACTAGCGGCGTGTGAAACAAAGAAGGCTTTAGTCCACAAAACGAGGCAGATACATCGCTGTTGCTAAGAAGGAAAAACTAGCGCAGGCTTCAACAAGAGCTGTTTACGCTTGCGAAGTGATCAGATAGGACGAGGAACGGGTGAGAAGCTAGCTCCTAGCTCCAAAAGCAAATCTGCGACAATTGAATGAGCCGGCAACAGCGCACCATCATGTCCGTTTATCACGGTCGCCTTGGCTCGACCAGTCTAATATACGGGGGGAGGTTGAAATCTGGTATAAAAATTTGGTTGAGAAACAACCGAGTTATTTGTAATATTATAAAAGTCTTTCATATTCCATATTCAAAAATCACTGACAAACGTTCCAAGGGTGAGAAAAAAAATAAAAATCAATTTTCTTGAAAAAAAATTTTTACTTTATTTTCTCTCCTGTATCTACATATATCGATGATTGATTTATCAATCTATTTCTATTTTTTTTTTAACGGACATCGATATATGTAGATACAGGAGAGAAAATAAAGTAAAAAAGTTTTTTCAAGAAAATTGATTTTTATTTTTTTTCTCACCCTTGGAACGTTTGTCAGTGATTTTTGAAGACGACATGCTAGAGACTATTGATTTTTCAATCTATTTCTATTTTTTTTTCAACGGACATCGATATATGTAGATACAGGAGAGAAAATAAAGTAAAAATTTTTTTTCAAGAAAACTGATTTTTATTTTTTTTCTCACCCTTGGAACGTTTGTCAGTGATTTTTGAATATGACATGCTAAAGACTATCGATTTATCAATCTATTTCTATTTTTTTTTTCAACGGACATCGATATATATAGATACAGGAGAGAAAATAAAGTAAAAAAGTTTTTTCAAGAAAATTGATTTTTATTTTTTTTCTCACCCTTGGAACGTTTGTCAGTGATTTTTTAATATGACATGCTAAAGACTATGGATTTATCAATCTATTTCTATTTTTTTTTTCAACGGACATCGATATATGTAGATACAGGAGAGAAAATAAAGTAAAAAAGTTTTTTCAAGAAAATTGATTTTAATTTTTTTTCTCACCCTTGGAACGTTTGTCAGTGATTTTTGAAGACGACATGCTAGAGACTATTGATTTTTCAATCTATTTCTATTTTTTTTTCAACGGACATCGATATATGTAGATACAGGAGAGAAAATAAAGTAAAAATTTTTTTTCAAGAAAACTGATTTTTATTTTTTTTCTCACCCTTGGAACGTTTGTCAGTGATTTTTGAATATGACATGCTACAGACTATTGATTTATCAATCTATTTCTATTTTTTTTTTCAACGGACATCCATATATGTAGATACAAAAGAGAAAATAAAGTAAAAATTTTTTTTCAAGAAAATTGATTTTTATTTTTTTTCTCACCCTTGGAACGTTTGTCAGTGATTTTTGAATATGACATGCTAAAGACTATTGATTTATCAATCTATTTCTATTTTTTTTTTCAACGGACATCGATATATGTAGATACAGGAGAGAAAATAAAGTAAAAAAGTTTTTTTCAAGAAAATTGATTTTTATTTTTTTTCTCACCCTTGGAACGTTTGTCAGTGATTTTTGAATATGACATGCTAAAGACTATCGATTTATCAATCTATTTCTATTTTTTTTTTCAACGGACATCGATATATATAGATACAGGAGAGAAAATAAAGTAAAAAAGTTTTTTCAAGAAAATTGATTTTTATTTTTTTTCTCACCCTTGGAACGTTTGTCAGTGATTTTTTAATATGACATGCTAAAGACTATTGATTTATCAATCTATTTCTATTTTTTTTTCAACGGACATCGATATATGTAGATACAGGAGAGAAAATAAAGTAAAAAAGTTTTTTCAAGAAAATTGATTTTTATTTTTTTTCTCAACCTTGGAACGTTTGTCAGTGATTTTTTAATATGACATGCTAAAGACTATTGATTTATCAATCTATTTCTATTTTTTTTTTCAACGGACATCGATATATGTAGATACAGGAGAGAAAATAAAGTAAAAATTTTTTTTCAAGAAAATTGATTTTTATTTTTTTTCTCACCCTTGGAACGTTTGTCAGTGATTTTTGAATATGACATGCTAAAGACTATGGATTTATCAATCTATTTCTATTTTTTTTTTCAACGGACATCGATATATGTAGATACAGGAGAGAAAATAAAGTAAAAAAGTTTTTTCAAGAAAATTGATTTTAATTTTTTTTCTCACCCTTGGAACGTTTGTCAGTGATTTTTGAAGACGACATGCTAGAGACTATTGATTTTTCAATCTATTTCTATTTTTTTTTCAACGGACATCGATATATGTAGATACAGGAGAGAAAATAAAGTAAAAATTTTTTTTCAAGAAAACTGATTTTTATTTTTTTTCTCACCCTTGGAACGTTTGTCAGTGATTTTTGAATATGACATGCTAAAGACTATTGATTTATCAATCTATTTCTATTTTTTTTGTAACGGGCATCGATATATGTAGATACAGGAGAGAAAATAAAGTAAAAAAGTTTTTTCAAGAAAATTGATTTTTATTTTTTTTCTCACCCTTGGAACGTTTGTCAGTGATTTTTGAATATGACATGCTAAAGACTATCGTTTTATCAATCTATTTCTATTTTTTTTTCAACGGACATCGATATATGTACCTAGTAACCCAAATCATTTTTTTGGAGTCACTCTAGTATGGTAGGACAAATTAACAATACGTCATTAATTGCCTGAAATTAGTTTTTTCTGTATTCCCTAGCTCTAGTTACTTTTGTTCGTAATTTTCCCTTTGAATAAAGCAGAGAAAAGTTATTAATTCAT
Organism: Lochmaea crataegi; assembly: GCA_947563755.1. Taxonomy (NCBI): domain Eukaryota; kingdom Metazoa; phylum Arthropoda; class Insecta; order Coleoptera; family Chrysomelidae; genus Lochmaea; species Lochmaea crataegi. The sequence goes on along the minus strand of OX387422.1, from coordinate 122,033,341 downwards.
ATGCAAAATATCAAACCATAGGTTCGATAACGTATGCCCCTCGTAAATACGTTCGACTCTCAGCGGTCGAGCGGTGTTGCCAGATCAATTTTACTCGTTTGGAGCTGGGAGCTTAGCTTCTCGTCGATGGACGAGGATAGGAATTCCATTGGTGAGATCGTTTCATATATTTTTCTTTTGAATGAATCAAAAATGAGTTAAAGATTGAAGTTTCTTCCCACGATCGTATTCTTGAAAGAAAATACTTATAAACTATAGTGTTACACCCTATCTCTGGGGGACTATTTTTGGCATAATAATAAAACTGTATTGTGTTTTGTTTGCCACGTAATACTTATTAGTTTTACGAACCTATGAAAAATTGAGAACCGAAGTTACATTCTGATGATATTTTATTCTGTTTTATGTATATACAGTGTGGAAACCACTAATGGAATAAAATTCTTTATGTCATTATTTTAGAAAATTATAAAAAATGCCGAGTCACGTCAACTTTTGAATTGAGTTGTGCGTTATGTAAACATAAATTGAAATGTACAGGGTGATTCACGCAAGTATGCCATAGTCGGTGTTGTTTTTTTTTAATGAAACACCCTGTATATTTGCATATTTTTGAAATCCTCTTAATGAACCGATTCCAACAAACTGAATAATGTATGGTCAATTATGAATTATACAGGGTGAAATTTTAAAATTAATAATTTATTACACTTGAAATATTGGCACTTTTTTAAATTAGCTAAATATGGATTTATCAAAAATCTAAACTAACTAATTATTAGACGTATTTGTATATTAAACAAAACCTGCTACGCCCATGAATTTTATCAAAAATACCTAAAAATTGCCTAAAAACGCCAATAATTAGACAAAATCGGTAAATAATGTGGATTGTTTTCTATTCTGTCAGTTGTTGATGTGTTGACAGTTTATACTGAAAAAGTAAAATCTTTGTCAAACACTCTTTCCTTGTCGACATAACAATGAAATATTTAACTGAGACTCACCGAATTGAGATTTTAATGATGATCGGGTACGGGGATAACTGCAGAAGTCAAGTTGAAGTGGCAAACTTATTTAATCACAGGTATCCCGAATTGCCTAATATTTCACAAAGTACTGTGTCTAAAATTCATGCACAATTCAGAGAACTTGGACATGTCAAACCATTGAAAAGAAAACCACACTTCGTTGAAGATGATGTGAAAGTGGATATTTTGTTAAGTGTCGAAGAGAATCCAACTTCAAGTACACGTCAAATTGCCCGTGAAAATAATGTTAGTCATACAACTGTTCTAAGATGTCTTCATAAAGAAAAACTTCATACCTACAAATTAACTTTTGTACAGGAGTTAACAGAAGACGATCCAGATCGTAGAATGGATTTCTGCGAAAGATTGATGAATAAGCTGAACAGAAATGAGATAGCTCTTTTTTCTGACGAATCAACATTCACATTGAATGAAGAGGTAAACCGACAGAACTGTAGATATTGGTCAGCAGAGAATCCTAATTGGATGCGTGAGACACATACTCAGTACCCTCAAAAGGTGAACGTTTGGGTCGGTATCATAGGCGACCATATTATTGGTCCTATATTTATAGATGGAAATTTGACAGCTGAAAAATATTTAAATATGCTTAGAAATGAAGTTATTCTTGCGTTGGCAAACTTATATCCCAACGCAATAGATCCTAGCTTACCGAATGAAAATGTTTGGGGGGCAACACCCCATTATGCTTGAATGGTAAGAACTTATTTAGATGAAATCTTCCCCAATAAATGGATTGGACGAAGAGGTACTATTGAGTGGCCAGCTAGATCGCCAGACCTTACGCCGTTAGATTTTTTTCTGTAGGGTTATCTCAAGAACAAAGTATATGCAACACAACCAACTAGCATTGTAGACCTCAAAGACAGGATAACTACAGAAATACGGAATATTTCACCTCAAATTTTAAACAAAGTTAAGGAGGAGTTCTATAGGAGACTGTGCTATTGCCAACAACTAGGTGGAGAACATTTTGAGCATTTATTTTAATGTATTAAAATCAAATACATGTGTTTAATAACTGTAAAAATAAAAATTTCACCCTGTATAATTCATAATTGACCATACATTAATTAGTTTGTTGAAATCGGTTCGTTAAGGGGATTTCAAAAATATGCAAATATACAGGGTGTTTCATTAAAAAAAAAACACCGACTATGGCATACTTGCGTGAATCTCCCTGTACATTTAAATTTATGTTTACATAACGCACAACTCAATTCAAAAGTTGACGTGTCTCGGCATTTTTTATAATTTTCTAAAATAATGACATAAAGAATTTTATTCCATAAGTAGTTTCCACACTGTATATTATATAAGTATCTGTAAATTTTTATATAAAAATGGGCTCAAGAAGCAAAAGTAGGAAAAATCGACACAGTACCGATTCTCCGGTAGAACCAGAAATTGATAGTTCGGTGAAACAACTGTCCCTTGAAATGGACAATTTGCGAGAATTAATTAAAGATCTTGCCGTAAATATTCAAGAAATTAAGGTAAAAACAGAGGATAAACAAGGGGTAATGGCGCCGGCTATTCAAAATGTTCCAAATCAAATATCTAGTTGTTCGGGAATATACCTTTTGGTCGCCGCGGTCAGTTTTATTCAAATTTAATCCTTTCACTATTCGAAAGGTACAGACCACTTGGTCGCCAAAATTATGGGCTTATTTAATTAGTCTAATACTAATATGGGTTTGTCGGGATCGCCATAGTTGTAGTTTTTATCGAGAAGGGCAAGGAAAATCATTGAAGAAGCTATACAGTGTTAAAAAAATGGCTTCATCAATGATTTTCCTTGCCCTTCTCGATAAATTTACGGCGACCAAGAGGCCTACCTGATTTTAAAACTGGCGACCAAGTGGTCGATGACATTATGAACCCCCGCTGACAAAACTGACCGCGGCGACCAAGTGGCCAACACCCAGTTGTTCAGTACCGAATGTAAGTCAAAATAATCGTACATACATTGCTAATTTCAAAGAGTTAGGTGGTAATCTTTTAACATATTACCCAAATTGTAAAAATCGGGGAATTTCCGGTGGAAACGTTGATTGATTCAGGTTCTGATGTATGCGCAATGTCAGAAACTTTTTACAAATACCTTAAGCAATCTATTGAGCTACCTCTGCTGCCGGTAACTGATACTTCCATTTCAGTAGCTATAGGCGGTAAGTCACAAAAGATTAAATTTCAAGTATTAGTTCCTATTTTATTGGGGGGTAAAACTACGGAAGTCATATTTTTAGTAGTTCCCAAATTAAATACGAACATGTTAATCGGGGCTAATTGGCTTTCGGCAAATAAAGCTGTGGTTGATTTTAACCGATCGGTCCTAACTTTAGTTTTAAATAATCACGAAATATGTATTAATTTGTCGTACAAAATTAATAAAAAAAATGTAAGCATCAACGTCTGTAAGTATGAAAAATATAAAGTCGAGGGGGAGGATTTGATTCCGCCGGCAAGCCAAGGAAGAGCGCCTATGTGTCGCTATGAGGGTAGTGATTTTATCGTAAAAGCAAAGATTACAAAATATATATAAGATTGTTCACTCGTACGAATTCTATCGATCAAAGGATTCATACCGCTGGTTACTGTCTGGTGACTTATCGGTTGGCGCCATGCTACAGTACGTCGCTTAATCCTTACTTGCATTTAATTTTGCATATTATACGGGTTGTCGCCTATCGAGCGCTGGTATTTTAGAATTCGTTGTTCGTGTTTTATGTTTATGTTCAATAGATATTTTAAATTTATTAATTAATTATTGCAATAAGGAAAAAATAATATTAATATTTTTCTCTTCAATAGCAAAACTTATAAAATAAATATTTTGTTATATTTGTTAATAGTCTTAGTTGTATACATAATAAATCGTAGTGTTTATCACTTCCCCACGAATTCTGAATGCAGTCTTGATTTTAAGTACTTATAATGTAAACAAAGATAAAAATATAGAAAAGCAATTAAGGGCCAGAAATGTGCCTACAATCTCTAGAAACTTTGTAGAAGTATTTCATTTAGTCTTTCAAGAAACGTTTCGGAAGTAAAATTTCTTGTTCGCATTATTTTAACTCCTGTCTTCCAAAAGTAACATTAATAATATTATAATTGTGGTTTTAAAATGCCTGTGTGTTGTGCTGTGATCGGTTGTTCCAGCAATGTGGGAAAACCAGAAATATCCTTTTATCGTTGTCCCAAAGACGTTGAGAGGTGCGTATTAAATTAGTTATTATCAAATACGGAATTCAACTTTTTCAAAACTATTGTAACAAAGATATTTGATAATAAAAAATTAGTTAGTTATTTAGTACTGGGTATTCATAGAAATATGAAAATTAACATATCTAATTTATTAATAAATATATCCAGCAGCTGCATAATATGTTTTTACTGTTTTAACCTTGTGAATCTAAAAAATACGGAGTGTCTAATTTAAAGATCAAAATTGTTTTAGTGGTCCTATTATTCTGGTGGCCAGTGAGTATATATAATTGAATTTGTGATATTCTGTATAAATAACCGCTAGATCATCTATTACTAAAATGTTGAATAAAATCTGTCAATTGATTCATTTTAAAAATTTTAATATATTTTTTTACTAATACCTAAACTTTCCTTTTCAAATTCATATCCTGAACTTTTTTCGAAATAATTAACATTTAAAAACATTATATAAAAAAAACCTTTAATAAATCATCCTATTACTTTGAATATATATTTCTCAAGTTACCCCTGTATAGCTTGGAATAAAATATACTCTTCTAATGCCCTGGTACCTAGCGGTGTCGTTATTTACAACAAAAGGGAGCCGTAAATATGATTTATGAGTGCGGCGATCGTTTAAAACACTAAGAAGAATCAGACCGCCTTCAAGTGAACTATCTTATATATATTTTGTAATCTTTGGTAAAAGCACAACAGGCAAATACTGACGGCGAGACACGTGTCGAACTAACGGAAATTCTTAAACAATATCGAGATGTTTTTTCTGATAATCCTGGCTGCGTTAAAAATTATATTGGGTAATTGCGCCAATAGTCGGCCACTTAAGAGTACATCATAGGTTTGACATGGCTCCATAGGTGGATAATCACATATAAATAAATTAAAAAAATTATGGAGAATAGAACAAGTCATTAGAATTATAAATTAGTATATTAGAGATTCATAAGTTTTCCACGTTTTAATGGAAAATATAATATTAACAAAAAAGACACTTTTGCCAGTTCTCGGCCACAAGATCCGACTTCTCGACCTACTAGGGCGCCGGTTCTCGGCCACCTTCCCAGTTGTCGTCCATTGACGCCTTTTCTCGGCCATTAATCTTATGTTCCCTATCAATAAGGTCGATATTAGTAATACTCCAATGAGCAACCCAAATAACGCATTTGTGAGTTTATTCAAAATTTTAATACAAAAGACAAAATTTAAACAAAAACACAAAAATAAAATATGAAAACGACAAAAAGAAATGTTTATCCTTAAACAAATTGAAAACTGTATCACAGGAAATAAGGAACTAGTTAAGTAACTGAATAAGTCCGGAGCCCAGAAATTTGTGTTTAGGATCACCCACAATTTTCGCAGGTATAATCCTTTTCGGTAGCTTCAATATAAGGTAGATTAGGAGGATTGGTACACTTCAGGTGGTACCATCTACATTTTTCTCTCCCTCGAACGAACGAACATTTCTGTTTTGGATTTTCAGGTTTTTGTTTTGATTTCATTTTTGCTTGTCTTTCAGCAAATTTCTTTCGTCTGATTAGCCTATTTTCGTGCAGTTTTGCTTCCCTTTCTGCTTTCAAAGAAGCCCGCATCTTGCGTCTTCTTTTTGTTCTTCTTTGAGTGCCAAGTTGATACGCCATTTCTCAGAGGAGATGGCCATAGGAAATTTAAGTGTATCTGAACGTTTCTTATGAGTATCTGGTTTAGATTCAGGGAATTTAAGATGTTTATCAGTTTATCGAATGGATTGCTACAATCTCGAACAAATCTTTCTTATGAATCGGAAAACCACACTTCGCCATATTTATCACCCATTATGAAATTTTCTCTTCCCCTTCTATTCCCAGTACGGGATTAAGTCCAAGTTTCCTTTTTTTCTCTAGATTCTTTCATGGATCCTATCTTGAATTGTTGATCTAGGAACACTATTCAGTCGTCAGGCGTCACGAATACCCGTACCGTGCACCTTTATATCATCAAGGGCCTTTTTCAATGCATCTTCACCATAGTTGACAAGGTGCCTTTTTACAGTAGGTACATCTAAACTGAGTCCCATTTTTCGGAGTTTTCTTGACTGGGGCCATCTGAAAAAAAAATAATAAAAAAAAACCTGGAAAATTATTGAAAACACCTAGGTACTCAGGCCTTATTTTTTCCCATTCTGAATATTTGTAATTTAAAGATATATTGTATGAAGTGGTACTGGCCGAGAACAGGCGTTTTTGAAGCTAGTTCGTGACCGCCTGGATCCTATAGAAATATGTGCTGGCCGACAACTAGCTCATATAAAACCTATTCTCGGCCACATAAAAGACAAGCAATCATAATTACTCAATATACAAAATTTTGGTGGCCGGAAACTGGCTATAGTATTAACTTATGTAGCACCGTCAAAAAGGATATAACGATAAGTGTCCACAGCGTTTGACATTGGAATTGAGGGAGCACGAATAGACAGCTTATTATTCCAATTCTCGGCCATCATGGCCGACAAATGGAAAATCGTTGTTTCAAGACTCCAGAGCACCGGCCACCGCTTAATAAAAAGAAAAAATCATTTATTTTCAATGTTCTTGCATCAGAACTGCAGTTTAACATGTTCAGATACCTCCTATATCAAAAGTTTATAGTAGATCTAACAAAATCAAACAGAAACTTACCGTTGAAAAAGTTGTTCCCCACTATTTTATTTCAACTGCGTAACGACCACCGTGAACTGAACTGAGAGGGAATGAATAATTGTATTGGCAGCACAGGTAAATCTAAAGGAAAATGACGGGAAAACTGTGGCCGAAAGTTTGGCAGGGTTTTCGAAGTTGAAGAGTTATCATTTTTCTTATTATTCCATTATAACGGCAAAAACGGCCGACAACTGGAAGTGGCCGGCAAACTGGCGCAATCACCCTTCAAGATATAGAATTAAATGATTACAGTGCATTTAATTGTCCAATGTATCCGGTACCTTTTATTCATAGGAAGGAGGTATCCAAGCAAATTAAGGAAATGTTTGACTGGGGAATAATTAAAAAGGAAAAAACCGAGTATGTGTCACCGTTAGTTTGTGTTCGAAAAAAGGGTAAAAGTATTCGGGTATGTCTAGACGCACGTTTTATTAACAAACGGTTGAAAAAGGATTTTTTAAATCCTCCTAATCCATCGGAGTTGCTTTTTAATTTCAAAAAGGGGCAAATTTTCAGCACTATTGATTTAACCGCGGCTTATTGGCAAGTGCCAATTAACAACAATCACACTAAATATTTGGGTTTTATTTTCGAAGGAGAGTCGTATACTTTTCGGAGACTTCCTTTTGGGTTGTCTGTGTGAATGGCTAGTCTCTTGAGAGCCCTAAACAAGGTGCTTGGTATACGTCGACGATCTTATTATTTTTTCAAATTCAATCAACGAACACCTTAAACATTTGATAACCATTTTTGAAAAATTACTCTCGGCCGGATTAACTATTAAATTGAAAAAATCGAATTTTATTTGCAAGGAGATATGTTTTTTGGGGCACATCCTGACTGAAGACGGTATAAAACCAATGAACTATGAATACGGATGGAATGGCCCCTTCCCATTTAAACAATGAAACGTTTTTGCGGCTAACATATGAAAAGGAGGTCCGAGAGAGAGAAGGAGCTAGTCAGGGCAAAAGGCCCGCAAATTTCAAGGTGGTGTATAGCGGATTTATAGTAATGTGTAGTGTTTTTACTTACGGCATCCATATCTTTGCCCTAATTATCTGGATTCTGTCTTGCCAGACTTCTTTTTCTCATATTCTGATATTGCTTGCTTGATATAAGGGGGTCAATGCATTTCTGTCCTTTTCCTATTTGATTTCTGATTTTTTCAGGAGCTATACATTCTGTATAGAATTGCTTCAGTTTCAGACGCATTTTTTCGGCCCATATTTTTCTATCTATCTCAATTTCCTGTATATATAGATCTATATTATCGCAGACATACACAACAAAGTAACATCTGCTACTGTTAGCACAACACAACCCCTTTGTGTTGTGACTATTAGTTATTTTGGTGTATTCTTTGGTTATATTCTGGTTATATTCAATTGCCCGATTACCCTGGATCTAAAAACACACGCTGCCCCTACCCAGTCGAATTTGTTCGTTTTTTGCACAATAAACTATAAAAATAATGTTGAATTTACTTACCTAGATATTGTAACGAGAAAATAATAATGAAAAACCTACAATTATCTGAAATGAAACAATAACAAAATATAAGCACATACTTACCTGATATATTTCTATTTTGGAAACCCAAAAATTAATCACAATTTGTCTTATGACTAATACACTAATACAAAAATTTTCTCCTTGTTTGAGGATTTTCGTATAACATGGCAACATCGGTTGTGAATGCAGCATTCTGTATTTTACGATTTTACTTGGCTCTTTTGGATTCTAAAGCTTCGATGCCAAATGTAAAAATTATCCCTAGAAATCCTTACTTTTAGCTTGCCATAGGTAATAATAATTGTTGAATAAAATTAATGAATGAGGTAGGTAACATGACATTTTAAAAAATTTCGAAGCATAAATGTTTTGTAGGTAACTTTGTCTTGTCAATATACCTAGTCGAAATTAACTTGCAAATTAATTAATTATATAAGCATTTAAAACAATGAAAGAAAATAAGAACCCAAATAATTATTATTAAAGGATGACTTATTAATAGTGTTAGTGGTTGATTTGAAAAATATTGTAAAACAAAGGAAGACTATAAAATTAATTTCGTCTACCTACTCTAGAAATGGCAATAGCGCTTCTTCGTCATAGACTTGGTAGAGTTGAAATACCTATCTCAGCTTTACCTATTTATTTTTTCCTTCAATCTGTTTTCTTATCTTATCAGTAGCTACTAGTTATGTGGCTTCAATTATTTTTGGAATGAGGGTAGGTCCGTAGAATGGGTAGAATTTTTTAATGTAAAACAATGTGTTAAATATTTGGAAGTTATTTTTAATTCTAAACATCTTTTCTTTATAATTTTTGAAATTGTCCAACATAAATGTACCTACCTACTTACTTGAGACTCACATCTAATTTAAATTTTGATATCTAATGTATGTATTATACCTAGTTTATTTCGTATTCAATAAATTATTTTTAAAAAATGAAAAATGGTCCGTAATAATTAATAATGGGTTGTATATATTATATCTATAGGTAACCTATCACGTGAAAATATTCACAAGATTAGCTTTTTGCAGTGTTTTTTCATTCAGATAATTCCAATGGATTTTTGTTAGGTCGACTTGGTTTGCTTTGTATTTTATCATTAGGTACTTACCTACTTCTCAATAAATGGAAATTATAAATCTCGATATATAAAACTTGAAAATATAGAGAAACGACGATAATGATTGGAATATTATTTTAATTTCAAAATTAACCTATAAAAGTACAGAAAAAAATTAAAGAAGAAAAGTGAATACCTATAGGTAAAATAAACATACTAGCTGTTGAGTAAAAATAGCAAATAAATGAAATCATAATTTACCTATTGCGATTGAAAATAAAAATATTTGCTGACAGAAATTGTGTTTGTTTGAAACCAAAACATCGAAACTGCTGATCCGGAGAGAAGTTTGAATCGTGAAGAGCATAGATAAATACTTTTTCTACACCCACATGTATATATATATATATATCTAAGATAAACATTATATTCTAAGGATGCTTAATATTTCAATTTTCATGATTATAAATGCAAATCATTTTATATTTTTTTCTACACCCACATGTATATTATCCATTTTCTGCACAATTTACAGAATGTAAATGTAGGCCATTCTGGTTAACTGAACGGATATGATTTCATATACATCCTATAACGTATATGAAATCCACCAATCAGCATTTGCGTTTAGTACCCGCCAACTAATCTTTTTTCAATTTCATAGAAACGTCAAAATAACTTGTCAAAATATTTCTATAGTTTTTAAGAAAAATATTAGTAAAAATGAGTGATTCCAGTGATGAATCAATAAATAATTTTCCACCAGATATTCGCTTTGCCGCAAAGGAGACGTATAACGTATAGAAACAGAATAAATTGAATATTTAAGGGTACTCCTAACAAACGTCAGTTTTTACGTAATACATTTGACGTTATAGATAGATGATTAGTATATTCATCGGTAGTCCAGTGGTAAGTATCCCAGGCTCTCACGCGGTAGATCAGAGTTCGATTCCCCGTTGGGATTTTTTTTTTAAATTTTAATTTTATTTCTAAATAATAATAATAGTAAAATTATTAAAAATTTTTAATTTGAAGTTATATTATAGTTTAATAAAATGTTCATTTTCTAGATATTTCTTAAGTGGGTCGTAGAAAAAATATACTGTTCGACTCGTGTGGATTGTCCATATCGCTCTCGGACGATTGAGCACTCCGCCTACGGCGTCGTGCTCAAACTTCGTCCTCGTGCGATATGGCCATCATATCCACACTAGTTGCTCAAACTATTATTATACCTATACGGTCAAGAGTGGAAAGAGAGAGAGAAAATAAGTTGCATAAATAAAAGCGGATTCGGTACTACTAGCGACATCTATCGTAAATATTTTGAACCAAAAAATTACTAGATAAGTAACAAGTTTTGTGTAAGTTTTAAGGTTTATACACCTGCGCGGAGGGCCCTCTTAAAGGAAGTCAATTATCCTATACCACAACGGAAAAGGAGGCGTATGCTGCTATTCATTGTTTACGGCAGTGGCGCACGTTAATACTAGGAAGGGATCTAGTTGTTATTAGTGATCACAAATCATTGAATTTTTTACTTACGTGTAAGTTACGATCAGCAAGGGAGGATCAATTGAAGGAAAAATGGATAAGGGATAGGGTTGAACTGCTAGAAGGTGAAACAAGTGGCACTAAGCTGCTCTCGGGTAGGGAAAGGATGCAAGTTCAATGGTTCTTTATTCACGGGGGGTTACTATTCAAAAAAGGGGATAGTAAATGTCCTGGGTACAAGTTATGCGTACCAAAGGCTCAAATTAAAGAGCTGGTTCTATCCCATCACAGTGCTATGGGACACTTTGGAAAAACGAAAACTTATTATTATATGAGACAAACTTTTTACTGGCCAAAAATGGCTCGTCACGTCAGACAACTGGAAGCAGCCTGCGACCTTTGCCAGAAATCGAAAACATCTCCTAAAAGTCGAGGTCTCGCCAGTCCTATAATGGTAACGAAGGTTGGGGAACTAGTGTGTTTGGATTTAGTGGGCCCGCTCCCAGAAGGTAGGGGGGGCGTTACATTCGTGTTGGTTATTGTGGACGCTTTCTCTAAGTATGTGAAGTTATATGCGAATAAAAGCACCTTGTGGAAAAGGAAAACCACTGATAATTACGCATATTGGAAGTACAGATGGGCTTTTGAAAGATGGTTTGTTAGCATTTGAGACTATCACGAAGATATGAATGCTGATGTTTTTGAGGACTATATTTCATAATTCTAATTCCGCCCAACTCGGTAATTGTTGTGGACAACGCTCCTTATAATTAAAGGAATTGTGAGAAATTGCCTACCTCCGCTTGGAAAAAAGCGGGAATCATTCTGTGGCTTTTAGATAAAGAAATTACATTTAACGAGGATATATTAAAAAAAGAACTGCTGGCAATTGCAACTATACATAAACCATCGTTTCCTAAGATATACTATTGACGAAATGACAAAAAACCGGAATATTATAATACTTCGACTTCCTCCTTGCCAATGCTAGATAAACCCTATTGAGTTAATATGGGCTGGGGGTGAAATAATTGGTGGCATGGAAAAATAACACATATAAAATGAAAGATGGCGAAAATGCATAGAGCATGTAATCAAAGAAGAGCAGCATATGTGGAAATTAGACTATTTCACGCACTTGTCAAATGAACCAATCAGGAGTTCTAGTCAAGTTCGGATTATCGATAACACCAAATTTGACTCTTGATCCTGATTGACCTGTCAAGTTCGGTGTTTTCAGATTTGTGTATGTAACAGTTAAACGTCAAATATAAATAATCCCGCCGTGCACGCATTTAAGAATGGGCAGATTTGGAATAAATTCTATCGAATTAAACAATGAAAAAAATTATGAAAATGTACCGAAAAATACGAAGAAATCGGGGGAGTACGTTTGGAAGCAATTTACTAGATTTTGCGATGAACGAAAATACGTATTAGAAGAAGCAATGCCTGTCGAGAGACAGTGTAGGTAGTCTGTACACACTGTTATGTTAAAGTACTGGGGCTTCAACATGAGAAAAATTGATGGTTCTGATTACAAGGAAAGTGTCGTAAAGACGATTTGGAATACGAGTGCTAAATTATTGCAAGAAAAATTAAATATTATAATGAATATTCACGGAGTTTCGACCCATTCAAAGATATCATGTTTTAATCGGCAAGGAATGCACGAGATACAAAACGGAAGTTGCTTCAAGGTAACGCACAGAAACGAAAAATCAATTCGGTACCGTTGACCCATGAAGAACATCAAGCGATATGTATACAATGGGATGAAGATACACCCACAGGACTCCAAAAGAAATTTTTCCATATCGCAGCTGTAGAGCTTGCTTGGAGAGGATGCGAAGCTGCATATTGTTTTTTAGAATATTTTAAAGAAGAATTAGATAATAAGAGGGCGCCTACCGGTAGAATTGGATATAACACAGTTTTTTCAAAAACTTGCCAAGGAGGTGGTCAGCATTGTGCGAACAGAAAATGGTTGATTAAAAATGTGCAGAATCCAGCAATGTGCCCCGTGAGACTTTATAAAAAGTTAATTTCAAAACGAGGTAATAATGTAAAATCTAATAGGTTGTTTCTTACTGTGAATGGACTTTGGAAATCCGGTGATCACTGCACTCCTTTGTACAAAAATATGCCCCTAGGGATTAATACGATCAGTAAATGGACCCAAACATCAGCTCAAAATAACCAACCACTCAAATCAAGCAACTGCAGTCAGTGAACTTTTATGCAGAGGAGTAGGTGAACAGGAAGCCATCAAAATCACAGGACATTCGAGCTCTATTTCGCTGTACCTTACATCCAACTTAGTAAACATCAGCACGAAAGACTGTGAGAAATTTAATATTCTCATAGATATAATTTCTAAATATTGTTCTTCCAAACCTCGATTTTCTATTAAAAATTCAACGGAACTAATTAATAATATTCAAGATATAAAATTACCTCACAATTCTAAATTCATATCGTTCGATGTAACTAATCTATTTCCTAGTATACCTCCTAAAGAAACTTTAACTCTTGTTGATAATTTGCTGACGTATAATAATGTTAACCCTATAATTCATTCTGACATAATAAATTTATTAAAAGTTTGCTTAAACCAAAATTATTTTCGTTTCAATGGAGAGATTTGTAGTAGTAAAGATGGTTTGATTATGGGCAACCCCCTCAGTCCCCTATTAGCTGAAATTTTCATGGATAATATATAAAAAATAATTCATAAACACCCCCTTAGTAAAAAATTTATGTACTGGCACCGTTATGTAGATGACATTTTAGCGAGCTTCACTGGCACTACTAGACAACTAGACAGCTTCATTACTTATATTAACTCAATTCATAGCAATATAAAATTTACCGTAGAACATGAAGAAAATAAGTCTATAAACTTTTTAGACCTCACAATTTCACATATAAACAATAAACATGATTTTTCTATATTTCGCAAACCATCACATATACAGACATTACAATTCATAATAGTTCGGTCCACCCATTCAGTCATAAATTAGCAGCTTTCATTAGTATGATTCACAGACTTTTAACAGTCCCATTAAACAATAATAATTTCAACAAAGAACTAAATATCATTAAACAAATAGCAGTTAATAATAATTACGATCCAAACTTAATTGACAATATCATAAATAAAAAGATAAAGAAACGCACTTTAGAACAAGTATATCCTTCAGATAAAAATAAAAATAATCAATTTAAAAGCTTAACATACTTTGGAACACCATCCTTAAAAATCATTTTTAGAATCTTTAAATATGAATATTTGCTTTAAAACCGACTACAATCTATCTAAATTCATTAAAAATAACAAATGTAAATCCTCAAAATTAAACAAATCAGGTGTTTATAAATTAAAATGTGGTAACGACAACTGTGACAAAATTTATATCGGTAGAACTTTTAGGAACTTTAAAACTAGAATTTCAGAACACAAACGCAGCTATGACAATAACAAATTAGATTCCAACTATTCAAATCATCTATTAACAAACCAACACACTTTCGACTCAAATTTTGCATGTAGAACCCAAATCCTTTAAATTAAATCTTTTAGAAGCCCTCGAGATTAACAAAAACAAATATTCAGGTAATCTGCTTAACGACCAAATAGATATCAATCATTCTCCCTTATTAAACCTTTTTACCTAGAAAATGTGATAGTTGTTGATAAATTTCCCAAGTATCTTTTTTCAATATCTTTGTAACCTTCTTAGAATCCCGTATTTAGACACTTTTTGTACTTATCCCTATTTGAATATATTATAATACTTTTGTCAATATCTTAGAATTCCGTATTTAGGCACTTTTTGTACTTATCCCCATTTTTAATACTTTTGTCAATATCTTAGAATTCCGTATTAAGGCACTATATAAATTAAAAGTTTTTCATTGTAGCTTCACTAGTTTGAAAAAGCTACTGTGTAGCGAAACGCGTCACTAATTTTAATTTAAACGTCAGTTCAAAATAAATAATGAAGATTTAAACAAATTAATTTGTTTTATTTCATCACTGTGAGAAATAATAGCCATCAAAGATTTAACAACTATTGCAAGTACAAGCGGATGTTCAAATAATCAAGCTCAAAAGCATTGTATATGTATAATAACTGTACCATTTATAATTACAATTGAGAAATATTTAAGTACGTTATGTTATTATAGGTTTTTTTAAATATGTTTTTCATTCGATATCAATGTTTCCTGTTTATTAAACTATTTCTCTAATCAACTTCTTAACTTTTTTGCTAATTTCCTCTAATTCTGCCGACTTTCAGATTTTTTATCTTTCACTTTGTTTGTGAAATAGTCTAATAGAAATCCACTCGTGACTGAATTTATCTTATAATACTGTCTATTATTTCACAACTCAACTGAGTTGCTTGAAGAAAACACCACTCGTCCTGCGGACTCGTGGTGTTTTGAAGCAACTCAGTTTCGTTATAAAATAAATCGACAGACTTATCGCGAAAATTCAATCACATGTGGTATTACTTCTGACAATTTAATGGAACAAACCATAGAACCAATAGTTATAAAGATGAAAATTCATCAGATTTTTCATTTTCAGATAACTAATATTTCGTTTTCGAATACTATTAATAACCCCGTGTTGTAAATAAGTACTATAGTTCTAGTAAATCATAATATAAAAATAATTGATTATTATAAATATTATTGACCCTGTAAGGAAAGTATTGTTACGCGAGCTACTGCATTGATATGCTCACTTAGTCCCCCAGTGAAATCCCCGTATGAGACGACTATGGCTCCTCCGCCCAATTTTCGAGAAGCATCCAAAATACGAAACATCGAGAATATCCAGTGAACCCGCCAGAACGTCGAGAGATTTCTAGAATTACGGCGCGCGAGTATAAATAGGCCACGAGCATCGCTGCAGGCAATTAGTCAATCAGTCAGTGTTGATACCGAAGGAAAGTAATCGCGCATCGATAAAGTGTTTATTAAGTGACTCCCATATAAATTATAATTAGTGTGTTTAGTGTATTACATAAATTATTAAATAAGGACTGAATTACATATAAATCTGTAAATATAAATTAATTGTAAATATAAATTAGAATAAAGTTACACTATTATCATTAATTGATATTGTATTATATGGCTGGTCTTTGTCGCAATCATGTTTTTTATTTAATATCTTATCTACTGACAGCCCTACCTACAGGTACGGCTATGCCTGCAATTACCAGCGACCCGAAGATCGGATTTCTATGGGATACAGGGTTGGATAGGCAAATAAAAGAATAAATCGTTTTAAAATCTGGAGTTTTAGTTGCCCACCCGGTAAGAGTTTTCCATGTTAAATTAGGTTTTATTACTATCTGTCTATTTCAAACAGACTATATGTGTGAGTATCTGTATTTGGCATATTTTCATCTTGTTATGGACAGTAGCGGATTTAGGTTTGATGGCGCCATAGGCCCGAGACGTTATGGCGCCTTTTTATATATATATATATATATATACATTAGGGTGTGCCAAAATTATCGATAAATTGAAATATAACGATAAAAATATATTTGACTCAGAGCAATTTTTTTTTCAAGTTTAAATTTTTTTTCGTAATTTGTATTATATTTCTATATATTTTTATGACTTTTCAAATTCATTCTGCGATTTTTTAAAATTGATCAATCATGCTTATCTTTGGGGGCTTTACATTACGTAAAACTATAAAAATTTTACGAAAAATTGAAAAATAAAAAATTTATTGAATGAGTCAACTGATACTTGTATAATTTATCATGGTAAATTAATGTTTCGTTTTATAATAAAGCGCAAACAAATGTTACAATTAAATTTTGAATGAAAAATATCAAAAAAATCTAAATTCGTAAATAAATAAAATGCTAGCATTAAAAAAAAGTTTTTTACAATCTTTTTGTTAGATATTTTAAATTTTAGTACTTGCCTGATTAATTATTTTAACAAAGAAATTCTACCCTCAAAATGGTACTATGTTTCTATAGTAAGAGCGCAATAAAATAAACTTTAAAATTTGGTCTTACAGTTTACAGAAAACCCAATAGATTTTTAATTTTAGTCATCTTAAAAATTTTGGCGCCCCTAAAAATTTGGCGCAATTCAGTTTCGTTATAAAGTAAATCGACAGACTTATCGCGAAAATTGAATCACTTGTGGTATTACTACTGATTATTTCACTAGAGTAAATTGATAACTGACAAAATTTGAAGGTTTTGAACTGGCAATAAATTAGAATAAACGTTACACTATTATCATTAATTGATATTGTAGTATATGGCTGGTCTTTGTCGCAATCATGTTTTTTATTTAATATCTTATCTACTGACAGCCCTACCTAAAGGTGCCTGCAATTACCAGCGACCCGAAGATCGGATTTCTATTGGATACAGGGTTGGATAGGCAAATAAAAGAATAAATATTGGAGTTATGATGTAAATCGTTTTAAAATCTGGAGTTTTAGTTGCCCACCCTGTGAGAGTTTTCCATGTTAAATTAGGTTTTATTACAATCTGTCTATTTCAAACAGACTATATCTGTATTTGGCATATTTTCATTTTGTTATGGAGTACCTATTTTATTATTTCTTAGGTTATATCGCTTTGTCTTTAAATTTTTGTGAACACATAAGAAGATGTAAAAAGTGAACAAAAAAATCCAAAAAAACATCACATGTAAAGTATCAGTTGTCGACCAGTATTTTGTTCATTATTCCAAATAAAATTAATCAAAAATTGAAACCATAAACATGCGATTGTGAAGCTATATTCTCTTGGTTAAAAAGTGTCTGTCGTATCTAATAAATACAACGGCTTCAAGAAGGGTAAGAACTTTGAGCCCTGTAAAGTCAGCGGGTCGAGAGAGAAGTGACAGCATTTGACTTTTAGATGGGTCTCTTGCAGAGCGGTAATCTCGTCAGCTTTTCAAAATATAATATGGCTTAGTATACATCCAGGAACCTTTCCCTTACTGTTTTGTTTAGTTGAGAAGCAGAAATGTCGAATGTGTCCTATTTCATAATACAAGTTCTGATTTATTCGATACTATGTGGGAAATATTGAAGATTTTTTAAATACAGGGTGAGTTACGAGGAACTATACAGATACATCCAAATAAAAACGGAACATAGGGGTTTAGTGTATTGTCCGATCTAAATAGTCCACCAACAAAACATTTCTATAAGTTCACTTCAATGAATATCAAGTATTTAGCTGGACAGCTGGATTCAGAACCAGTGTAAGAAATCCCGCCCTTCTCCTTCCAAAATTTGTTAGTTATGTGCGAGGTGTGTGCGAAGTGCGACCTGCTATTTAGTATTTAATAATTATTTGATGGGGGTAGTAAACATTTTTTAGCCATAACGGCTTGCAAAATAAAAATAAATTCGTAAATAAAACAGGATTCTTTAAATTGAAACAAAATTATGGGCTTGAACACTCACCGATCGACTGACTGTCTGACGCTAATTAAGGACCGCCCACAGTTGAGAATACGGAGTGGTGGGAATTGTACTATATGTTATAGGTGTCCAAATAAACGATTGTAATAATCGAGTTTTTAATCTGTTGAAGCTGGATGTTGGTCGACTAGTTCAAAAGCAGTTCTGATACAATGCTTAAAATCCCTATGTTCAGTTTTTGTTTGAATGTATCTGTATATACTTCTACCATAAGTAGAGGCACGTTAGGGGATTATCAAATGACCATTAAAAAATGTCTTCTCGTATTGATTATTAATATACAGGGTGAATTATGGATCTTCACCAAAACAATGTTTCGTCATATCTTTTCAATGATTAAGTCGATCTGTCTCATTTTATGGTGAAAGTGTGTATGGTGTCTGGCAACTAACTGACATATTCAGAATTAAAAAAAATCCAGGACCGTCTTCGTGAAAATTTGTGAGACTGCTTCATATTCAACACTTCACCCTGTATATGATTTTTCTAAAATCTGATCTAATTTTTTCAGAGGGCATAAATAGACAGTTACACCTGGGTATTTGAATTTTTTGTTACACTTACTTCACATTTCCAATTAAAGATTCATTTTAGAGTCAACTTGAAAATTGGCAATACTGAAATATCTTACTGTATAATAATGTTTAGTTATTAAAAAGAAACGACACACACTGTGCTCCAGTATGGTAAATACCATAATTTGAATTTATTTACAGGGCCGGATTTAAAAATCTGGCATATCTGGTTTATCTCAATAATTCACTCTGTATGTAACTTTTTCCACCCGTAATAGACAAAAAACAGATATAAAATGTTTATGATAACCTAGTTTTCTTATTTGTTTGAGGAAAAATCATGTCGTAATTATTTTAATCGGAATGAAATGAACATGCATATGTATATTCATAAATTAAAAAATAAAATAAATAACAATAACCCAACAATAAAACAGTTTTAACTTAACGCGAAACAATGTGGAACAAAGTAAAAAACAATTTAATAAACATTACGATTATAAAAGATGTTCAAAATGAAATCCATCTACCTCAATACACTTTTCACGAATGTTTAAATGTGTAATGGACTTTTTCTACAACTGCTATGAAAAGTGACGTATTTCTCATACCTTACTTGATTTCAAAACCAAACATTGCTCATACTGTGAGAAATATTATTTCTCACGGCACTTTGCCCACGCCTCATATATCTATATGGAGAATCAAATGAAATCGACAAAAACTTAGTAGGCTACTGTCATCTTTAAACACCTACTTAGTTGTCACAAAACTGTCAGATTATATTAGAAAATATGTTAAAATTTTTAAAAAATTGTCAAAAATTTGGAAAAATTGTCAAAAATTTGGAAAAATGGTTAATAATTGCCAAATATTTTCAAAAATTTGGAAAAATGGTTAATAATTGTCAATAATTGTCAAAAACTGTCAAAATTTTGAAAAAATGGTCAATAATTATAAA
This sequence comes from Lochmaea crataegi, assembly GCA_947563755.1. Taxonomy (NCBI): domain Eukaryota; kingdom Metazoa; phylum Arthropoda; class Insecta; order Coleoptera; family Chrysomelidae; genus Lochmaea; species Lochmaea crataegi. The sequence continues at coordinate 122,013,328 of OX387422.1, read as the reverse complement.
AGACTGTCAAAAATGGTCAATAATTGTTAAAAATTGTCAAAGGTTTGGAAAAATTGTCAAAAATGGTCAATAATTGTCAGAATCTGTCAAAAATTGTCAAATATTTTAAAAAATGGTCAAAAATAGTCAATAATTGTTAAAATTTTGAAAAATGATCAAAAACTATGAACATTTTTGAAGGTTGTCAAAAATGGTCAATAATTGTCAGAAACTGTCAAATTTTGAAAAATGGTCGAAAATTGTTAAAATTTTGAAAAAATTGTCAATAATTTTAAAAAAATGTAAAAAATGGTCAATAATTGTTGAAAATTGTCAAAATTTTTGAAAAGTTGTCAAAAATGGTCAATAATTGTCAGAACCTGTCAAAAATGCTCAAAAATCGGCAAAAATGGTCAATAATTCTTAAAATTTGGAAAAATGGTCTAAAATGGTCAAAATTTTTGAAAAATTGTCAAAATTGATCAAAAATTATCAAAATTTTGAAAAAATGGTCAATAATTATAAAAAACTGTCAAAAATGGTCAATAACTGTAAAAAATTGTCAAAGTTTTTTAAAAATTGTCAAAAATGGTCAATAATTGTCAGAACCTATCAAAAATGGTCTAAAATGTTTGAAAAATTTGAAAAATTGTCAAAAACGATCAATAATTGTCAAAACTGTCAAAATTGGTCTATGATTGACCAAAATGGTCAATAATTGTTGAAATTTAAAAAAATAGTGAAAAATTGTCAAAAATTTTGAAAAAATGGTCAATAATTGTCACAAATTATCAAAATTTTTGAAAAATGGTCAAAAATGGTCATTCTATTGTGCATAAGAAGCAAGCTTCTATGGGCGGTCCGACGACCGCTCACCTTTTATTTTTGTTTTACTAACCATAAAAATAAATATTAAGTTACTTTACTTGTATTCTTAAAATTTGTGCAGTTGTAGAAAAAGTATAGTGTGCAAAATGTGGGGAAAGTACTTTTCTCACTCGTGTGTTTGCGGCACTCGCCCTTTGGGCTCGAGCCACAAACTTCCACACTCGTGAGAAAAGTTGAACTTTCCCCACTTGTTGCACAATATACTATTCTGATTATCAGTTGGTCATTTCTGATAATATTGCAACAGTTAATAATTCTGTCAATGAGCTGTTGCCGCGTATTTTTATTTTCTTCGTAGATCAACGTAGGTTCGTAGAAAACTGGGTTATTACAAACATTTTTTATCTGTTTTTTATCTATTACGGGTGGAAAAAGTTACTATTGAGATGAACCAGATATGCCAGATTTTTAAATCCGGTCCTGTAAATCAATTCAAATTAGGGTATTTACCATACTGGAGCACAGTGTGTGTCATTTCTGTTTATTTTAAAGATTTCTTTTTAATAACTAAACATTATTATACAGTGAGATATTTCATTATTGCCAATTTTCAATTTGACTCTAAAATGAACCTTTAATTGGAAATGTGAGGTGAGTGTAACAAAATATTCAAATACCCAGGTCTAACTGTCTATTAATGCCTTCTGAAAAAATTATATCAAATTTTAGAAAAATAGGGTGAAGTGTTGAATATGAAGCAGTCTTACAAATTTTCACGAAGAAGGTCCTGGATTTTTTTTAGTTCTGAATATGTCAGTTAGTTGCCAGACACCAATACACACTTTCACCAAAAAATGAGACAGATCGACTTAATCATTGAAAAAATATGACGAAACATTATTTTGGTGAAAATCCATAATTCACCCTGTATATTAATAATCAAAACGAGAAGACATTTTTTAATGGTCATTTGATAATCTCCTATCGTGCCTCTACTTATGGTAGAAGTAAGTACAGTTCCTCGTAACTCACCCTGTATATTTGTTGGAAAATTAGTGAATATAAAAAAAATTAGTAGATGAGACGATGGTACGAAGTCCTGGGACACCCTGAATATAATCTATTATTCGAGTTATTTTACTTATGTATATTTTATTTCGGACAATTCTAACTAACCGTTTTCTTAGATACTTTTATTATTTTTTCGTTTAATTCGTGATAGTTTAATACCTCGTTTATCTTTCACCGTTTCACACAATTTTATTTAATTTTATCTGGAAAAGAGTGGGTGAATGTTTTCATTTTATCGGACGTAGAAAATAAAGATTAACATTCCGACTGAAGTTGGCCAATGATTGCCGATAAAATCGAAACGATTTAATTCAATGGAAAAATATCATGGCAATTTAGGGAAAAAGAAAAAGATAAGAAACGCTAGACCGGAACACGTAAATCGGTTCTTGCTGCAAAACGAGTGGAATTGGAAATAAAAGAATAAATTGACCACTTCGGAAAGAGCTATTATCACATACATAAATTTACCCGAAATAATGAAATTATCTGATAAGATCCCCTCGAATTTAAATTACGTTTACACTCTTATCCAGGAAAATTCGATAATTTCATAAATTTTTCTTAATGACCTGACCAAATTCATAAGGATAATAACTTTCTATAAAATTTGGTGACTATTTTGTTGAATTTTGACATAATTTGAAATTTGTTTTAATATTTAATTTTTTTATTTGTATAAATGGAGGTATTTTTTAAGTACATCCATAAAAAACATATTTTCCTTAATAAAAAAAGCTATACAATTATTGTGCCTTCATTAAAAGTATAAACATTCATATCACCTGCATATATGTCGGTGGATCTAAAAAAACATATCGCGCGGCTGCCGCGCGTGACTTGCTCGCGCGCGGCCGTCGCGCTATTTATTCTATCTGACCCAAAAACAGTTCGCGCGGCAACTCGAACCACAGTTGAGTGTTGAGTTCGAAACACGACTCGGGCTACGTTTACCAAAACTGAAAAGTGGACGCGTCACTTAATTAAAGTACGACAGTTTTCATTCTCCATTTCAAACACTTGATTTGACTTAATTCACTTCGAACGTCGACTGCCTAGTAGCACAAGCATCCATCTACATTTCGCGCGGCAATGTCACTGAATCGCGGCAGCATGCACGAACATGCCGCGCGAGATGGATACGCGGCTTTAGACGTACATTTAGTCACATCTAAAGACTTAATTTGTGAACTGCACTACCTCTCCTGCAGGCGGTCAGTGATGCAATTGAACCCAAGTTTGTGTTTAACAAACCTTACAAAATACAAATAAAACAGAATACGGAGTCAGATGCTGCAAATGCAATACGCATATACATACAGACGGCTCAAAACCAAAGAAGGCTCAGGATGTGGAGACTACTCCAGATCACTAAGCCTAAGAATTAAGTGGGGAATTGGAAAAAATACCAGCGTGGTTCAAACAGAACTGGCTGATATCTCAATTGCCACAAACGAACTAACCAGAAAAGGAATTTCTGGCATAAACATGATAATCTGCACTGATAGCAGACAAGCCCTATTATTAGCCTTGAACAGACAACGTGTTACATTAGAATGCCATCAAGATTTAGCTAACTCCTCGGTAGATAACAATATTATTCTGAGGTGGGTTAAAATTAAAGGGCACACATTGCCGATTCTTTAGCCAGGGAAGCGGCTGGACTAAAAATTTTTGGACCCAGCGACACCTACGGCCTGACGACTTCGGTAATTGCGGAACTAGCTAAACGTTACACCCATGCTCAATCCTTAAAGAGATGAAATGGAATCAAAGGATGCAGTCTTACCTGGGTGACCATGGGAAGCTGGTGTCGAAGAAATATTTGGCGATGACCAGGAAAAACCAACGTTTAACATTAGGATTTCTGACTTACACAGTGAGCTAAGGAAACACCTCCATACAATGGGGCTAGTGGACACAACTCTATGCAGAATGTGTAACAGGAAGACGAAACTGTCAAGTATGCCTTATGCAAGTGCCCTGAGTTATCGTCAATAAGAGTGTGTGTTCGGTGAGTCTTGGCCTACACCTGCCGATATAAAGGAGATGTCTCCTAGTGACCTGTTCACCTTCCTGAGAAGGACAGGATGGATGATAACCTAGGAGGACAACTCTTCGGGAGGACGTACAATGGGTCACATGTGGCCTAAGTGTTGTGGGCCTAAACTCACCCTCCCTACTCTATAGATACAGATACAGATAATTTTTGAACTGAACCCAATAGAAATGGTGTGGAGTTAAGTGAAACGGTACGAGTCCTCCTCTATGAACCTGTAATATATGTGTCGTCGTTGGATACTTGGTTAGATTATAGGTGTGGAAGGGACTCTGAATAGGTGGTGTTGCAGGTCACATGGAGGATCATCTCAAGAGAATGAAACAACTACTTCTGGCACTGGGATATGTTTGTTTATTTACTAAATACATTAAACTACTTACTAAACTAATGCTATGCATAAGTACCTAGCCGTATAGCATACTTATGCGTAATGGTTACTGATTATTGCTAGCTGACTATTCGCCTATATAGAATAGTCTTCCTTCCAGTATTCTACATCGACTTCTTCTATGATAAATACTAAATGTATATTTATATAACCCAGTCAAGTTCGAGTAAACCAAATAAACATATAATTGTTTAGCGTTGCTTCACGCTTGAACTTGACAATAACCTTCTTAATTTATATTTATATGATCATGAAATGTTCGAACGTTTTGTTGAAATAAGATCAAGGGAATTTAATTCTTATTTTAAATATTTATTATTATATTGGGCAAAAAGGCATCACAAAACCAAGTTTCGTAACAAACGACGTTAAAATATTGATTTCTGAAGGTTATCAAAAAGTACAGAGCAATGGGCGTTGGTAAAATTACGTCAACCATGTAATAAAAATCGAGAATTATTTTTGGAAAGTAGACAGCATACAATATGACATCGAACCTATTACATTAACTCAGATGATGAACGAGGTTATAAAAATGATGAATTTACCATTGTAATTCTTCTTAACTTTTACATCATATTTGGAAAATTATTAATAAATGAAGTATCGCCGCAAAATGTATGCCACTAATGTTTGAAACATCTACTAAGACAGGGTTTCTCAAGCTTTCGGCTCCTGTTAATGGTGACAGCGAACCCCTTAACTAACTAATTAAATCCTCCCTTCCCCCTAAGAAAATAATAAAATTGACTGTTGAAGAAAATAAGGTTTTTATTCCAATAAAAGGTAACAAATGAAGAGCAAAAAGAAATATCTTTTTAATATTAATGTAATGGGTTTCTTGTCGCAAATGGAGTCAATTTTAAGAGTAATTTTGGAGAATTTTAACTTTAATTCTGACTCGGTATCAAGTCGATTTCTGTATTTAGTTTTTATCATGACCAGGTGTGAAAACCCACTCTCACTTAAGTATGTTGTAGCAAAGGGTAAAAGGAGATTCACCGCTTTGCGTGAGAGTTCAGGATACTCTTCCTGTCTAGCTGCCCAAAAATCTATCAGCTTGAAGAGTTTCATATACGGACATTTCTAATAATGACTCCTGTTGCTTGATACTCAAACTAGAATTTATGTTCTCGTTCGTGACCGTAAATGGGTTACGAATCCAGCCATCTCTAGCATTATCAATATCCGGAAAATACCTTTTGAGCTCGTCGGAGAGCCACCATGTGTGCCGCACTTGCCTTCCAGTCATCAAGCCACCATTACGTAAATCTTGTCGCGAACCCCCTGCCGTCGAATGGCGAACCCTTAGGGGTTCGCATACCCCACTTTGAGAGACCCTGTATTAAGATAAAATCTAAACTCTCTTCGGTATTCATAAGTTAATTGCTTATTCCCACCTTTTTATCAATTTTTAACCCGCGCTCATCAACCCTTAGCATTACTTGGATTTGTATGCCATGATTTTTATAATGAAAGTAGTACCCAAGAAATGCATCCAAGTAGATGGCATCCTTTAGTTAATTGTTCTAGTTTCGTGAAAATTTTAAAATTTTCAATGTCCACTGTAGCGTCCATTATCCAGTTTAGTCTAGTTCACATGTACGATTTTCCTCAAAATTTTTGTATATTCACCGAAAATTACGATCAAGGTGTCATTCGATTCGGATTGTTATGTAGATAGTTTAAGGAAAGGTTCCGAAAGGGGCCGAAAAAAATTGCAAAAGTTATAAACAATATAGTAAAAAAAAAGTGGGGGTTTAGTTTTTTTTGAATATCTCGAAAACTATTGAAGATTTTCGAAATTAAAAAAAAGGTCTAAAAAGATCATTGAATTTCCTAAAAAACCGTTCCAGCTCCCGGAACTGCATCTCCAATATTTATAATTTTTACAGAGCCCTGAAAATAGAGCCAAAACAGGGTAGTCTGACTTTCACGCGCGGCCCGTCACTCGGACACAGTAACTTAAAAAATTATTTAAACATATTAAATATGAATATTAAGGAATAATAAAATTCAAGTACTATTGGGATACAAAAATTAAAAAATTTGTATCCCAATTTTTCCATTATTTATCCATTTGTTAATTAACAATTTTTTCTACATTAAATGTTAACAGAAAAACCGCGATAATTATTAAACTAACACTTTAAGATTTTTTTTTACTTTGTGGAGTTATTCTTAATAGGCTAATAAATAGATCACCGTTGAGAAAATTACAAAAAAGTAATTAATAATTTTTTTTTATATCTTGAATGTTTCGATTTTTAAATGTTAAAAGATACATACAAATATTTTTTTTTTATTTTTTACCACCATTGTTTAAAAAATTTGTTATAAACAAATGCATTGTTTATGAGCTAATCAAAAATTTTTTTGCGTAATCTATTGGTTGATACAATTTATGATTTTTAGAGAAAAAACGGTTTCTTAAAAAAATTTATTTGTGGCTAAAAAATGCTTTTGTTAATTAACAATCTATTTTTGCGACTAAATATTAAAATTAAGAAACCATTTTTTCTCTAAAAATCATAAATTCTATTGTTCTTTCGGATTATATAAAAAAAAATTCTTGATTAATTTTTTATTTGTTTATTTAATAAACAATTTGTTATAAACAAATTATTTTTTCCGTATATTTTTTTTAAATACATAATTTTGTTATGAAAACAGCCATGAGCTGTTTTTTACGAAAAAAAAAATTTTTCTATTTTTTTAATAACTTAATATTTTTGTGCCTTGAAAATTTTTTTTCATCATTTCTTTTGCTTTTATAATTGAAATAACTTTGGAAATATGGCAGATACGGCAACAATACTTCAAGTATTTTTTATTAACCATCAATTAAGTAACAATTTAAGCTTTTAATTGTAGCTTTAGCTCTATTTTTATTTAATTATTGACTATTATTTATAAAAAAAAATTTCAATTTTTTTTTCATACTTTTCTATTCTAAAACCTTATTATCTCTATATTATCTATCATTAAATTATGAGGATTCCATGACTTGCATTTTTAGTAGTTTAGCTATCATTAAAAATCAATTAAAGCCATTTTTTTATATAATCCGAAAGAACAATAGAATTTATGATTTTTAGAGAAAAAATGGTTTCTTAATTTTAATATTTAGTCGCAAAAATAGATTGTTAATTAACAAAAGAATTTTTTAGCAACAAATACATTTTTTTAAGAAACCGTTTTTTCTCTAAAAATCATAAATTGTATCAACCAATAGATTACGCAAAAAAAATTTTTGATTAGCTCATAAACAATGCATTTGTTTATAACAATTTTTTAAACAATGGTGATAAAAAATAAAAAAATATATTTTTATGTATCTTTTAACATTTAAAAATCGAAACATTCAAGATATAAAAAAAAATTATTAATTACTTTTTTGTAATTTTTAATTTTTACGTATTTTCAATAGTTAATAAAAAAAAATCAAAATTTTTGAATTTTTCTAACGGTGATAAAAAAATTTTAACCGTGGATTATTGTTTATTTATGTATCCCAATAGTACTTCATTTATTCGTTAATATTCATATTTAATATGTTTAAATAATTTTTTAAGTTACTCATTTTTTAAGTCTGACTACCCGGTTTTGGCTCTATTTTCAGGCTCTGTAAAAATTATAAATATTGGAGATACAGTTCCGGGAGTTGGCACTTTTTTTTAGTAAATTCAATGATCTTTTTAGATCTTTTTTAAATTTCGAAAATCTTCAATTGTTTTCGAGATATTAAAAAAAACTAAACCCCCACTTTTTTTTTACTATATTGTTTATAACTTTTGCAATTTTTTTCGGCCCCTTTCGGAACCTTTCCTTAAACTATCTACATAACAATCCGAATCGAATGACACCTTGATCGTAATTTTCGGTGAATATAAAAAAATTTTGAGGAAAATCGTACATGTGAACTAGACTAGTTTGGGCATTGGGAAATAATGAAGCCTACATGTGTCATGGGCTACCGGTCTATAAGGGCTAGACTTTAAAAAAATATATATCAATAAGATAACTCTTTTTTGAATTCCATAGTTCCAGATGTATTATTCATTATCCCGAGTTTGTCTTAAACCCTTGATAAATCATCATTTCCCCATTATTTATTTTTATAACAGTTAGGGTGGATCCGTATAATAATACAATTACAACTACCATTTATCAAAGCATCCAAAATGAAAAGCTTACGTTTGAAAAAACTATTAGTGTACGATGGGAAAAATGGGTTGAAAGAATTTTTTCAAAATTTTACTTAAAATTTGCCACACATCTAATATTTATACCTTCCAGGTTTCTTGAGATACGATACTATAAAGTTAAAACTACATCCAAAAAATCTGACATTTGGACAATCAAAGAGATAATTAAATCTAATCTATATACAATAAATAACGGTTTCTGTTCACGGAAAACGATTTTGATCGGCGTCACATATCTCTATCTAACTGCCGGCTATTTCGAGGCAATTCCAAGAGAAACTGGTTAAAACCATCACCCTCCACCTTGTCCGTTTCCGCTCCCAACGGGTAATTGATAAGAAACCGACTATCATTATTAATAGATCCTTTTATAGATTATACCTGTCATTCGGAATCGGAACTCCCAGAGGGGACAATGTAATTATACCCCCATATGGAATTAATTATGTTTCTAAGAAATTCAAAATAAAATCCAGATATTATATTTCTTTTATTTTTAAAAACATTAGTCGTAGAAAAAATATAGTGTCCCACAGCGCATTTAAATGTTCACGTTTAATTAAAATTGATCTGAAAACACGTTTTTACAAATAAATTAACCTCCTTTAAAAATTGTATCGCGCGCCTATGATAGCTGGAAATTTCTACAAATAAATCAATAAGTGTAGAAATGGATATCATATTTTTCTTAATTACAACTTTTAGGTAAAGAACATTTCACAATATTTCGTTGACTCGGCATCTGACCTTATAGTCTAGTTAACATGTACGATTTTCCTCAAAATTTTTGTATATTCACCGAAAATTACGACCAAGGTGTCATTCGATTCGGTTTGTTATGTAGATAGTTTAAGGAAAGGTTCCGAAAGGGTCCGAAAAAAAGTTATAAACAATATAGTTAAAAAAAAGGGGGTTTAGTTTTTTTTGAATATCTCGAAAACTATTGAAGATTTTCGAAATTAAAAAAAAAGATCATTGAATTTACTAAAAAAAAGTTCGGACCCCCGGAACTGTATCTCCAATATCTATAATTATTACAGAGCCCTGAAAATAGAGCCAAAACCGGGTAGTCTGACTTAAAAAATGAGTAACTTAAAAAATTATTTAAACATATTAAATATGAATATTAAGGAATAATAAAATTCAAGTACTATTGGGATACATAAATAAACAATAATCCGCGGTTAAAAATTGTTTTCCCAATTTTTCCATTATTTATTCATTTGTTAATTAACAATTTTTTCTACATTAAATGTTAACAGAAAAACCGCGATAATTATTAAACTAAAACCTTAAGATTTTTTTTACTTTGTTGAGTTATTCTTAATAGGCTAATAAATAGATCACCGTTGGAAAAATTAAAAAAATTTGATTTTCAATTTTTGTATTAACTATTGAAAATACGTAAAAATTAAAAATTACAAAAAAGTAATTAATAATTTTTTTTTATATCTTGAATGTTTCGATTTTTAAATGTTAAAAGATACATAAAAATATATTTTTTTATTTTTTATCACCATTGTTTAAAAAATTGTTATAAACAAATGCATTATTTATGAGCTAATCAAAAATTTTTTTGCGTAATCTATTGGTTGATACAATTTATGATTTTTAGAGAAAAAACGGTTTCTTAAAAAAATTTATTTGTTGCTAAAAAATGCTTTTGTTAATTAACAATCTATTTTTGCGACTAAATATTAAAATCAAGAAACCATTTTTTCTCTAAAAATCATAAATTTTATTGTTCTTTCGGATTGTATAAAATAAAATCTTGATTAATTTTTTATTTGTTTATTTAATAAACAATTTGTTATAAACAAATTATTTTCTCCGTATTTTTTTGTTTGAATACTTAATTTTGTTATGAAAACAGCCATGTGCTGTTTTTTACGTAAATATGACTTTAATTGATTTTTAATGATAGATAAACTACTAAAAATGCAAGTCATGGAAACCTCATAATTTAATGATAGATAAAATACAGATTGCGAAAAATCTTATCTAGATGGGCGTGTGCGAATAATTCTTCTCTCTCTTTCAAGTAGTGTTTTTCATATTATCCTTGTCGTACTTGTGTAAATCGTATGTCGAGATAAGATTTTTCGCAATCTGTAGATAATAAGGTTTTAGAATAGAAAAGTATGAAAAAAAATTTTTTATAAATAATAGTCAATAATTAAATAAAAAATAGAGCTAGAGCTTCAATTGATGGTTAATAAAAAAGACTTGAAGTATTGTTGCCGTATCTGTCATATTTCCAAAGTTATTTTAGTTATAAAAGCAAAAGAAATGATGAAAAAAAATGTTCAATGCACAAAAATATTAAGTTATTTAAAAAATAGAAAAAAAAGCACATGGCTGTTTTCATAACAAAATTAAGTATTTAAAAAAAATATACGGAAAAAATAATTTGTTTATAACAAATTGTTTATTAAATAAACAAGTAAAAAATTAATCGAGTTTTTTTTTTATATAATCCGAAAGAACAATAGAATTTATGATTTTTAGAGAAAAAATGGTTTCTTAGTTTTAATATTTAGTCGCAAAAATAGATTGTTAATTAACAAAAGGATTTTTTAGCAACAAATAAATTTTTTTAAGAAACCGTTTTTTCTCTAAAAATCATAAATTGTATCAACCAATAGATTACGCAAAAAAAATTTTGATTAGCTCATAAACAATGCATTTGTTTATAACAATTTTTTAAACAATGGTGATAAAAAATAAAAAAAAATATTTTTATGTATCTTTTAACATTTAAAAATCGAAACATTCAATATATAAAAAAAATGTATTAATTACTTTTTTGTCATTTTTAATTTTTACGTATTTTCAATAGTTAATAAAAAAGTGGAAAATAAAAATTTTTGAATTTTTCCAACGGTGATCTATTTATTAGCCTATTAAGAATAACTCCACAAAGTAAAAAAAATCTTGAGGTTTTAGTTTAATAATTATCGCGGTTTTTCTGTTAACATTTAATGTAGAAAAAATTGTTAATTAACAAATGGAAAAATTGGTATAAAAATTTTTTAACCGCGGATTATTGTTTATTTATGTATCCCAATAGTACTTGAATTTTATTATTCCTTAATATTCATATTTAATATGTTTAAAGAATTTTTTAAGTTACTCATTTTTTAAGTCAGACTACCCGGTTTTGGCTCTATTTTCAGGGCTCTGTAAAAATTATAAATATTGGAGATACAGTTCCGGGAGTCGGAACTTTTTTAGTAAATTCAATGATCTTTTTAGACCTTTTTTTAAATTTCGAAAATCTTCAATAGTTTTCGAGATATTAAGAAAAAACTAAACCCCCACTTTTTTTTACTATATTGTTTATAACTTTTGCAATTTTTTTCGGCCCCTTTCTTTAAACTATCTACATAACAATCCGAATCGAATGACACCTTGATCGTAATTTTCGGTGAATATACAAAAATTTTGAGGAAAATCGTACATGTGAAATAGACTATTAGGGATTTAATAATAAAAGTTTATAAATCCCTCATTGTACATACAGTAATTAGACATCACCTTTTCGATTTTCAACGAAAATAGTTCGATAATGTGTCATTGTTATTGGATTAACGACTACCTGCTGTAGGTTTTGGTATGTAAGACGCAGTCGCGGATAATGGTATCTTATAATACCGAACAGAATATTGATAGGTAGGAACTGAGTCCCGGGTTCGAGTCCCGATGTTTTCGCGTTTTCATTGTTCGGAATATTTAGCTTATAATAAGTCAAAACGAAATATCTTGGAATGAAGTATATAAAGAAAAAGAAGTTTCAGATTCTTTTAATTTCTACTTATTTTCGGTACATTAACAATCCCATGTAATTTATTTGTTTTCTAATTCAACTTGTAAATATCCATTACCAAATCGAGTATAAATTTATCTCAGCCGCAATAGAACAACAAAACACTATGCGGGTTTCTTTTGCAAACGTTTCCGAGAATAGTCAAGGTGGCTCCGCGCATTCGTTTCGTTTTAGAGATTGTATTCGTCGTTGGAATTAAAAAGTTGTGGGTTTTCCGATGAATTGAAGTCCTTTAAGCGCCAAAATAACTGTTGAAAGAGAGTCGGCTTTTTATTTATATAAAAATGCAGACGCTCATAAATCTCCTTTTCTACACCGGCTAACTACCATGTAGTGACGGTTTTTCTTAGTACCAGTAATAAATTGATAATGTTGGTAATGAAACTTGATCTGAATTATTAAAATTTCGGTTTTTCTTTTTTTATTGTTTCCGACTCGATTAAAAAATAGTGGCGTCCAATTTAATATTATTAATTGTAAACCTCATCCCAGTAATAGTGGAAAAAATTGTGTAATTAGTACCGAATTCCACTCCATGAGGTACTCCACCTTCACCCTGGGGCTTCATAGTTACAATAGATGTTATTTCATAATTCTACATAGATCTTAAAAAAAACCATAGTATTAATTACACAGGGTGTCAATTTTAAAACTTACAACGTGAACAAAAAAATTTCAAAACCGTTTCTAGGGTAGAGAGGGGGAACTAAAATGACATGAGAGAGAACGCACCGCCATCAACCCCCTATGTCCCACCTACAAAAATTTAAATGGCAACCCCCTGCTTGTGATACGTCGTTAGAAAGCGCGTAGAAAATGCTTTCCAACGGTTTAAGTCATAATTATACAGGCTGTATGTAACAATAAAGCAGAAACATTTATTTGACAACAAAATGAAAAAGTGTTAAATGTCGAACTACAAAAATGTTAATTAATTTAGTAAATGTTCAAAATGGTTTCCATTGTTTTGTAAGCAATAGTACAACCTATTTTCAAACTCCATACGAACGTTGCTTTAGTAATATCACGAAATCCTTGACTAATTCTTCGTCTTAAATCGTCGATTGAGGCTGGTTTAGTTTTATAAACAACCGACTTAAGGTGACCCCTCAGAAAAAAATCAGGTGGCGGTAAGTCTGGTAACCTAGGTGGCCACTCAATGGGACCTCTCCTTCCAATCCATCTATTTGGATAAGTATTGTCTAACCAGTCCCTAACTGCTACTGCGTAATGGGGACAACAAATTTTCATCTAGAGCTGGATTGCCATCACCGTCCTGTTGCTTCTCTAATTCATGAACAATTAAGGGCTCAATAGTGTTCTCCAGCATATCGAGGTACATTTCAGGTTGATGGGGGTGCGTTCTCTCTCATGTCATTTTAGTTCCCCCTCTCTACCCTAGAAACGGTTTTGAAATTTTTTTGAAATCTCTTTTCGATCACGAGGTACAGCCCATTGTAAGTTTTAAAATTGACATCCTGTAGAACGTAGAGACGTACACTGACATTTTCAAAGCCAAAAACTATCAAGTGGAGTATCAGTAACATTGTTTAATGAAGAGTGAACCAGAAGAACTAACCAAAGTGCTTTTTTGTACAACTGCCATTAAAAGTGACATTTTTAATGCCTGTCAAACGTGTTAAAAGAAGTCGTTTACAAAGTAGCGTGTTAAAAGTAAAATACTTAACTAGTGTTAAAAGAGACATAATCATTATGAGAATTATTGTTAAAACGTCAAAAAAATAATTAAGTGACAATAGACGTCAAATTGTGATTTTATTGAAATACTTTTATTTTATTATCAAAATAGGAGTTGTACAAAAAACTATGTATGATATTTGTGTTAAAAGTAAATTTTACTTTGTTCGTGAAATTGCTCCACTCGCTTCGCTCGTTTCGCAAACTTTTTCACTCACAAAATAAAATGTTACTTTTAACACTAATATCATAAATAGCTATTTCAAAAATTTTGTAAAGGAATTTTCAAATCTTCAAGTATACATTCCTAAATCTTCCAGGCTATACGTTTTTTGGATAAAATGTAAATACACCAAAAGACCAATGTTCTATAATACAGTTTACTTTGCTCAATGGTATCGGGAACCAAACTCTTTACCTTTACCAAACTAGACAATAAAACACAATTAATTTTCTCACATTCTAGTAACTTTTATTATGTTAATATCTTAAGAATTCTCACCTTGTTCATCTTCGTCAGTATCATCTTCAAATTCTTTACATTCTACGTTTAACGGACTACTGGCTCTTCCCGTTACACTGTGTCGAAGATGTGCTATGTATTTGGCAAGAATTTTTCCTGCAAAAAATTCGTTAATCTAAGTAATTGTAAATTTTATAATACCAGGGTAATCTTGAAAGTTCTCATAACAATTAAAGAGAAAATTATTGATGGTAGGGCTTAATAAAATATTATGTACTTTTTTAAATGAAATCAACTGTTTGACAGAAGTTACATTTTATATGTTGATGTCAAGTTCCTCCGAATCTACTGGACCAATTGTTGAAATTTGGTACACATAACTTAACGTATATAATGAATTTATCTACGACCACTTTTAAAATTAAGCATTTACAAACTCATATAAATACGTGAAATTACATTTTATTCATACGTCTAAAGCGTGCGAAAAAGAACAATGCTTTTTAAATGGGATAATCATTATAACACTCTTTTTTATTTGTATATATTTATTAAGTTACCTTAGATAATTTTGTTTTTTGTTTTCTGTCAAAGGTTCTGTAATTGTAATAATTTTGTACTGTCATTAAGAAGTGTGAAACGTGAATGGTCAATAATTGTCAAAAATTGTCAAAAATTGTTAAAAATTGTTAAAAATTGCCAAAAATTGTCAAAGTTTTTGAAAGTTGCCAAAAATGGTCAATAATTATCAGAAACTGTCAAAAATGGTCAATAATTGTTTAAATTTTGAAAAATGGTCAAAAATTGTTGAAATTTTGAAAAAATGGTCAATAATTATGAAAAACTGTCAAAAATGGTCAATAATTGTTGGAAATTGTCAAAATTTTTGAAAAATTGTCAAAAATGGTCAATAATTGTCAGAAACTGTCAAAAATTGTCAATAATTGTTAAAATTTGAAAAAATGGTCAAAAATTGTCAAAGTTTTGAAAAAATGGTCAATTATTATAAAAAATGGTCAATTATTATAAAAAATGGTCAATATATAATTGTTGAAAATTGTCAAAATTTTTGAAAAATTGTCAAAAATGGTCAATAATTGTCAGAAACTGTCAAAAATGGTCAATAATTGTTAAAATTTTGAAAAATGATGAAAATTTTGAAAAAACGGTTAATAATTATAAAAACTGTCAAAAATGGTCAATAATTGTTAAAATTTGGAAAAATGGTCTAAAATCGTCAAAATTTTTGAAAAATTGTCAAAAATGATCAATAATTGTCAAAACTGTCAAAATTGGTCAATAATGGTCAAAAATGGTCAATAATTGTTAAAATTTGGAAAAATGGTCTAAAATGGTCAAAATTTTTGAAAAATAGTCAAAAATGGTCAAAATTTTTGAAAAATAGTCAAAAATGGTCAATAATTGTTAAAATTTGAAAAAATAGTCAAAAATTGTCAAAATTTTGAAAAAATGGTCAATTATTATAAAAAATGGTAAATATATAATTGTTGAAAATTGTCAAAATTTTTGAAAAATTGTCAAAAATGGTCAATAATTGTTAAAATTTTGAAAAAACGGTCAATAATTATAAAAACTGTCAAAAATGGTCAATAATTGTTAAAATTTGGAAAAATGGTCTAAAATGGTCAAAATTTTTGAAAAATAGTCAAAAATGTTCAATAATTGTTAAAATTTGAAAAAATGGTCAAAAATTGTCAAAATTTTGAAAAAATGGTCAATTATTATAAAAAATGGTCAATATATAATTGTTGAAAATTGTCAAAATTTTTGAAAAATTGTCAAAAATGGTCAATAATTGTCAGAAACTGTCAAAAATGGTCAATAATTGTTAAAATTTTGAAAAATGGTGAAAATTTTGAAAAAATGGTCAATAATTATAAAAACTGTCAAAAATGGTCAATAATTGTTAAAATTTTTTGAAAAATGGTCAAAAATGATCAATAACAGTCAAAAATGGTCAATAATTGTTAAAATTTTGAAAAAATGGTCAATAATCATAAAAACTGTCAAAAATGGTCAATCATTGTTAAAACTGTCAAAATTGGTCAATAATTGTCAAAAATGGTCAATAATTGTTAAAATTTGAAAAAATGGTCTAAAATCGTCAAAATTTTTGAAAAATGGTCTAAAATCGTCTAAATTTTTGAAAAATTGTCAAAAATGATCAATAATTGTCAAAACTGTCAAAATTGGTCAATAATGGTCAATAATTGTTAAAATTTGAAAAAATAGTCAAAAATGGTCAAAATTTTTGAAAAAATGATCAATAATTGTCAAAATTTTTGAAAAATGGTCAAAATTTTCGAAAATTGGCCAAAAATGGTCATTTTATTGTGCATAAGAAGCAGGCTTCTATCGGCGGTCCGACGACCGCTCACCTTTTTTTTGGATTGGTATAACACTAAAAAATTAAAAATTAGACGGAAAATGTTCTTATTGCATATTTCTCGGAAAAGTCAATGGAAATCATCAACGTTATGGTCCCATTACTCAATGTTGAAAACTACCATAAATTTAAATTTAAACATTGATATAAGTAAATTTCATAAACTTATTACCTTCATAAAACGACAATCAGAGAGCCATAAACCAAAAAAATCAAAAATTTTCACAAGGGATTTTATAAATGGAGCACCAGATAATGAATTTCTTATGATGAAGGTAAGCAATAATAGATGTCGAAGAATAAAAATATATTATTCTACGCTTCACAACTAGTTTTGAAAACCAGAATGGTTGGTTTAAATCTTGTAGATTTACCAACCCCGTTTGACTTAGAAGTGTAATTCAATATCTGTCGGGGCATGTAGCCCGGGAAGTAGTTGTTTCTTCTTCGTTGAACGGTCACTGTTTTTGAAAAATATTTTTCAAAACTAGTTGTGAAGCGTAGAATAATATATTTTTATTCTTCGACATCTGTTGTTAAAACGCTTTACTAAATACGACAATTTTACAGGAAACTGTATTAATTCATGTAAGCAATAATTCAAACACAATTATTAAAAAGAGAGGTTATGTAATATATAATCAAGGGAAAGTGTTTTTAATGTGATCGTAGATAAAACATTGTATGATACTCATGCGTGAATTACTTTTGCGCACTCGTTGCGAAAAAAGACACTAGCTACGCTCGTGCCTTTCATTTTCGCAACTCGTGCGCAAAAGTATCACTTCACGCACTAGTATCATAATAGTATTTTATGCAACGATCATGTAATGATAGCCATTAAGACACGAGCATGCTGTAGGATACGAAACGAGCCGCAGGCGAGTTTCGTATATAATATGCGAGTGTATTAATGGCCATTACATGAAAGTTGCATACAATATTTTTTCCACTCCGATTAATAAGAATTAATTAATAATTATCATTTATTATAAAAAACAAGAACAATGAAAGGAACTTTTGAAAATCAAAATTATTTGACAGCTGTCAAATTAAGTGTCACCTAATATAATTAATTTCAGAAATGTCAACTAGGTATCCATGGCTATATTAAATATTGTGCGAATGTCGCATTCCTATTGGCTTAAAAATCTGTATCATAATGAAAATTTGTATCATAATGATATTCATTTTAGTCTTTTAAAAGTATATTATAAAACAGGAGTAGAAAAATAACTATTTTAATATGAGTGTCTCTTTTTGAGGTGCGAATGGGAAAAAAAAATTTGCAAACTGTATCTTATGACATATCAAATTAAAGGGTTTCCGAACCTGCTTTCAAGGCACATCTCTTTTCGTTCACGAGATAAGTTTTAGGATCAATTGTTAAAAAAATCTCGTTCAATTTCAAGAATACTCTACCTGATCTGGAGCTATCAGCCCTCTCTTCGAACTCGTTTCGATTTAAATCACAGATTTCGGTGCCGGTTCCGGGAAATTTTTCTGGGTCCGGTTTCGGATGTAAAGAGAATTTCCTGGTACACCACTCCAACCATGATTTTATGTGGGAACTTGTCCATTCCAACGGATCTACAAAACAGACATATTTCTATCAATTATTTAATTTAACAACATTAATTCGGCTCTGTTTGAATGAAAGTTTTTAACCAAGTAAATAATATCTTTTAAACGAAAATGATGATGTTCCTGAAACTTTGCAAGCAAGTATGTCGCATCCCATGTCATATTTTTTGTTATTAATGTGCCAAAAATAGATACCAAAAAATATTTAAAACAACAAAAAAAAACTAAACAAGACAGATAAGGAACGAAAAGAACAAAACAAAAATGCCATGAAAACGGACAGGAGAAAGGGAAAAATGAAAGGAAAACAAGCTGGAAATGAATCAAAAACATGGAGACTAGGGACTTGGAATGTTAGAAGCCTACAGGGGAAGGAAGTGGAATTAATAGATGAATTTGAAAAAACAAATTTACAGATACTAACAATAAGCGAAACAAAAAAGAAAGGGCAAGGACAAATTCGAATGCAAAACGACCACATTCTAATATATAGCGGAGTAAACTTAAATCAGAGAGCAGCGGCAGGAGTAGGATGTATAATACATGAAAAACTAACAAAACAAATTGTAAGGTATAGAGCGATATCTGAAAGAATACTACTTGTAGAGCTAAGAAACGGAAAACAAAAAGTTAGAACGATCATAACAGTATATGGACCGGATGAAAATGGTAAAGCAGAAGAAAAAGAAAAATTCTGGGAAGATTTAACAAGTACGGTAGAAGAATCAAAGGGAATTATATATATTGCAGGAGATTTTAACAGAAGAGTAGGTGAACAGGACAACAAATACAAGAATGTACTAGGAAAATATGGAGAAAAAACAAGAAAAAACAACGGGAAAAGACTGTTAGACTTCTGTCTATTACAAAATTTGATAATATGTAACACTTCATACCAACACAAAGATATCCATAAATACACGAGGGTACAACATAGCAGAGGAGAAAAATCAATTATCGATTATGTTTTAACGCAAAAAGAAGAAAGAAAAAATATACTTAACGTTAAAGTTAAAAGAGGAGCGGAAATTAACAGTGACCACTATTTACTGGAAGCAAAAATTAAAGGTGACAGTACACAAACTGAACAAATAACAGTAAAGAAAGAAAGCCACATATCAATAAAAACATACAAACTAAGAAACAAAACGGTTGCAATAAAATATCAACTAAAAACAGAAGAAAAACTAAAAGAAAAATCCACTGACATAAAAAAACTTAACACAGAACAGGGCTGGAACATATTTAAAAACGTAGTCATTAACACTGCCACAGAACTATGCGGGACTTACAAAACAGATAATAGGAAAAAACAAACAGCATGGTGGAACAATGAAATTAAAGAAGAGGTTAAAAAGAAGAAGGAAGAATGGAAAAAATATTTAAAAAACAACACACAAGAACAATATGAAAGATGCAAAAACCAAAGAGAGAAAGTCAAAGTTCTAGTAATAAAAGCAAAACAAAATGCCTGGATAGATTTTGGCAACAAAATGGAAAAAGATGGTACGGGGAATCAAAAACTATTTTATAAAGTTCTAAAATCGCTAAGAACAGAAAAGCAGGGAAAAGAACAGTACATAAAAGATAAAAATCAAGAGATACTAACAAATGAAGCAGACATTATAGAAAGATGGAGAGAGTATTTTCAAGAGATGTTAGACCAACAAACTCAAAGAAACCCAAATAACGAACAAGAAAAGGAAAACCAAAACGAAGAAGTCGAACGAACAAATAAAAACGAAGAAGCCGAAATACAGAGTATAAAATTGGAAGAGCTAAAAAGAGTTGTTATGAAATTGAAAAATGGGAAAGCGCCGGGTGACGATAGAATTACAGCGGAAATGATTAAGAATCTAGGAAATATAGGACTGGAAGTGCTATTAGAAATTATCAACAAAGCTTGCTGTGATGGAAAAATCCCAGAAGAATGGGGAGTAGCCTTAATCACAGCTATACACAAGAAAGGAGACCAGAAACAATGTCAAAACTACAGAGGAATAACCTTGCTAAATACCATTATAAAGATATATGAACAGCTTATAAACAACAGAATTAAACCAACTCTAGAAAATCAACTTTCAGAAGCACAAAGTGGATTCAGACCAGGAAGAAGTACGCAGGATCACATCTTCACAATAAAACAATTAGAAGAGAAGACACATATACAAAATAGAAACACATATCTAGCGTTCATAGATCTCGAAAAAGCATTTGATACTGTACCTAGGGAAAAAGTATGGATGGGACTGAAAGAAAAGGGAATACACAAAAAAATAATCGGAATCATTCAAGATATATATGAAACAAACATAAATTTTATCATAAAAAACAACATGAAATCAGCAGGATTTAGAACCAACATAGGAATAAGACAAGGAGGGGGACTGAGCCCAACACTATTTAATATACATATGAACAGTATTATTAAAAAAAGCGAACAGAAGGTGAAGAAAATGTTCGTTGGGTATAAAAATTTAGAAAGAGTAGAAATAGCCGAAGGAGTATTTGCAGATGATGTGGTGCTAATGGCAGGAAGTGAAAACCTGAACATATGGAAAGATGTTATGGAAGAAGAAGGCATGAAAATCAACAAAAATAAAACCAAAATACTTGTAATAGGAAAACTGAAGATCAACACAGAAATTAAAATAGATAATGTACAAATAGAACAAGTAAAAGAATTCAAATACTTAGGAATAACTTTTGACGAATCAGGAAAACAAGATGCAGAGATAAATGAAAGAATAGAGAAAACAATTAAGCTATACTATGCCATGAACCAAAAATTTATAAACAAAAAAGAAATCACCAAAGAGACAAAAGTAAAAGTGTATAATACAATATATCGACCAGTTTTAACTTATGGATGCGGATCTTGGACTCTTACAAGTAAACAAAAAAGCAAAATACAGGCAGCAGAAATGAAATATTTGAGAAAAACATTTGGAGCAACAAGAAAGGACAAAATCAGAAACACAAAAATAAGAGATGAATTAGGTGTCCAACCCGTACTAAAATTTATAGAACAACAATTTATAGACAACTCAGCTGGTGGGGACATATTCAGAGAATGAATAACAATAGACAAGTTAAAAGGACATATGAGGCAAAAATACAAATAAAAAGAAAAAAAGGAAGACCAAGACAAACATGGAATACAATAGTGGGTAATATACTAAGAGAGAGGGGTAAATCATGGGAAGGGGCGAGAACATTGACAAGAAACAGGAAAGAATGGAAAAAATTTATATACGAGAATTAAATGCAAACCCGACACCTAAGGGTATAAGGGTATATGATTATATATATAATGTACCACAACTTTTTTTATGCAAATGGAATACCTTATACATATAAGTTTGCACATTTTGTTTTTTCGAATCCTCTATACTAATGTTCTGGATAATAAAATGTAACTTTGCAATTTCAGAACCTATAAAACAGAGTGGACAACTTAAAGGTTGTATTGTAAGCTTGCAATGATAAAAAGACGGGTTTAGGCGTTGATTGAGAGGTGAATGAATGTATAGTAGCAGCGATAGATATAGTGATACAAACGGTGCCTCCAAAAATTCCGTTTGTTATTAAAACGTGCAGTAAAGCGAAAAGGATCCACTCTGAAAGGAGATCGGCAGACACCTAATTGTTGTACGTAAGCGCGGGTAAATTTTTATTTTATTTTGACGGATGACTGTGGAATATAAACAAACGTTTTTTGGCCATATTTCAATATACAGGAAGTCCTAAAAAGTTGGTATATTTTTTAAGCTTTTTTACATTCTATTTCGCTTATACAGGTAGGAAAAAACTACGAACTGATATGGAAAGATATTTGAAATTAAAACTACGTAATATAACAAAAATTCCATTTAACTATGAATCAGTATCTCCCCGTGAGGTACAAGATAACCGAGAAAGATTTAATCTGAAATTCTATGAGTGGTTGACCGGATGAGAATGAAGGAATTAATTCATGAATGGACATGGATGGACCACATTCTTTAACGAGTTTGCGCATACCAAAAGCGTGATTCATAGATGCACGCATCCGCATATTTTTTAATTGGGTGTATTGAGGACGCTGATTTTCGATTATCGAATTTTTTCGGGTATAATTATTACGCATTTCTTAAATATTAATAACTTCAAATTAGATTTCATAGGAAACGATTATGAATCATTGTAAATCAAATTATATCGTTTTAATACCGGGTGATTCATTAATAAGTTTAATTATTTTACACGTAAAATCCTGAGCCTTGAACAATATATTCGGATAAAAAAAATAAAATACAATATCAAGTAAAAAAATCATAGAGACTAATAATATACATTTTGAGCTGGAATTTTAGAAACACGTTGATAAATAATCAATTAATATGGAAAAACATCAACATTAGCGTATCTACGATATTTCGTATACGAGGGTATGCGAAAGTGAACGGTACTGAAACTTGCGTCGAAAATCGAAGTGTGATTTTCGAACGTTAATAAAATAAAAAATATGCATTTTTAAGAGTCAAAAAATTCTCTCTTTCTAGTAAATTTCATGATAAATCGATTGACGTTAACTAGAATATAACGTGGTAAATGGTTATACAGTTATCTTCAAAAGTATGGAAGAAGTCATATAGCATGTATACTTGAATATTTGGGAAAAATTCTTATTTGATATTCCCGGACTTTTTAATGGGCATTTTCGTAATTTACGGGGTCGAATTAGTAGGTTTTAATATGTAAAAGTATATCCCGTATACATCAAATCCAAATTTTTGGAAATTTTGTTTAATTTAATTCAGGTTATGTAATAGTCGATAATACACGTATCAAGTCAAAAAATCATAGAGACTATAAAAATAGGAATTTTGAGCTGAAGTTTTAGATACACATTGTTAAATAATCAGTTCATATGGAAAAAAATCAACAGTAGCGTATCTACGACATTTCGTATACAAGGGTATGCGAAAGTGAACGGTATTGAAACTTGCGTCGAAAATCGAAGAGTGATTTTCAAACTTCATTAAAATAAAAAATATGTATATTTAAGAGCCGAAAAATTCTCTTTTTACAGTAAATTTCATCCTTAATCGATTGACGTTAACTAGAATATAACGCGGTAAATGGTTATACAGTTATCGTCAAAAGTATGGAAAGAAGTCATATCGCATGGGTAACAACTTGGGAAAAATTCTTATTTGATATTTCCCGACTTTTTAATGGGCATTTTCGTAATTTACGTGGTCGAATTAGTAGGTTTTCCGGATAATTCCGTATACTTTTACATATGAAAACCTACTAATTCGACCCCGTAGATTACGAAAATTCCCATCAAAAAGTCCGGGAATATCAAATAAGAATTTTTCCCAAATTTTTACCCATGCGATATGACTTCTTTCCATACTTTTGTCGATAACTGTATAACCGTTTACCGCGTTATATTCTAGTTAACGTCAAATGGATTTAGCATGAAATTTACTATAAAAAGATAATTTTTCGGCTCTTAAATATACATATTTTTTATTTTAATGAAGTTTGAAAATCACTCTTCGATTTTCGACGCAAGTTTCAGTACCGTTCACTTTCGCATACCCTTGTATACGAAATATCGTAGATACGCTACTGTTGATTTTTTTCCATACTAATTGATTATTTAACAATGTGTTTCTAAAATCTCAACTCAAAATTCCTATTTTTATAGTCTCTATGATTTCTTGACTTGATACGTGGTTTATCGACTATTACATAACCTGAATTAAATTCATCAAAATTTCCAAAAATTTGGATTTGATGGTTTCGTATACTTTTACATATGAAAACCTACTAATTCCACTCCGTAGATTACGAAAATGCCCATTAAAAAGTCAGGGAATATCAAATAAGACTTTTTCCCAAATATTTACCCATGCGATATGACTTCTTTCCATACTTTTAACGATAACTGTTTAATCGTCAGCCACGTTATATTCTAGTTAACGTCAATCGATTTAGCATGAAATTTACTATAAAAAGAGAATTTTCCGGCTCTTGAATATGCTTTTTTTAATTTTAATAAGTTTGAAAATCACTTTCGCATACCCTCGTATACTAAATATCGTAGATAAGCGAATGTTGATTTTTTTTCATATTAATTGATTATTTAACAATGTGTATCTAAAATGTCAGCTCAAAATTCCTATTTTTATAGTCTCTATGATTTCTTGAGTTGATACGTGTATTATCGACTAATACATAAAGTCAATTAAATTATCAAAATTCTCAAAAATTTGGATTTGACAATCCTGTATACTTTTACATATGAAAACCTACTAATTCGACCCCGTAAATTACGAAAATGCCCATTAAAAAGACCGGGAATATCTAATAAGAATTTTTCCCAAATTTATACCCATACGATATGACTTCTTTCCATACTTTAGGCGATAACTGTATAACCGTTTACCGCGTTAAATTCTAATTAACGTCAATCGATTTAGCATGAAATTTACTATAAAAAGAGAATTTTTGGCTCTTGGAAATGCATATTTTTTTATTTTAATAACGTTTGAAAATCACACTTCGATTTTCGACGCAAGTTTCAGTTCCGTTCACTTTCGCATACCCTCGTATACGAAATATCGTAGATACGCTACTGTTAATTTTTTTCCACATTAATTGATTATTTAACAATGTGTATCTAAAATTTCAGCTCAAAATTCCTATTTTTATAGTCTCTAGGATTTCTTGACTTGATACGTGTATTATCGACTATTACATAACCTCAATTAAATTATCAATTATGATAAATTAAATGAGGTTATGTAATAGTCGATAATACAAGTATCAAGTAAAAAAATCATAGAGACTATAAAAATAGGAATTTTGAGTTGAGATTTTAGAAACACATTGTTAAATAATCAATTAATGTGGAAAAAAATTAACAGTAGCGTATCTACGATATTTCGTATATGAGGGTATGCGAAAGTGAACGGAACTGAAACTTGCGTCGAAAATCGAAGTGTGATTTTCAAACGTTATTAAAATAAAAAATATGCATATTTAAGAGCCGAAAAATTTTCTTTTCATAGTAAATTTCATGCTAAATCGATTGACGTTAACTAGAATATAACGTGGTAAATGGTTATACAGTAATCGTCAAAAGTATGGAAATAAGTCATATCGCATGGGTAAAAATTTGGGAAAAATTATTATTTGATATTCTCGGACTTTTTAATGGGCATTTTCGTAATCTACGGAGTGGAATTAGTAGGTTTTCATATGTAAAAGTATACGAGATCATCCAATCCAAATTTTTGGAAATTTTTATTAATTTAATTCAGTTTATGTAATAGTTGATAATACACGTATCAAGTCAAGAAATCATAGAGACTATAAAAATAGGAATTTTAAGCTGAAATTTTAGATACACATTGTTAAACAAACGATTAATATGGAAAAAAATCAACAGTTGCGCATCTACGATATTTCGTATACGAGGGTATGTGAAAGTGAACGGTACTGAAAGTTGCGTCGAAAATCGAAGAGTAATTTTCAAACTTCATTAAAATAAAGAAGGCATATTTAAGAGCCAGAAAATTCTCTTTTTATAGTAAATTTTATGTTGAATCGATTGACGTTAACTAGAATATAACGCGGTAAATGGTTATACAGTAATCGTCAAAAGTATGGAAAGAAGTCATATCGCATGAGTAAAAACTTGGGAAAAATTCTTATTTGATATTCCCGGACTTTTTAAAGGGCATTTTCGTAATCTACGGGGTCGAATTAGTAGGTTTTCATATGTAAAAGTATCCGGGATTATCAATCCAAATTTTTGGAATTTTTATAATTTAATTGAGGTTATGTAATAGTCGATAGTACACGTATCAACTCAAGAAATCATAGAGACTATAAAAATTGGAACTTTGAGCTGAAATTTCAGATACACATTGTTAAATAATCAATTAGTATGGAAAAAAACAACAGTAGCGTATCTACGATATTTCGTATATGAGGGTATGCGAAAGTGAACGGAACTGAAACTTACGTCGAAAATGGAAGTGTGATTTTCAAACGTTATTAAAATAAAAAATATGCATATTTATGAGCCGAAAAATTATCTTTTTATAGTAAATTTCATGCTAAATCGATTGACGTTAACCAGAATATAACGCGGTAAATGGTTATACAGCTATCGTCAAAAGTATGGAAAGAAGTCATATCGCATGGGTAAAAATTTGGGAAAAATTCTTACTTGATATTCCCGGACTTTTGAATGGGCATTTTCGTAATCTACGGGGTCCAATTAGTAGGTTTTCATATGTAAAAGTGGACGAGATCATCAAATCCAAATTTTTGGAAATTCTGATTAATTTAATTGAGGTAAATTTTTGTAATTTGTAATTGTAATTGTAATAGTCGATAATACACGTATCAAGTTAAGAAATCATAGAGACTATAAAAATTGGAATTTTGAGCTGAAATTTCAGATACACATTGTTAAATAATCAATTAATATGAAAAAAAATCAACAGTTGCGCATCTACGATATTTCGTATACGAGGGTATGCGAAAGTGAACGGTACTGAAAGTTGCGTCGAAAATCGAAGAGTCAAACGTTATTAAAATAAAAAATATGCATATTTAAGAGCCAGTTATCGTCAAAAGTAGGGAAAGAAGTCATATCGCATATCGTAAAAATTTGGGAAAAATTCCTATTTGATATTCCCGGACTTTTTAATGGGCATTTTCGTAATCTACGGGGTCGAATTAGTAGGATTTCTTATGTAAAAGTATACTGGATTATCAATCCAAATTTTTGGAAATTTTTATAATTTAATTGAGGTTATGTAATAGTCGATAATACACGTATCAAATCAAGAAATCATAGAGACTATAAAAATTGGAACTTTGAGCTGAAATTTCAGATACACATTGTTAAATAATCAATTAGTATGGAAAAAAAACAACAGGAGCGTATCTACGATGCGAAAGTGAACGGTACTGAAAGTTGCGTCGAAAATCGAAGTGTGATGTTCAAACGTTATTAAAATAAAAAAATATGCATATTTAAGAGCCGAAAAATTCTCTTTTCATAGTAAATTTCATGCTAAATCGATTGACGTTACGTAGACTATAACGCGGCTGACGATTATACAGTTATCGTCAAAAGTATGGAAAGAAGTCATATGTAGTAGTCGATAATACGCGTATCAAGTCAAAAAATCATAGAGACTATAAAAATAACAATTTTGAGCTGAAATTGTAGATACACAGTAGCGTATCTATGATATTTCGTATACGAGGGTATGCGAAAGTGAACGGAACTGAAACTTGCGTCGAAAATCGAGGTGTGATTTTCAAACGTTATTAAAATAAAAATAAATGCCTATTTAAGAGCCGAAAAATTTTCTTTTTATAGTAAACTTTATGCTAAATCGATTGACGTTAACTGGAATATAACGCGGTAAATGGTTAACAGTTATTGTCAAAAGTATGGAGAGGAGTCATATCATTTCATGCTAAATCGATTGACGTTAACTAGAATATAACGTGGCTGACGGGTATACAGTTATCGTCAAAAGTATGGAAAGAAGTCTTATTGCATGGGTAAAAATTTGGGAAAAATCCTTATTTGATATTCCCAGACTTTTAATGGGCATTTTCGTAATGTGCGGGGTCGAATTAGTAGGTTTTAATATGTAAAAGTATATCCCGTATACATCAAATCCAAATTTTTGGAAATTTTGTTTAATTTAATTCAGGTTATGTAATAGTCGATAATACACGTATCAAGTCAAAAAATCATAGAGACTATAAAAATAGGAATTTTGAGCTGACATTTTAGATACACATTGTTAAATAATCAATTAATATGAAAAAAAATCAACAGTAGCGTATCTACGATATTTCGTATACAAGGGTATGCGAAAGTGAACGGTACTGAAAGTTGCGTCGAAAATCGAAGAGTGATTTTCGAACTTCATTAAAATAAAAAAAGCATATTTAAGAGCCGAAAAATTATCTTTTTATAGTAAATTTCATGCTAAATCCATTTGACGTTAACTAGAATATAACGCGGTAAACGGTTATACAGTTATCGTCAAAAGTATGGAAAGAAGTCATATCACATGGGTAAAAATTTGGGAAAAATTCTTATTTGATATTCCCGGAATTTTTAATGGGCATTTTCGAAATCTACGGGGTCCAATTCGTAGATTTTCATATTTAAAAGTGTACGGGATTATCAAATCCAAATTTTTGGGAATTTTGATAATTTAATTGACGTTATGTAATAGTCGATACACGTATCAAGTCAAGAAATCATACAGACTCTAAAAATAGGAATTTTGAGCTGAAATTTTAGATACACATTGTTAAATAATCAGTTAATATGGAAAAAAATCAACAGTAGCGTATCTATGATATTTCGTATACGAGGGTATGCGAAAGTGAACGGAACTGAAACTTGCGTCGAAAATCGTAGTGTGAAAAATTCTCTTTTTATAGTAAATTGTATGCTAAATCGATTGACGTTACCTAGACTATAACGCGGCTGACGATTATACAGTTATCGTCAAAAGTATGGAAGAAGTCATATCGCATGAGTAAAAATTTGGGAAAAATTCTTATTTGATATTCCCGGACTTTTTAATGGGCATTTTCGTAATTTACGGGGTCGAATTAGTAGATTTTTTTGTAAAAGTATACGAGATCATCCAATCCAAATTTTTGAAAATTTTATTAATTTAATTCAGGTTATGTAATAGTTGATAATACACGTATCAAGTCAAAAAATCATAGAGACTATAAAAATAGGAATTTTGAGCTGAAATTTTAGATACACATTGTTAAATAATCAGTTAATATGGAAAAACATCAACAGTAGCGCATCTACGATATTTCGTATACGAGGGTATGCGAAAGTGAACGGTACTGAAAGTTGCGTCGAAAATCGAAGTGTGATTTTCGAACGTTAATAAAATAAAAAATATGCATTTTTAAGAGTCAAAAAATTCTCTCTTTCTAGTAAATTTCATGCTAAATCGATTGACATTAACTGGAATATAACGCGGTGAATGGTTATACAGTTATCGTCAAAAGTATGGAAATAAGTCATATCGCATGCGTAAAAACTTATCTGATATTCTCGGAGTTTTTAATGAACATTTTCATAATCTACGGGGTCGAATTATTTAG
Organism: Lochmaea crataegi; assembly: GCA_947563755.1. NCBI lineage: Eukaryota > Metazoa > Arthropoda > Insecta > Coleoptera > Chrysomelidae > Lochmaea > Lochmaea crataegi. The sequence continues at coordinate 121,983,636 of OX387422.1, read as the reverse complement.
TATGTTTTCAAACGATAAAGTATCCAGAATAAGATTTTAAAAATTTTGGATATTGAAAATAATACGACAAAAAAAACTTTTTCTGTTTAGTTGCAAAGTGATACAATGTTAAAATAACAAACAACTTATTTGTACACCCTGTACCAATCACTCAAAGACTCTTCGCCCTACACGTTGGATTATTTTTTATAAAAATAGTCAATTTAATAATGAATTTATGCATAACCTTATACTGTATGCCGGTTTGTATAGAGCTTGCGGTTTTCACTTTCAATTTGTTGAATACACAACACGAATTCGTGTTCAAAATAATATTATTTGTTAGATCGAGTCTAATAATATTGAATAATTATAATGTCGTCCTTGGCTTTTAGCCCACTCTCATTGAAATCCTTTGGAAACTCATTCATAATTACGATTTAAAATATTCATTTTAACTATAATTTTGATGAAATTCAACCTAATACCGACGATATTATTTTTAGAAGAAAAAAAATTTGTTGGTTTTGCTTAGTTTATTGAGTTACACTAGCTAATTTATTTTAGTGAATAATTCCTTCCGAGAAACTGTCTACATTATTTTTCTTTTAACATCGTTGAATCATTTCCTGTTTGATGAATAATATTTTTTTTGGTTCATTCTACTGTGTGCTCCGATTATCATTAATTATATCAAAATATCAAGAGATACTAAATACAGGGTTTCCAAAAACTATCCTGACAAACGCAAACTACAGAAACTAGATGTGATTTTATGTCCTAACCTAAGTTACCTTTATGCAAATGCTGCTAAGTCAGTTTTGCAAGAAAACATAAAAAATGGAGGGGAGCAATAGCGTGTACTATGTATAGTACGACCAGAACAGCTAGGGTGTTGGATGTGCGCGATGAAAGAGAGTGAAATATGCAGAAATGAAAGATTGAACATTAACGCATTTGCTCGCTGCAACAGTAGCGTACCAACAAAATAATCAAATACAAATAGTACATTATACCCTCTCTATTGTAATATTTCAGAAACAGCTTATACCTAATAATAATATGTATTTCTAATTCAAAATTAATTCTTTTTATTCAGAGAATATACCTCATCACAAGAAATGGTGTTGATATTGAATTGAATTTAAATTCATAAAATAAATATTACTAATTCTGAAAAATATTTATAAATGCAAATGTTAATCTTTTCGACGGTCTAATAGTTAATCTCCTTCCTAGTACCTAGTCGGGTAAGAAATCAGACCATACGCTGAACATGTTTAATGTGCTATAAGTACCTATAATAAAAAAAATATTTGCCAAGGTTATTTTGGGACCGGTGAGTTGCATCCCATTTGAGCAGGCCAAACTTTTGACCGCTGACTTGCATCCGTCCAACCGCTGAGTTGCAGCCCGTCAACAAATTTAATAATGTGTATAAAACTGGTAGATAATTAAATAAAAGCGGGCATTGTTGTCATGTTTATTCTGATATCGTAATTGATACTAAATTTTATTTCCGAAACTGCGTCTAATACAGTTTTATAACAATATAGTGAATAATATATTAATTTAATTTAAACATTATTCAATTATATAGGTTAGGTTAGACGGGGAAAGCGCCAGGGCCGGATAGTATACCCACCAAATGTATTAAGGATCTTGTCGCAGACCATATAGGAGAAATGGGAAACTTGATGAACGACCTGATAACAATGGGTGAGATCCCACTAGGTTGGAAATTGGCCAAGTTGGTGCTGATACCGAAAACAGGAAGACCGGAAGGGGAGACTTCTTCCTATAGACCACTGTGCTTAACCAACAGTGTGTCAAAGCTTTATGAGCACCTGATTAGGAGAAGGTTGGAGGAAGCGGTGAGAGAGAGAGTGGCGACCTGGCCGGAAACCAATACGGCTTTAGAGAGGGTATGTCGACGGTGGTGGCGGCTGAGCAGATTACTGGGAGGGCGAATAGCACGAGGATGGGTATGGAAAAGGAGAGATGGATGTTAAAAACGCTTTTAACACCGTTCCAACACAACACATCTTGAGTGAGCTGGAGAAAAGTAGTATACTCCGATACCTGCTACCTGTTTTGACAAGGTACTTCCAGGGAAGGAGGATAATGATGGGTGGGGAGGACCATTACGAGGTTACGGCGGGGATTCCACAGGGATCGGTGTTGGGGCCAACCCTGTCGAATATTTTCTACGACCCACTTATGAGGTTGAAGCTACCAGAAGGAGTTGAGGTGGTTGGATTCGCCGATGATGTGGCGATAATGGCGACGGCCGTTAACAAAGCGCACTTGGAGATAAGTGTAAATGAGGCAATGTGGGAAGTTAGGAAATGGATGAAGGACAAGGGGATGGAATTAGCTCCAGAATAAACGGCAGCCCTGGTACTGTATGGGCCTAGAGGGAGAAATGTATCTTTTGATATGGGGGGGGGGGGGGTTTAGAATAGAACCGGGAAGGGAATGTAAATACTTGGGCATCTGACTTGATAGAGGGGTGTACTTCGGACCCCATATTAGAGAGGTAGTCAAAAAGGCTGCCGCCCTATCTCCTACTTGATAGAGAGGGAAATACAGGAAAAGTGGTTAAAAAGACTGTGGGAAGGGATCCCTGAGGGGAAATGGACGTGGAAAATCATACCTGATATGGAGGGGTGGCTGGGATGTAAACATCGAAGATTGGACTACTTCACCACGCAAGTATTGTCAGGGACGAGACGTGTGTATACTGTGGGGATAGGGAGGATGTCCAGCATTCCCTATTCATGTGCACGAGGTGGCATAAGGAGAAGGGGAGGTAGAGAGGGAGTTGGGAGTAGTATTGGGGATGGAAAACATGGTAGGATGTATGCTGGAGTCAGCGGAAACATGGGAGATAGTGACAAGTTATATTAGAACCATCATGGATAAAAAGGAGATAGAAGAAAGGATTTCGCAGGACAGAGAAAGAAGGGAGGGGGAATTGAATAACTTCCAGATAATGAAAACAAAGGGAGTTTATATATAGGTATTTATATATGTATACGTGTATATATGTGTGTATATAAGTGTATGTGTGGGTATGTATATATATAGATGGAAGGGAAAATAAAATGAGACCCACTCGAGCGATGAAGAAATGCCCGAAAGGGTGGTCCCAGAGCTCGGGGAAGGGGGTGGGGTTTAGGGACGACGCCGGCTCGTCCCGCAGGTATATCTGATGTCGAACCGGGGGGTCGGAAACCCACACTGGCTGGGTATCCAGCCGTCAGTCTTGTTGAAGATTTGGATTACGGATGCAATTCGACGGTTGCCTTTTTTCGTTCAGGTAAAATTTTACTTTTTGGGATGTAACTCGCCGGTAGCCGTTATTTAAATAAAAAGAAATGTTTCCTAAAATTGGATAATACTGATAACGCAAATAATCTAAATAGTATAATCAATAATATACTTAAATGTGAAATATTTATTCTATATTTATTTATATAAAAATGTTGGTTGTCACATTTTTTGAAAATAATTTTAAGCGGAGAGGCCTAAAAGTTGGATCACAGTATAAAAAACAAAGAAGATTTAAATATGTTGCTCCAACTTTCAGGTCTTGCCTATGAGGTAGGTATTGATTTTTTTCAAAGAATTCTATATGATACCCATAATTTTCCGTTGATTCCACTGTTAAAATTATATCATGGTATTTGTATTTTTTTTTTCGACGTAACAATAACTTGACCAACACTTTTGGAAAGATGCATCTTTATAGTCAAGTAGAAGTATTTACATAGATTGCTGTGAAGTGGATGATATTTTATTTAACAAATAAGTGAATGAAATTTTTTTTCGAAAATTAATTAGCATTATTTTAAAATTAAAATTATTTGCAGGCACTTTTTGATTGGCACCTTGTTAAAAGTATGCTCCCCTATTCATAAAAATATTTTTAAAATTCAGTTTAATTAACCACATGATGAACGTACTGATTTTGCAGCAGGATCTTAGACTATATGTGAAATAATTCCAAACTTTAATTTAAATAAAATCGTACTGAATATGGATAAAAAGCTTTTTAAACTGAAACCTATGGTAATTTAAAATGTCAAAAATAGCTAAAGTTGAAATGATCATTCTTAAAATAACTACGATGACACAGAAAACGATATAAACAGTCAATATGACGGTTAAAATATTTCATCTTATCATGTGATAGTCTGGCGCCTAAAAAAACGGCGCCTTTCCATTGCTAATAGTTATGCAAAAAAATTGGCACCTCACTAAAACAAACTCCATATAATTATTCGGGGAACCCGTTTTATTGAAATTTATAATGAAATTGTGCAAGTTTAAAAATTTAAGAATGTAACTTAAGAAAAACATTGTACACTGTGTTCATTTGAAAAGGAACCACACTTAATATGTCAGAGGTTACCAATGGAGCCTTAGTTTGGTAGCCAAAAACAGATCATAGAAAAGCCGAACTGCAGCTATCAAAACTTCAGAGGCTTGCCTGTCTGTGCATAACGGGTGCGATGAGAAGCATCCCGATTACGGCAATGGAAGCCATTCTCAATCCTCCGCCTCTTGATCTGCATGTTAAGGCGGAAGCGAGAATGGCTGCATACAGACTGGAATGCAATGGGAATTGGCACGAAGGAACCAACACCCATAGTCATACCATTATCACAGATGTTATCACAAACTCGCTTCTTGAAATGAGAAGTGATAACATGTTGGCCACAATTAACGTCAACCAACCATACCATATCCAGCTAAACTGGGATGGGTTAGAAGCATGCATTCAGGAAGGAACGTTGGTGTGGTACACAGACGGATCTAAAACTGACATAGAAACAGGAGCTGGAGTCCATGGTGTTAGTCCCAATTGCAATGTCCACGCATCGTTGGGGAAGTTTGCTTATGTATTCTAGGCAAAAATCTACGCTATCGACACGTGTTTGCAAATGAACATCGAAAGGGGGTATAGAGGCCAAAAGATCCTCATACTCTCAGATAGTCAGGCAGCACTGAAACATTTATCATGTCCCCAGATCAGATCTGGACTGGTCTGGGACTGCCTTCAAAATCTTTTAACCCTGGCAAACCATAATAGAGTAACTCTTAAGTGGGTCCCGGGCACAAGGGTATTGTAGGCAATGAAAAGGCAGGCAAGACACTCTAGCAAAGCTAGGGTCTGAAACTGCATTCACTGGTCCTGAACCAGTATTTGGAATATCAAAATCTGCTGAACGTGGTTGTACACCTTGGTGGATTCAAACTAAACATCAGACGTACTGGAGGCACGTGCCAAAACAGGAACAAAGCAAACTCCTGGTCAAAAAACCCTCGGAGTCGCTGACTAACGAAATATTAAATCTCACCAGGGGCTAGATAAGGAAAGTGACAGGATTACTCACCGGTCACTGTACCCTAAGGAAGCAAATGCATATAATTGGCATACATAGGGAGGAACCTATCTGTCGGTTGTTCATGGAAGAGGAGGAAACAGCCTCTCACATTATCTTCGAATGTGAATTGTTTCATTGGAGATATAGACTCCTAGGACTAGAGAATCCAAGCGAAGGTTTCTCAAAGAAGGACCTAGTGAAAAGACTGTTGACCCTGATAAGGGCTACTGGTCTCTTCACATAAACGGTATAACCAAGAGCACAAAAAGCCAAAAGGCTGATGTGCCGAGCTATTTAAGCCTCTGACTGGTGGTGCCGAATCAATCAATCAATCAATCAATAATATCTCAGAAATGCGACATATTAGAAATAAATGCCGAAGCACTTGAACTTTTAACTTGAGGGGGACACATTTTAGCGCTAGCGTTATAAACGTCAGATTCACCCCTCCCTACTGGAGATACCCCTTATTTTTTTTTAAATGGCGTTAGGTATCAAGTCATATCTCATTTAAAAAGTCTGGTAAATCTCTATTCAATCATTTTGTTTTGCCTTTGATACCAGTCTTCCATTGTTATTTAATCGTTGTTTAAAATTGGATCTCTTTCAACTTTTCGTATGCCATTTGAAATAATTTAAGAGGTATCTCCAGTAGAGAGGGGGTGAATCTGACGTTTACGACATTAGCGCTAAAATGTGTCCCCCTCAAGTTAAAAGTTGACGTGTTTCGGCATTTCTTTCTAATATGTCGCATTTCTGAAATATTAAGGATGCGTCCTTTTCAAATCAACACAGTGTATGGTATAATGAAACTGTCATATTTATTGGAGTTGTACGTGCAAAATATTTGTTGTAAAAATTAAATTAATGTTTCTCTTGAAGGTTCACAATTATCACAATTTTCGGTTTTGTTTACAATATCGTCGGAAGAAAAGTGTATCAATTTAATTTTAGAAAAGGAATTCCATAAAGTTCTTAATTGAGAGTGATAGAATTATGTCTTGGAGAAGAAATTAGGTATCTCAGAAAGATCTAGAATTTCGTACAGAAACTTGGTCTTTCTTCTATCTTGACGAAACTTGGATCAACCCAGGTTACATGAATGTCGATGTCTTCGAAGAATATTTCGAACAGATAATTGAACTTTTTCCTTAGGGATCAGTTACTCAGTTGGCTCACGGAGTTTGATATAGGGATGGCGATCTGAAATCGATTAATCGAAGAATCGATTCTTCGGACCAAATAAATCGATTTTTTAAATCGATATTTTGTAATGAATCGATTCAGTGAATCGATATTTCACCCTCGAAAATCGACATTCGATTTTTTCTGGTTTGGTTTTGGGAACTATAAGCTATATTATCTATTTTCTTAACTTTTTAAAGTAGCAAATACATTTAGAAAATAAATGTCTTCTTTTATATCTGATCTGATACTTTGATATGGTAATAAAAATAATTGTTATTATCGAATTCCCTGAACTAAAAAATCACTGATTTTACTGATAAGAGATCCCAGAGATTGTTTATTATGGTATTTTTCTTGTTTTTCATAAAATGGATTTATATTATCTTTTAGACCTCGATTTTTTTATGAATCGATTCATTAGGTTACGATTCGAATCGATTTAAAAATCGATCTTTTTTGGAAAGAATCGCCATCCCTAGTTTGATAGCAGTCGGTGTGAAACACAGGGTAGACACTTATATGGCCAAGGTCAAACCACGTTTTTAGTTTCTTCCAAACGAAGAGATGGCGCGAATAACAGGATCTTGTAGCTATGCAATTTATTATATAAATGTTATAATTTTGGTTGCATAGGTACCTGCATTAGTGAATTAATTTTATGGTCGTCTTTCATAAGATAAAAATATCATTTCGTCCCAGAGTGATTTTTTACATTAATTGTATTGTATTTTGTTGTTTTCTAGTTTCCTCAGATTTAAGTGGTAAGTAAATATGGAATTCTACGAATATTGACAAAATTATTGAATAAGAGTACCTGGAAATTCATTCACAACAATTCATTCCTGAACTATCTTATAGGTAAATAGGTATACTATTTTGTCGTTAAGAAGATTACCTGAATACATATTTGTTTTTTAATTATCTCAAGAGCTTCTAAACTTTTGGTAGCTTGAATAGATGAGGCTTTTACTTGATGAAGATCCATACTAAACGATGAACTAAAACAATTTAATTTGTTCAAATCTCCATTATAATATATTATAATGGAGATTTAAGCAAAGTAAATTGTATTATTTCATCTTTTGGAAGCTCTTGAGATAAATAAAAACAAATATTCAGGTAATCTTCTTAACTTCTAAAAAATTAAATTAAATATTTTAGAAGCTCTTGAGATAAATTTCATATAAATCCATAATAACATAAACTATACAGGGTGTTTATAAATTCATGCGACAAAATTCAGAAGGTGATTGCTCGTATGAAATTAAGTTGGGTCTTTCCTATAACAAAATTTCCTCAGCCCACCCCATTCCCTTAAAAGGGGTGACTAAAATTGAGTTTTAATTTTTTTTTCTAAAATTTCAGTAAAGCTAGAAACTCGAAATTCTGTAATTTTCGTGGTCATTTCCAGCATTTATTATGAATCGTATTACATTTTACATATTTACTGTTTTCCACTCAATTTATTAAAAAAATTATAAATTATGGTGTTTATTTTTTTTTCTCTGCAGCTATTGATTTTGGGAAAAAAATTTAAGAATAAAAATTTTTTTTCAATAAAACAAGGATTTTAAGTTAAATTTTATTTCATAAAACTTCATCTCGAAAAAAGTTTTGATATGAAATAAAGTAAGGGTTGCTAATTTCACCCCCATATAATGTAACAGGAATTTTGAAAAAATACCCTTGGTTAGTCCTTTGCGAGTTCAAGAAAATTACAAGTTTCTAGCTTTATTGAAACTTTAGAAAAAAAAATAAAAACTCAATTTTAGTCACCACGTTTTAAGGGTGATATCTCGGAAAGGGGGGGCTGGGGAAATTTTGTTATAGGAAAAACCCATCTTAACTTCATACGAGCTATCACCTCCTGAATTTTGTCTCATGAATTCAGAAACACCCTGTATATAGTTTATACACATATAAATGAAATTAAACCAATAAATGTCTTCAGAATTCATTAGTATTTCAAATTTTGTTAACATAAGTGGAATATTGAATAGCAGATAATGGACTGTACATTCAAATTTGCCGCCACTTTTTCAAATTAGTTTCTTCAAAACGAAGAGACGGCGTTGAAATTTATGTTCAGGCCTTAACATTGGAGTGTCCTATCTACCCGTATGTGTGTTATCTATGGTGTAAAACGCGCGATGAGGTGACACGAAAAGTGATTAGGCCACGCTTAAGTGATTTTATAACCTCACTTTAAACATCTTTTTATTGATAAAAGCTGTTTTTCTAGATTATTCAGTACTATTTTATTTAAAAGATAATAGGGTCAAGTTTGTGAATTGATAGGTGAATAATATGGTTGGTTTTTGTTTTAGGAATATTTTTATTTCATTTTCTTGTGATGGGGTAGGTTCATACAGCAGTAAGCGGGGTACATTCATACTGTATGCTATTATTGATACTGCTACTAAATAAGAATTAAGCTGATATGACTGATCAGAAAGACTGTTAGGTTAACTAAGTTCCTTCAGTGCTATAAAAAGAAAAACTACCTAGGGGAAGGGTGGGCAAAGTGGCCATCGCGGGTAAAGTAGCCACTGACTACTTTTTCATCTTACGGTGCTGCCACGAAGCGGCAAAAGCCTCGTCTACTTAAATGGTTCGTCATCATTATCATACCGACGTTTGGTCAAGATTTGGTGTTGTTTAGTTCACTTGATCAAAAGTAATTAAAGTTTTTCGTGTTTTTCAAGGTGCTGGTGTAAGGTGAGTACATTGTAATAATTATTATAACTCAGTACCTACAAACTCCAAATAACATACGATTCACTTTAATCGCTTAAAAGAACACGATTTAGGCTATAAAAGTGTGGGTCGAAGTAAGGTTAGTTGGTTGTCCTGTAGGATCAGTTTTATCTAATGGCGCCAAAGAGGGCAAAGCGGACACGATGGTTGCCACTTTGCCCGAAATAAAATTTTTTGTTTTTTTTTATGGAGCATATTAATAAATAAAAATATTTATAGATTTTGTACATTAATGTCTCATAAGGAATGGTAAATATTTTAGCGATAAAAAAACGTCGTTTTATTTAATCCTAATTAGTCAAAGCTTACTTTGGTATTTATGGTATCGCTTTTTTTAGCATCAACATATTTTATTTTGATTTCAGACTCAGTTATGGTGTCCAAATACCAAAGGAAGAGCCGGCAGCAGTCCTGGGACCCGAAGGCTATGCAACGACCTATAGATGCAGTAAAAAATGATAATATGGCGTGGCTAACTGCTTCCAAATAATTTAACGTGCCGAGGAACACCCTAAAAAGACGTGTTCTAGAGAAAAACCAGCAAGCTACTTCTAACAAAAAATGCCTAGGTCCTTATCGTGCTGTTTTCACTGAAGAACAAGAACATGAGCTTGTAAATTACCTTTTGGACATGGAGATTAGTTTTTTTGGAATTACAGTAGCAGACCTACGTAGCCTGGCTTATCAATTGGCAGTAAAGAACAATATTCCTAACACGTTCAATCATACAAAGAAATTAGCTGGGAAAGATTGGGTTGCCGGCATTAGAAAGAGACATCGCGAAATTGTTTTAAGAAAACCAGAAGCGACGTCCGCAGCAAGAGCCCAAGCCTTCAACAAGACAGATGTCTCAAAATTCTTCGACATTTCAGAAGACGCCCAGAAAAACTACTTGTATCCTCCACATAGGGTTTACAATGTCGATGAAGATGGACTTTTGACCATCCAGTCAAAATCCTCAAAAGTTTTTGCACTAAAAGGTAGACGGCAAGTTGGCTCCCTTACATCTGCCGAAAGAGGAACTCTTTCTACATTTGTAGTTTGTATGTCAGCGGGAGGAAATTTTATCTCTCCTTTTGTCATATTTCCGGGACAGCGGATGAAAGAAGAACTTAAAGATGGTGCTCCACCTGGGACGACATTTTGTTGCCACCCCTCAGGGTGGATGCAGAGTGAGATATTTATTCAATGGTTTGAACATTTCCTGAAGTATGCCAAACCATCAAGAGAAGACCCAGTATTGCTAATACTGGATGGACACGCTACACACACAAAAAACCTTGATTTCATTGTAAAGGCTAAGGACACTTACACCACTGTAGTTTGCCTTCCACCACATTGCAGTCATAAGTTGCAGCCACTGGATGTATCTTTTATGGGGCCATTGAACACTTATTATGTTCAAGCAGTGGAGAAATTCTTGCGAAATAATCCTGGTAGGGTTGTAACACAATATCAAGTGTCCCGCCTTCTTGGGGAAGCTTTTTTGAATGCAGCTACTCCGACCATTGCTGTAAAAGGATTTCGGAGATGTGGTATAGTTCCAATCAACAGAAATGTGTTTTCTGAAGACGAATTCGCTCCAGCAGCGACCACAGATACTATCTCCAATCCCTCGGCCGAAGTCCCACCAGCTGATGTTAATCGTGAGTCACAGAATTCGGACCAAGAGGACTCCTTAGCTGAAGTCCCACCAGCTTATGTTAATTGCGAGTCACAGGATTCAGACCAAGATGAAACAAATTCTGATAAGACTGACGGCAGATCTGCAGATCCTCAACCCAACAGTTCGATTCCTGTAGTATCATTTTATGGTAACAACAAGGCAAAAATCACTGTAGGTTCCGGAGATCCCAACAGTGCATTTGTTCTCATCCACGGAAATTCATCAAGACAGGTCACCTCGTCAGCTGAAAGCACACTCATCAAGCCCAGTATATCATCTGCTGTAAACCTGCTCTCCACTCCAAGTACTTCATCTGCGAGAAACAAACACGCCTTGCCTAGTAGTTCTTCCTCATTTGCAGTAAGTCCTAAAGATATTCTACCAATCCCTAAGACAAACATTACCAAAAGAAAAAGTATCCGGAAAAAAGGAACCTCACTCAGCCATTTTGACATCAAGCCCATACAAGAATGAACTTGAAGCAGCAAAGGAAGAGAGAGAAGAAAAAGAAAGACAAAATAAAATCAAACTAGAATTAAAAAACGAAAAGAAGGATAAAAACAAGAAAGAAGCAAAAAAGAGAGAAGTTGCAGGGAAAAACAAATCGAAATCAACTAAACGCGTTTTGTTTGAGGATTCCGATGACAGTGACCACAGTGACACTGAATGCTTGTTTTGTGGGGAGTATTTTTCTAAGTCAAGGGAAAGAGAAGGATGGATCAAGTGCTCAAGTTGTCAACTCTGGGCACACGAGGCTTGTGCTGGGTGCGAGGAAGAAGATAATGAGTTTATTTGTGACATATGCAGATAAATAATTAATAAAATGGCAACGGATAACATTATAGTTTTTTATATCGGACAAAGTGGCTACTCAGTGGGCAAAGTGGCCATTTCGTAGGGTTCGGGGGCTAGTTATGTTTTTTCATTAAGAAAATTTAATTAAGCCAAAAATTTTTTTTTGCTTATAGCTAAATAACCAAACTAACTAATGTCAAACTTTCATATGCTATTTTCAATATTTTATTTTCGAAAAAAAATATTTTTCCTTAGCGTGGCCACTTTGCCCACCCTTCCCCTACATTTATGTTATTCTCATTTTTTACTTAGTATTATTTGGTTATTACTTAGTATTGTATGCTCATAAAGGGTAATTGCTTTTGTTTTCGAAAACGTTGTATTTTGATATTTTGATTTTGATAAATAATTAAAAATTTCACGCTCAATTTGTGTATTTTTTCACATGTATGAATCTGCCCCATAGCCTGTAAGAGAGTGCCCCGCATGTCATACATTTTTAATTTATTTTTTACAAAAAGCCGCACAAGTGTATTTACACGAATCACAGATAGTAAGACTATTAGTTTTTGATGAATCGATACAGATATTGATTCCAGAAAAAATTCGATAAAAACTGTGTGAGGCTGCACCACCTCCCCCTACGTCTTAGAGAAACTGGATTAACTTGATGATACAGATGAATTTTTTATTGATGAATGGGATTATCAGGCCAACACTAAAAATGTGATGGCATGATATTGAGGACAAGGATTCTTATATAATTGTTAAAATCCTGCTGCTAAAGCTCATGTTGCGCCCTTACAACAAGAGAATTATTTTTGCTCTGACTACTATTTTACGAAAAAACTGGAACACGGGAATATTTAGCGATGAAAAAGTCTTTCATTCTTGTTTCAATTGTCATATCAGAGTGTACAGACATTGTGATAGGTGATCCAGTTTCTTGTAAACGAAGATGCAATTTAGTGAAAGTTTCAGAACATAATAAGAAGTTATTTGGATAACGCAGGGCATACATTAGGCTTGCCAGATGGACGGGATTTGTTGGGATATTCCCGACTTTTCATATGATGTCCCGACTCCCGACAAAATACAAAATATCCCAACTTTTTATAAACTTTTAGTTTAAACTCGTGTATCTGCGCACAAATTTTAGCACTGGAAAGCCACAGAAATTGATGATGTGATGAGAACTTTATTGGGCTACCTCAGAAACCGTTTGGATGACAAATTCTTCGGAAGCAAAAATAAATCATTGAAGAATGTATCCGATCATGAGGAAAGCTGAACAGTTTTTAAAACGATCTAACCAGTATTTGCAAGATCGCTATGATTTTTCGGATAATTCTTTATAAAATAAGTTCACTCTCTTGAAAAATAATGATATCCTTAAATGGGAAGAGATTTGAGAATTGCCCGAGCTGCTAAATATTTTCAATGATGAGTTATACTCTGATTACTGCTGCCTTAGAGAGGCATTTCAACACCTGCCTAAAGACAAATATATTTCCAACACAAAATCTGGGCAAATTTTTTAAAAAGTTGTGATAAAAATAACTTGAAAAATTAAAAAAAAATGATGTCATTTAGCCTTCTCAATAGCTTGCATTCGAAAGAACAAAACCTCATGGCATTCGATTGCCGATTCTTTGGCCAGGGAAGCGGCTGATGGACTAAAAATTTTAGGACCCAGTGACACCTACGGCATGACGACTTCGACAATTGCGGTACTAGCCAAGCGTTACACCCATGCTCAATCCCTAAAGAGTTGGGATGGAATCAAAGGATGCAGTCTTGCCAGGATCACCTTGGGCGACCCAGGGAAGCTGGAGCCGAAGAAATATTTGGCGATGACCAGGAAAAACCTACGCTTAACAGTAGGATTTCTGACTGGCCACTGTCAACTGAGGAAAAACCTCCATACTATGGGGCTAGTGGACACACCTCTATGCAGAATGTGTGAACAAGAAGATGAAACTGTCGGGCATGTCTTATGTGAGTGCCTGGAGTTATCGTCAATAATGGAGTGTGTGTTCGGTGAGTCTTGGCCTACACCTGCCGATATAAAGGAAATGTCTCCTAGTGACCTGTCCACCTTCCTAAAAAGGACAGGATGGACGATGACCTAGGAGGACAACCCCTCGGGAGGATGTACAATGGGTCACATGTGGCCTAAGTGCTGTGGGCCTAAACTCACCGTCCCCACTCTACAGATACAGAGAAAGAGTTATACTCTGATTACTGCTGCCTTAGATAGGCATTTCAACACCTGCCTAAAGACAAAGATATTTCCAACGGAAAAATATGGGCACATTTTTTTAAAAAATAACTTGAAAAATATAAATAAATTTATGTCATTTGTTCTGTCCATTCCTGTACCTGAGCAATGCTTATTGTGAGAGAGTCTTTAGCCTTCTCAATAGCTTGCATTCGAAAGAACAAAACCGCAGGGCATTCGACCTAATTAAAGCTGAGCTAGTTATCCGATTAAATTTTGATCATAATTGCCTAAATTTTAAGTCATTTTTAGGCACACCACAAGGAACGAAATTAGTAGAGTCTGTGAAATCAAACTCTAAGTATATGTGACAACATAAAAATAAGTAGATTTCAGTTCTAAAGTAAAAAAAATTAAATTAGTTTTTTATTTATCCCGATAAAAACGCCAAAATCACGACATTTTGAAAATTTATCCAAAGATTTCAATTTTCTGATCTGGCAACCCTAGCATAGATACGTCTTGCTTCTAAGGCATTACCATTGGCTAATCCATATAAAAAATGAATATTAGTCATTTCAGCATTAGTAAACACAGGCATCGTTATTAACTGAACACAAACGAAAGCAGAGTTGGTGCTACAACAAAATTAAAATGATAAAAATGTCTTGTTGGATTTCAGGTTTAACACAGTAATTGTCAAAATTCCAAAGGCAACTGAGAATACACATGTTCTTTCTTATTAGTTTTAGAAACCAGTAGCGTCACTAAGGAAAAATTATGGTCAGAGATCGTTTATGACAAAAATTTCAATGGCAAAACTTATCACACATGTTTATGGCAACTTTTCGTCTTAAAATTGAATGACGAATCGACTTCAACAATATTTCAAATTACTCTGGAAACACTATGTATATAATAAATTTTAGACCAAACGACAGGCAAGATTTCATAGCTTTTGTAGACGAACTGACCAGCGATCCTGATTTAACAAAAAATTTGTATATTTCAATACGCAGACGGTTAAATGGAGTTTTAGAAAATAATGAACTTTAACCAAGGATTGGGACAAATAAAAAATCAATATTATCAACCTTACGTGACCTACACTTTTCGAAGTTAATCCCAATACTTACTACCTCTATTTAAACAACTTAGTTCTGAAATTTTTGCAAAAATAACCCAGTTTTGACATTTTAAAGTTATCAAAAATGCCCCATTTTTGACATAAATATTGGGAAAAATAATTCAATTGAAGACACTTACCAGAAGGAACTAAAACCATTTCGTCTGTACCTGAATATTCCGTTTCTTTTCCGGAATTTTCACTTAAATTTTTTCCGTCGGGCGTCGACGTCGTCTGTGGTACTTCCGAACATTCAATAATCGTTGGATTTTTCGCACTAAATTCACCACAGTTAACATTTTCACTAATTTCCGTAATACTGCTTTCAATCTCCTTTTCGGCATCGAAAGGTGATTGAATACGTAAAATAAAGTCCAACGAACAGGAACTGTCTTCGCCGTAACTTTGAACCGTTTCTCCACTGTCTTGTCTTTCGAATTTTTGTACTTCTTCATCGCACAGGTGACTTTGGTCATTTTCGCTGTCCATTCTGCCATTTTTATCGATCACATTGAAATCCCCCCGAAATTCATCGTTTATACATTCACGTCGAAAAATCGTCTCAGTCTTTTGAGATGACTCACACTTCTTAATCTCCGTTGATGCATTGGTAGTGTCTTGAGATATTCGCGCACTTAAAAGATGTTTTAATAGTTCACTGGTGGTAAATTTTTTAAAAATTGACACTTCGGAAGTCGACGGTACAATGTCTTCGGTGTCATAATGTGAACTGTGCAGCTTAGTTGAATCATTTTTCGCTGCCAGAGCCAACGGATTCATGAATCAAATTCCGGGAATGTTTATTGGGGACTAGAGATATTTACGTGGAGATTGTGTGTGCTTTTTCAAGTCTGAATGTTGGTAAAACCCGATCAGCGACTGTTGCTTAACTATGGTTCCGTTCCGTTGGTAATGGTACAAGTACAGGGTGATGTGTTTGTTTAATAATATACGGGATGCTGCGAAGTAAACGCCTCACAAAACATATGGAAGTCTGAAATTGGTACGATTATTTGTAGAAGAGAAAAAAATTTACAATTTGAGTTTATAAACGGTTAAATTTTGGTTCATTTCCATCAAATTGTTTAATAACTATAAATAAAGAACAATTTTGAATTTCTAACTTTAGAGGCCTATAGTTCGTTAACGAAGGAAGAAAAGCCCAAATTTTATATGAAGTACTATCATTATTGTTAGTATTTCTATCATCCTCCCCGTTTTGCTTAAATTTACAATTAAAACTGAAAATTTAAGGAGATTCTAGTGAAATTTACAGTTTAAACGGTGAACTTTTTTAAATCTCTCTGAAAACTGTGAATTTCACAAGAATTCAGAGTGAAAATTGATTAAAATTCACAGTTTAAACTGAGTACCTATTCAAGAAAATTTCAAGAAAATTTATATATTAAACTAGTAATTAAATACATTTTCCAGTTTAAGTAGGAAATTTGCTTAAATATATAATTTAAACTGGAAATTCATGTAAATTTTGTGAAATTTCACAGCTGACATTGAAAATTTGATAAAATTTTACAGTTTAAACTGTAAATTTTGGAGGGAATCCACAGTTTGAGCGGTGAATTTTTTCGAATTTCCTTATAAACTGTAAATTTCACCAGGATTCAGAGTGGATTTTGATTAGAATTCATAGTTTAAAATGACTATTCAAGAGAATTTATATATTAAACTGGTAATTAAATACATTTTCCAGTTTAAGTAGGAAATTTGCTTAAATATATAGTTTAAACTGGAAATTCATGTAAATTTTGTGAAATTTCACAGCTGACATTGAAAATTTGATAAAATTTTACAGTTTAAACTGTAAATTTTGGAGGGAATCCACAGTTTGAGCGGTGAATTTTTTCGAATTTCCTTATAAACTGTAAATTTCACCAGGATTCAGAGTGGATTTTGATTAGAATTCATAGTTTAAAATGACTATTCAAGAGAATTTATATATTAAACTGGTAATTAAATACATTTTCCAGTTTAAGTAGGAAATTTGCTTAAATATATAGTTTAAACTGGAAATGCATGTAAATTTTGTGAAATTTCACAGCTGACATTGAAAATTTGATAAAATTTTACAGTTTAAACTCTAAATTTTGGAGGGAATCCACAGTTTGAGCGGTGAATTTTTTCGAATTTCCTTATAAACTGTAAATTTCACCAGGATTCAGAGTGGATTTTGATTAGAATTCATAGTTTAAACTGACTATTCAAGAAAATTTCAAGAGAATTTATATATTAAACTGGTAATTAAATACATTTTCCAGTTTAAGTAGGAAATTTGCTTAAATATATAGTTTAAACTGGAAATTCATGTAGATTTTGTAGAATTTCACAGCTGAAATTGAAATTTTGCTTAAATTTTACAATTTAAACTGTAAAGTTTGGTGGAATTCACAGTTTGAGCGGTGAATTTTTTCGAATTTCCCTATAAACTGTAAATTTCACCAGGATTCGGAGTGAAATTTGATTAAAATTCACAGTTTAAACTGAGTACCTATTCAAGAATATTTCAAGAGAATTTATATATTAAACTGGTAATTAAATACATTTTCCAGTTTAAGTAGGAAATTTGCTTAAATATACAGTTTAAACTGGAAATTCATGTAAATTTTGTGAAATTTCACAGCTGAAAATTGAAAATTTGATTAAATTTTACAGTTTAAACTGTAAATTTTGGTGGAATTCACAGTTTGAGCTGTGAATTTTTTCTAATTTCCCTATAAACTGTAAATTTCACCAAGATTCAAAGTGAAATTTGATTAAAATTCACAGTTTAAACTGAGTATTTAAGAAAATTTCAAGAGAATTTATATATAAAACTGGTAACTGAATACATTTCCCAGTTTAAGTAGGAAATTTTCTTAAATTTTCACAGCTGAAATTTTTTTTACTTAAATTTTACAATTTAAACTGTAAATCTTGGTGAAATTTACAGTTTAAGCGGTGAATTTTTTCAATTTCTCTATAAACTGTAAATTTTATCAGGATTTAGATTGGAAATTGGATAATATTTACAGTTTGAACTTAGAATTCAAGAAAAGAAGAGCAAATTTCCCAGTTTAAGTAGAAAATTTGCTTAAATTTACAGTTTAAACTGGAAATTCATGTAAATTTTGTAAATTTCACAGCTGAAATTGAAATTTCAATAATATCAATAATTTTTTAGAACTTTAATTGATTTTTTTATTATATAGTGGAATTGATTAGAAACTGTTTGTTTGATTTATAATAGTAATATGAGTAGATTCCACAAAGTAAAGGTCCAAACAGTAAATTGAATTTCACTAGGATTTATAGTAGAAATTGGATAAAATTTACAGTTTGAACTTCGAATTCAAGAAAATTTCATAGGAATTTACATATTAAACTGGGAATTTGACAGATTTCCCAGTTTAAGTAGGAAATTTGCTCAAACTTACAGTTTAAACTATGCGAAATTTCACAGCTGAAATTGAAATTAAGCTTAAATTTTACAATTTAAACTGTAAATTTTGGTGAAATTTACAGTTTAAGCGATGAATTTTTTCAATTTCTCTATAAACTGTCAATTTGATCAGGATTTAGATTGGAAATTGGATAAAATTTACAGTTTGAACTTAGAATTCAAGAAAAGAAGAGCAGATTTCCCAGTTTAAGTAGAAAATTTGCTTAAATTTACAGTTTAAACTGGAAATTCATGTAAATTTTGTAAAATTTCACAGCTGAAATTGAAATTTTGCTTGAATTTTACAATTTAAACTGTAAATTTTGGTGGAGTTCACAGTTTGAGCGGTGATTTTTTTAAATTTCACTAGCACTATTTGAAATGAAACTAATATCGAAATAATTGATTTTTTCATTATAGGTATAGTGGAATTGATTATAAACAGTGTTTGATTTATAATAGTAATATGAGTAGATTCCACAAAGTAAGGGTCCAAACAGTAAATTGAATTTCACTAGGATTTATAGTGAAAATTGGATAAAATTTACAGTTTGAATTTCGAATTCAAGAAAATTTCAAAAGAATTTACTTATTAAACTGGGAATTTGACAGATTTCCCAGTTTAAATAGGAAATTTGCTCAAATTTACAGTTTAAACTATGTGAAATTTCACAGCTGAAATTGAAATTTTACAAATTGTGAAATTTGGTGAAATTTACAGTTTAAGCGGTGATTTTTTTCAATTCATCTATAAACTGTAAATTTTACCACTGGTATATTAAGGAACTTTACAATGAAAACTGAAAATTCAAGGCTTAAATGTACGTAAACTTAAAATTACGAAAATAAAATGTTATATGCCATACATATAGGATGTCCCAAAAGTTCGTACCAAAAACTTAAAAAGATAATATATAAATAATTATAGTACTTCATATAAAATAAGTATCTTACTTCCTTCGTTAACGAACCATAGGTCTCTAAAGTTAAAAATTCAACATTGTTTTTAATCTTTTTGTTAATTATTTTGGGAAATTAAACCACAAAAATAATAATGAATATACCACAAGGTACATACAGAAGATATTGTTTTTAATGTATATTGAACAACTTAATGGAAATGAATCAAAATGTAACCGTTTATAAACAAACATAACGTGCTGACGTTATAAACAGATCTGCACCACCCTTGTGAACTCAGGTACGGACTAGTTTCAATTATTGATAATACAATTGTTTTTCAAATTTGTTTTTTTTTCACTTTTCATTGCCACATCTAAATTCCTCCAGAGTTTTTGAACAAAAAGCGACCTTTTGTGATATCCCGATAAAATTTCATTTTTACTTCAATATGTTCACGAATCAAGTTGTACCTAAAATTTTTGCCTATCGCAATGAGGATTCTATTTTTTCACCTGAGAAAGTATATTAACATTGAAAAAGCGTATTTTTAACAACAAACCATTTCCAATTCGTACATTTTTGATACATTGCCAAATTTTCGTTGTGCCAAATCATTACTAATAATATTATTTATCATGGATTCGCGTAAAAGTGGCACGCGACAATCGGTTTCAAGAATTTTATTACTGAAAATATTTTGAATTCATTTTTTTTCAAAACAAACCGTAAATTAGAGAAATAATTTTCTTTTCAATATAAATACTTATAGATATCGAAGAATAAATATATTATTCTAACGCTTTACAACAAAGTTTTCAAAAATTATTTTTCATTAGCAGTGACGGTTCAACTAAGAAGCAACAACTACTTCCCGGGCTATAGGCCCCGACAGACATTGAATTACACTTCTAAGTCAAACGGGGTCGGTATGATCTACAAGATTTAACCAACCATTCTGGTTTGCAATTTGAAGGGACAACATAACTTGCAGACCGGTTTCGGTGTATTTGCGCCTCATCAGTTCAAGGTATATGTTATCGTCCGAGAGCGCTAAGAGCCTAATCCCGGGCTCAATTTGACAGTAAAGTCAGTCTTCCAGTAACGGAAATGTTAAAGTTTTGACCATCTCCAACCACAAACCAAAATTCGAAAAATTTTACAACAAGCCGATAGGCTTGAAACAATAAAGTATTATTACAGTTTCCTGTAATATTGTCGTATTTAGTGAAGGGTGTCACCAATAAACCTCGAAAAATAAATATATTATTCAAACGCTTTACCTACAACAAAGTTTTGAACAATATATTTCAAAAACAGTGACCGTTCAACTAAGAAGAAACAACTACTTCCCGGGCCATATGAAGTAGTAGTTTCTTCTTAGTTGAACGGTCACTGTTTTTGAAAATTTTTTTCAAAACTTTGTTGTAAAGCGTTAGAATAACATATTTATTAATAATATATTTATTATTCGAGGTCCATTGGTGACACGCTTTACTAAATACGACAATATTACAGGAAACAGTAATAATACTTTATAAATACTTATTTTTGTTGTTTAAATAAAATTTTATTTCTACGCTTACTTGATAAATGAAAAAATAGAGTTTCAAAAAAAAAACTTTGTTTATTTATTTTTGGAAAATCTCATACAAAATAAACTAAACAAATTTCCGTTCGTTATAAAAACAAAATGATTCACCCAACACTGTATCTCGTAAAACAAACTATGAAAAATATAATCCACTAAAAATAAATGATTTCCACGTATTTAGTTACATTGCACATTATTAAGATGTAGGTCTCATTACGGATCTCTTATTTCACTTTTTCTGTTCTACGAAAGCTACACTCTCGTAATAGTGAATGGATGAATCATAAGAGATTCGTAGAATTTGGTGGCGTAGTCGTCGCGATTGTGAATCCAACAAAATTTTAAATCCGAGTCGCCCTAGAGATATCTATCAAATTATATTAAATTTATGTACAGGGTGTCCCAAATTGTTGTGTTTTGCAGGGTATCTCGAAAACTAGAAGAGATAGAAGAAAAGCAGTTAAGATGTTATGACTTCTTTTTTTGTGAAAGTAACGATAGCCTAATTTTTTTTAAACAACAAAAATAAGTATTTATAAAGTATTATTACTGTTTCCTGTAATATTGTCGTATTTAGTAAAGCGTGTCACCAATGGACCTCGAATAATAAATATATTATTAATAAATATTTAATTGCTTCCAAACTCTGTAAACATGAAATATTTTGTTTCATGACTACGTAAATTGGACAATCAAAAAGAAGATACTGCAATGTTTCCTTTTCAGGAGCATTTAATATCGGGATCTACATTTACATGTATATAGTCGATAGTCGAAATTCTGTAAAGTGACGTCATCGGTTATCTACCGATTTAAAGTGAACTCCATGAGCGTATCATAGTTTAAGGGTGCGAATACTGAAATATCTGGAATTTCAATTTTTAACATTTGAAATAATAACTTATCACAAGTTGTTCATAAGTAAGTTAAAACAAAATAAAAAAATGTTTAAAAGTCAATTCCAACTTACTACTACTAAAACTAAAATTGAGGTAACATTTTCGTTATTTGCTAACCGGCATTATCATTACGTAAAAGAAAGTTGTTTGTCAAGACCAAAATAAATTACCGATAAGTATAGGTATGTTGCGAGGTCACTTGTAAAATGTCTGACTAACTGGAAGCGGTATCACTCCCTGACGACTCCTCAGAATCATCGCTTTCTCCTCCTATATCGATAATGAGTGGTTCCGTCATTACTTCTACACGTATGTCTAAATCCCAAAACTTTATTTCTTCTTTTAATACGTGTTGAATACATTTACGCCAACTCTCAGCAGTAACGGTATGCAGCGCCTCGTCAAACAGTTTCTCAACGTCAGCCATTTTGAATGTAGTGTTTTTTCTCGCAACATAATTTTTCACTTGGGCCCAAACCAGCTCGATGGGGTTTAACTCACAGTGGTAGGGAGGAAGTCTAACAACTGAGACGTTGAAATCTTTCGCCATTTCATCGACAACGTACTTAATATAACTGCTTTTATGTTTCCGTACGAGAGATAATAATTCAACTTTTAGCATTGCCTCGTTGTGCGGAATGCTTTTACTCTCTAACCAATCAATTATAACCCTCTTGCGGCTAGCTGAAGTAGGTATTTGCTCCAGTCGACGAGAGTGGTATGAAGCATTATCCATAACTATCACTGAACCAGGAGTTACCTTTGTTAAAATTGATCTAAACCATGTTTCAAACCGGTTACCATCCATCTCTTCATGGTAATCGACAGTTTTTTTGGACTGAAAACTTAGTAATCCACCTTCTACAAATCCTTCCTCGCTGCCAATGTGAGTGATAATCAGTCGACGTCCTTTCCCAGAGGGAGCTTTTAAACCGGAAGAGAAACCCTCCATAAAGGCTTGTCGATTGCTTCGTATATTCATGTCTTGCCACACTTTTGACACAGTGTGGCCTTCATTTAACCATGTTTCGTCAAGATAATATATGTGCCGTCCTTCGTTACGAAACTGTCGTATCTGTTTTAAATAATTTCTCCTCCATTCCACAATGTCATTTCGTTCAATTAAGGCACTGTTTCTACTTCTTGTTTGGTAACGAAAATTCATTAATTTTAAAGTTCGTCTCAAAACTTTATCACTGATGTTTGGTAAAGTATCATCAGCTTCTATTACCTTGCTCAATTTAGCTACCGAGGGGATTTCATTCCTAAAATAAAAAGAATGTATTTCCCTACGTATAGCATTCCGTGTTTGGTCGTCCAAAACAATTTTCTTTCTTCCCCTACTTTCCGGTTTACAGTTTTCACCTCGTTCTCTTGTCAAAGATCCGTCCCGCGATTTCTTTAGAATATTGTATATAGTACTCTCAGAAACTTTAGTTAAATAACTGCACTTAATCACAGCGTCACTAACACCCAACTGTTTGTCCATGGCACGCAGTCCTTCGTACACATTTAATATGAGGACTTTTTCTTCCCGAATTAAATTGTTACGACGCCGTTTTTTATCGCCAACACCGCTACACTCCGCCATTATTGTCACTAAATATACCGATATAAATATTACAATAAATACCAATAATAACCGATTTATCACACAAAACCACAACACAAATACTGATGTTACGTTCATGAAGAGAATAAACACCTCACATAACTGTTTACTATCACTGTCTCATTCGCGTAGCTCGATCTATCTATCTCGTTCTCAAAGCCGGAACATTGAAGCGACTCTCCAACATTGTCAAATCGGCGAGTTTTTCACAACAAACTTTGCGTTCAAGAAATATACATAAACACTTTATTTCACATTTCAAGTAAACTAATTATTATTAGTCTGCTTGAAATTTGAAATAAATATATTAAATTGGTATTGACTTAATTACATTGCATCTTTTGTACCTGAAATATTGACACAATGGATTTTAAGTGTATTTATAAAATACAGCATTTCTCTCTAGAATACATATGGCAACTGCGCTTTAACCAAAGTGTTGATTAGATAGCTCTGACTCACTTTACAGAATTTCGACTATCGAGTATAGTTCTATTTAAGGTGAAATTAATTTTAAATGAATTTTCCGTACGTAACTGATTAAGTATACGGGTGAACAGAATGGGCAATTTTATGTTTAAATAGGTACAAACTAGGATTCCTGGAAACAGTAAACAAACTATATAGATTTAAATAGGAATAGGTATCTACCTAGACACTAAAGACAAGTC
This sequence comes from Lochmaea crataegi, assembly GCA_947563755.1. Classification (NCBI taxonomy): domain Eukaryota; kingdom Metazoa; phylum Arthropoda; class Insecta; order Coleoptera; family Chrysomelidae; genus Lochmaea; species Lochmaea crataegi. The sequence continues at coordinate 121,959,399 of OX387422.1, read as the reverse complement.
AGAATCATACAACTGTGTATAATACGACTCAGGTAATTTTTTTCTATTTCTAATTCATGTATGACAGTTCAAGCTGTTCCACATTTATATCTGATTTGTAATAAAAAATCGTTTCATTTGTACTGCCCAGTTAAACTTGGGAATCAGTAATACCGGATGTACGAATTTGTTGTTTAAAGCAAAAAACAGGATATCTAGTATCATCCATAGCCAGAATCTTGAGCAACCAATTGAGAGATAGTTTGAAGATATTATATTGAAGTATTACTCTTTCCACCTCTAAACGTACTATGGTGTCAGGTGTATTGATAGAAACTAGGAGAACTGTTTTGATAAACTGTACGTGGACTCTCTCTAGTACATCCAAATACCTGAGACCCCAAACAGGTACTGAGTTGAATATAACTGTATCGAATGACACACCAGAATTTCTGGGAAACGTATATTAGATTTAAAGTGGACTGTATATTATGTTATTTCCTGAAATGTACAGTCAAGTGATGGAGAAAAGCACTCACATTATATCTAGAAACTCATCCATGTGGATAAAGGGTAGGTACTCTTCCCTCTCTCTTCTGTTTCTAACAAATTTAACATAAAAAATTTATCTCGGTCCGTTTTTGTGCCCGGCTTACTATTCGAGGTACTTTTCAATTTTTGACTGTACAGTTTGTCCCCGAAAACGAATAAATATTTAGAATCAATTAAAAACATACGTTTCCTTACAAACAATAAAACAATAAAATGGATATACCTATTATAAAGTGAATGAGTTCCAAACAATAACACTTAAAGCCAACACCTCAAATAATTCCATCCTTGGATACCAGGAATCAGTCTTGGCTTTAATCATATAATAAGTAATATAGTTCCAACCTTTTTTTGCAGTAACTACTGAAATTTCATGAAATACACCAGAAATTACATTTATTACATTTATTCACAACTTCAACGGGTTGATTGTTATAGTGAAATTTGAATTTATATTTTTGAAAATTACATAACTTTCTTTTGTACCTATATTAATTGTTAGGTTATTTTTCGCCGAATACTTCTCTAATATTTTCAATATTCTAGCAACATCAATTTCAGAATGTGCAAGTATAAGAATATCATCTGTATATAGTAATGCAAGAACTTCGTTCACATGATCAATATTTACACCCTGAGCTCCGCCATCGTAAAAAAAGATTCAATATCAGCAATGAATAGAGTAAATAAAAGTGGTCTCAACGGTTCACCCTGTAGAACACCTATTGTTACATTATATTTTTTAGTAAATCCATCAAAACCTTTTATTTGAACTGCTGCTTGAGAGTATAATGTTTTTATAACGCGGAGTATTTTTGCCGATAATCCAAGATTAAATAATTTAGTCCATAACAACGTATGGTCAGTTGAGTCACAAAAACAGCAAAGAGCTTGGTTTTTGATGTCTGATATGTAGGTGAATCACATAACTCAAAGTGTAAACATTTTCAATACAGCCACGACCTTCTCGAAAACTGGATTGGGATTCAGACAACAGTCTAAAGTCATCATCCCAGGAGGACAACCTATCGACTCAAAATCCTCTTGTATAAGCAAAATTTTCACCTAAATCGATTGCATAATCCCGCAACATAGTGAAGCATCCATAAAGCTTGAAATACAAAATATATTCATATTCGAATAGCCACAAAAAGGCAGTTTTTTTACTTTTCCTGTATGAAATATTTCTATTTAAACACCTTAGTTATTTTCATAATATTTTAGAATTCAATAAAAAATAAGAGCTAGTAAGATTTTCATTATAAATATTTCTTGACCCACCCTGTAATTATCAATATTTTAGGCAAAAAAACTATTGCCTCATGGGTGACTATAGAGAATCGAGCAAAATATTTATAATCATATAATTTGTCTGAAAAAAATATTACTTTTTAAAAACTGGTACTTTCCAACTTTAGCGTTCTGTATCTCAAAAACTAGTGATAGAATTGAAATGTGCAAATGGGCACTTTTGTTCAGTAGATCAAACTCTACGAAACATCCAAAATTCAGAAAAATTAACCGAGATCCATTTTGTATAAGTGATGTTAAAATAGAAAAATTAAATAATTATTTTAGAAAAAATAAACATTCTCACCCACTTTTTTCATAAGAACTCGAAACGAATTCATGCTTTATTTGGTGCTCTCACTGTGCAGGGTGCCCCAAATTGGTGTGTTTTGCAGGGTATCTCGTAAACTAGAAGATATAGAAGAAAAGCAGTTAAGATGTTATGACTTCTTTTTTTGTGAAAGTAACGATAGCCTAATTAAATCTTTAGTAACTCCCTGCAGTTGGAAGATACAGGGCGATTATTGAAAACTGTCGAAAACTACAAGGTACTATAACTTCTTAATAAAGAAAAATATAAAAAAACGTTATGGAAACTTTTGATAGATATAATATTAAAGAGTTCAGAGGCGCACAGAATTTCTTTGTTAGGGGGCTCACTAAGGAAATATAATGCAAACTTATGTTGTTTTAAATGGGACACCCTGTATATTTTGACGTTTTTCCTTTCCTTTTTTAATTCTGATTCACCTGATATGACATATTATATACCTTTTTTCAATGGTTGGAGCTACAGTGCAAATAATCCATTTATAGATGTTATCAGGTGAAACACCCTTAAAAAATTGAACACTCAGTAACGAAATTTACCATTTTATTATAAGGATACTGATGTGTGACAAGCAGTGCAGGAATATTTAACAGACATAATGAACTATATTGGAATGACTCAAATCCACACTTAGTTCAGGGGATCAGGAGACAAGGCAGATTCGGCTTTAACGTTAGTTGTTTTGTCAAACATAATAAATTAGTTTATCATATATTTGATGATAAACTAACTGCTGCTGGATATATAGATATCTTGGAAATAAACTTACACCAACTTTTGGAGGAAGAAGTGTTGGCTGATAGGGACACATTTTGGTTCCAACAAGATGGAGCACCTGCCCATAATACTCTATTCATTGGAGATTATTTAAACGAAAAATTCCCTAATCGGTGGATTGCTACTTATGGACCAGTTAGGTGGCCCCCTCGTTCTCCGGAAATAAATCCTCCTGATTTTTTTATTTTGGGATTTAAAAAAAATAATATTTACAATATTAATGTTATAAATGAAACTAACTGTTTCTAATTAATTCCACTATTTAATTGAAAGATTTATGAAAATTATTAAAGGATATTGATAATTATTTCGATATTGACATAATTTTTAAATAAAGGCTTAAAATACAGCATACCACCAAAATTCACAAATAGTATTAAAGAAATTTTAGCTACAGAGTCAGAAATAGCTTTAAAATCTCAGTCAAATAGTTTTCTTTATGAAAAATTACAAATTGCAAATTTGAATAAAAATATGAAACCTTCAAAGGTTAAACGTCAAACAAAAAATGATATTTCAGCAATAAATTCAATTAAACAAAAAGTAGAAGATTATAACCTCCCAATAACAAAATCTGACAAAGGAAATGCCACTGTCATTTTAAAATCCGAAGAATATAAATCTAAAGTTAATAATTTTATAGAATCTTCTGATGTAAAAATTCTAAGGGCTGACCCAACAAAAAAGTTTTCTAATAATGTTAGAGAGATTGTCAATAGTTCAAATTATGTTTTCAATGATTATGAGAAAAAATACATGATTAATAAAAATCCTCAGTCTCCACAATTATATGGAACTGTTAAATTACATAAAGTATCGAAACCAATTAGACCTGTAGTTTCTTACGTTAATACTCCTAATAATAAGTTAGCTAAAAAACTAAACAATATACTTAATAGCTATGGAGGTATATCTAAATACTCAATTGAAAATTCAATAGAACTAATCAAAAAATTAAAAACATACAAATTACAAGATAACTCTAAACTTATTTCATTTGATGTTACCAATATGTTCTCTAAAATTCCTCCTAAAGAATGCATAACACTTGTTAAAAAATTACTAGAGGATAAAAATATCAATCCAGGAATAATATCAGATATACTTAATTTGTTTGATGTATGTATTAATCAGAATTATTTTACTTTTGATAATAAGGTATATATTCAAAATGAAGGTTTACCAATGAGAAGCCCTATATCACCAATTTTAGCAAACATTTTTATGGACAGTTTAGAAAGAAAAATCTTTGAATGTAACATTTCAAAAAATATATTATTTTGGTATAGGTATGTAGATGACATATTAGCTTGTTTTGTAGGTAGTGAACGACAATTAGATATATTGTTCAATCATATTAATAATTTACATCCGAAAATTAAATTTACATTAGAAGTTGAAGAAAATAACTCAATCAATTTTCTTGATATTAAAATTCAAAGAGTCAATAATATACTTGATTTTTCAATTTACAGAAAACCATCACATACTGATGTGACTATACCATATAGTTCCAATCATCCCATGTCACATAAATTAGCATCATATAATTCAATGATACATAGAGCATTTTCAGTTCCTATGAACAAATATAATTTTGATAGAGAAATTAATATAATTAAGCAAATAGCCACATCCAACGGTTATCCATTACATATAATAAATAAATTAATTAATAAAAAAGAGGAAAAAGTGGCATTACAATTAATATTTCCTGAAAATACTAGGGAAATACAAAATTACAAAACCATCACATATGCTGGTAATATTTCTAATAATATTTCAAAGATAATTTCTTGTTCAACAAATACAGCAATTTCTTTTAAAACAGAAAACAATGTAAGTAAAAAATTGTTAAATGTAAAAACAAAAATACCCCCATTAAAAAAGTCTGGAGTATATAAACTTAAATGTCCAGAATGTAATACTGTCTATATTGGTCAAACAATTCGAAATTTTGAAATTAGATACAATGAACACTCACGAGCATACAGATTAAAACAGCGAGATAAATCACATTACGCAAAACACCTTCTTGACACAAAACATTCATTAACACCTAACACAGAACTAGAAGTACTGCATATTTGTGATAAGAAACAAGAACTAGATTTCCTTGAAGAACTAGAAATAAGAAGACACTTAAGAGACCCACAATATGAAGTTGTCAATGAACAGATAAATCTAGGGAGCTCTCCACTAATAAATTGTCTTCTTAAGTAACTATTGTAAAGATCAGCAGATATAGTTTTCCTTGGTTTTCTATATCATTGCACAGTTATACTGATCTTAAATGGGAAAAAGATATCCAGGATATCCCCATAGGGCTAATAATACCTAAGCTTTAATATTTGTAAAATCATATCTTCTTCTTTTTTCTATTCATATATATTAAGTCAATCACAAGATAGGTCACTTACTATTTGGTCTAGCCAAAATATTAAACATCAAGTAGGTATCACATAAAATGTAACTTCTGTCATTCTGACGATGATATGTCAATATCGAAATAATTATCAATATCCTTTAATAATTTTCATAAATCTTTCAATTAAATAGTGGAATTAATTAGAAACAGTTAGTTTCATTTATAACATTAATATGAGTAGATTCCACAAAGTAAGGGTCCAAACAGTAAATTTAATATTTACAAGACTAACTTCGAGAGTAGGGAAGATTTATTACAAAATATTCATGCCGCATATAGAAAAATAAAGCCAGTGCACATTCTCAGTTGTGTAAGATCAGTAAGAAAAAGGTGTCAATTATTATTTCAACAAAACGGAGGACACTTTGAACATTTAATGTAATTTTTACATTCTAATAAAATTAGTTATAGGAGGTAGATTAGTTGTTACAATGTTTTTTGTTGTTTCATAAGTTTATTGTTTTTATTTTTTTAATCTGGTTTTATTTTTTATCCTTATAATAAAATGTTAAATTTCGTTACTGAGTGTTCAATTTTTTAAGGGTGTTTCACCTGATAGCATCCATAAATGGTTTATTTGCACTGTAGCTCCAACCATTGAAAATAGATATATAATATGTCATATCAGGTGAATGAGAATTAAAAAAGGAAACGAAAAACGTCAAAATATACAGGGTGTCCCATTTAAAACAACATAAGTTTGCATTATATTTCCTTAGTGAGCCCCCTAACAAAGAAATTCTGTGCGCCTCTGAACTCTTTAATATTATATCTATCAAAAGTTTCCACAACGTTTTATTATATTTTTCTTTATTAAGAAGTTATAGTACCTTGTAGTTTTCGACAGTTTTCAATAATCGCCCTGTATCTTCCAACTGCAGGGAGTTACTAAATATTTAATTAGGCTATCGTTACTTTCACAAAAAAAGAAGTCATAACATCTTAACTGCTTTTCTTCTATCTCTTCTAGTTTACGAGATACCCTGCAAAACACACAAATTTGGGACACCCTGTACAGTGAGAGCACCAAATAAAGCATGAATTCGTTTCGAGTTCTTATGAAAAAAGTGGGTGAGAATGTTTATTTTTTCTAAAGTAATTATTTAATTTTTCTATTTTAACATCACTTATACAAAATGGATCTCGGTTAATTTTTCTGAATTTTGGATGTTTCGTAGAGTTTGATCTACTGAACAAAAGTGCCCATTTGCACATTTCAATTCTATCACTAGTTTTTGAGATACAGAACGCTAAAGTTGGAAAGTACCAGTTTTTAAAAAGTAATATTTTTTTTCAGAAAAATTATATGATTATAAATATTTTGCTCGATTCTCTATAGTCACCCATGAGGCATTAGTTTTTTTGCCTAAAATATTGATAATTACAGGGTGGGTCAAGAAATATTTATAATGAAAATCTTACTAGCTCTTATTTTTTATTGAATTCTAAAATATTATGAAAATAACTAAGGTGTTTAAATAGAAATATTTCTTACAGGGTAAGTAAAAAAACTGCCTTTTTGTGGCTATTCGAATATGAATATATTTTGTATTTTAAGATTTATGGATGCTTCACTATCTATGCAATCGATTTGGGTGAAAATTTTACATATACAAGAGGATTTTGAGTCCATAGGTTGTCCTCCTGGGATGATGACTTTAGACTGTTGTCTGAATCCCAATCCAGTTTTCGAGAAGGTCGTGGCTGTATTGAAAATGTTTACACTTTGAGTTATGTGATTCACCTACATATCAGACATCAAAAACCAAGCTCTTTGCTGTTTTTGTGACTCAACTGACCATACGTTGTTATGGACTAAATTATTTAATCTTGGATTATCGGCAAAAATACTCCGCGTTATAAAAACATTATACTCTCAAGCAGCAGTTCAAATAAAAGGTTTTGATGGATTTACTAAAAAATATAATGTAACAATGGGTGTTCTACAGGGTGAACCGTTGAGACCACTTTCATTTACTCTATTCATTGCTGATATTGAATCTTTTTTTTACGATAGCGGAGCGGTGTAAATATTGATCATGTGAACAAAGTTCTTGCATTACTATATACAGATGATATTCTTATACTTGCACATTCTGAAATTGATGTTGCTAGAATATTGAAAATATTAGAGAAGTATTCGGCGAAAAATAACCTAACAATTAATATAGGTACAAAAGAAAGTTATGTAATTTTTAAAAATATAAATTCAAATTTCACTATAACAATCAACCCGTTGAAGTTGTGAATAAATGTAATTTCTGGTGTATTTCATGAAATTTCAATAGTTACTGCAAACAAAGGTTGGAACTATATTACTTATTATATGGTTAAAGCCAAGACTGATTCCTGGTATCCAAGGATGGAATTATTTGAGGTGTTGGCTTTAAGTGTTATTGTTTGGAACTCATTCACTTTATAATAGGTATATTCATTTTATTGTTTTATCTAGCCCAGTTTTCTTGTTCGTAAAGAAACGTATGTTTTTAAATGATTCTAAATATTTATTCGTTTTCGGGGACAAACTGTACAGTCAAAAATTGAAAAGTACCTCGAATAGTAAGCCGGGCACAAAAACGGACCGAGATAATTTTTTTTCGGGTTTATGTTAAATTTGTTAGAAACAGAAGAGAGAGGGAAGAGTACCTACCCTTTATCCACATGGATGAGCTTCTAGATATAAGGTGAGTGCTTTTCTCCATCACTTGACTGTACATTTCAGGAAATAACATAATATACAGTCCACTTTAAATCTAATATACGTTTCCCAGAAATTCTGGTGTGTCATTCGATACAGTTATATTCAACTCAGTACCTGTTTGGGGTCTCAGGTATTTGGATGTACTAGAGAGAGTCCACGTACAGTTTATCAAAACAGTTCTCCTAGTTTCTATCAATACACCTGACACCATAGTACGTTTAGAGGTGGAAAGAGTAAAACTTCAATATAATATCTTCAAACTATCTCTCAATTGGTTGCTCAAGATTCTGGCTATGGATGATACTAGATATCCTGTTTTTTGCTTTAAACAACAAATTCGTACATCCGGTAGTACTGATTCCCAAGTTTAACTGGGCAGTACAAATGAAACGATTTTTTATTACAAATCAGATATAAATGTGGAACAACTTGAACTGTCATACATGAATTAGAAATAGAAAAAAATTACCTGAGTCGTATTATACACAGTTGTATGATTCTGACTTGTCTTTAGTGTCTAGGTAGATACCTATTCCTATTTAAATCTATATAGTTTGTTTACTGTTTCCAGGAATCCTAGTTTGTACCTATTTAAACATAAAATTGCCCATTCTGTTCACCCGTACACTTGATCAGTTACGTACGGAAAATTCATTTAAAATTAATTTCACTTTAAATGGAAGTATACATGTAAATGTAGATCCCGATATTAAATGCTCCTGAAAAGGAAACATTGCAGCATCTTCTTTTTGATTGTCCAATTTACGTCGTCATGAAACAAAATATTTCATGTTTACAAAGTTTGGAAGCAATTAAATTCATTTATTGTCAATGAGTACTGTAGGATGTGTTAGTGCGATATATATTTGTTTATATTTATTAATGTTATAGATTATTATTGTTAAATTGTTTGTTAGTGTATAGTACATTTTTTAATTTGTACACAGGTACACTTTTGCTGTAAACTTATGTTTCTGAAGCAATAAAGTATTATTATTATTGAATTCTAAAATATTATGACAATAACTAAGGTGTTTAAATAGTCTTCTGATTATCTCTAGACTAAACATTTTAAAATTTCATACAGGTTAAGTAAGAAAAACTGCTTTTTTGTGGCTATTTGAATATGAATAATTTTTGTATTTCAAGCGTTATGAAAATTCCCGAAGAGCCAAATTCTGGAATATAAAACAGCGCGTTACTCCTAAAATTCAGGAGTAAAAACGTTGTAGGTAATGACCACTAATCGACTATTATAAATTTTACATAAATAAGAGGAGTTTGAGCCGATATTTTCAAGCATTAAGAGACTTACCTACCTAACGAAGAAAATGTCAAAATGCGAAATTTTTCCATGCCATTCCTACCCTTTTGTTCAAAATTAACAACAATAAATTTTTGTGTAATGAAAAATGCTGAAAATTTGTATGAAATCTAAAACTAACAGTAGTGCAGAATATTCATAACGAAAAAGGTTTTCATAAACGAAATAAGTGTTACTTTTGAAAAACAGCTACTTTCTAACTTTAAGTCCTGTATCTCAAAAACTTCTCATTGGACTAAAAAATTAAACGAGATCCATGTTGCATAAGAGAGCTGGGTGCTTTATAGAAAAAATTTTTTGTAAAGGTAGAAAAAAGCACTAAAATACCGCAAATAAAACCGAAAAAACACACTTTTAAAACACAAGAAAAAGCGACTTTGCAGTGAAGGTAACAATTTCAAACTGATTATATTAAGATTTAAAATATAAGGAACCATATTTCGACAAAAAAACGAAAAAAAAAACAGTTCTGTGATTTTTATTGGTTGTTAAAGCTCGAAGAAGGCGTGTCGATGGTCCATTTGTTAACGGATATGGTTAATGGTCGAATTATAATACAAAATGAAGGTTATTTTTTTTTAATTCGAAAGAGCCTGTCTGCTGGTTTATTTATAGAAATCAAACTGGATGGTTTTAACTTAACCAGATATTAACCTTCATAAATCACTATTCTCAATGTCTACCTTGTGGTTAATATATACAGAGATAGTACTAAGTTTGAAAATCTTGATTTTTATTAAAAATGTTCATCATTTTCCAGCCGTTTCTTCATATTTGTCTACGTACATCCCATCAGTGAGGTTCCTCTTTGTGTATCATTAATTTTTTTAAGTGAAAACTTCTTTAAGCGCGTTGAGTTTTTTTTCTTGGATGAAGAAAAAACGGATTTTTCGTCATCGTCACGCTTTTATGCAACACACAATACTTTTGATTATGCAACACAATTAACAATGAAGCTTATATAGAGTTTGCATAAATCATCGTCACGCTTTCCATGAGCTATATGTATACTGTGTATATATGTGTATTTTTTTTATAAGGGGTTAATAATTTAATTGTAAAAATTTCCTGCTAACGCATAGACCTAAAAAAAACGTAGAGTCCAGTAATGGGACTGCCGATAGAATAGAAAACACCAAAAATGAATCCCTTTTAAAAATTTTATCGTAAGGCCATCGTAAATGGAATTTTTCACAAAAAAAAAGTACACATATATACACAGTAAACGTATAGCTCATGGAAAGCGTGACGATGATTTATGCAACACTATATACGCTTCATTACGTTCAGTAAAAAGTAAAACTCCCGCCGCCCGACCAACATATTGAATCTCCCAATTATTACAACTTTAAAATGTCGTACGTAGAATTTGCAAAATATATACAAAAATAAGAAGCGAATCATAAGCCTTTTCAATTTGTATAGGCAACACAAAATACTCATAAAAGTGGTCATTATTAAAGCTAATCGGTATTCTAAAACAAAACGAAGACTACTCTTAACATTTTAAGAAATGAAAACACGATTATAATGATTGAAATATTGTAAATAAACTGTACATATTTAATGGTTCTATCAAATCCTTCAATTTGCATAGGCAACACAAAATACGCATACTTAAGGTTAGTATTTATTCTGCTTCTCTCATTTTTGGCGGGGTAACATTCATTTCAGTGTCTGATTCGCTTTCCATATTATAATTTCTAGTAATTTCAATTCAAATTCAGTATAATAATTAAAATTCTTACAGCTATAAATTATTTAAAACGTCACCTTATTTTGACATAATCATACGCTCCATATACAACAGGTTGATAAGTGATTACACAGATACATGCAATGAGAAACGGAACATAGCTGTTTAATGTATTCTCCGATTTAAATAGTCCACCAACAAAACATTTCTATAAATTCACTTCAATGAATATCAAGTATTTAGCTGGACAGCTGGATTCAGAACCAGTGTAAGAAATCCCGCCCTTCTCCTTCCAAAATTTGTTAGTTATGTGCGATGCAGTGTGAACTGCGATTTAGTCACAGATTATGATTTAGTATTGAAGTATTTTATAATGGGAATAGTTAACGACGCTACATATTGAAACAATGTGCTTACGTTTTATGTTGTTCAGATCGAAAAATTAATTGTTCAATTCTATTTAACAATTAATGTTTCGAGTTAAGATAATATGTTTTGTTTTCTTTTGGCTATAACATAAAACAAAAAAAGATTCTTTAAATCGAAACAAATTAAAAAATAAATTCCTAAAAACAAGTTAAAATGCTAAAACTAAAAGATTAATGAATAGTCCTCCTTACTGAGGCAAACAAAAACCGAATCTTTTAAACAAAGATAATCTTGTATCTCTGAGCTGATTCGATGTAATGTTTGCACAATGTTGGACAATTTTCGCCCTTTAAGGTGCACGCTCACTTAGGCGGCGTGGCGCGACGCGTATTTTGTCGCCACAGTAGTTTACATGTATTTAAAGGAGAGTCCGCACACTTAAGCGAAGCGGCGCGACAAGAAGCATTGTCGCTTGCATATCCTCCGAAGCATTCAGGCAGCGCGACGAGGCAGCAAAATTCATCTTCGGAGCATTTCGGAACCTCCGGTAATGTACGAAGAGACATAAAATGATTTTAATACCTTAAGCAAACAGCAAGTCTCTCTTCACTGGTCACAGCCCGTCGAAATTTTGTGTTTTGGCGGGTAATAATATCTTTAATAAAATCTAAAAATTCGTAAAACTTTTCTTCAGACATCTTAAAGTATTCAAAAAACTTTTTTTTATACCGCTTCAAATCTGAAAATAAGTGGAGGAATTCCCCAAGTTCTTCCCTCCTTCTGTTGATATCATGGACCCAACTAGACCTTTTTTTCATGCTCTTCTGCACTTAGCAATGCGGAAAAAACTATGGAGGGTAGAAGTAAGGAGCACCATCTGATTGTATTAAAAAGTGTCCATCGAAAGGAAGCAAATTAAGGTGGCGCCATAGTAGCAAGTGGAAAGATTTTAAAAACAGCGCCATGAATTATTAGAGTAAGATACAAAATTTAAAAAGGAAATACAACGTAAATAGTTGAGATATTAAATACTGCATATTTCTCAACTACACAAGTCACGAAAAATACTAAATTTTTCAACCCAGCACACGTCACTCAGTTTTTTTTTTTTTTTTCGGGCCGAGATGGGAAACTCATGTTCGAATGGGTCCAGGACCCAAACAGTGTTGGACTCATCCCCAAGGAGATGCCTACCAACCAAACCCACCTCAAACTCGCCGTTATCCCCGCCTCGGAATCACTACCCTAGCATACTTCGAGACAGGCGGCGGTCCCTCGCACACTCTCCGCTCACACCGTCATCTTCTCCCTCCTATCACTCCTGCCTCTCATGCCATATCGAGTCCTTCTCTCCCCCTTACCATGCTCTATACTACTCCACTCACCTCCATCCATTCCTCCTCCCCCCTCAACATTATCTCCACCATGTTTTCCCAGTACACCGCCTCCCCTAGTTTCCTCTCCAACTTCTTCAGCACTTCCTCGTTCCTCCAGCATCTAAACACATGCCCCACATCATCCTCCACTTCACACCTCTCGCACACACCAGTCTCTCGTTTCCCAATCTTGTGGAGGTACCCTACTCTCGACCCATGTCCAGTGAGCACTTGTGTCAAGAAGTAGTTCACCTCCCCGAATTTCCGGTCCATCCAATCTCTCCTATTCCCAATCGCTCCTTTTAGCGCGCCCTCATACTCCTCCCACCGTCTCTCCATTTCCTCCTCCATCCATTCCCGTACCTCTTCTTTGGTCGCACCCCTCCAGCGTTGGCTCCTAGCTCTAGCCAACACGTCCAATGGGTAGGACCTTGCCAGCACCGCTGCTGCCAGTCCACCCACTGTCCTGTACCCCTGCACCGCCCTCAGCAGTATCCCTCTCTGCACCCGCAGAAGTGGCCTAACCCTCGCATTCACCCCCGCTCTTTCACCCCACACCTCCGCACCGTACAGCATACTCTGCTCTACCATTACACATCAATCTCCCCAGCCATGCTGCCCTCACTTTACCCTTCTCTGCCGCCTTTACCATATGGGTTTTGAAGGATAATTGGCTATCCAACCACACCCCTAGGTATTTCACAGACTCCTCCTTGCGAATTCTCCTTCCCTTAACCATCACCCCCACTTCCCTTGCCCTGCTCCGTTCCTTCACTAGCAACCCCACCGTCTTATCTTCCGCCACTTCCAGTCCGCACCGCTCTATCTTCTCCACAATCTTCCTGCACATTCTCTCCGCCTTTCTTTCTATCTCCGCCTCTCCCTTTGCCGTACATACCAGACACACATCATCCGCATACACCGTAATCTCACATCCCTCTTCACATACTATCCCACAAACCTCATCAAACACACACTTCCAGAGCGTCGGTCCAAGAACCGAGCCCTGAGGCACTCCAGCCTCCATCTCATATCTCCTCCCTCTGGAGTCTACAATCACACGCCCCGTCAGGTAGTCCTCCACCAGGTTAACCAACACCTGCTCCACTCCAAGCCTCAGCAACGCGCTCAACACTGCCCGTTTGCTGACACTGTTGAACGCGTTCCGGCGTTCCCGACGTCGAAGAACACGAGTAGGGCCAATTTCTTCTTCCTCCAGCTGCCCTCCCTAGCTCTTTCCACCAAACCCATCACCTTGCTCAGTGCCGAGATGCAAGATTTCCCCTTCGTGAACCCGTGCTGGTTTACCCTAAAACCCCCATTCCTACCAACTTCCTCCTCAATCCTATTCCTTATTATCCCCTCCATCAATTTACCCATACCACACAGCAGGCTGATAGGCCTATAGTCCCCCGCCCGCTTCCCCTCTCTACCCGCCTTCTTCATCAGTATCGCCCTGGCTACCTTCCATCCTTCCGGGAACTCCTCCTCCCTCAGCACCCTGTTGAATAGTTCCCAGAAGTACTCCCTATTGTCATCCAACAGCCTCTTCACCATATCACCCCTCAGGCCATCTATCCCTGGGGCTTTTCTCACTCCAATGTTTCTCCCACAATCTTCTACCTCCCACTTCTCTACCGGCCTTATCCCCCTCATTTTCACTACCCCCCTTGTATCTTGGATTTGCTGAATTCTGCGACCCACTCCTCCTTCTCCCCCTTTGAACAATTTCTCTATAATCTCCAACCAATCCTCCTCTAGAACCTCGTTCCTATTTCCACCCATCCTCTTCACCGCTTTCTCATACGCCTTTCCCCATGGATTGTTTTCCAATTCCCCCAGTAACTCTTTCCTCTTTTTTCCCTCTCCACTCTACGTTCCAGTTCCTTCTTCTTCTCTTTATATCTCCCTCTTCCCTCTATCCTTCCTCTTCCTCTCAGCATCCGTCTTCGTTCTTTCTTACATTCCCTCCACAGCTCCTCTATTTCCTCATTCCACCAGTAATTGGCCCTCCGCTCACGCCTATTGCCCCTATTTCCCTCTCTTTTGCAGCCCTGTATCACATTGTACAATTCATCTGCATCATGTCCAAGTCCCCTTCCTATCTCTTCTCTTACTTTCTTCCTCATACTCTCTGCCTCGGCTTTCGTCCACTTCCATTCCCACACTTCCACTAAATCCTTTCTCTCTTTCCTTATATCCGTCTCCACATACCTATGTAAGCTCAAGCTTTCCTCATCCTCCAGCACCCCCCAACTAAACACTCTTTCCCACAGCCATTCATCACATGCTGTTATATCAATGAATGATGAACCCCCGTCACCCCTCACGAAGGTGGGCAGTAGTCCATCATTCAGCACCACCAACCCGTTGGATGTTAACACTTCCTCAAGGATCTCCCCTCTCCTGTCTGTTTTCTTCCCCCCCCCCCCATATAGTATTCTTCGCATTGAAGTCCCCTGCCACCATTCTCCTTATGATCCTCCTTTTTCCTTTTGACACCATCAGATCGTCCTCTAATCCTGTCATGCTCCTCTCATATTCTTCCAGGCTGACATTTGGGCTTATATACACACTGTACACCACCATGTCTCCCAATCGCACTACCACCCATCCATTTCCCTTCCTCACTTCATCCTCCCTCAATCCATCCCCCACCACTCTTATTCCTGCTTCTCCTGTATCGTCCATAATCCATCCCTGCTTCCCCACATATCTAGCATTCACCTCGGATCCACACACTACATCCACTTCCCTCCTAAAAATCACTTCATCCAATATATCATGCGCTATCCTGCATTTCCCTAAATTTATCTGTAACACTCTCCATACATCCCCTACATTCCTCCTTCCCGCGCAATGCTGTCCCCTTCCTCCTATTTGACCAGACTCGTCCCCTCTGAGGGGTCCAGAGGGTCACTCCCATTTTTTCCTTCACCTTTTCCATCGTCTCCTACTACTTCTTCCCTTCCCCTACTACATTCTATCTCCCCTGGCTTGTGTCCCCTTTCCCAACATACCCTACAAAGGAAGGCCTGCCGACAGTCTCTCGCCATGTGATCCTCGCTCTTACAAAGCCAACACTTACTCCTCTCCTTGACTACCTTCACCTTACACCCTGCTACTTTATGGCCCTTTATCCCACATCCAAAGCATCTGTCATCCTCTCTACCCTCTATAATATTTACCCTGTTCCACCCCAATCTAATCTCCTTTTTTTTTCAACAAGGCTACCGCTTTTTCCCATTCCGCCCTCACCACCGCCATTTTCATCCCGTTCCTCTCCCTTACCACTTTAATCACCGTTGTCCCTTTCCCAATCAAATTCCCTATTTTCCCCCTCACCTTTTCATCTTCCATCCACGGTGCTATCCCTACCATTTTAATGGTTTTTGTTCCCCTCCCCGCTTCGACCACCCTAGCTCCTGTTACCCTTCCTACCTCCCCCAGAATTCCCCTCACCTCAACCCCCTTCTTTGCCTCTATTACCACCTCCCTATTTCTTGAGACTCTGAGTCTATCCACCCACTCCCCTGTCATCTCCCTCAACCCCTTCTTAATCCTCTCGATCCCCTCCTGATCGACTTCCCCGATATCCTTCAGGATTATCGCCCCATTTCTACCCTCCTTTTCCTTCTCCCCATCTGTATAGATTGTTACCTCCGCCACCTCTCACCCACGCCACCATCTCCTTCAGCACCTCCACCTCTACCTGCTCAAGCCTGTGGAGTCCAATGCTGTCCCCGCTCCCCACTACCCCAAACAGTCGACTCATCAGCTCAAACACCTTTTTCTCATCCCTACAATCTCCCTCCTCCGTCTTCACCCTTACCCCATTCCTTTCCGTAGTGCGTACCTCCTTGACCCACTCCACTTCCTCTCCTTTTCCCCCTAGCATCGGGTACCTATCCCTAAACATCCTCTGTATTCCCTTCTCCATTCCACTGTCTTCCTTGGTCACCCATACCACCTTTACCTTTTCATCCCCTAATATTGGATTTCCCACCTTCACCTCTATTCCCTCCCCCTTTTTACCATCCCAGTCCCTATCTCTAACCTCCAGCCGTCCTTCCCAGTCTCTTTGCCCCACCTCCCATCGTGTTTGCATTATCCCGTTGCTATCGTCCTCCCCCTCAACCTCTCCAATTCCTTGACCCGCCCCTCTGCCGCTGCCTTCTCTTCCTCCAGCCTTTCCACCTTCTCCTCCAGTCGCCTTACCATATCCTTCAATCTCTCTACACTCTCCCTCTCTTCTTCCTTCCAATTCTCCATTTCCTTTCTCCTTCAGTTTCCTCTTCTGTTCCTTGTCCCCCAGAGGCGATACCTCCTTTTTCTTTACTCCAGTATCACTCCACCCTCTCGTCTCCCCCGCCTTATCAGGCATTCGTTTTACCTTCGTCGATTTACCAAAAATTCCATTTCCTTGCCTTTCTTCATCCATAACCTCCAGTTCTATTTTTCTTTCTTCTTTTTCCATATTCCATCCCACGAGTAGCTAGGGAATTGAATGTCCACCACCCCACAGCCCCGCTTGTGGTGGTAAGGCTGGTTTCTCCGGGAGGTCACCAGGTATCCCGGAGGCACCGTTTCTGACTGACTTTCGCGCAGCCATTCATCCATTGCCACGGTAGCTAACAACGTAGATTACGGATTGTTTTATCGAGGTTTACTCCTCTAGGCTTTTTCTCACGGTTGCCTCCGGAACGTCACTCAGTTTATAACCGCTAAATTCACATCATTTCCATTAGCTACACGAGCGCCATTTCGGCGAATCTTCGAATTATAATTTGCTGTTTACAGGTGGACACTTTTTCAACTTGTCCCCCATACAAGATGGTGCTCCTTCCTTCTACCCTCCATAGAAAAAACGAAAAAATCTTCGTCGGATGAACTATTTGACATTTTGCTGGTTCGAATGTAACTGAAAACTCAAAAAGAACGCACCGCTTCGTGCCGCTTAAGTGTGCGGATTCACCGATAATGTAGTGTCGCGCCGCCTAAATGAAAGTGCACCTTAATTCTATTAAATTTTGAGCCCGTTCAAAATTGTGCCGATAAATTTCATTAAAAAAAACACTCAGCTATCGACTGTTGTTTACTGACTGACGCTAATTAAGGACCGCCCACACTAGAGTTTACGGAGTGGTGGGAATTGTACGATATGTTGAAGGTGTCCAAATAAACGATTTTAATCTGTTGAAGCTTGATGTTGGTCGACTAGTTCAAAAGCAGTTCTGATACAATGCTTAAGACCCCTATGTTCCGTTTCTTATTGCATATGTATCTGTATATATGTCTCCGTATCGCAATGGTTTAAAGGTCTGACACGTGAAATGAAGAAATATTTGCATAGGGTTCGAATCCTGCACGCGTCTGTAACTTGATAGAAATAGAAAAGAAATTTCTTTTTATCGACAAATGCTACCCTCTATGACTTTCTCCTGAAAACTTCGGGCGAGTTCGGGTAGAAAAAAACGAATACTACCTATCTTGAAAACATTTTCAGAATTTTTATATCTTGTGATGTTTTTGACATTTTGTTGCCATTAATATCAATTATTTCCATTTCTACGTTTTGTTTGGATGATTATGTTTTTTGTTCTGCCATTCCATACAGGATGTTTAATTTTTTATCAATTCTTAAAAACCGAGAGGATTAATATGTTTCATACCTAAGTATTATTTTCACAATTCTATGTTGTGTTTCTTGGGTGCGACGGGTGAACGCTTCATGGTTTCCATAGTGTGGGTCGTAAGTTCAAGTCCTATCGATGTCGTTTTATTTTTTTAGTTTTTTTTTCATGTTTTAACTCTAGTAATCAAAGTTTTGCAAAATAATATAATAAAAGCGTTATGTAAGTATAGCCAGAAGGTATTCACTAATTAATGATTTTGGGTACTTTCATAGGTATAGCTCAAAAATGCGAAGTAGACGAAAAAATCCATTAACTAAGATTATTTAATTAGGTACCAGCCATTTATCTTGATAGTTAAATAAAATGAAAAAAAGTACCTATAAATTTTTAAATAAAAATAAACAATATTCAGAACCTAATCATACTCAATAATCAACATAAACAATGGCAAAACGGGATAAGTATGTATGAAGAAACAGATAGAAAGACCCTTGCAGCCGTTTCTATTGCTATCTGCCGAATATTCACACGGAACAACTCGAAAGTCTCAGAATACAAATTTCCTTTCTATTCCCTTACAGAGTTCACGTCCTGGTCGCGGTAACAATTTTTATTTATTATAGGTATTGTGAAATTTGTATATAAAAAACATTCAATATAGGTCCTATATATCTGTGTCATGTGTCCTGTTCCTATTATCCACACCTATTATTCACTGGTGAACAGTGGCGGATTTACACATTTGCCGCCAGTAGGCTATCCACATTTTGCCGCCCCTACCGACCTCACAATTCGATACCCTAGTTAACAATCATATTAATAACAAATTTTGACCAGTAATAGTCCAGTAAATAAAGGGTCCCAGAAGCGATTATACCTGTCGGTCCATGAATTTTCCGTGAAGGGTAGGGTTTGACTAGTAATTGAACATCCAGAAATTTCACACACCTAATCGCCATTTTGGGGGGTTATTCCCGGCCCCAAAGTTCCAAAAATTGGTTTCCCGCCAGTATCTCCTAAAATATGGCATTTAGAGAATTTTTATACAAGGGAAAAATGGAGATCAGGTCATTATCTACAAAAATGGTCCACATGATTTTGGCCAAAACTCGATAGTTTTAGAGATAGTGGCCCTCAAGCGGGATCCTTGTGTTGAGCTCCCGCTCCGGAGTCGAAAGAGTTAAAACTGCTCAAGAAATAGGTTGGGTTCTGAGCTAATTCTCACTCAAGTACTACTAATAAGATGAGGTAAGGTATGCCTTAATACTATTTACAGAATATACTATATTCGGTAAACGTAGTTGAATAAATTACATTATTCTTACTTAAAGTTTGAAAGCAATATATTTGATTATCTAGTAAGAATCCGGCTGATGATGTCGATCACATAGGGGAAACGGGCATTGTTGGAATGGTTAGGTTAGGTTATTATATTCAGTTTTTTTAAATCTGACATAAACTTAATTATAATAGTCTATTCCCGGACACCTAAAGATAATGTTATAATATTGAAATTATTAACACTTTTTTTAAAAACTGACATTTTTAAAAAATTGGCAAAGGGGCCAACGTACCCTAATAACAGTGTATGATGTACCCTTTCCTCAAGCTTTGATAGCCCCCTTAGGAAATTAGGCTGTTGCTATTCGAAAATTATAATTTTTTTATTTTTTTCGTTTTTATTAAAAATTAACAAAAAAAAAGAACATTTTGTCAAAAATTACATCAAGATTAAAAAAAACTTACAAGATTAAACATCAAGATTAAAAAAAATTACAAATTAAACAAACATCAAGATTAAAAATACTTATAAAACAAGATATAAAATAAGAACATCAAGTCATTAAAAGTTACTGGCAAATGCCGCTCACAAAAATCTTTATTTTTCTATCGACTCCTACGCAATCGACGTGGCTCCACTTTTTGCATGTTTGGCAACGAATCCAAAACTCCTTGATTCGGAATACAGTCCATTACAGTAGAGGTAGGCAGCATCCTCATCTTTATCACTTTCCTGAATTAGTATCTCTTCTGTTTCTTCCTTGTCGAACTCTAACAAATTCTTCTTTGCTCTTTTGGCTGCTCTTCTTTTTCCTCTTCCCGTTTTTGCCTTTGAATTGCTTTTATCTGCTCTAGTTCTGGTGTTGAATTAATTATCCCATATTTTTCCTTTTTGCTCTTTTGGCCTCTCTTCTTTTTTTCTCTTCCCGTTTTTGCCTTTGAATTGCTTTTATCTGCTCTAGTTCTGGTGTTGAATTAATTATCCCATATTTTTCCTTTTTGCTCTTTTGGCTGCTCTTCTTTTTTCCTCTTCCCGTTTTTGCCTTTCAATTGCTTTTATCTGCTCTAGTTCTGGTGTTGAATTAATTATCCCATATTTTTCCTTTTTGCTCTGCTGCACTCTCTTCCCTTTGGATGTTTCAACCATTGGCAAAGGCGATAGCTCTTGAATTAGTTCAACCAGTTTTTCTGATTTGCTGTTTAATGGGTCCGAAGCCAATGGATCATTGCTCGAAGATTTTGATGTGGACGAATCAGCTTTTATTTCGGAATTGCTATATTCAATGGTCTTGACGTAGACGGAACAGATATTTGTTCAAAATCTTGGGTTGGATAATCGGTATTTTCAGGAAGAGCAGTAGTGTTATTTTCCTGCTGAGCAGTGATATCAGTAACATCTGAAGGACTAAACATCTATTCTGGAAATACGTCTTCATTTAATGGAACTATGCCAGTTTTCTGGAAGCCACTTATTCTTGCGTTACCCAAAGTTGCCGCTTTTAAAAAGGCTTCATTGAACAACTCACCTACTTGATAATGAATCAAAGCACGTCCAGGGAGAGCTCTGAGGCAACATCTGTTGGAGAGATTGTAAGTCACAAGTGGCCCATAAAATAATACATCTAAAGGTTGTAGGCGATGTGTGCAATGGGCGGGAAAACAGAAAAGAATTATGTTATTGGCCTTGGCATATCTATTCTAGAACTTCTAAATTTTTATGGCTTGAGTGACCATCCAGTAAAAGCAAAAATTTTTCTTTCGGGAGAAGGATTTGCAAATACTTTGAAATGTTTCAGCCATTTAACGCAAATTTCTCCAGTCATATAGCCCGTCTCATTCGCATATCCAACTGAATCATAGGAGCCTTATCCATTAACTCGCTTTTCATGTTTTTCCTTGGAAATATGAAAGCAGGAGGTATGAAATTACCCATGGCATTAACACAACATACTGTGGAAAAATGAACACCTCTCTCCGCGCTGGTCAGTGTACCGACTTGTTTTCTTCCTCTTACCGCCAGGATTTTTTCAATTTTTGATTGGACCGTGGAAAATCCTGATTCATCCATATTATATATCTGATCTGATTTTAAGTTATGTTCAGATATAATTACGTTTAGCATCTCGTAAAAGCTTTTAACTACTGGTTTATTAAATCCCTGCGCACGAGCGAGAGAAGTAGCTTCAGGTATTCGCAATGATATTAGTTTTTCATGTCGCTTTATTAGTGCATGTGCCCAATCCCAGCCGGCCATTTGGGATTCCTTGTTAAAAGGATAATTTATATTAAATTTTTCTGCAAGTTGGAACCCAAGTTTTCTTACATCAATTAATTTTAACCCAAAATATCGTATCAGACATCATTTTTATATGGTTTACTAATTCCATTTCAATTTCTGGAGTAAAAACAGGATCTCGACCACCAAAAAAGCCTTTCAGAAATAATAGATGCTTCCGAAAATATTTTTATACTTACTTTTTCGTTTTTTTTTTATTATATTTGGATTTAATTTATTTAGATCACCAAAACTCTTGTAGACCCACTTTTCACTGAAATATGACTGGGGAAACAACAATTCGACATCGATGCCACATCTGCAAGTTCGAAATATGAGCAGGGGTCCATCATAGTGGTGGGGTCAACAAAGCCTGTTTTCCCCTATAGTTCCTACATTTCTAATGATGGAATTAAAGCATGGGAGTAGCAAAAGCGTCATTCGTGCCCCACGCTCCCTTGCATATTGACTTGTTTGTGTGGACCTAATAACATATAGGTATATATAAATATCATTTTTTTATTTTTGTGAGACATGAAAAAATGTTGGTTCCAAATTTGCCGCCTTAGGCTCGAGCCTACTCAGCCTGCTGATAAATCCGCCACTGCTGGTGAATAATGTATGTCATCATACTTGAAGAAGCACACGTAAAATGTATACATTATCAAATAGTCGTGGACAATAGTATATTACGTAACAAGAGTTGTAAGTAACCCATTACGCACGAAGCCGCGAGTGCGTAAATTCCACGAGTGCGTAATGGGATTACAACTCGTGTAACGTACTATAATTTTTCTACGCCCATCTATTTTCTTGGTAATATGTCAGTTGGGCCAAAAAATCAGGTAGTTCCTAATCCTACCCTTCAGTTGGGCCTAGAATATGAAATCAAGAGATTAACTACCTGCACCCTTAATAATATTTTAATGCAATGTTAAGTAGGATAGGTACCTCTGTTTCAACAAATTGATAACAATAAATATTTCTAGTTTAAGAGTCAGTTTTCATGAATTCAGTCTTTGATTAAGATGGAATCATTCCCATTGTATTTAATGTTTAGTGTGAAAGGTTGTAAGTTATTGGTTATGGATAAATTTAAATTTTCTAAAGCAAATACATTAAAGTGCGGTAAGATACGTTGGAGATGTGTGAACCGCAAATGGGTTAGGTATACCAAAAAAGGCAAGATTTCATTAGTGATACAATTATAAAATTTAAGAGTAACTGCTTGTCTCGTTTTAATTTTATTAAATGTTTATGGAACAAATTTTCAACTACTTCTTTGGAATAAATTACTATTTAGTGGATTTGTATTATTTTTTACCTGTTCAGAAATTGGCCCAACAGACCTATAGGATTATATTGACCCATCTTCAGCAACGGATTATAGCGGGTATTTTGGCCCAACTGAACGGTCCCCATTTTCTTCTATGAAATAAAGGAAATCGCAATTATTTAAACTTTATTATAATAGTTTTTTATAACAATTGAACAATGATTGTAAGTCGTTGGTGCCTTATTACTTGACGGTGATGAACGGTTATCTATAACTGTAGTACTGCACGATACACCAGAAGATGAAGATTGATAATCGCCTCCGATATTCATAAAGCGTTGTCATTTATATTTTTATGAGAGTGATTCACATAGCCTCCCGCCACTGCAAAAGATACTATATTTTGTTACAAAAATTGACAGCATAAATGACATGACGTTTATTTCCATATCATGCTAAAAAACGCGACCTATTTTTTGAGAAATTGTATAATGTGTTGCCGACCTTTAGGGGCATTACTCTACTAATCTAAAATGTATTTCACTAATGCTAAAAGCTTTTATGTTTTTCAATTGACTAAATTTATGTAAATAGACCAAGTAAAGTAGTAAGTAGATAAAAATTTGATTAAACAAAGAAATTCAAGTTTTCTTATCCAAACGCACGTGTGTGTTATGAGATCTCATTACGTGTATGTTATTGTTAAATGTCACTTACAAGGAATGTCGACAGTGCGATTTTTGACGTTTACGGACATAGGCGTAGAAAAAAACATTTTATGTATATCCTTAAATTTGTTAGCTACATTAGAGTTGAGCGTGAACTATTTATTATTTTTGGGAAGTTCCTCCAATGGTTTTGCTAAATAAAGCATTAGATATGCCAATTACTGGGGCAAAAAAATGCAAATGATAATCACTGAAAATTAAAATTGTTAAATTTAGGTACATGAAAATATTCACCGTAAATCTGCTACTACAAAAATTACTCACCTCGAATCGAGAAGAAGCGAATCATAGCCTTTTCAATTTGTATAGGCAACACAAAATTCTCATAAAAGTGGTCATTATTAAAGCTAATCGATTTTCTAAAACAAAACGAAGACTACTCTTAACATTTTAAGAAATGAAAACACGATTATAATGATTGAAATATTATAAATAAACTGTACATATCTAAGGCCTCCAGAAATTATTGAGTCTGCACGAGATGTAACGTTAAGCCTATTTTTTTTATCGATAATGAAACATAGCGGAAATAGGCTTATTGATCCAAAAATTTGTTGTTTACATCGTGGGTAAATCCGGTTCGTGGTACCTCTCGCCTTAACGTTTTTAAAACCTGGCAACCCTAAAATTGGCATTACAAAATTTCCATAAAAAACTTCCACACAAACAACGCAGGTAAGTGAAATGAAACAATGTAATAAAAAAAGTTTAATAACAAATTATAAATAATATAAAGTGAGTCTCTTGGCTCGTCTTGATAATTAAAAATAGTATATTATTCAGCAAGCATATAATGATGGCTATTATTCATGAAGGTGCGTTTATACATAAGCCCCTAGGTGAATATTAGCCATTATATGCGATTACAATACTTTGTCCACCACTATCAGTTACGTGCTTATAAATGAATTTGTTTTTCTTCTCTTTTAACCTTAGGAAGGGACTATAGGCTTTCGTATACCTATAAGTTTTTCAACTTTTCTGGCAATAAATTTAAGGATACTATTTATTCTGCTTCACTTATTTTTGGCGGGGTAACATTCATTTCAGTGTCTGATTCGCTTTCCATATTATAATTTCTAGTAATTTCAATTCAAATTCAGTATCATAATTAAAATTCTTACAATCAGCTATAAATTATTTAAAACCTTATTTTGACATAATCATATGCTACATATACAACATCTTGATAAGTGATTATACAGATACATGCAATAAGAAACGGAACATAGTGTTTAATGTATTCTCCGATCTAAATAGTCCACCAACAAAACATTTCTATAAATTCACTTCAATGAATATCAAGTATTTAGCTGGACAGCTGGATTCAGAACCACTGTAAGAAATCCCGCCCCTTCTCCTTCCAAAATTTGTTAGTTATGTGCGATGCAGTGCGAACTGGGACTTAGTATTGAAGTATTTTTTGATGGGAATAGTTAACGACGCTACATATTGAAACAATATGCTTACGTTTTATGTTGTTCAAATCGAAAAGTTAATTGTTAGATTCTAATTAACAATTAATGTTTCGAGTTAAGATAATATGTTTTGTTTTCTTTTGGCCATAACATAAAACAAAAAAAGATTTTAAATTGAAACAAATTAAAAATATATTCCTAAAAACAACTTAAAATGCTAAAACTAAAAGATTAATGAATTAAAGGTTCACATAGACCTTCTTATTGAGTCAAACAAAAACCGAATCTTTTAAACAAAGATAATCTTGTATCTCTGAGCTGATTCGATGTAATGTTTGCACAATGTTGGACAATTTTCGCCCTTAATTCTATTAAATTTTGATTCCATTCAAAATTGTGCCGATAAATTTCATTAAAAAAAAACTCTCAGCTATCGACTGTTGTTTACTGACTGACGCTAATTAAGGACCGCCCGCACTAGAGTTTACGGAGTGGTGGGAATTGTACGATATGTTGTGGGTATCCAAATAAACGATTGTAATAATCGTGTTTTTAATCTGTTGAAGCTTAATGTTGGTCGACTAGTTCAAACGCAGTTCTGATACAATGCTTAAAACCCATATGTTCCGTTTCTCATTGCATGTATCTGTATATGTCTCCGTATCGCAATGGTTTAGATGTCTGACTCGTGAAATGAAGGGTTCGAATCCTGTACGCGTACTCTGTAACTTGATAGAAATAGAAAAGAAATAGCAAAGAAAATAAATTTCTTTTTATCGACAAATGCTACCCTCTATGACTTTTTCCTGAAAACTTCGGGCGAATTCGGGTAGAAAAAAACGAATACTACCTAACTTCAAAACATTTTCCGAAATTTTATATCTTGTGATGTTTTTGACATTTTGTTGCCAGTAATATCAATTATTTCCATTTCTATGTTTTATTTGCATGTGGATGTTTTTTTGTTCAGCCATTCCATACAGGATGTTAAATTTTTTATCAATTCTTAAAAACCGAAAGGATTCATTTGTTTCATACCTAAGTATTATTTTCACAATTCTATGTTGTGTTTCTTGGGTGCGACGGGTGAACGCTTGATGGTTTCCATAGTGAGGGTCGTAAGTTCAAGTCCTATCTATGTCGTTTTATTTTTTTTAATTTTTTTTATGTTTTAACTCTTAGTAATGATGTTTTTGCAAAATAATATAATAAAAGCGTTATGTAAGTCTAGCCAGAAGGTAGTCACTAATTAATGATTTTGTGTGTGTTTCATAGGTATAGCTCAAAAATGCTCAAAAAAGTCGTTTCTATTGCTATCTGCCGAATATTCACACGGAACTACTCGAAAGTATCCGAATACAAATTTCCTTTCTATTCCCTTACAGAGTTCACGTGCTGGTCACGGTGACAATTTTTATTCATTATATTGTGAAATTTGTATATAAAAAACATTCAATATAGGTCCTATATATATGTGACCTGTTCCTATTATCCACACCCATTATTCACTGGTGAATAATGTACGTCAGAAGCACACGTAAAATGTAAACATTATCAAATAGTCGTGGACAAAAACATTTTATGTATATCCTTAAATTTGTTAGGTACATTAGAGTTGAGCGTGAACTATTTATTATTTTTGGGAAGTTCCTCCAATGGTTTTGCTAAATAACGCATTAGATATGCCAATTACTGGGGCAAAAAAATGCAGAGGATAATCACTGAAAATTAAAGACAATTTTTAAATTTAGGTACATGAAAACATTCACCATAAATCTGCTACTACTAAAATTACTCACCTCGAATTTAGAACTGGGCTAGCTTCATTTCCGCTTATTATAAAAAATGGAAACAGTACAGAAAAAACGCATCCACTGAAAACAAAAAAACAGTATTGCAAGTTATCATAATATCAAGTTTTTGTAGGGCTAATTTGTTGTTTATAATTATTATAAGGGTTCTTTCACATAAACATATCTATAAGAATTCAGAACTTTTATTATGTAAGCGAGATGAGAGCGATCTGACTGATTGTAAGCGAGGAGTAAGTTCATCGATAGGGTTTGATTTAAAAGTTTTAAAACTTGGACTAACGGCTTGTGATCAGTTTCCAAATTTATGGGTATTCCCGTGACATATTCTCGGAATGTATCCGCAGCCCAAGTTAGTGCTAGTGCTTTGCTTCCCTTTCTATCCGTGCATATCTTTTTTTCGTGGGAGAGTGAGCGAGAGGCATAAGCAACAACTTCTTTATGACCTTCATTCGATTGAATTAAGCAAGCTCCGAGTCCGAAGGATGAAGCATCAGTTAAAATCGAAATGTTCTTTGTAGGGTCAAAATAAGGTAAGCAAGGGCTATTTTGCAATAGTTCTTTTATTTTTGAAAAAGACTGCTTTTGAGGACTATCCCATAGAAAGGTAACATTTTTCTTTAATAAAGAAGTAAAGGGGTTCTAGAATTTCAGAACGGTTGTGTATATAAAACGACTTGAAACATTTATCATTCCTAAGAATTGCAATCACTCTGTTTTATTAGTCGGTTCTGGAAACTTAGTGAATGCTGAGATTCTTTCAGGCGCAATGGAAACACCTTCATTAGAGATTTCATGACCCAAGTATTGAAGTTTTTGAACACCAAATACACATTTCTCCTTGTTCAATGTAATGCCTTCAGCTTGAATTCTTGTTAAAACTTCATTTAAAATTTTTTTATGTTCTTCTAGAGTAGAAGCATGTATTAAGATGTCAATAATGTGACTAATTACACCGTCCATACCGGCTAATATTTTGTTGAATAATATCGAAAAATATTTGGGTGCGCAAGTTAAACAAAAAGGAATTCTTGTGAATAAGTATCTACCGAAAGGTGTTATAAAAGTAGTAAGTGGTTAGGCGAATCTGATAAAATCCAGAAATAGTGTCGAGTTTTGAAAAGAAATTACTATCTTTTATTGTAGCTAAAATACTTTCAACTTAATTTATAGGAAAATAAGAGCGAAGGACAGCTTTATTCAATTGTGGCCCTTTCCTAACAACAACAATTGGACTGACCCAATCAGTATGGTACTAGACCGGTTCAATTGTTTTGAAACTTAATAAACTTTCAAGCTCCTCTTTTAACGGCTTGAGTAACGGAATAGGAACTATTCTAGGAGTAGATTACACATACGGTTTTATAGAGTTTCTTTTTCTTCGGTACATATATTATTTAGATAGATTTATTTCATCACATTAAATACAAAATGTACGATAGTGACAAGTCAAACTGACAAAGTAAGAAGAACAATAGTTGTAGTTAATACACACTAATTACATCTAAGATAGTTATTTCTAAATTTAAAACAAAAACTAACATGTTAAAAGATTAATGTCTCACAATTCAAATACTACTCGATGGAGTAGAAACAGTGCCTCAATAGTGAGTGCTTAACTTTAAACTTGAAACGGTTATAACTCAAACCAGTAATGTCTGCTGGTATTTTATTTTATAAATGTATGTTGAGTGAATTTCGAGCTGATAGATCCAGTCGATAAAATTGAGGCCTCAGTTGTGCACCTCTTCGAGTTGGGTAATTATGAAAGTCAGCATTTGTAAGGTACTTAGTATTATTTATGTGTATTTCTAAAACATTGCAAAGTATGAAAATACATGGCAAGGGTAGAATTTTAAGTTCTCTGTGAGAAACATTGGCTATGATCCTGATTGCTTTTTTTGCATACGAAAGGCTTTAATTGTATGTGCAGACAGAAAAGAATGCCATATGTTAGGTGGCTGTTAAAAGAAAAAAATATATCTGTAATACCATACTTTGACTAAGACACATTTTCACTTGTCTTAGTACGAATAGTTGTGTAGAAAGTTTTTTGCACAAACTAGCAATAAGTGCTTCCCAATTTAACATGTCATCAATTTTAAACCCCAATAAATCTACATGTTGCTTCGTTGTTACTTGTCCATTTGATATTATAATTTTCTGAGTCTTATATCTGTTTAGTTTCAGATAATTTGAAGTAAACCAAGCTTCAGCGTTATTATCTGCCCTAGAACATAGGTCCAATTTTAAGGAAACTCTATCGTTAATTTGTAAGAGTTTTAGGTCCAAAATAGCACTCCTACCTAGAATAGGCTTGGTTAAGTTTTTTATTATAAATAGTTGTGTATTTGACATATCATTATCGTGACAAAGTGTGACAGGAAATGTTCCTAGCACCTCCAATTTAATTCCATACGGACCAGAAACTTTTTTATGGGTACTACATAACCGTTTTAATACATGTTTAAGCACTAGGAATACAAGAAATATCCGCTCCAGTCAATTAAAAATTCAAATTTTGTATTTAGCTCAGAAACATATGAAGAAATTAACCATTCATGTGCCTAGATATTGTTTACATGAATGGAACCAATAAAATAATTAAAATCATTTTCATCTGAATCACAATTATTAGAAATATCAAACTGTAATGTTCTGACCTTATTTACCCTTGGATTTTTACTGGACAGGCATAAGGAGGCCCCATATCCCAACTTTTTGCACTTGTTACACTGCGATTGTTTCGCTGGACATAATTCCCTTACATGAGGTGACTGTCCACAATACATACAATGTTTTCCTTGAAAATTCTTTTTCCTCGTATTTTCAGTTCTCTGGACTGATCCGATAACGTTGGTTCGGTCCATGTCTGGAACTCCGACCTTGGCAATTTGTTGATGCTGATTTCGTAATTCCCGCGTTTGGGTCACTTGTATTTCTGCTTGCTTGGCGGCTATAATGCAATCCTTCAAGGAGAAAGTACTTTGTAGCTGCAAACGTTCGGTGGTTTTAGTATCCAACATTCCTACCACAATTCGACCTCTGATTAATTCTTCTTTAAGGACACCATACTCGCAATTCTCTGCCAATGAATGCAAACTGGTGATGAAATTTTCAACAGTTTCATCTTGTCTCTGAGTTCGGTAATTAAATTTAAAACGTTCAAATATAACGTTACGACGAGGAATAAAGTGATTTTCAAAACTTTGTAACATATCATTGTATGTAGAAGGGATTGTTGGAAATTGTAGAACTATTTCCTCCGACTCCTCTCCCATTAAATATATCAATATGTTGATTTTGTCTTTTTCAGGTTTTGTATCTTGTCCAGATACCGACATAAACCTCTCGAATGCATTGCGGCCATGCATTCGGTGATGAAAACGTAAATTTTTCAGGAGGACTTTCATGAACAGGCATGTTAATCGTAGATGAAACTGTTTGATTTAGATCTGGATCCGGCATTTTATTTTAATTTTTTTTCTCAATATACAGGGTGTTTCTAAATTCATGCGACAAAATTCAGGAGGTGATTGCTCCTATGAAATTAAGATGGGTCTTTCC
This sequence comes from Lochmaea crataegi, assembly GCA_947563755.1. Lineage (NCBI taxonomy): Eukaryota > Metazoa > Arthropoda > Insecta > Coleoptera > Chrysomelidae > Lochmaea > Lochmaea crataegi. The sequence goes on along the minus strand of OX387422.1, from coordinate 121,928,584 downwards.
TATAACAAAATTTCCTCAGCCCACCCCTTTCCGAGATATCGCCCTTAAAAGGTGGTGACTAAAATTGAGTTTTTATTTTTTTTCTAAAATTTCAATGAAGCTAGAAACTTGAAATTCTTTAATTTTTGTGCACTCGCAAAGGACTAACCAAGGGTATTTTTTCAATATTCCTGTCACATTATACGGGGGTGAAATTAGCAACCCTTACTTTATTTCATATCAAAACTTTTTTTCGAGATGAAGTTTTACGAAATAAAATTTAACTTAAAATCCTTTTCATTTAAAAAATTTTTTTATTCTTAAATTTTTTTCCCAAAACCAATAGCTGCAGAGAAAAGAAATAAACACCATAATTTATAATTTTTTTAATAAATTGAGTGGAAAACAGTAAATATGTAAAATGTAATACGATTCATAATCAATGCTGGAAATGACCACCTCTAGCCAAAATACATGAACGTAGCTTACGTGTCATGGATTGCCGTACAGGTTCAAAGGTTTGAGGTGTATTTCTCATGGAGTCACCATCTTTTAAGGGTGATATCTCGGAAAGGGGTAGGCTGGGGAACTTTTGTTATAGGTGTTGTAAGTCTATGGGCTATCACATCAGCAATGCCGTGTTCTAATTTGACTCTTGCTTAAAATTATTCTGACGTATGTAATATCATATCTGAATTATATATTGTGTAAAGTATATTAGTAAAATAGTTTATTAATAATATTTATTCTTTCGTCCGTCGTTCCACCCAACAATTGGTAGCAGAGCGTGGTTGCTGGTATAAAAAAATATAGTCGGTGAAACTGAATTTTTTTTTCGAAATGAGCACGTTGACAGCAACCGCTTCGTCGTCGTACCATCGCATCGAAGCCCTAACAAAAGAAAACTACGATACGTGGTGTCTACAAGCGCAAGCAGTGCTAATCAAAAATGGCCTGTGGGAATACGCAAGTGGAGAGATATCCGAACCGATTTCAACCAGCGACGAGACGGAAAAGAAAGAATTTCTGAAAAAAGATCTACTAACTCGGTCAGAATTATTATTACTTATTTCACCATCAGAGTTGAAACAAATAAAAGGCTGCAAGACTTCGTACGAGCTTTGGCAGAAACTGAAAAGCATTTATCAAAGTACGGGTCCCGCAAGAAAAGCAACACTGCTGAAGCATCTCATACTGAAAAAGTATGATAACGGTGACGTACGCGAACATCTAAATGACTTCATGAATACTGTCTATAAATTAGCAGATATGGACATTACTCTAAATTCAGATCTGCTGAGTATCATGATGCTATACAGCTTACCCGCTTCATATGAAAATTTCAGAATAGCGGTAGAATCTAGAGATACACTACCAAAGCCCGAAGAGCTGAAAATTAAAATTATAGAAGAAAGCGAAGCTAGAGATAATCAAGATCTGAGAAAGGAAAGAAGAGAAGGTGCGTTCTATTCCAAAAAGGAGCTGAAATACTGCCAGAAATGTAAGAAGCAGGGACATAATACTGATGAATGCTGGAGTAAGAAAAATAAACGTCAACAAAATCAAACATTCCAGAAAAGAGAAGAGAAAAACTTCAGTATAACGCCTACTTGTTTGTCAATTACCTCTGCAGATACCTGGTGCCTTGACAGTGGTTGCACGTCCCATATGTGTGCACAGGAAGAACATTTTGTGAACATGAATTCTGAAACTGGAACTTTGCGGTTTGCGTCTGAAAATCACACTACTAAAGTTGAAGGTGAAGGTAAAGTACGTATAAACATCCAAAATGAAACAATTAACCTTATTGATACATTATATGTACCTACCCTGGCAACAAACCTGATGTCAGTCTCAAAGATCACTGAAAAAGGAAACACCATATTGTTCACAAAAGATAAGGCATACATTAAAAACCAAAAAGGTGAAGTAACTCTAACTGCTACAAAAGAAAACGGTCTGTACTACACAAAGGGAGAAAAAGCAAATATAGCAAAAACGGTTAACAATATTGAAATTTGGCATCGTAAACTTGGACATATTAATGAGAATGACTTAAAGTTAGCTGCAAACAAGAACCTAATTAAAGGATTGGTATTAGAAAAAGGAAATTTACCGGACTGCGAAGTATGCATTAAAGGAAAGATGGCTAGACTACTATTTTCATCCCTAGACGGACCACAGTCTACACAAGCTCTGGAAATTGTGCATAGTGACGTCTGCGGACCAGTCAACACTGAGACTCTAGCCGGATCAAAATATTTCCTGACATTTCTGGACGACTACACTAAATATTGTTATGTCTACTTCATATCGCACAAAAGCGAAGTTTTTGAGAAATTCAAAGAATACAAAAGCAAAGTTGAAAAATTTCACAACAAACCGATAAAAAGCTTACAATCTGATAACGGAAAGGAGTACTGCAATATAGAATTTGATAACTTCCTGAAACAAAATGGAATCAAGAGAAGGCTCACATCACCTTACATACCTCAACAGAACGGCCAAAGCGAACGCAAAAATAGGTCTCTTCTTGATAGAGCACGGTGTTTGATGATCGAAGGTAACATACCTCAAAAAATGTGGGCCGAGGCGGTATACACAGCGAATTATCTCATTAACAGAAGCCCAGCTAAAGCCCTGAAAGGTTGTACACCATTTGAAAAATGGACCGGCCGTACTCCATCTGGAAATCACCTACAGGTTTTTGGGTGTAAAGCTTTCGTCCTAAACAAAAATAGAAAAGGCAAATTTACAACAAAATCTGTAGAAGGAGTTTTCATGGGCTATGCACAGCTAGCAAAAGGTTATCGCATTTATATTCCTGAAAAACAAAGTATTGTAATAAGCAGAGACGTAAAATTTATTGATAAAATGTATTATAAGGGTGAAGACCGTACCGAAGAAAACTATGAAGAGTTTTTAAAGGAGCTTGAAGAACAAGAACACATGACACCTGACAAATAAAAATACCGACATAAAGGGGAAGAAACAACAAAGAAAGAAGAACAAAGACTTACCTATCATAGAAGTCGAGTTCTCATCAAAACCTACCCATGAAAATGAAGTTATACCTCCTGAGCGAGAATCTGAAAATAATGAGCTTGAAGTCAACGAAGAGCCTGAAATCTGAGAAGGTATAAGTCATGAACCATTAAACATAAGAGATTGTATAAACGAAGAGCCAAGACCCCGTAGAGAAAGTAAAATTCCGAATTGGCATCATGATTATGAGATGACAAATACAGTTTCATGTTCTGGTGAGAATCAAGAACCATTAAAGGTAGACGTAGATGAACTCACATTTATATGTAATAAGGATTTCGAAAATGAGGAATGGCATGACGCTATTAAAGCAGAAGTAAAAGCTCACATTAAGAATGGAACTTGGAAAATTGTCAAGAAAGAAAAGGATATGAAAATTATTGATCACAAAATGGTTTTGAAAAATAAATGGACTCCAGAAAAAGGAGAGATAAAGAAGGCCAGACTCGTTGCGCGCGGATTTGGACAAAGACCTGGGATTGATTTCAATGAGACATACGCACCAGTTGCCAAATTAAGTAGCATTCGAACTGTAATTGGACTAGCTGTCGAAGAAGATTTGAAACTTAACCAAATGGATGTCACGACAGCATATCTGAATGGCGATCTAGTAGAAAACATATTCATGAAGTTTCCAGAATATATCGAGCAATATATTGCCGAAATTATGGTAGACGCATGCGATAAAGATGATTTTATTTTGTATGATAAAGCAAAGAAGATGCTAGAAGATATGAGAAGTATCGAACAAGAAAAAGTATGTCACCTCAAAAAGGCTCTCTACGGGCTAAAACAAGCAGGAAGACAATGGTATACAAAATTAGACAATGAACTAAAGAGAATAGGATTTCAAGCGTCGAAAGCTGATCCTTGTGTCTACATATTAGCCAAAGGAGGAGAGAAGACAGTAATTGCCATATATGTAGATGATCTCCTTATTGCTTATTCTTATCCAAAAATACTGGCTGAAATCAAAGAAAAGTTAAGCGAAATATTTGAAATGAAAGATTTGGGACAACCAAAATGTATAATCGGAGTTGATTTGGAATACAAAGAAAATAAAATAAAATTAACCCAAAAGAAATTTATTCTAGAAACTCTAAAGAAATTTAATATACAGGATTGCAAAATTTCTACCATACCGATGGAAGTTAATTTAAATCTGGAGCCTAATACGAAAGGAGGAGCAGAGAATTTGCCTTACAGAAACCTAATTGGAACACTTATGTATGTTTCAGTTGCTACCCGACCTGACGTAACGTACGCTGTAAATTATTTATCAAGATTCAATGATTGTTTTGGACCAGAGCATTTCAAATCAGCAAAGCGAATATTACGATATCTTAAAGGTACGATCGATGTTGGTTTAACATACTCCAAATCACAAGAGCCATTAGAAGGTATGGCAGATTCTGACTGGGGTGCTTGCAAGTTGGACAGAAAGTCCTGTTCCGGTTACATTTTTAAATACGCAGGAGCAGCTATCAGTTGGGCATCCAAGAAGCAAAGAAGCGTAGCATTATCAACAGCAGAATCTGAATACACAGCTTTGACAGAAGCTGCAAAAGAAGCTGTTTATCTTAGATCACTGTTCAGAGATTTGAACATTGATTTCGGACAAATAACAATTTGGAGTGATAATCAAGCTGCCATAAAATTAGGATATAACCCCATAGTATCCCCTAAGTCAAAACACATAGACCTTAAGGTTCACTACATAAGAGATTGTGTTAATCAAGGAATCCTGAATATCACTTACAAGTGTACAGAAGAAATGGAGGCTGACCTTTTGACGAAGGCATTACCAGGACCCAGATTAACAATGCTGGGAGTCAAACTAGGTCTTCTGCATTAGTGCTGTGAGGAGGAGTGTTGTAAGTCTATGGGCTATCACATCAGCAATGCCGTGTTCTAATTTGACTCTTGCTTAAAATTATTCTGACGTATGTAATATCATATCTGAATTATATATTGTGTAAAGTATATTAGTAAAATAGTTTATTAATAATATTTATTCTTTCGTCCGTCGTTCCACCCAACAATAGGAAATACCCATCTTAATTTCATAGGAGCAATCACCTCCTGAATTTTGTCGCATGAATTTAGAAACACCCTGTATGTGTATGGTTTCAACAAAATATACACTAGACACTACCACGATCGGCGTAGTAATGCGCGTCACGTAAATGTCTAACTTTTACAAGAATCACTGAATCACACAATACTGAGATGAAAAAGTGTACCAGCTGCCACCATGTTCTGTTTGTAATTATTATAAGGGTTCTTTCACTTGAACATCTCTATTATTATTCAGAACTTTCATTATGTAACGTATACAACGAGCAAGATGAGAGCGATCTGACTGTCAACTGGACAGTTGCCAGATAGTGTGATAATGCAATCAGCTGACAGTACATAATTAAAATCGTGATCCGAGAATTCTAGATATCAGTGATTAAATCGCTGATATATTGTTCATAACTAATTATGTCAAGTAAAATGACAGATGACAGACTATTTGATGGTTATTTTCCAATAATAGCACAATTATAACATTAAATGTTCCAATTATAGCAGTTACTTTTGGATAAAAGTAAATTAGGTTCGTTAGATGGGCATAAAGTCACATCTAGTATCTGTAGTCTGGCAGGAGAGTTTCTAGGTACCCTGTATGAATATATTGTTAAAAGCCCACTCATTGTAATTTTGTCATGTATTTGCTCACCTTATTATCCAAGAGTCGGATAGCTGTGTGAAAAGCGCCATCGGCAGACCGAAACCGATAAAGTAAGGCCAGTGGGTTTCGATAAATGACAATCTTTTATGTAATTCCCAACCCATATTGAACCATTTATATTCAAAAGCGTACAGAGAATATAACATGCACATTTGTACCAATGACAATGTATACCCAACGACATATATAGGTATGTAGCTCACAGCCATAGCTTGTATTAAAAATAATAATTGTATTAGAACACTGAATATTGAATCGGCCAATACTTTACTGAGACTCTGAGAAAATACTGGTCTTCCTCTACTATGTCTGTATGCGGAATCAGCTATATCCTACAATAACATAATTTTGTTAATAAAAATTACAATATTATGAGGTTATTTGAGAATTTCTATGTGCTTATCAGTGTATTAGGCTCAGAATTTTGAGACAGTAGACCACTTTTGGCTCATAAATGGAAATTTTTTCATTAAAATTCTAAAGCCAATCTACACAATAAAATTACTCAATTAACCTAGTAAACAATATATATCGTAATCCAGCGACCCAAGATGATCTTTAATATTTTCAAGAAAAAAAAACCCTGAAAATATACTTATTACTAATCAATGACTTTTGAACTTTAATGCAAAGGCAGCTAAAACCAATAAACACATTCATTCACTCATATTAGCAAAGTATATTTAATAAAAACTTGATGTTACAAAATTTATTCATGGTTAATTTTAAGTACACTTTTTCAACAGTAATTTTTTTATCACATTTTTATTTGATTGTATCGACATGTACTATTGAACTGTATGGACTTCACTGTGCAAATCTGATAAACAGTTCTGAATTAATAGCATTTGGAAAAGAGAACATCACCACAGTGTTTTTGAAAAACATCTCAAATGCAATTGATAATGTGACATTTACACATTTTCCAAAATTGTGGCATATAGACATACAATTATCAAGAATTAATACTTTTTCTCCTAACTCTGCAAGTGTAAATTATTTGTATATAGTGAAAAATATTGAGTTTCCAAATATTACCAATGAATTTTTTGAAAGATGTTGCCTAAATTTAACCACTCTAATAATAAGTGACAACAGAAATTTAAATATAGCAGAAGGTAAGAAATAAGTGAATAAATAGTAGGGTTGAACATACAAAACTATGTTATTTTGTAGGAGCATTTGGGAGTATTCAAAATTTAGACCACCTAACTATTACTGGCCAAAATTTGACATGCCTATCAAAAGCTTACTTCAAAGGCATAAATAAACTTACTTACCTAAATCTAAAAGGAAACTATTTGACAGAAATTGATGAAAACAGTTTTGATGATTTACCACAGTTGAATAACTTGATTTTAAGCAAAAACAATTTATCAAATTTTGAAAAAAACACTTTTCAACATCTCAATAACTTACAAAATCTTGAAATTTTAGATTTAAATATTTCCCTGTCTAATATAATTGTTTTCAAAAATCAAAAACAATTAAGATTTATTGGAATATCCACAAAATGGATGAAAGAAAACTTGACCATAAACAATCTAACTAAAATTTTTCCAAATTTAGAAACCATTGGAATAGCATCTGAAGATAAAAATGAAAAAGACGTAAATAAGTTTATAGAAACTAATAAGTATACTGGGTTCACCATAAAATTCTTGGAATGAAGTAAATATATATATTTTGACAAGCTTTTTAATTTACTGTAGATGACTTACCTGGAACCACAGAGCGTTTACTACTTTACTCAATAAAAATAATGGTATAACCCACACAGTCTTGAATATAAAGGATAAAATTGGTTCTATCCAAGACCACACTAATTTTCCCATAAATGATTCAGTTCCAAATATGTATCCTAATAATTTATTTATAGTTGGAAGCAAGCCGTATTCAAATAAAAGTATACTTATTAAAAATATACCCCCATTCAATATTCCACACTGTATGATTCGCTTCATCACTTTTGATTCTCTAAAACAAGTTCCAAAGAACATCAATTTTGTTTTTAATTTGATTACGAATTTTTGTACTTTTCTTACTCATGTTTCTTTAGCTGCCTTATTGGTGTACTTTCTTTGGGATCTAATGGTTTTTGTCTTACAACTGAATTTAGTCTTGTTGGCGATTGTCTAGTAATTTTTCTTTCATTAATTTCTTTGTCCAAATATAAAACAGCATACATTCCTCTAAAACTATCGCAAGTGCCTTTCAACACTGCATAAACTAATTTCTAAAACAAAATAATGAAACTGTGTATTAAGAAACACAGAATTAAAAAAGCACTATTGATTTAACAAAACACAGTACAGGTTTTAATATTACATTGTAAACTGTATACCTACTTAAGTTACCTGTAAAAAATTGTCATATTTTGGTAAAGCGTGTTATAAATATATTATCATTAAAGTATTTGTGTATAAGTTGATCTTACTTTTGCTTCCATGGTTTTACCAAAAAATTTTATTGTGAATTTACAGTTCTGTACTGTCTACAAGCATTATTATACAAAAAATTTTACTTCCTTCTCCAAACCAAATATTTGACAGTGACAGCCATAGAATAAGGTATGAGTGACAGCCACACGATACTACACTACACTACTACAGGCACGAACTACACATAATCCTTGACGAACTACAAGCTGATTTGAATGCTTTTCTTCGTTTTGGGTTTTTTTGTTCGTCCATTTGACATTGACAGAGTGACAAGTAATTTTTTATTTCTTCATACCACAGAAACAAACATTTATTTATTTCTGTGATTTGATACATCTTGATCTCTGGGTGTACCATAACCGAGGTTCAACCGCTGCACAAAAAGACACCTCTTTCCTTATCTGAAATATTTTTCCTAACTGAACTTGAACATATTTCCTAAACCCTAATACGACCTATAAACTTAAGTTATACTGATGCAACAGTTCTTTTACACTGTTACTGGAAACCTGTTAAAAGCTTATCTATGAACCATTTTGAGCTAGCTCTGTTTTAAAATACGTACTTTGTAGACTCCTTATAATGCAATGACAGCATTGCAAGATAAAATATATTTTTGTCTGTCATTCCTTTTTTTTAAATAAAAAATCTTTGTATTTAAATCAAATGTCAAATAACATAGCTCTTTCTTCTTTTATACTGAAGATACAAATATGTAAGCTGATTTTGTTTCCTGGGTATTGGCAACATTGTGTTCAGTGTTGCCTTGACGTACTGAATGCGAAGTACGGTGCAGGTGAACGTGAACATATAAATATTTTATTGTGTATTTTTCTGAAATTTTCCCTATTAAACGTAAATCAAATATCCTTTTGGACAAATAACACTAAAATATGGGTGTCTGACTAGGTTATAGGCTGGTAAGTAGCTTAGACAGTGTCATATTCGGCCATAGAAGTTTCCATTATTTGCGTAGAAAAAGTAGGCACAAATTCATTGTCAGTAGATATGTCACTATTTATTAAATTGCCTTTAAACTTCTTTACACAATATTTTCCTTGGCATCTAGTGTCTTTGGAAACATTTAGTTAGTTTTTTGTTATTATTAGGTTTTATTGATTAAATTGATAGTAGAAGATATCTAACTTACTGAAAATCACATGCTTATACAAATATGTAATTTCAGAAAAATTGTGATCGAAACCATCGTGGACTGCTATCCTGAGGTGTGAAAATTCACATTCAGTGGTAAGTACAAATCATTCTATAATCGTTTTTTATTACGTTTTTTTATTATTCCCAATGACTAGTTTCCTTATGCCACCTACATACATATTACTCTGAAAAAAAAAACATTCAAATTTATTTTATATAGGTACCTAATGTAATAACCAACGTAATTAAATTACATTTGATTTTTATCTAAAAAACATTCATGTTGATCTCTTCTGTTTCTTTGAAACGTAAAAATAACCTTTGTCTTCAAAAATATTTATATTTATATGAATTGTTTTCGTCGGTAAGATAACAAATAATTTAAATTTATAAGTTGTAGAATTGTTGAATTCTTATAACTTGAATACCAGCTATTTAAGTGTATATTATTGTATGGCAAATATAAAAAACATTTAAAAAAGGACAAAGAAACCCTAGTAGAATAATATATGCATAAGGAAGCACTTTATAATTTCTTATTTATCATAGAGATTACTTTTACCTGTAATTAATTGGTTATAGTCTATGACTCATGAGTTCATTGATATTTTCATGATATTTCATATTATAATATATAAAGGTGTAGTAGGCTTTTTTAGAATTGATTTAATTTTAATGACTTCAATTCTACCAAGTGTTTTGTGAATTAATAGAGAGTTCATAATATCTTTTTTCTACAACTGCTATGAAAAGTGACATATTTCTCATACCTTACTTAATTTCAAAACCAAATATTGCTCATACTGTGAGAAATATCATTTCTCACGACACTTTGCCCATGCCACATACATTTATACGGAGAATTAAATAAAATGGAAGAAAACTTAGTAGGCTACTGTCATCTTTAAATACCTACTAAGTTGTCACAAAACTGTCAGGTTATATTAGAAGTTTTTAAATTCTAAAAGGTAGTTTCAATCGTGCTTTGATAAAAATCCCAATTTCCATTAAATATTAGTTTAACAAGACAAGACTTATTTATAATAAATAATATGGATACTGACAGTAGTGACGATTTTAATAATACACCGCCAGAGATATTGGAAAAAGCTGCAAAAGCAACTTTAGATTTGTTGCCGGAAATTTCAAGAAAAAAGTATGAATCGGCATACGAAAAATTTATGGAGTGGAGAAGAAATAAAAAAATAAAATCTTTTTCGGAAAGTGTACTTTTGGTATATTTTGAAGAGTTGTCAAAAAAATTAAAGGCGTCTACACTTTGGTCACAATATTCAATGCTGCGAAGTACTTGTATTCTTTAAATTTGTGCAGTTGTAGAAAAAGTATAGTGTGCAACATGTGGGGAAAGTACTTTTCTCACTTGTCGCACAATATACTATTTTACTAACTATGAAAGAACAATGTTAACACCTAAATACAGTAGAATAAACCACTACATTTTTATGGCATCGATTTGAATGTTTATGTTTGTCAAGATGACAAAATGCTAAGTAAAAGATCAGATCGAATGCAATCTGCAGAGCCATTAGCGGAAATATTTAAAATTAGCGTTAAAAAAACTACTTCATCTCACTCTAATGTCACTTTTTTAAACAGTTTAACAAATACATTTTTTATGTTCGAAAATTGATTAAAAAAACGTCACTTTTATTAATGATTGTAGAAAAACAATATATTGAAAATTATCAAAACCTTCCAGGACAAACAGATTCTTATCTATTTTTTAGAAAAGCTATCAAATTTAAAACATTATTTAGTTAGTTTGTTTTGATATAGTTAGCCTTTTTTCAAATTTACCAGTCCATTGAATCATTAGATCAAAATTAGAAACTGATAAGACACTTATAGAAGGAACCAAATTGAGTGTAGCAAAAATATAATCTACTGTGTATATTCATTAATTGTCTAGTTGTCGAACTTTTTGTAAGTTCCAGATAGGAACCAAATTTTTTTTTCAAAAATTGAATTATTCTTGATAACGGTAGCGGGAACTCTACCAAAACGTTGAAATAAAGATACAAAAAAGAATTGTTTAATTTTCTGAAATAATATTAAACTTTTAATACGCTGCCGAGCATAAAATTAGGGTCACCCAGTAATTTGAAGATATTGTAGAAATTTTTATTTTTTTCGGATTTTTCTGGGTTGTAACATAGTTTACTAACGGATTGCTTGAATAAAAAAAGTTGTTGTTATTTCGAAAAGCGGTTGAACAAAAAACGGCCCCTCGCCCAAATTCCTAAAAACCATTATCAGCATATTTTCTGTTCCTACGGTTTTATCTGTCTATTGCAAATTGTTTGTTTAATTAAAATTGTTCATTTTTATTACTTTCAATAAACTTTGAACTGCAAAAACTGTTTTTATTCAAGCAATCCGTTAAGGCCTTATGACATTATGTAGTTTCCGATATCGTTTTCTGTATAGTTCGACTTCGAATGAGCTTCTACAAGAAGATCCATTAACATATAAAAACTTTTTAAGAATGTCCCAAACACAATTTCATTATTATATAATTTGGTGAAACAGGATATTGAGAAATCCGATACTCATTTTCTGGAAGCTATACTTTCGTCCAAGACATAGTTTTAGTTTCAAAATGGAAACGAAATTAATTAAATATGTTAACAATAAATACTCAATGGTAAGTTATGTCAATTGACAATGACTTTTGACAGCCCTATACCACCAATCAGAGGCGTTGTTTTTGTAAATTTCAATATCGAAAACTACATAAGTGTCATACACAATTTAATGGACATAAAGTTTCCTGTACAGAGAACTGTACAGTTTTTGTCGACATTGACAACTGTACAGAAAACGATATCGAAAACTACACAATGCCATACGGCCTTTAGTAAACTATGTTACAATCGAGAAAAATCCGAAAAAAATTAAAATTTTTACAATATCTTCAAATTACTGGGTGACCCTAATTTTATGCTCAGCAGTGTAGTTGTGTTTGGTTTTGCATGGAGAATCATCCTATTTACCATAGTAATTAAGATATTTGGTCACGCTCTGTAATTATTATACTTTTGCAATAATTATCTTCGATAGATAGGAATAGATCCAAATTTAATTTGCATATCATGAATGTATTTCTACTTGTTTGTTCAGCAGATGCATTTAAAAAAAGTATATAATCGTTATATACCCTGTACAAAGTACTTACAATAATTGATGTGAGAATTTATTATCAATGCAATGTGACGTTTTGATTACAGAACTATTTTTATTACAATTTTAAAATGATTGAAACAATAGTGTTATTAATAATTCAGACTAAATTTGTTAATCTTAACGTGTTTCAATTGGGTCATAAATGAAATTAACCTGTATCTCGTTGGCTAAAGGTAGTGTGATATTTTGTTTGTGTGATGTGAAACTTATGTAAACAAGTCAATGTTTGCTATTAATTTCACTTTTAATTGATATATAATCAACTGTTGTTCTGGGACTTGTTGATAAAAGGTAAATTCTATCTATACTGACATCAACAACTTTTGAAAAAATTAAACCTAGGGCTACTCTTAGATAAATTAAAATATATAGGGGGTTTGACTGTTTACTCACGAGTCCCTCAAAATAGTAATGGTGGTCCCTTTTTATTTTCAGTTATATAACTAATTCTAAATTTTTGCTTTTTTCTGATCCTTTTCTATAAACCTAGGTCGAGGTCCGCAAAAGATCGCGGGAGGATTAGAATATGGCCAACAGCTAAAGGCCAGTTTCTACGAGAGCTTATTACTTACGCGGCCATTTTTTCAACACTGTATATCTTCTTCAATCATTTTCCTTGCCATTCTCGATAAATTACGAAAGCTTCTAGTCCCACTTGCTAATGCTACGATAATCCCTCTTTCGAGTTGTTCCAGGTAGTTTTGCGGAATTCGACCCTAGCCATTCAATCGACATGGCATAGAATTAATAAGATTAGTGAAGAAAATATGAAAAGTTGCATCGAATTCTTCTTGTAGTGTAACTCGAAGATCGTGGAGGCTGTCAGGAAAAGCCGGTAATAAATGCGTCTCTGTATTTGGTCCCAAATAGGATTAATATAGGGCTGCAAGTTGTCAAAACTATTAGCTGAGAATACTGCGTTTGAAGGATTTTCTTTAAGCGCGTGTAACTTCTTTAATAACAGTTAATAATACTTGACACCTTCTATTTTAGTTGCTGCATCCTATAGGGTGTTTCAAATTTTCGGGTAAAAAAAATATACTTTTAAATCTACATCAAAATTTCAAACGCAGTATTGCCACAAAAGAATTGACCTACAATTCGCAAAAAATGAAATAAAAAGCAAATGTGTCAAAAAGAAATAACTTTCTAAATTTTTGTGCAATAAAGAAGAGTAAAATTGGTAAAATTTCATTAATATTTTATGCAACGTATAAATATTACACAATAATTCGATTTTTATTATAATGAACAATAGATTCATTCCAAATGCAAATTTTCGAAAAGTATGCCTCTCGATTTTTAATTAATCCTAGAATCAACCTTCATCTACTTTTAAAAAGTTGAATAGTCATGGTACTATTGTATGTAGAGTTCGTTTACTTCGAAATGGGGACGCAAAATTCTTTCTAAACAATGTATCATCTGCCTATTGTACACAGTATCTCAAATTGATAAGTTCGTCCATGATATACGAAATTTTTCTTTCACCGCTATTCAGTTTAAAAATTATTGTCAAGTTGCCATCGGCATTGTTGAGCTGCGAACATTTAATCGTAGCAATACCCAGATTCCAACTTAATATCAAGGTCCATTTCAGCATCATTTTCAATTTAAAGTTTGTAATAATTATAGCTCAAATTGTTTCAATTATATTTTGTTTATTCTATGCCGAAATAAGGAATTAGGGAAATTTCAAGTTCCATTAGGATACCTTTGAAATATTATATAGGGTATTCAGCTTTTCATTGGCAGTGTACAGGTAAAATGTAAACAATACGAGATAGGGGATGATATCTAGAAAGCAATTGACAGTTGGAAGACTCGTACTGCATTGTGTATTCAATTGTGGCCATTGAATTAACTGTGTTACTACTGATATTCGTTAATAACGTTTTAAAATGACCTGCGTGACGGCAGCACCCCCAAATTCGAATTTTGCAAAAAACCTTATGCCGTTGGATTGCCCAACGTTAGCCCACATTTGCCCAACCAATAAATTATTTTGCCCACCCTCCAAAAAAAAGTTATAGGCAAAACTAATTTTTCTAAAAATATTACTTCCAGCACCCCCGTCATTGAATTTGGCAAAAAGCTTGATGCAGTTGGATTGCCCAAGTTTTGCCCCCATTTGCCCATCCAATAAATTTTTTTGCCCACCCCCCCAAAAAAAGTTATGAACAAAACAAATTTTTCGAAAAATTTTTTTTTCCGAATTCCACAGAAAACTGCACGCATTTGGATTGCCCAATGTTAGTCCATATTTGCCAACAAATAACTTTTTTTGCACACCCTCCAAGAAAGAAGTTATGGGCAAAATAAATTTTTCAGAATTGGATTTTTCTTGGTACGCCATCAAATTTTAATTTTACGGAAAATTATACGCAGTTGGATTGCCCAACTTTTTCAAATCTAACTAGGGTTGGGGTTAGGTTTTGTTAGGTTAGATTTATCCTTTAATTTGTGCCGAAAATTACTGAGGAAATCGAAAATGTTGTAATCGTCTGAAACATGTAAAAAGGTGGTTAAAACAAAAAAACGATATGAAAGGACATAAAAAAAAGAAAGAAAAAGAAACTTTTTACGTAATTTTTCCTCTTTTTTCTTCCTCTTCTTTTTCTTCCTCCTCCTCTTCTTCTTCTTCATCTTCTTCTTTTCGAGTTTCTCGGGGAAGGAGTTTTCCTTTTCGGGAACTGATTGCATTTTCGGAATGGCCGTACCCGAAAACCCCTTTATGCAAAGTTTCAACGGAATCGGAGACCAAAAAAATGTTGCTCTTGACCTTTCGCATTAATTCACAAATTAAAGGTTAAATCTAACCTAACAAAACCTAACCCCAACCCTAGTTAGATTTGAAAAAGTTGGGCAATCCAACTGCGTATAATTTTCCGTAAAATTAAAATTTGATGGCGTACCAAGAAAAATCCAATTCTGAAAAATTTATTTTGCCCATAACTTCTTTCTTGGAGGGTGTGCAAAAAAAGTTATTTGTTGGCAAATATGGACAATCCAACTGCGTGCAGTTTTCTGTGGAATTCGGAAAAAAAAAAATTTTTCGAAAAATTTGTTTTGTTCATAACTTTTTTTGGGGGGGTGGGCAAAAAAATTTATTGGATGGGCAAATGGGGGCAAAACTTGGGCAATCCAACTGCATCAGGCTTTTTGCCAAATTCAAAGACGGGGGTGCTGGAAGTAATTTTTTTAGAAAAATTAGTTTTGCCTATAACCTTTTTTTGGAGGGTGGGCAAAATAATTTATTGGTTGGGCAAATGTGGGCAAAACTTGGGCAATCCAACGGCATAAGGTTTTTTGCAAAATTCGAACTTGGGGGTGCTGCCGTCACGCGGGTTTTAAAATGCCATCAATATTTTTGTTTTTTCTCATTGTTGTCTCAATTTAAAAAATAATAAATATTGAGCAGCCCTATTTATTACCTACCTTTCTGTTTTTGTAATTCCTAAGTTTCATTAAATTTATTGGCACACAAAAAATCAGGGTCAACATTGAAATTTAAAAAAATCGTATCTAATGTACAATTTATTGAATTGGCTGATACTGGGGATTACAAAACGTCCCTATATGAATTTTTTTTCCTACGTTTTATTCTTCTAATTATATGTGACATTACATGTGACTTCTTCAACAAAATATTCTCCCCTCCCAGCAGCATGGTTTCATACAAGGACGTTCAAATTTAACAAATATTTTCTTGTGTGTAAATGATTGGACTATAGCCTCTGATAACGGTTTACCTACAGACGTTATTTATCTTGATTTTGCCAAGGCTTTTGACCGGGCTCCAACGCATAGATTACTACATAACATTGAACATTATGATACCAGAGGAAATTTGAAGTACTGGATAGCTGTCTTTCTCACCTCAGGACAATTTTGTGTGCGCGTCAATACTACATTTTCTTCGCTGAAACCTGTTTTAAGTTTAGTTCCACAAGGATCTGTTCTGGGACCATTGCTATTTTTGTTATATACGGCTGACTTTCCTAAGCATATAAAAAATAACTGTTATTTTTACGCAGATGATGCTAAAATATACGCAAATCCTACAACAAATCACCTGTCTCTTCAATCAGACTTGATGCAGTGTCTAAATGGTGTTCAGACTGGTTATTACCGCTAAATATATATAAGTGTGTAAAAACAATCCGAATCTGTCGTACTACATGAACAATCATGTGTTAATGATCGTATCATCTCAATGTGACCTCGGTGTTATTATAAACAAAGACTTGTCCTGGTCTGAGCATATTCTCTTAGTGTGCAAGAAGAGTAACTCTCAAATATTCTTAATATATGAATCTTTTGTTAAAGTGTCACCGTCAACATTTATTATGCTATACACGACCTACGTTCGTCCTCCTCTTATGGAATACTGCGGACCTGTATGGTGTCCTGTCTTAACACGTTCACTGTACGACCCACATATGGGTCGTAAGTTCATTTGCCTATAAGTCCTGCGAAGAATATGTGGGTCGTAAACATATGCTCTGTTATAGTATGATATTAAAAAGGACGTTTCAGTAAATTATTGTGTTCTTTAAGGGGTCTCCGAATGAAAAAAAGCTACATTTTGGTGAAAAAAAGAATTCATTCTGTCAAAAAACAACTGAGATACAGCCTTTCAAAGATTGGTTCACAAAATAAAGAAAACATTCTTATAAACGTAACAAATGGTGTATATGTAAATATGTATATAAATAAAAATAATGAGAAGATATGAAAAATCAATGGTTTTCTGTGTAACAAGGAATACAATATGCTTGGTTGCACTGCCGGCAAAAAGTTGAGACTTTCTTAGTTTTTTTACATGCTTCTTTTGATGTCAGCGTATTTCTCAACTTAGTATAACACCCATGACAACGCTTTCTATATATTTTGCCTCCATCATTTCTAGGTAGCTCCTCTAGCTTGTGAATTCCTTCCTCATTTTCTTTTTTTTGCTTTTTCCTATTTTCATTTGTTTTGAGAAGGCTGCGAATAAGAGATTCTCTAATTTTCAATATGGATAACTGATCTTTTACTGCACGCACAGAATTATACAAAATAGAAGTATTGACAACAAGGGTCCCGCAAATTATTTCAATAGCCAATTTTTTAAACCACACCAAAGACTTTCGGAGACAAGTGTAATAACTAGATAATTGGTCAGAGATATCTACCCCCTGTTATAATCTAATACAGCTAATGGTTTGACTGTATCTTCCCCATTTCTTTTTTTTCCCATAGAGTTGCTTTTGATCATCATGGCACGTAGACAGTATATGGACATCACGTTGATCATGCCACTTGAAGAAAGTGATAAAATTATTTTGTTTGGCAATTATCTGGCCTTTTTTCAGTTTGTAGTTGACTACATCCTTCGGCAGGCCTATCCTATTTTTCCTTACGGCACCTAATAAATTGGTTTTCCTTTTGTACATGTATTTAGCAAGTTCAATACTCGAATAATAATTGTCAGTTATAACCAATCTTCCAGCATTTAACAAGGGTTCAACCAATTCAATAACTGTACTACCAGGAAGATCTAATCCTTGGCGTTTTTCATTTTGTCCATTATATATTTTTAGATCCCAAGTGTATGCAAATGGAGAGCACGCTTTGAAAACTTTGATACAGTATCTATGGGCTTTAGATGGATTGTATTGCCGAAACTTCAGGCGACCTCTGAAAGGAACATCAACAACTGTATCGCCAAGATAATGCACATTTTTCATATTATTTCTAACAAGATCCAGCAAAGGTGCAAACTTTGACAAGCGGTTCTCTGATGGTATCGTTTTGTCTTTGAAATGCCAACGTATCAACAATAATGTAAAACGGTTATACTTTTTAGGAATCCTGTGAAAAAGTTCATGGTAATACAAGGGGTCCTTTTTCCAGTAACAAGCTATGGTGGGGAAGTTTATAAGTCCCATAAGCAGAAGCATACCTGAAGCAAACAAAAAATTATCCAAAAAACAAAACACATAATTATTCAAAAATGAGTATAAAAATAAAGGTTTCAATTATTTACCAAGAAATGTTTTCATTTCTTCTCTGTCTGTATCGTGCCATCTAGAAATTCTTGCTGAACGTACTAAACGTTTTTGGCGTTGAAGTTCTAAAGCATATTTATTTGTTTGTTCAATCATTAGCTGGATAATATCATCAGTTAGAAATGAATTAAAAATATCTATAGGTTCCATATTTTGAGGAATTTGAATGTTTGGTACACCTGCTCCACTAAATGTAAATCTTACAAAGGACAGTATGGTTGATGACCAGAAATGAGGATCATTTTCATCTATTTCATCTTCTGAATCTACTTCACTATTTTGATTGTCACTATCATTACCCGTTTCCTCATTATAACTTGAATCATCATCTTCACTATCACTATAGTAAGTAGGGTCTGCCACGCTGTCGTCTGAATTTAAATCACTGACAGAACTCGTTTCTGATAAATTTGTTAGTGGAAAGATACCATTAGGACAGGGAACGTGTTAATATCTGTTCAGAATAGACTTGAATAGATTTGCAAAGGTTAGCCACAAGACTTCCTTACGGCCGAATACGACCTAGTTATGAGCAACGTCTTGCTTCAGCTGAACTAACTTATTTTAGTGAACGCAGACAACGTGCTGACTTGATACTATTATTTAGAGCTATATTTAACATGTTTGGTGCTAATTCGTCACCCATTTTTACTTTAAATCCTGATATTCGATTACGGGGACATCCATATAAGTTGAAAAAAGAAATGTTTAAAACTAGAAATAGACAGAATTTTCTCTCTAACAGAAGATTTTCATACTGGAATAATTTACCTACCCAGTGTGGTCTGTGCACAGTCTGTTAATGCTTTTAAAGCTTTTAAAAACCAGTTAGACCAATTTGTTCAGCTTTCTTAATTTTGTATATGTACTTTTCATTTATTTTATTTTTCTATTCCTATTTATAGCATGTGCTTTTTATTATATGAGCTTTATAGAACTTCAGTATTTATTGTAATAATAATAATCATTTAAAAATCTAGGTCATGTCATGTCATTGCCATAGGTTATTTGCTCTCCTTTAATAAACCTTTTATATTTTCCAATTATTTTAAACAGCTTCTGGTATACTATTTTTCTGTCTAAAAGTGCAAATAAATTCCCAGTTAATTTACTTATATTAATGTCACTGTCGTGTAGATCAATATCCAGATGTAATAAAACCAGTTGTTTGTTTACTCTAAATAAAATAGATTTCTTCTCTTCCTGATATACACCTCTGCTCTTTCTTTTTTTTTGTTATTGCTTAAAGTATTTTTATGGAAAAAATCGAGCCATAACCTCATAATACAGGGTGGTCAGACGAAAACGAAACATAGCCATTATCAGGAACTGCGTCAACGTTTTAAAAAAACGCAGAGTCCCGTCAATTTTTGATCAAGGGGGGACACTTTTTCCGGTATTTTTGACTTCGCTACTTTCACCTCCTACCGGGGGTAGGCATCGCCTCAAAATATTTAAATGACATTAGGGGTCGAGTGAGGTATCATTTTAAAGGCCTTTTAATTATCTTTCCAACAGTCATTAAATTTTAAAATTCGGCCTAATAAATTACATTTTAATCTTTAAATTATGTTGAGTTGTTTACTTACTTCTTAGTTGAATTAAATGTTCAAATTAATGACCACCCACGCCCACACAATAATAAAGATTTGGTCGAAACGTTCTCGCACATTCCGAAGAATTTCCGGAGTGATTCGATGGAAAAAATCTAGTTTAGTGAACCAACGCGGATTTTGATGAAATATTTTTTTTTAATTAATTCGAGGTCGCTGAACACGAAAATGAAAAAAGAAATCGGCGCTCTCTTACCAAAAACGAGTTATGAATTTTTGAAGATGAGGTCAAATCAGCACTGCACTGGTTTTAATGTCATACTATAACTGCTTTAAAATGATGCATAATAACTTGTACACAATATTAAATACACTATAATTACTTTTTAAGATATTCCTCTCACACACACATTTAAAAAACACTGATATTGATATTCATTTCTTGTAAATTATTTTTTTAATTCCACAATTATTATATATTTTGACATTTTCATGTAACATGACTGACATATAAGTTTTGGTCTGTTTCTTCTCAGTCGTACAACTTGTACCTAATGGCATATTCAGCCATTAGAAATATTTAGCCACTTGAATTAGTTGCTGAATATTTTCGATTTCATGATCGTGACATAGAAAATATAAACAAGATGAACATCATGAACATACACCTATTTTTCTTGTATATTTTCTTCTTCATTCCTATTTTCTTGTAGATTTTCTTCTTCATTCCTATTTTCTTGTATATTTTCTTCTTCTCTGTTTGTATCTTCTTGTAAATTCTCTTCTTCTCTATTTCGATCTTCTTGGGATAGAAAATATAAAAGAAAATATCATTCCTATTTTCTTGTATATTTTCTTCTTCTTCTCTGTTTGTATCTTCTTGTAAATTCTCTATTTCGATCTTCTTGGGATATTCTGTCTTCAACTTCTTGTTCGTATTCTTCCGGCAATCATTATATTCTTCATATATTCGTTGATCTAAATTTTGTCTTCTGTGCGATAAACTGATAAAATCTTCATTGGTATCACTTCTTTCTTCAAAATTTTGCCTCAATAAAACGTTAATATCTTCAGTTTGGTCAGAATAATCTTCATTTAATTTCTCATCCAAAATTTTGACATCTCGACTGATTATAATTCTGAGTACCCCATAAATATACCAGGGTCGGCTTTGGCACTCAGTTTACTTCGGTTTGGATTTTTGTTCAACATAACCCAGAAAACCAAAATACGTTTTTCAAACGTCGAAAATACGTCATGTTCGTTACGAAAACACGTCATTCTATGACGTTTTTTCGACGCCAAATTCACGTGAATTTGTCTCATCGTATAAACGTCAACTTTATAACGTTTTTTGTACGTCATCTTTATCACGTTTTTTGTACGTCATCTTTATCATGTTCTGTGTACGTCATCTGTATCACGTATATGATACGTTCTTTTAATCACATTTCTTTGACGTCATGGTAGTGACCCCTCAATGTAATCTTTAATTGAAGTTGTATAAATAAAACTCATTTGGTACTTTAAACTTGTTTGTAACAATTTATTTTTTATTTAAACAAAATTATAAATTTCTAAAAATCCAGACATAAAATCTGATCCACAACTTGGCGAATGTAGGAAGGCCACTGAGATGCATAGAAGATAAATTAGGAAGGGCTTGTCTACCGCACATTCAAATCTCAGGGGCCTTTGCCAATTCAGCAAGTTGAAAGAATTTACATTTTTTCATTAAAATGGTCAATGCAAAAATTAAAAATTAAATACTTATGTTCTCACAGTCTGCAAAACTACCAAGGTATTTTTGACTAAAGCGAGGATATGGAACACTTTTCGTACAGTCGAAAAATGTTAACGTATTCTATAATAAATCCTCACAAAAAAGTTTTTTTTATTTGCTCTATTCAAACAAGTAATGAGAGCTTTTTGTTAGTATAAAAGACATTATATGGTTTGAAATGAAAACGTCCAAGTGCTACTGCAGTAATGTCTCAAAATTTCCTCGCTCTGTTCAAGACTCATCATAAATTACAAAATTGTATGTATTAAAGGAAAAGAAATCCAAGTTTCAGACAAAGTCATATGAGGGAATACTAAACATTTTGTTGGAATGTCATTGATTTTATATATTTTTAAATCAGATAAATCTTTTAAAATGAATATATTCAATAGTTTTGAATCAATTGGATATTCATAAAATGATCCATAATTAACAAATTCCTTTCCAAGCAAAACATATTCTTCACAATTATTATGTAATATATTATGTATTTGAATAATAAGACCATTGGATAGCAAACAATAACAGTCAGCTGTAGAATAGGAATAGATTGTTAATGCAAAACTTTCATGTTGAACCTTCTTGAACTGATTGAACTGTTTAGTTGCATTTAAATTGGGACCTAACTGATGTTGGAATAAAAATTCAAGTGGTCCTCGCTTTGTAGAAGTTTCTACTAATAAACTAGCTTCAACTAGACGATTATGTATCTGATGTAAAGGTTGTTTAGTGCTGTTTATTAAACGTTTTATTTGTCCTAAGTGATTTTCAAAAGGGAATGCTGAAAAATTATCTAGAGCTCCAAAATGAACAACATCATCTGTTATATGAGTTAAAATATGAACATTATAAATTAAATATTCAGTGCCGTATATTTTTTCACAATGTGAAACAAAAGTATTTAGCAATGTTTTTGGCAACAAAAGCCCAAGATTATCAATAAATTTGAAAGACATTAGAATGAATATTGCAGTGTGAAATAGTAAAAAGTGCTCATATATGCCAATATCCACATTTGTTAATACAAATGGCCCTAAATACAATAAAAAAGTTCTAAACTCCGTTGCCTTCCAACGAGCTAATTCCGAAAGGTGTCTGGGCTTTCTATTAATTTCAAAGGGTATATAATCTTTTAATGACAGTAACTTTCCTGATAATGTTTCAGTTTGTCTGGCTGATAATTTTACTGGTGGTTTACCACAAACCCACGAGTTCAATAGCTTGCGCATGACTCCCAAGCAAATGCAATGCATATAGTCTGCAGGAAAATGTTTAATAAAATCAATTGGTAACACAGTAAGTGGCGAAACACTTTGATGGTGATCTTCATCCGAAAAATTCCTAAATGATTCATTTGTACGCAGAGGAGCATTGCCATTCTTAAAAATGACTCTACCATCAATCCAAGTACCATATTCAGAACACTTTTCACATGAAGCATATCCTGTGTGAGACTTTATACATTTTAAATAAGCCCTTGCGGGAGCATCGCATACGAAACTGTGTATTTGTATGAAGTAGACCTTCTTATTAAAAATAATACCATTATTTAGTAAATCTTTGAGTTCAGAAATAAAATTTTCCAAAAATGTATTTAAAGGATCAGGCTTACCGCCACCACAATATATACTTATTACAAAAGGCTGGAGATTACTGTTTTTTATTAAACATAAAATGGGCCAGAAACTTATATTAACACTGTGAAAAACAGGAATTCCATCTATATTAAAACATAATGTGAGTAGGTCTAAATTTTGAAACATTTCAACATTGACACTTAAAATTTGTAATAAGCTATTTTTTTAATTAAAATGTACAAATTCACCTTTATTCAACTGAAATTTTTGTAATGTTCTTGGAGTTTTTAGTAATGTTCTCCAATCTAAAGGTAAACAAGGATAGTCTTCATGTAACAAATGTAAAAGATCTGTAACTGCAGAATGTGATACTTTATTCATTATAGCCCAATTTCGCAACATATCTCTAATAGTTGCCTTATTTTTATTAGAAGAATTTACAGTTGAACATATATTTTTATCTTCATTTACATCATTGCAAAATTCAAAGGAGTCTAATTCAAAAAACTGTTTTACTTCATCTAGAGATTTCGGCGGCAGTGCATGACTAATAATATTTTCATTTTCGACTTGTTTTGCAGTAGAAACTTCTGCAGTAGCAGTATGAAGTGTGCTCCCTCCATTAACCAAAAAAATTTTAACCCTTCTGTCAAGATGTCGTTTGCTAACAATAGCTTTTAACTTTGATGTTTTATACATATTGAAACCAAATATAACTTAAACCTATTTATCCTAAATACTAAAATTTTCAAAAAATCTTAATATTTTGGATTTTGATACATATTAAAACTGAATACAACTTAAACCTATCTTAAATACTAAAAAACAAAAACTTGATTGGATTCATTCTTTATTTTTTTCAGAAAGTTTCAGACGTTGCGGAGCATGCTTAAGCCAATTTTTAATAGCAGTTTCAATATCATAGGTCTCAGCTGTTTTTACTTTAGACTTTACAACTTCTAAAAAACAAAGCTGAGGTAATGCAAAATACTTATTACAAGATCACACCTGAAAACTTAATGTACATATTTTGAAATGTAGTACTTACCATTTATGATCTCCTTCAATTTAAAAATGGAAAAAGCTTGCTTATTTCGCCCTTTAAAGTTTAACTGTGATGCCAAGCTATTAGTCATTAGTGATTTTAAAATCCTATTGGTCCTGGTAACAACTCCATCAGTGATGACAAATATGAGACCTGGGAAAAATTAATTATGAATTATTACTTATTGGGTTGCACTAACAAATTTGTAGACATTTATATAGTTATTTTATTATGAAAATTCCTACTAATATTACAAACCAAAACAACTTACCAATTCAGTCAATTTAGCCTTGTCCTCTTTCACTTCATTGTCTAGTGAAAGTAGATTTTCAATAGTTTCAGTTGGTAGTTTACGTACAATGGAGTCTTCTTCTATGTGTACTATATTTTCTCTACCAAATCCTTTTTGTCGCAGCAATTCCAATATTTGGTTATTCTGCTCTCTAATTTTAATTAATATTGGTAACACTGAAGCACCTAAAATAAAGTATTACAGAATTTCACCACAATAGTAGAGTAACTGCTTTTATCAAAAATATGATATATAGTAATGACATGTGTTCACAAAATGAGAATAATCAAGGTTTTTTTCTTGTTGATGTTTATCAAAGAAAAGGATCCATAGTGTGCAATATTTTAAATATCATTTTTTGCGGAACTTGTCACAGATCTACTGATTTCTGTTACTGAATCATTTAAAACTGATTCTGACAAGTCACTCGAGCATGGGAATACATCTACTTTTGAATGAGAACCATGACATGAATCTAAACAACCAAAAAATGGAATTACACACTATCTCCCACACTAAAATATCGTTACTAAATAAATACTCTTACACTTACATTTATTACATGATTCTGTCTGATCTCCTAAATATGGTATACCTATATCCACTGTTGACTGGGACCTACTACTTGGACCTAGAAATTACCATCTTTTAGATAAACATAAATTACAATAAGACAATATTATATCCAAAACATCTGGCATCTGACCCGTGGCGCTTCATGTGGCGAATTAATTGTACGGGTGGCGCCACCTTGAGAGCCTGAGCAGTAGCTCTAGCACCTTTGACATGGTTGTGATCTTCGCTAACAGCAGAAAAAGAAGATTCCTGTAATTTTGCAGTTTTTGGCGGCATATTCAAAATTACTGTAATTTTACTTTTATTGCAAAATGGCATTTATGGTCCATTTTTTGATATTTCATTTAAATCAACTCAACATTTGATTGATATTACAATAATAACAATCAAATAGTCAAGTTAAATTAAATGAAATATCAAAAACTGGACCATATAATGCCTGAAGTGGAAAAAATAAAGCAATAATCATCAAGTTTATATATTTTATTCAATATAAAAAAGTACACAATAAATAAAACGTTTTTTAAAATCTTTGAATGACAAACAGGAAGAACAATAAATGTTAGGAGTTTAACAACAAAGCAATAAACTGAGTAAATAACTTTGAATAATCTCAGCATGCGATGTAAGGTAAAACGATTTTTTAAAGTAAGAAGTCTTAATAAGTTAACAACGACGCAAAGTAGAACATATAGTGAAACAGTGACCCTCTCACCCTTAATATTGAAAAACAGAAAAAGAAGCATGTTCTGGAATGCAAAAATAATTAAATATAATATAGTGAAGTTAAAAAGACACAAACATTTAACAAAAATCAATAATCATTAAAATAAATACTAAAATAAAAAGCGAGGAGATGGTAGAATTGTTTTCAAACAAATAACTTTTAGTAATACACAAATATGAAAAGATAATTACAAAATGGGCTAAAAAGGAAAATTAAACTAAAAATACCAACAAAATAATTAATATACAAGGAACATAAAAAAGAAACTGACATGTGTTTTGTATGATGTTGATAAAAGACCAATCATCAAGCTGATCTATTTCAAAATAACTCATAATGATCTCTTTTCCGGTCTCTTACGGCGTTTAAGATATTTATTATGGGCCAATTGAAATGGACCATCTCTGTTAATCACTCTCATGTCATTACCTTTCAAAACCCCTTTAAGATTTTTTATGAGGGTCACTGTCTTATGAAAATCTTTGCTGCATCTGCTTCTGCAAATAAAGATAGTAATATGAGGAAACTGACAAATGTATTTCAAAAATATTTATAAAGAATAACATTTTTTCATACAAATCAAAAAATAGCTTATATTAAAAAAACATGAAGCACATTTCTACAGTTTGCTAATAACACTGTTAACTAAAATGTGCACACCATTTAAAAAAACTTAGTTTACAAGATCATGACTATCATTACTTCTATATAATTTATTAGGTAGCTACATTTGGATATTTTTAATTAGCGGAAACATACAATACATATGATTGTAAACATTTACATATTTGCTTACCTTCGAAAAATGCTTGGACCTTTCTTCGGGAAATCCTTTTTTTGTTCCTGTCAGTACCTGTAGACAATTTATTAATTTACTAATATAATACTATAAAATATGTAATTTAGTTAGTTTTTGATGGGGATTAAACAAACCAAATAATATAACAAAAGGAACATACAGAAGATATACTATTTTATGCATACCATCGTTTGATAATTGCTCGATACTCTCCAATTCATCCACCTCTAACTCCTTACTCGTGGATTGAATAAATAAATAAAAATTAGGAGTTAAATAAACCAAATAATATAACAAAAGGAACAGACAGATGATATTTTATTTTATACATACCATTATCTGATAATGGCTTAATGCCCTTCAATCCTTCCTCTTCAAACCCCTTGCTCGTGGATAGAATAGCTATAACATAAAAATTAGGTGTTTATTTTTTCTTAGGTACACTGTACGATTGCCAAAATTATAGCTAATGAGTTGCATAAAACTCACCATTAATTAATTTCCATATATAAGTTTTTGTTGGTGTTTACACCTTCCCAACTGGCGAATAAGTTGCTGATGTGGAGGGCATTTCCATCATATCTACAGAATCTTTATATATAAGTAAATTTTTTTTCAAACTCTAGAAAATAAATATCTTTAATTTTCTCGGGAGTTGTTTCCTGTGAGGGCACCATAGTGGGGAACAAAAAATCGGAATCCCCTTTGGATTGTAATCTAAAAAACATAATCACATTTAATAACATTCAATAAATATATGTACAAAAAGAATTACATACCAGGGATGGCAAAGAAAACCTTTTCAATAGTTTGCCTTCGATTACTTCTACTTTTAAAAAGCAGGCCTGGCCAAAATGGCGAGGGCATATTCTCCAATGTTTTCGCCTCCAAAGATTGGTTTCCACTTCTTTCCAGCCAAACTGAACGTTCTTCTTCGAGGCTGGGAAGTATAAGGCTGTATAAAAGAATAACTACTTCAATATTTTGTCACTTTTTAGTTAATGAAACATGTTTTATTTTATAAAAATATAAAGCTTACCGGGTACACCCCACATTACAGTCCTTCACTATACATTGTCTGTAAAGTCCACACTAAACAATAAACTAAACACACCCTGTCGACCTGAACAAAAAATATATATATATATATTAAAGAAAAACAATTTTTTAAAACTGAACTAACCCAGAAATAAAAATAAACGTCGTAAACGTGGTTGTTATTAGGTTAAGTTATTAGTGGTGACATATGTGGAAGAATCTGGAATTACTACCAGAGACACTACTAACGGCGTTACAGTTCTCATTAAATCCGCAATTTTAGAAGTGCTCTGGCTCTCCAGGTGGCAGTACCATCGCGCGCTCAGAGTGCCCATACCCTGATATCCAGTTCCAGTATATCCACGTTTAAAAACTTTTATTGACTTTGGAATGAGATAAACTTCTGTACAAAACGATAATTATTGACATTATTCGACGTCTTTTATACGTCACTTTAATCACGTAATTAAAAACTCGTCGAAAAAAGGTAATATAACACGTGATATACATACCGTCATAAAATTCGACCAAAAAGTTACGTTTATTCGACGTCATCTGGTTTTCTGGGAAATGTCTTTGCTCCAAAAACATTTAAATGACGTACTGAGGGAGCATGTCCTAACCACTTGTGAAAAGGAGTTTCACCATCTAAGGAGCTGGATGGAGATCTATTTATTAGATAGTTTGCTGTGTTCACAGCTTCAGCTCAAAACATATGTGGCAATTTAGCATCAATTAATAGACATCTAGCTCTGTCTAAAATTGTACAATTTTTTCTTTCTGCTAGTCCTTTCTGTTGTGGAGTTCTCGCTTTTGATAATCTTCTTTGTATTCCATTTTCTTTCAGGTATCTTTCAAATTCATTACTGATTTGTTACATTTTAGGATCGTATTTTTAAACTTGTTTCTGATAGTCGCATATTTGTCATTGAATAATACTGTATGACCTCTTTCAGTAATTTTTCCAACGGATAATAAGTTTGTATTCAAGGTAGAAACATACAGAGTATCCTTTAAATTTATTAAATGTAAGTTTGGATCACTTACTTCAAAACTTATTTCACCGGAGCCTTCAGTTCTTGCTATTCCATCATTAGATGCTAGTTTCAGAAGACCTTGTTAATCTTCATTCAGGATATCGAATTTTTATTTTGTGCCGGTCATGTGCGATGTGCAGCCGCTATCTAGACACCATGTGTTCTTCTCTTCTTGAGATGAGGTTCTAGATGATAAGCATTTTTCATTTTTCAATGTAGTCGTCGCTATGAAAGTAAAATTGCTTCTATTTTGTCCTGACATTTTGCTTCGGCAGTCCTTTTGTAAATGGCCGTACCTGTTGCACCGGTTACATTTTGGTTTGCTTTGGCTTCTTTGATATTCTTTATTTCCTTGGAAATTTGTCCTGTTTTGGTTTCTATGGTCAAATATCTTCTTGTTCCCCCAAAATGCACCTTCTTTATTACTATGTGGTTTACATCTTGCTTCTGATTCTTCGATTATTTTAATCTTGAGCGTTTCTGGTGATGGTATTTCATCTCTTGACTCGATTGCTACTCTAAAGTTCTCAAACGATGGTGGCAATGAATACAGCATCATTATGCTTAACAAATCTGCATTGATTTTAATGTCCCATTTCGGCTAATTTATCTACCGTATCAATAAATTTATTCAAATGATCACGGATATCACTGCTATCATGCATTTTTTGAAGTATTAACTGCTTCAAAAGTGTTGCCTTTCGGGCAGGTCCCTTACTTTGGTAGCAATTGGTGACTACCTCCCATACATCGTTGGATGTGTTGCAGTTTTTGATTTGTTTCAACTCAGAGTGCGAAATAATTAAAATTAATTCGGATTTTGCGTTCAAATCTGTTTCCCATTTAAGAATCTCATCAGCAGTTGATCCATTAGCTGGCTTGGTAATTTTACCTGATACATATCCCCATAGTCCTGCTTTGGTGAGGTGAGCCTGAGCTTGGAGTTTCCCTTACATTTTTTCAAATGGCATTAGGTATCAAGTAATACCTCATTTAAAAGGTCTGGTAAATCTCTATTCAATCATTCTGTTTTGCCTTTGATTCCAGCCTTCCATTGTTATTTAATCGTTGTTTAAAATTGGCTCACTTCCATCTGTTATTGTCTGAATGTTAACGGTGGTCACTTTGACACATGATTAAATAGCAGTTTTTTCTTGTTAACAGTTGTCTTTTTACTATTTGTGAATTTTATTTTATTCTTTAAAGAGTCTTTCTATCATAACACAATAGGGGGGCATACGAAAATTTGAAAGAGCCAATTTTAAACAACGATTAAATAACAGTGAAAAGATGGTATCAAAGGCAAAACAAAATGATTAAATAGAGATTCACCAGACCAGACTTGATACCTAATGCCATTTGAAAAAATGTAAGGAATGTCTCCTGTAGGGAGGGGGTGAGTCTGACGTTTATGACATTAGCGCCAAAAAGTGTCCCCCTCAAGTTAAAAGTTGACGTGTTTCGGCATTTCTTTCTAATATGTCCCATTTTTGAAATATTAAGGGTGGGGCCTTTTCAAATGAACACAGTGTATATGTCGAAATATGACAATAACATAGAACCTCAAACTAAAAGAAAGATGTGAGTGGCAATATTGAGATAATCCAACAATTGCCTTGTACTTAACGTAGGATCTAGATGAAGATGTCCCAAAACTGCAACTTCACTAGCTTCATTAACTACAGGCGGTCTACTTTCTCGTTTTTTATTAGATAGATTTCCAGTCTCTTGAAATGTTTTCACTAATTCTAGAACATACTTCCTACTGACTTGTTTATCTTGATATTTTTCATTAAATAATTGAGCCGTTACATTTATTTGCACACTTATTGTTCATAAAATAAAGCACTGTGTTCATTTGAAAAGGACCAACCCTTATTATTTCAAAAATGGGACATATTAGAAAGAAATGCCGAAACACATCAACTTTTAACTTGAGGGGGACACTTTTTGGCGCTAATGTCATAAACGTCAGATTCACCCCCTCCCTACTGGAGACACCCCTTACATTTTTTCAAATGGCATTAGGTATCAAGTCATACCTCATTTAAAAGGTCTGGTAAATCTCTATTCAATCATGTTGTTTTGCCTTTGATACCAGCCTTCCATTGTTATTTAACCGTTGTTTAAAATTGGCTCTTTTTCAACTTTTCGTATGCCCCCGTATTGTGTTATGATGGAGAGACTCTTTGAAGAATAAAAAATTCACAAATAGTAAAAAGACAACTGTTAACAAGAAAAAACTGCTATTTAATCATGTGTTCAAAGTGACCACCGTTAACATTCAGGCAATAAAAGTTGAAAAAGAGCCAATTTTAAACAACGATTAAATAACAATGGCAGGCTGGTATCAAAGGCAAAACAAAATGATTGGATAGAGATTTACCAGACCTTTTAAATGAGGTATGACTTGAGACCTAATGCCATTTGAAAAAATATAAGCGGTGTCTCCAGTAGGGAGGGGGTGAATCTGACGTTTATGACATTAGCGCCAAAAAGTGTCCCCTTCAAGTTAAAAGTTGACGTGTTTCGGCATTTATTTCTAATATGTCCCATTTTTGAAATATTAAGGGTGGGTCCTTTTCAAATGAACACAGTGTATATCCTAATGGAATAAACCGTGGTATTTTATTTTCAAAAACACAATTAAACAAAACTTCGCTTCGATTACAAACACAATGCAAAGCAAGAAAATCGACATTTAAAGCATTGACTACTCAACGACTCATGTGTCATTTTGACAAAATTCCAATTTTAAAAACTCTGATTAAAAACTAAACAAGTAAATAATTTGTAATTTACTATTAAAAAGTATTAGGCCGAATTTTAAAATTTAAAGACTGTTGTAAAGAAAATTAAAAGGCCTTTAAAATGATACCTTACTCGACCCCTAAAATCATTTAAATATTTTGAGGTGATGCCTACCCCCGCTAGGGGGGGGGAGTAGCGAAGTCAAATATACCGGAAAAAAGTGTCCCCCTTTGATCAAAAATCGACGGGTATCTGCGTTTTTTTAAAACGTTGACGCAGTTCCTGAAAATGGCTCTGTTTCGTTTTCGTTCGGCCACCCTGTATATAACCTAATTATATAAAACTAATACTAGAAATATTTTTTGTCTAAAACTTTTATTTCAAGTTATCTCTATACGGACATTAGCTGCTGCTATCATTATCAGTTATTAAAATATGGTTTCTACTGTAAATATAACGTATTGCAAATCGTGATTAGCCAACATTTAAAAAAAAGTACCTAAACAGTTGATAAAACTAATTAACTCAAACACTTTTTTTTTTATTTCCACTACTTTAATTTAAATTTCTGGTATTTTCATGGTTAAAAGATAAAAATTAATGTATACACTTTATTTTGCGGACGCACTGTGTATTATAAAAATATTACATACACATTTTAATTATATTGCAGAAAATTATCAAAAGGTATCTATGAACTGTCTATGCACTATTTATGATATGAGGTAGTAATAGATGACAGATTGTCAGTATAAAAATGATTTTTTATGAAAGATGAATAATATCTGTTCCTGTTGTTCTTCATTTAATTGTAACATGCCCCGTCCTGTTTTAAGCTGTTGGGATGTCGGATACGACCTTTTGGAGGTAGGTATATCACATATATTTTTATTAGGGGCAATGGTACCTGCACAAAAATTTGTTCAAATGCTGTTAGTGTAGATTTATATGTTCCTGTTTTGGGATATTTTTTTAAAATACTAATTTTTGTGATAAATATGTGTAATTAGTCTGGTTATATTAATTTCGAAGTTCTTGAATGTTCTGAAAATATAACCTCGAAATTTCTACGTATCTGACCTACATGTTTTGGACAATTGAATTTTTTAAATTAGAAAATTTTGAATTCATTTATTCAAAGTATGTTGTTTAAAACATTTCCAAATCTATTTTTAAAAATTTTAAGTCTCGCAAAACAAATAACACATTACTTGTAGTAGAGTACCAAATTCTATCCTTAATCTTACAAAAAACTAAAAATTTTAGGTTCTTTTCCAAATAACTCGAAATTGTTGTCATTCAAACAAATTGCAAAAACTTGGAAGAATGCTAACATAAAAAAATGTAATTAAACTTTATTTTTCAACCTTCTCATCGGTTGTTCTATACCTTTCAAAGCATAGAAAGACTTAAATTTAAACTTTCAGTTTGTTTTCTCCAGCAACAAACCACAGTAAGTCTAGTTTTTCAGCCCATAGCACTTTGTATATTTTACTTTGTCATGGGTAATGTATTGTCTCTTATAAATATCCTAAAATATTCATTTCATATATATTTTGTTTCAGATGGCTGATCCTGATCCGGAGACCCTCTTGGAATGGCTGAATAGCGGTCTGGGCGATGAGCGTGATATGCAGCTCATCGCCCTTGAGCAGCTCTGTATGTTACTGCTGATGTCCGACAATGTAGATCGCTGTTTTGAGAGTTGTCCACCAAGAACGTTTCTACCAGCACTGTGCAGAATTTTTCTAGACGAACAAGCTCCAGAAAATGTATTAGAAGTCACAGCTCGTGCCATCACTTACTATTTGGATGTTTCAGCAGAGTGCACAAGGAGAATTGTTGCAATAGAGGGAGCCGTAAAAGCTATATGTAATCGATTGGTGGTAGCTGAACTATCATCTAGAACTAGCAAGGATTTAGCCGAACAATGTGTAAAGGTATGTAAATCTTGAAATAATATTGCAGAAAGTTTATGCGCAAGCTTAATTTTACCAAAACCCATCCAATTAACATATCGAAACAATCAATGAACCAATACAAATTTTTAGGTACTTGAATTAATATGTACACGAGAAGCTGGAGCAGTGTTTGATGCCAGCGGCTTAAGTTGCATTCTACCCTTTATCCGTGACAATGGACAACGAGTTCATAAAGATACACTCCATTCCGCTATGGCTGTTGTTTCCAGATTATGCACAAAAATGGAACCAGCAGATTCTCAATTACCTACATGTGTCTCTGCACTCAGCACATTATTACATCATGAAGATTCTCACGTTGCTGATGGTGCATTAAGGTGCTTTGCTTCCGTAGCAGACAGATTCACTAGAAGAGGAGTAGATCCAGCACCTCTTGCTCAACATGGTAAATAACCACCTTATTCATTTTTTAATTGAAATATAATTGTGTTTTTTTTTTCAAAGGATTAGTAAATGAGCTGTTGAGCAGACTTTCAAATGCTGCTGGACCAACAGCAGCCAGCGGTACTCAAACTACTCCTGGTAAAACACCATCAACCAGTAACCCAACGTCAAATACACCAGATTCCAAAGCAAACGCAGCTTCAGTTTCCACCATTATCAGCCTTCTTTCTACTCTTTGTAGAGGATCACCATCGATAACCCATGATTTATTAAGATCTGAATTATTGGATGCTATAGAAAAGTCTCTAAAAGGAGACGAACGTTGCATATTGGATTCCATGCGATTAGTCGATCTACTGTTGGTTTTACTTTTCGAAGGTAGACGAGCTTTGGGTAAATCCGGAGCTTCATCATCCGGTCAACTCATGCCACGAATGAGACGTATGGATTCCGCTGCTGAAAAATCCCACAGACAATTAATTGATTGTATAAGATCTAAAGATACCGATGCGTTAATTGAAGCTATTGGTGAGTAGAATTTTTTAGTTTTTTAAAATTTCTTTAAAATTTGATTCCTTTGTTATAGAAAATGGAGGAGTTGAGGTGAATTTCATGGACGACGTTGGACAAACACTCCTAAATTGGGCATCAGCTTTCGGTACACACGAAATGGTGGAATACTTGTGCGAAAAAGGAGCGGACGTAAACAAAGGCCAACGAAGTTCTTCCTTGCATTATGCCGCTTGTTTTGGTCGTCCCGCTATAGCGAAAGTTCTTTTACGCCACGGAGCTAATCCGGATCTAAGAGACGAAGATGGTAAAACACCTTTAGATAAAGCAAGAGAGAGAGCGGACGAAGGACATAGAGAAGTAGCGGCCATTTTACAAAGCCCCGGTGAATGGATGATACCGGTGGATAAAGAAAGAAACAGAAAATCAGAATCTGAGAACGAAGACAGCATCGAACCTAGAGGTGATCCGGAAATGGCGCCTATCTATTTACAACGATTATTGCCAGTTTTTTGCACCACACTTCAATCGACGATGTTGGCGAGCGTTAGAAAGGCCAGTTTAGGATTGATTAGAAAAATGGTGCACTACATCCAGCCTAATTTGCTGGAGGAACTCTGTTCTCTGGAAGCTAATCCTAATTTCGGCACACAAATCGTTGAAGTTATCGCCACTGTCTTGGATAATGAGGTAAATGTCGTTTTCGTTTGTCCTTCATTTTCGTGTCGAACTGTATTCTTTGAATAATAATTTTTACAGGACGATGAAGACGGACACTCGATAGTCTTATTGATCATTCAAGATTTGATGGTGAAGTCCCAGGACGTGTTTTTGGATCATTTTGCGAGGTTAGGGATTTTTACGAAAGTACAAGCTTTGGCCAGTCCGCCCGATGTTCAAGAAAGTGATGAAAATGAAACGACCAATGAAGGTGAGTGCACGATCATTAATCGATACATTCTTTTTTTTAATACAGTGTGAGCTTAATGTGTGGAATGTATCGGGTGGGTGAATAAACCTCTGGGCTATATATTTGTTACTATAAAAAATAGTGTGATGAATACAGTGCGAGATTAAAA
This sequence comes from Lochmaea crataegi, assembly GCA_947563755.1. Lineage (NCBI taxonomy): Eukaryota > Metazoa > Arthropoda > Insecta > Coleoptera > Chrysomelidae > Lochmaea > Lochmaea crataegi. The sequence continues at coordinate 121,892,837 of OX387422.1, read as the reverse complement.
TGTGGAATGTATTGGGTGAGCCAATTTGTATGATTATAATCGGCGATATATCCGTTACCATAAATATAAAAAATAGATATGATGAATACAGTGCGAGTCTAATGTCTGGAATGTATCGAGTGGATAAATAAACATCTGGGCTATGTATTTGTTGCTATAAAAAATATTGTGCGAGCCTAATGTCTGGAATGTATCGAGTGGATAAATGAACCTCTGGGCCATATATTTGTTGCTATAAAAAATATTGTGATGAATACAGTGCGAGCCTAATGTCTGGAATGTATCGAGTGCATAAATAAACCTCTGGGCTATATATTTGTTGCTATAAAAAATATTATGATGAATACAGTGCGAGCCTAATGTCTGGAATGTATCGAGTGGATAAATAAACCTCTGGGCCATATATTTGTTACTATAAAAAATATTGTGATGAATAAAGTGCGAGCCTAATGTCTGGAATGTATCGAGTGCATAAATAAACCTCTGGGCTATATATTTGTTGCTATAAAAAATATTATGATGAATACAGTGCGAGCCTAATGTCTGGAATGTATCGAGTGCATAAATAAACCTCTGGGCTATATATTTGTTGCTATAAAAAATATTATGATGAATACAGTGCGAGCCTAATGTCTGGAATGTATCGAGTGCATAAATAAACCTCTGGGCTATATATTTGTTGCTATAAAAAATATTATGATGAATACAGTGCGAGCCTAATGTCTGGAATGTATCGAGTGGATAAATAAACCTCTGGGCCATATATTTGTTACTATAAAAAATATTGTGATGAATAAAGTGCGAGCCTAATGTCTGGAATGTATCGAGTGCATAAATAAACCTCTGGGCTATATATTTGTTGCTATAAAAAATATTATGATGAATACAGTGCGAGCCTAATGTCTGGAATGTATCGAGTGCATAAATAAACCTCTGGGCTATATATTTGTTGCTATAAAAAATATTGTGATGAATACAGTGCGAGCCTAATGTCTGGAATGTATCGAGTGCATAAATAAACCTCTGGGCTATATATTTGTTGCTATAAAAAATATTATGATGAATACAGTGCGAGCCTAATGTCTGGAATGTATCGAGTGCATAAATAAACCTCTGGGCTATATATTTGTTGCTATAAAAAATATTATGATGAATACAGTGCGAGCATAATGTCTGGAATGTATCGAGTGCATAAATAAACCTCTGGGCTATATATTTGTTGCTATAAAAAATATTGTGATGAATACAGTGCGAGCCTAATGCCTGGAATGTATCGAGTGGATAAATAAACCTCTGGGCTATATATTGGTTGCTATAAAAAATAGTGTGATGAATACAGTGCGAGATTAAAATGTGGAATGTATTGGGTGAGCAAATTTGTATGATTATCGGCGATATATCCGTTACCATAAATATAAAAAAAAGATATTATGAATTCAGTACAAGCCTAATATCTGGAATGTATCGAGTGGATAAATAAACCTCTGGGCCATATATTTGTTACTATAAAAAATATTGTGATGAATACAATGCGAGCTTAATGTCTGGAATGTATCTAGTGAATAAATAAACCTCTTGGCTATATATTTGTTGCTATAAAAAATGTTGTGATGAATACAGTGCGAGGCTAATGTCTGGAATGTATCGAGTGGATAAATGAACCTCTGGGCCATATATTTGTTACTATAAAAAATATTGTGATGAATAAAGTGCGAGCCTAATGTCTGGAATGTATCTAGAGGATAAATAAACCTCTGGGCTATATATTTGTTGCTATAAAAAATATTGTGGTGAATACAGTGCGAGATTAAAATGTGGAATGTATTGGGTGAGCAAATTTGTATGATTATCGGCGATATATCCGTTACCATAAATATAAAAAAAAGATATTATGAATTCAGTACAAGCCTAATGTCTGGAATTTATCTAGTTAATAAATAAACCTCTGGGCTATATATTTGTTACTATAAAAAATATTGTGATGAATAAAGTGCGAGCCTAATGTCTGGAATGTATCTAGAGGATAAATAAACCTCTGGGCTATATATTTGTTGCTATAAAAAATATTGTGGTGAATACAGTGCGAGATTAAAATGTGGAATGTATTGGGTGAGCAAATTTGTATGATTATCGGCGATATATCCGTTACCATAAATATAAAAAAAAGATATTATGAATTCAGTACAAGCCTAATGTCTGGAATTTATCTAGTTAATAAATAAACCTCTGGGCTATATATTTGTTACTATAAAAAAATATTGTGATGAATACAGTGTGAGCCTAATGTCTGGAATGTATCTAGTGGATAAATAAACCTCTGGGCTATATATTTGTTACTATAAAAAATATTGTGATGCATACAGTGTGAGCCTAATGTCTGGAATGTATCGAGTGGATAAATAAACCTCTGGGCTATATATTTGTTACTATAAAAATATTGTGATGAATACAGTGCGAGCCTAATATCTGGAATTTATCTAGTGGATAAATAAACCTCTGGGCTATATATTTGTTACTATAAAAAATATTGTGATGCATACAGTGTGAGCCTAATGTCTGGAATGTATCGAGTGGATAAATAAACCTCTGGGCTATATATTTGTTACTATAAAAATATTGTGATGAATACAGTGCGAGCCTAATATCTGGAATTTATCTAGTGGATAAATAAACCTCTGGGCTATATATTTGTTACTATAAAAAATATTGTGATGAATACAGTGCGAGCCTAATATCTGGAATTTATCTAGTGGATAAGTAAACCTCTGGGCTATATATTTGTTACTATAAAAAATATTGTGATGCATATAGTGTGAGCCTAATGTCTGGAATGTATCAAATGGATAAATAAACCTCTGGGCTATGTATTTGTTGCTATAAGAAATATAGTGATGAATACAATGCGAGCTTAATGTCTGGAATGTATCGAGTGGATAAATAAACCTCTGGGCTGTATATTTGTTACTATAAAAAATATTGTGATGAATACAGTGCGAGCCTAAAATCTGGAATGTATCGAGTGGATAAATAAACCTCTGGGCCATATATTTGTTACTATAAAAAATATTGTGATGAATACAATGCGAGCTTAATGTCTGGAATGTATCTAGTGAATAAATAAACCTCTGGGCTATATATTTGTTACTATAAAAAAATGTGATGAATACAGTGCGAGGCTAATGTCTGGAATGTATCGAGTGGATAAATAAACCTCTGGGCCATATATTTGTTACTATAAAAAATATTGTGATGAATAAAGTGCGAGCTTAACGTCTGGAATGTATCTAGTGGAAAAATAAACCTCTGGGCTATATATTTGTTGCTATAAAAAATATTGTGATGAATACAGTGCGAGCCTAATGTCTGGAATGTATCGAGTGGATAAATAAACCTCTGGGCTATATATTTGTTGGTATAAAAAAATGTTGTGATGAATACAGTGCGAGGCTAATGTCTGGAATGTATCTAGTGAATAAATAAACCTCTGGGCTATATATTTGTTGGTATAAAAAAATGTTGTGATGAATACAGTGCGAGGCTAATGTCTGGAATGTATCGAGTGGATAAATGAACCTCTGGGCCATATATTTGTTACTATAAAAAATATTGTGATGAATACAATGCGAGCTTAATGTCTGGAATGTATCTAGTGAATAAATAAACCTCTGGGCTATATATTTGTTGGTATAAAAAAATGTTGTGATGAATACAGTGCGAGGCTAATGTCTGGAATGTATCGAGTGGATAAATGAACCTCTGGGCCATATATTTGTTACTATAAAAAATATTGTGATGAATAAAGTGCGAGCCTAACGTCTGGAATGTATCTAGTGGAAAAATAAACCTCTGGGCTATATATTTGTTGCTATAAAAAATATTGTGATGAATACAGTGCGAGCCTAATGTCTGGAATGTATCGAGTGGATAAATAAACCTCTGGGCTATATATTTGTTGGTATAAAAAAATGTTGTGATGAATACAGTGCGAGGCTAATGTCTGGAATGTATCGAGTGGATAAATGAAACTCTGGGCCATATATTTGTTACTATAAAAAATATTGTGATGAATAAAGTGCGAGCCTAACGTCTGGAATGTATCTAGTGGAAAAATAAACCTCTGGGCTATATATTTGTTGCTATAAAAAATATTGTGATGAATACAGTGCGAGCCTAAAATCTGGAATGTATCGAGTGGATAAATAAACCTCTGGGCCATATATTTGTTACTATAAAAAATATTGTGATGAATAAAGCGCGAGCCTAACGTCTGGAATGTATCTAGTGGAAAAATAAACCTCTGGGCTATATATTTGTTGCTATAAAAAATATTGTGATGAATACAGTGCGAGCCTAATGTCTGGAATGTATCGAGTGGATAAATAAACCTCTGGGCCATATATTTGTTACTATAAAAAATATTGTGATGAATAAAGTGCGAGCCTAACGTCTGGAATGTATCTAGTGGAAAAATAAACCTCTGGGCTATATATTTGTTGGTATAAAAAAATGTTGTGATGAATACAGTGCGAGGCTAATGTCTGGAATGTATCGAGTGGATAAATGAACCTCTGGGCCATATATTTGTTACTATAAAAAATATTGTGATGAATAAAGTGCGAGCCTAACGTCTGGAATGTATCTAGTGGAAAAATAAACCTCTGGGCTATATATTTGTTACTATAAAAAATGTGATGAATACAGTGCGAGGCTAATGTCTGGAATGTATCGAGTGGATAAACAAACCTCTGGGCCATATATTTGTTACTATAAAAAATATTGTGATGAATAAAGTGCGAGCTTAACGTCTGGAATGTATCTAGTGGAAAAATAAACCTCTGGGCTATATATTTGTTGCTATAAAAAATATTGTGATGAATACAGTGCGAGCCTAATGTCTGGAATGTATCGAGTGGATAAATAAACCTCTGGGCCATATATTTGTTACTATAAAAAATATTGTGATGAATACAATGCGAGCTTAATGTCTGGAATGTATCTAGTGAATAAATAAACCTCTGGGCTATATATTTGTTGGTATAAAAAAATGTTGTGATGAATACAGTGCGAGGCTAATGTCTGGAATGTATCGAGTGGATAAATGAACCTCTGGGCCATATATTTGTTACTATAAAAAATATTGTGATGAATAAAGTGCGAGCCTAACGTCTGGAATGTATCTAGTGGAAAAATAAACCTCTGGGCTATATATTTATTGCTATAAAAAATATTGTGATGAATACAATGCGAGCTTAATGTCTGGAATGTATCTAGTGAATAAATAAACCTCTGGGCTATATATTTGTTGGTATAAAAAATGTTGTGATGAATACAGTGCGAGGCTAATGTCTGGAATGTATCGAGTGGATAAATGAACCTCTGGGCCATATATTTGTTACTATAAAAAATATTGTGATGAATAAAGTGCGAGCCTAACGTCTGGAATGTATCTAGTGGAAAAATAAACCTCTGGGCTATATATTTGTTGCTATAAAAAATATTGTGATGAATACAGTGCGAGCCTAATGTCTGGAATGTATCGAGTGGATAAATAAACCTCTGGGCCATATATTTGTTACTATAAAAAATATTGTGATGAATACAATGCGAGCTTAATGTCTGGAATGTATCTAGTGAATAAATAAACCTCTGGGCTATATATTTGTTGGTATAAAAAAATGTTGTGATGAATACAGTGCGAGGCTAATGTCTGGAATGTATCGAGTGGATAAATGAACCTCTGGGCCATATATTTGTTACTATAAAAAATATTGTGATGAATAAAGTGCGAGCCTAACGTCTGGAATGTATCTAGTGGAAAAATAAACCTCTGGGCTATATATTTGTTGCTATAAAAAATATTGTGATGAATACAATGCGAGCTTAATGTCTGGAATGTATCTAGTGAATAAATAAACCTCTGGGCTATATATTTGTTGGTATAAAAAATGTTGTGATGAATACAGTGCGAGGCTAATGTCTGGAATGTATCGAGTGGATAAATGAACCTCTGGGCCATATATTTGTTACTATAAAAAATATTGTGATGAATAAAGTGCGAGCCTAACGTCTGGAATGTATCTAGTGGAAAAATAAACCTCTGGGCTATATATTTGTTGCTATAAAAAATATTGTGATGAATACAGTGCGAGCCTAATGTCTGGAATGTATCGAGTGGATAAATAAACCTCTGGGCCATATATTTGTTACTATAAAAAATAGTGTGATGAATACAGTGCGAGATTAAAATGTGGAATGTATTGGGTGAGCAAATTTGTATGATTATCGGCGATATATCCTTTACCATAAATATAAAAAAAAGATATTATGAATTCAGTACAAGCCTAATGTCTGGAATGTATCGAGTGGATAAATAAACCTCTGGGCTATATATTTATTGCTATAAAAATATTGTGATGAATACAGTGCGAGCCTAATATCTGGAATTTATCTAGTGGATAAATAAACCTCTGGGCTATATATTTGTTACTATAAAAAATATTGTGATGAATACAGTGCGAGCCTAAAATCTGGAATGTATCGAGTGGATAAATAAACCTCTGGGCTGTATATTTGTTACTATAAAAAATATTGTGATGAATACAGTGCGAGCCTAAAATCTGGAATGTATCGAGTGGATAAATAAACCTCTGGGCCATATATTTGTTACTATAAAAAATATTGTGATGAATAAAGTGCGAGCTTAACGTCTGGAATGTATCTAGTGGAAAAATAAACCTCTGGGCTATATATTTGTTGCTATAAAAAATAGTGTGATGAATACAGTGCGAGATTAAAATGTGGAATGTATTGGGTGAGCAAATTTGTATGATTATCGGCGATATATCCGTTACCATAAATATAAAAAAAAGATATTATGAATTCAGTACAAGCCTAATGTCTGGAATGTATCGAGTGGATAAATAAACCTCTGGGCTATATATTTGTTACTATAAAAATATTGTGATGAATACAGTGCGAGCCTAATATCTGGAATTTATCTAGTGGATAAATAAACCTCTGGGCTATATATTTGTTACTATAAAAAATATTGTGATGAATACAGTGCGAGCCTAAAATCTGGAATGTATCGAGTGGATAAATAAACCTCTGGGCTGTATATTTGTTACTATAAAAAATATTGTGATGAATACAGTGCGAGCCTAAAATCTGGAATGTATCGAGTGGATAAATAAACCTCTGGGCCATATATTTGTTACTATAAAAAATATTGTGATGAATAAAGTGCGAGCTTAACGTCTGGAATGTATCTAGTGGAAAAATAAACCTCTGGGCTATATATTTGTTGCTATAAAAAATAGTGTGATGAATACAGTGCGAGATTAAAATGTGGAATGTATTGGGTGAGCAAATTTGTATGATTATCGGCGATATATCCGTTACCATAAATATAAAAAAAAGATATTATGAATTCAGTACAAGCCTAATGTCTGGAATGTATCGAGTGGATAAATAAACCTCTGGGCTATATATTTGTTACTATAAAAAATATTGTGATGAATACAGTGCGAGCCTAATATCTGGAATGTATCAAGTGGATAAATAAACCTCTGGGCTATGTATTTATTGCTATAAAAAATATTGTGATGAATACAGTGCGAGATTAAAATGTGGAGTGATCTAAAGTTGGATGCATATAGGGTGATCAAAATTACTTTTTATATTTCAAGTGGCTCTTCCATCAAAACTTTTTTGTTCTTAGCCATTGACGTAATAGTAAATGTTATACAAGGTGGTCAACAAATTGTTTATCTTGTACTAAAGATTGCATCAAATCATTGAACCGACCACTAGGATAGGAACACGTAAACCGCTTTTGCTCGCGAAAAGTCGACTAAATATTGAATTTTTTTTAGAAACGTCGGAAACCGTTCAAATCGAAGACGCAAAAGAAATATTACCTGGTAAAGCTTACCATTGGAGAGATTGGTCGATTTGTAGAGGAAGAGATTGTTTATACATTTGGTCGGACGCTGCAGCTTTAGAGTTATCGAACGGTTCCAACGGTTGGTTCAGATTTATATTAGACGGAAAATTAGCCACCATGTATTCAAGCGGATCGCCGGAAGGAGGAGCCGATACAGCAGGTAAGACATTTAATTTACTTTCACTGTTTTTCTTTTCTTTTAAAACTTGATGCTTGTCTTTCATTATTTATTTTTCGAAAACGTTAAGGAAACATTTTAATTGAGTAGCTACATTATTTATTTCGCTTGTTCTTTATATTTTTGCTTAAATTTTGTTGCCTCCTTTTCGCTTTTATATATTTTATATTGTCGATAGCGTTACAAGAGACTAATAAACGGTTGTTATTGAAAGGTAATGGTGAATAATAAATAAAAGGCTAACAGCATAATTTTTTTTAACACGCATATCTGCATAGATAGTACTTTTAACTTTTTTTTTTAATTTTGTGCTACCATCAGTCTAACTATTAAAATTGCGTACTGGGTGTCCCAAATCGATATATTACCATGATATTTTCAAAAAGGGTTAAAATGTCCACAAACTATGTGCGTATATATAAAATTTTTAAAGGGGGTTAATTTATTTGCAAAAATTTCCATTCATCATGGTAGTACGAAGACATTTTTAATAGGGGTCTATTTCCTTCTATCAAGTCGCACGTTACAATTTTTAAAGGTGATTGATTCATATGTGAAAATTTCTATATCGGGGCGTACGATACAATTTTCAATGGGATATATTTACCTATTTGTAAAAATTCCCACTACCATGGGCGTACAATAAAATTTTTTGAATTGGGTTCATTCGCTTGTAAAAACTTTCATGTAATAACATTTTCAAAATAGTTTAATTTTTTTGTTAAATTTCTTAATCAGAGGCGAACGATAAAATTTTTAAAGTGGGTTCATTTATTTGTAAAATGGGAGTACGATGATATTTTCAAAAGGGGTTAAAAATGTCCACAAACCATGGGCGTATTATAAAAATTTTAAAGGGGGTTAATTTATTTGTAAAAATTTCCATTCGTCATGGTAGTACGAAGACATTTTTAATACGGGTCTATTTCCTTCTATCAACACGTACGATAAAATTTTCAAATGTGATTGATTCATATGTGAAAATTTCTATATCTGGGCGTACGATAAAAATATCTAAAGGGGTATAATGGGTATATTTACCTATTTGTAAAATTCCCATTAAGATGGGCGTGCAATAGAAAATGTTGAAGTGGGTTCATTTATTTGTAAAAACATTCATAGGATGATATTTTCATAAGGGATTAAAAATTTCCGTAAACCATGAGCGTACGATGAAATTTTTTAAAAGGGGCTCATTATTTGCGTTTTCTCTTCTGTCTGCAGTCCCTATGACTGACTATTTTCAATTTTTTTATGAATAAAACTAGGCAAATACGATCAGAATATACTGGTTGTCCCTTTAAAAATGAAAGTTATAAATTATTGACTCCTTTTTTGTTTTCTTCAAGATATCTGTTAAAAAGTATCAATTTAGGCCACCCTGAACAGTATATTGTGTTCAACTTGTTCCAGTTGAGTTTTTTTTTCAACATTTTTATTTTTTCAAATAGATTCTCAATTAATATCTAAGAATGATTCAAAAATATCTAATAATAGTATACTTTTAAGAAACATTTATATTTCTACCAAAACAGTCATTTTAGACCGACAAATTTCGTCCGATAATTGTAAAAGTTTTCTCAAGAATAGTTTGCAATATTTTTATTCTAATCCTTTTGACACTGGGGGACTCGCCGAGACTCCCCAGAGGAGGCTCCCATTTGTTAACTTTACTTGAAATTAATTATAAATATTTCCTATTTTTACGGGTGGGTGTCACCAATAAATTTGAACTCATTCTTAGATAAATTGTTATTAGTTACGCTTATTTTAAATCAAAACTTTTTTTTATAAATAAAAACAAAATATTCATTTGTTTGACTTTCGATGGAAATTTTTTTTTGTCAAGTTTATTTTTGTTTTTTGAGAATTTTATGTGGTAACAGTGATGTTGATTTGTTTGTCCGTATCTAGGGAAGAGTCGTGCCGCCGATTCTCTTACGACCGAAGGTAAGTTTGCTTTTTTTTTTCTATTTCTTTTTGCAATTTTTTTTATTTTCCTAAGCTTTTGCCAGTTTATGAGTAGATTTCTTTTACATTCCTAATTTTCGCTTGCAATGTACAAAACGCCCTCGCTCTGCATTTCATTTTAAACATTTCTGAACTTTATTTAACATATAAACATAATGACTGTCTTAACCATTGCCTGATATTAAACGTAACCTTATGATCGTCGCAAAAATTGTGGATTATACTTTAAATTTTGTGAATTTTTTCAATAAAAACGGCCCTTCTTCGTTTGCCGTTTTATCCGATTAAAAACTTACCAAAAGCGGTGAGAGTGTATATTCTCGTCTTACACCTTTTTTAGATTCGTTGCTAATTTTCAACTGTCAACATTAGTTTCTAATGAAGTTTAATTTCTCATCTAAACTTGCGAAAGTTTACCTTGAAAATTCTCAAAAATATCTGAAATGTCCCTTTTTTTATTGTACTGTGTTTCTCTGGAAAAGTTTTTCTAATTTAAAATCAATTTTTCTATATTGTTCAAAGGTTTGCTATCCATTTTCTTTAGTGAAGTTTGACGTTTCTTCAGTAAAATTTGACGTTTCTCTCGAAGTTTGACATTTTTACCTTATACCTATGTTTTGACAAACAAAAACGTCAAATTGATGAGTTCTCCACCATATAGGCCTGATTTGGTACCAAATCAGTTTTAATTCTCTGATATTAACAAAAAAAGCATTTAATATATACAAAATGCTTTGGGAGGTGAAAATATGCTGCAAAAAATTAATTCCAGCCTATGGGAAACTTAATTAATCTTTTTGGAAAATAAAACTTTTTTCTATTATTCTTTCAATTTCACAGTTTTCCCATTTATCTCTTCGATTTGGTCAATCTGTTGCCTTCAGATTCAGTAGTGGTCTTAAAACCACATGCCACGGGATACCAAACAAATTCGAAACTCCCTGGAGCAGTGCAATTTTAAAAATTATTTTGTGAACCGTTTTCGACTCTCCAGAACCCAATAAATTAATTATTTTCTAGTATTTTCCAACCGTTGTGATTGCTGGTTGAAACAAATCAAAACGAAAACCTTTTGAAACACAATAAATATACAGGGTGTCCCATAACTAATAGAAAAATGTCGAGTACATAAAGGATAATCCAAATATAGGCACTTCTCAAAGTTTTTTAATTCGGCCGCTTTTTTTCCGGATTATAGGCATCCAAAGTTATAAATTCATATTCGTCACTTTTGATATTTATTTTCATACATACAGGGGCTGTCATCTCTGCAAAAAAAAATTTCTGTTCGTAACCTGAATTTAAAAAGTACTACCATTTTCTCCCATTAGTCATGAGTATATCCACTATATCACCAAATAATCAGTTGTATATTTGAATATATTACGCTTCTATCGTCAATTATAGAAAAAAAATTATTTAATCAAATGTATTTTCTCCAGAAAACCGTGGAGAATTTCTGGAAAAATTACAACGAGCACGTGCGGCAGTTAGATGCGTCAACAATTCGACGCCGCTTCTTTCCAAATCGGGAGCTACACGATTAGTAGTAGGCAATTGGTCGCTAACGTCTAGAAAAGAAGCCGAAATTCACATTCACAATTCCGACGGACAACAACAAACGACAATTTTACGGGAAGATCTACCCGGATTTATTTTCGAATCGAACAGAGGCACCAAACATTCGTTCATTGCAGAAACTTATTTAGGTAAGTTGTTTATTGAAATACACACCGTTTTCTAGTGTTTTTTTTTAAATTGTAGATAGGTACATTTTCAACGCAATTTTGACGTTTATTAAAAATACAGGGTCATCTATTTAATAAAATTCGCATATTTATTATTGAATATCACCCTGTACATCAAAATACACAATTTAGATTAAAAATTGCATAACTGATGATTCTTCATAGTTTATATCATATTCTATGAAAATAAATGTACAGGGTGTCTCAAACTGGCAGATTCTATAGAAGATTAAGACGAAGTCATTTTTTTTGTTGGATATCACCCTGTACATTGAAAAACACAATTTAGATTAAAAATTTCATATCCGAGAATGTTTTATAGTTTATATCATATTTTATAAAAATAAATGTACAGGGTGTATCAAATTGACAGATTCTATAGAAGATTAAGACGAAGTCATATCTTTTTTATTGGATATCACCCTGTATATCAAAATACAGCTTGAAAAACACAATTTAGATTAAAAATTGCATATCCGAGAGTTTTTTATAGTTTATATCATATTTTATGAAAATAAATGTACAGGGTGTCTGAAATTGGCAGATTCTATGGAAGATTAAGACAAGTCATCTTTTTTATTGGATATCACCCTGTACATCAAAATACAGCTTGAAAAACACAATTTAGGTGAAAAATTGCATATCCGAGAATTTTTTATAGTTTATATCATATTTTATGAAAATAAATGTACAGCTGTCTTAAATTGACAGATTCTATAGAAGATTAAGACGAAGTCATATCTTTTTTATTGGATATCACCCTGTACATCAAATACAGCTTGAAAAACCCAATTTACATTAAAAAATGCATATCCGAGGATTTTTTATAGTTTATATCATATTTTATGAAAATAAATGTACAGGGTGTCTCAAATTGACAGATTCTATAGAAGATTAAGACGAAGTCATATCTTTTTTATTGGATATCACCCTGTACATCAAAATACAGCTTGAAAAACACAATTTACATTAAAAAATGCATATCCGAGGATTGTTCATAGATTATATCATATTTTATAAAAATAAATGTACAGGGTGTATCAAATTGACAGATTCTATAGAAGATTAAGACGAAGTCATATCTTTTTTATTGGATATCACCCTGTACATCAAAATACAGCTTGAAAAACACAATTTACATTAAAAAGTGCATATCCAAGGATTTTTTATAGTATATATGATATTTTATGAAAATAAATGTACAGGGTGTCTCAAACTGGCAGATTCTATAGAAGATTAAGACGAAGTCATTTTTTTTGTTGGATATCACCCTGTACATTGAAAAACACAATTTAGATTAAAAATTTCATATCCGAGAATGTTTTATAGTTTATATCATATTTTATAAAAATAAATGTACAGGGTGTATCAAATTGACAGATTCTATAGAAGATTAAGACGAAGTCATATCTTTTTTATTGGATATCACCCTGTATATCAAAATACAGCTTGAAAAACACAATTTAGATTAAAAATTGCATATCCGAGAATTTTTTATAGTTTATATCATATTTTATGAAAATAAATGTACAGGGTGTCTGAAATTGGCAGATTCTATGGAAGATTAAGACAAGTCATCTTTTTTATTGGATATCACCCTGTACATCAAAATACAGCTTGAAAAACACAATTTAGGTGAAAAATTGCATATCCGAGAATTTTTTATAGTTTATATCATATTTTATGAAAATAAATGTACAGCTGTCTTAAATTGACAGATTCTATAGAAGATTAAGACGAAGTCATATCTTTTTTATTGGATATCACCCTGTACATCAAATACAGCTTGAAAAACCCAATTTACATTAAAAAATGCATATCCGAGGATTTTTTATAGTTTATATCATATTTTATGAAAATAAATGTACAGGGTGTCTCAAATTGACAGATTCTATAGAAGATTAAGACGAAGTCATATCTTTTTTATTGGATATCACCCTGTACATCAAAATATAGCTTGAAAAACACAATTTAGATTAAAAATTGCATATCCGAGAATTTTTTATAGTTTATATCATATTTTATGAAAATAAATGTACAGGGTGTCTGAAATTGACAGATTCTATGGAAGATTAAGACAAGTCATATCTTTTTTATTGGATATCACCCTGTACATCAAAATACAGCTTAAAAAACACAATTTACATTAAAAAATGCATATCCGAGAATTTTTTATAGTTTATATCATATTTTATAAAAATAAATGTACAGGGTGCCTGAAATTGACAGATTCTATGGAAGATTAAGACAAGTCATATCTTTTTTTATTGGATATCACCCTGTACATCAAAATACAGCTTCAAAAACACAATTTAGGTGAAAAATTGCATATCCGAGAATTTTTTATAGTTTATATCATATTTTATGAAAATAAATGTACAGGGTGTCTCAAATTGACAGATTCTATAGAAGATTAAGACGAAGTCATATCTTTTTTATTGGATATCACCCTGTACATCAAATAAAGCTTGAAAAACCCAATTTACATTAAAAAATGCATATCCGAGGATTTTTTATAGTTTATATCATATTTCATGAAAATAAATGTACAGGGTGTCTGAAATTGACAGATTCTATGGAAGATTAAGACAAGTCATCTTTTTTATTGGATATCACCCTGTACATCAAAATACAGCTTGAAAAACACAATTTACATTAAAAAATGCATATCCGAGGATTTTTTATAGTTTATATCATATTTTATAAAAATAAATGTACAGGGTGTCTGAAATTGACAGATTCTATGGAAGATTAAGACAAGTCATATCTTTTTTTATTGGATATCACCCTGTACATCAAAATACAGCTTGAAAAACACAATTTAGGTGAAAAATTGCATATCCGAGGATTTTTTATAGTTTATATCATATTTTATGAAAATAAATGTACAGGGTGTCTCAAATTGACAGATTCTATAGAAGATTAAGACGAAGTCATATCTTTTTTATTGGATATCACCCTGTACATCAAAATACAGCTTGAAAAACACAATTTACATTAAAAATTGCATATCCGAGAATTTTTTATAGTTATATCATATTTTATGAAAATAAATGTACAGGGTGTATCAAATTGACAGATTCTATAGAAGATTAAGACGAAGTCATATCTTTTTTATTGGATATCATCCTGTACATCAAAATACAGCTTGAAAAACACAATTTACATTAAAAAATGCATATCCGAGAATTTTTTATAGTTTATATCATATTTTATAAAAATAAATGTACAGGGTGTCTGAAATTGACAGATTCTATGGAAGATTAAGACAAGTCATATCTTTTTTTATTGGATATCACCCTGTACATCAAAATACAGCTTGAAAAACACAATTTAGGTGAAAAATTGCATATCCGAGAATTTTTTATAGTTTATATCATATTTTATGAAAATAAATGTACAGGGTGTATCAAATTGACAGATTCTATAGAAGATTAAGACGAAGTCATATCTTTTTTATTGGATATCACCCTGTACATCAAAATACAGCTTGAAAAACACAATTTACATTAAAAAATGCATATCCGAGGATTTTTCATAGATTATATCATATTTTATAAAAATAAATGTACAGGGTGTCTGAAATTGACAGATTCTATGGAAGATTAAGACAAGTCATATATTTTTTTATTGGATATCACCCTGTACATCAAAATACAGCTTGAAAAACACAATTTAGGTGAAAAATTGCATATCCGAGAATTTTTTATAGTTTATATCATATTTTATGAAAATAAATGTACAGGGTGTCTCAAATTGACAGATTCTATAGAAGATTAAGACGAAGTCATATCTTTTTTATTGGATATCACCCTGTACATCAAAATACAGCTTGAAAAACACAATTTACATTAAAAATTGCATATCCGAGAATTTTTTATAGTTATATCATATTTTATGAAAATAAATGTACAGGGTGTATCAAATTGACAGATTCTATAGAAGATTAAGACGAAGTCATATCTTTTTTATTGGATATCACCCTGTACATCAAAATACAGCTTGAAAAACACAATTTACATTAAAAAATGCATATCCGAGAATTTTTTATACTTTATATCATATTTCATGAAAATAAATGTACAGGGTGTCTGAAATTGACAGATTCTATGGAAGATTAAGACAAGTCATCTTTTTTATTGGATATCACCCTGTACATCAAAATACAGCTTGAAAAACACAATTTACATTAAAAAATGCATATCCGAGGATTTTTTATAGTTTATATCATATTTTATAAAAATAAATGAACAGGGTGTCTGAAATTGACAGATTCTATGGAAGATTAAGACAAGTCATATCTTTTTTTATTGGATATCACCCTGTACATCAAAATACAGCTTGAAAAACACAATTTAGGTGAAAAATTGCATATCCGAGAATTTTTTATAGTTTATATCATATTTTATGAAATTAAAGGTACAGGGTGTCTCAAATTGACAGATTCTATAGAAGATTAAGACGAAGTCATATCTTTTTTATTGGATATCACCCTGTACATCAAATAAAGCTTGAAAAACCCAATTTACATTAAAAAATGCATATCCGAGGATTTTTTATAGTTTATATGATATTTTATGAAAATAAATGTACAGGGTGTCTCAAATTGACAGATTCTATAGAAGATTAAGACGAAGTCATTTTTTTTGTTGGATATCACCCTGTACATTGAAAAACACAATTTAGATTAAAAATTTCATATCCGAGAATGTTTTATAGTTTACATCATATTTTATGAAAATAAATGTACAGGGTGTCTGAAATTGACAGATTCTATGGAAGATTAAGACAAGTCATATCTTTTTGAATGGATAACACCCTGTACATTAAAATACAGCTTAAAAAATAAAATTTAGATTAGAAATGCATATCCGAGGAATTTTTATAGTTTATATCATATTTTATGAAAATAAATGTATAGGGTGTCTCAAATTGACAGATTCTATAGAAGATTAAGACGAAGTCATATCTGGAGGGAAAGGGATGAATAAATGAACTGTACATTAGATGGTCTCCATAACTTTTAGCATCTTCGAGAACAATCGAAGGACCACCGATATTGAGGTATCGGACCTTGTCATTCTTGGCTTAAGCCAGAGGAATGACTCGAATAATTAAAGGTTCAGCTAAGCTAAATGAAAGACCAGACTTCCAGCAGTTATCTTTTTATTTAAAGGACTAGCTGGAAAAAACTAGAATCGAAAATTGTTTAGGTAGGTACTTAAAAAACACTAAAGAATATATATCTACACAAAAGATTGAAGTCCGTAAAAAGTGTAAAGTTTATGACCCGTATCAGTTAAAGTCTGCACTAAATTAAAGAAAAGAGCCGCACACAATTTATAGTTCACTATTAAAGTCAACAATATCAGCAAATCAAAATCAAAATCATCAAAATACAGCTTGAAAAACACAATTTAGGTGAAAAATTGCATATCCGAGGATTTTTTATAGATTATATCATATTTTATGAAAATAAATGTACAGCTGTCTCAAATTTACAGATTCTATAGAAGATTAAGACGAAGTCATATCTTTTTTATTGGATATCACCCTGTACATCAAAATACAGCTTGAAAAACACAATTTAGATTAAAAATTGCATATCCGAGAATTTTTTATAGTTTATATCATATTTGATGAAAATAAATGTACAGCTGTCTCAAATTGACAGATTCTATAGAAGATTAAGACGAAGTCATATCTTTTTTATTGAATATCACCCTGTACATCAAAATACAGCTTGAAAAACACAATTTAGGTGAAAAATTACATATCCGAGGATTTTTTATAGATTATATCATATTTTATGAAAATAAATGTACAGCTGTCTCAAATTGACAGATTCTATAGAAGATTAAGACGAAGTCATATCTTTTTTATTGAATATCACCCTGTACATCAAAATACAGCTTGAAAAACACAATTTAGGTGAAAAATTGCATATCCGAGGATTTTTTATAGATTGTATCATATTTTATAAAAATAAATGTACAGGGTGTCTGAAATTGACAGATTCTATGGAAGATTAAGACAAGTCATATCTTTTTTTATTGGATATCACCCTGTACATCAAAATACAGCTTGAAAAACACAATTTAGGTGAAAAATTGCATATCCGAGAATTTTTTATAGTTTATATCATATTTTATGAAAATAAATGTACAGGGTGTCTCAAATTGACAGATTCTATAGAAGATTAAGACGAAGTCATATCTTTTTTATTGGATATCACCCTGTACATCAAATAAAGCTTGAAAAACCCAATTTACATTAAAAAATGCATATCCGAGGATTTTTTATAGTTTATATGATATTTTATGAAAATAAATGTACAGGGTGTCTCAAATTGACAGATTCTATAGAAGATTAAGACAAGTCATATCTTTTTTATTGGATATCACCCTGTACATCAAAATACAGCTTGAAAAACACAATTTAGATTAAAAATTGCATATCCGAGAATTTTTTATAGTTTATATCATATTTTATGAAAATAAATGTACAGGGTGTATCAAATTGACAGATTCTATAGAAGATTAAGACGAAGTCATATCTTTTTTATTGGATATCACCCTGTACATCAAAATACAGCTTGAAAAACACAATTTACATTAAAAAATACATATCCGAGGATTTTTCATAGTTTATATCATATTTTATAAAAATAAATGTACAGGGTGTCTGAAATTGACAGATTCTATGGAAGATTAAGACAAGTCATATCTTTTTTTATTGGATATCACCCTGTACATCAAAATACAGCTTGAAAAACACAATTTAGGTGAAAAATTGCATATCCGAGAATTTTTTATAGTTTATATCATATTTTATGAAAATAAATGTACAGGGTGTCTCAAATTGACAGATTCTATAGAAGATTAAGACGAAGTCATATCTTTTTTATTGGATATCACCCTGTACATCAAAATACAGCTTGAAAAACACAATTTAGATTAAAAATTGCATATCCGAGAATTTTTTATAGTTTATATCATATTTCATGAAAATAAATGTACAGGGTGTCTGAAATTGACAGATTCTATGGAAGATTAAGACAAGTCATCTTTTTTATTGGATATCACCCTGTACATCAAAATACAGCTTGAAAAACACAATTTAGGTGAAAAATTGCATATCCGAGAATTTTTTATAGTTTATATCATATTTCATGAAAATAAATGTACAGGGTGTCTGAAATTGACAGATTCTATGGAAGATTAAGACAAGTCATCTTTTTTATTGGATATCACCCTGTACATCAAAATACAGCTTGAAAAACACAATTTAGGTGAAAAATTGCATATCCGAGAATTTTTTATAGTTTATATCATATTTCATGAAAATAAATGTACAGGGTGTCTGAAATTGACAGATTCTATGGAAGATTAAGACAAGTCATCTTTTTTATTGGATATCACCCTGTACATCAAAATACAGCTTGAAAAACACAATTTAGGTGAAAAATTGCATATCCGAGAATTTTTTATAGTTTATATCATATTTCATGAAAATAAATGTACAGGGTGTCTGAAATTGACAGATTCTATGGAAGATTAAGACAAGTCATCTTTTTTATTGGATATCACCCTGTACATCAAAATACAGCTTGAAAAACACAATTTAGGTGAAAAATTGCATATCCGAGAATTTTTTATAGTTTATATCATATTTCATGAAAATAAATGTACAGGGTGTCTGAAATTGACAGATTCTATGGAAGATTAAGACAAGTCATCTTTTTTATTGGATATCACCCTGTACATCAAAATACAGCTTGAAAAACACAATTTAGGTGAAAAATTGCATATCCGAGAATTTTTTATAGTTTATATCATATTTCATGAAAATAAATGTACAGGGTGTCTGAAATTGACAGATTCTATGGAAGATTAAGACAAGTCATCTTTTTTATTGGATATCACCCTGTACATCAAAATACAGCTTGAAAAACACAATTTAGGTGAAAAATTGCATATCCGAGAATTTTTTATAGTTTATATCATATTTTATGAAAATAAATGTACAGCTGTCTCAAATTGACAGATTCTATAGAAGATTAAGACGAAGTCATATCTTTTTTATTGAATATCACCCTGTACATCAAAATACAGCTTGAAAAACACAATTTAGGTGAAAAATTGCATATCCGAGAATTTTTTATAGTTTATATCATATTTTATGAAAATAAATGTACAGGGTGTCTCAAATTGACAGATTCTATAGAAGATTAAGACGAAGTCATATCTTTTTTATTGGATATCACCCTGTACATCAAAATACAGCTTGAAAAACACAATTTAGATTAAAAATTGCATATCCGAGAATTTTTTATAGTTTATATCATATTTCATGAAAATAAATGTACAGGGTGTCTCAAATTGACAGATTCTATAGAAGATTAAGACGAAGTCATATCTTTTTTATTGGATATCACCCTGTACATCAAAATACAGCTTGAAAAACACAATTTACATTAAAAAATGCATATCCGAGAATTTTTTATAGTTTATATCATATTTTATAAAAATAAATGTACAGGGTGTCTGAAATTGACAGATTCTATGGAAGATTAAGACAAGTCATATCTTTTTTTATTGGATATCACCCTGTACATCAAAATCCAGCTTGAAAAACACAATTTAGGTGAAAAATTGCATATCCGAGAATTTTTTATAGTTTATATCATATTTTATGAAAATAAATGTACAGGGTGTCTCAAATTGACAGATTCTATAGAAGATTAAGACGAAGTTATATCTTTTTTATTGGATATCACCCTGTACATCAAATAAAGCTTGAAAAACCCAATTTACATTAAAAAATGCATATCCGAGGATTTTTTATAGTTTATATGATATTTTATGAAAATAAATGTACAGGGTGTCTCTAATTGACAGATTCTATAGAAGATTAAGACAAGTCATATCTTTTTTATTGGATATCACCCTGTACATCAAAATACAGCTTGAAAAACACAATTTAGATTAAAAATTGCATATCCGAGAATTTTTTATAGTTTATATCATATTTTATGAAAATAAATGTACAGGGTGTATCAAATTGACAGATTCTATAGAAGATTAAGACGAAGTCATATCTTTTTTATTGGATATCACCCTGTACATCAAAATACAGCTTGAAAAACACAATTTACATTAAAAAATGCATATCCGAGGATTTTTCATAGTTTATATCATATTTTATAAAAATAAATGTACAGGGTGTCTGAAATTGACAGATTCTATGGAAGATTAAGACAAGTCATATCTTTTTTTATTGGATATCACCCTGTACATCAAAATACAGCTTGAAAAACACAATTTAGGTGAAAAATTGCATATCCGAGAATTTTTTATAGTTTATATCATATTTTATGAAAATAAATGTACAGCTGTCTCAAATTGACAGATTCTATAGAAGATTAAGACGAAGTCATATCTTTTTTATTGAATATCACCCTGTACATCAAAATACAGCTTGAAAAACACAATTTAGATTAAAAATTGCATATCCGAGAATTTTTTATAGTTTATATCATATTTCATGAAAATAAATGTACAGGGTGTCTGAAATTGACAGATTCTATGGAAGATTAAGACAAGTCATATCTTTTTTATTGGATATCACCCTGTACATCAAAATACAGCTTGAAAAACACAATTTACATTAAAAAATGCATATCCGAGAATTTTTTATAGTTTATATCATATTTTATAAAAATAAATGTACAGGGTGTCTGAAATTGACAGATTCTATGGAAGATTAAGACAAGTCATATCTTTTTTTATTGGATATCACCCTGTACATCAAAATACAGCTTGAAAAACACAATTTAGGTGAAAAATTGCATATCCGAGAATTTTTTATAGTTTATATCATATTTTATGAAAATAAATGTACAGCTGTCTCAAATTGACAGATTCTATAGAAGATTAAGACGAAGTCATATCTTTTTTATTGAATATCACCCTGTACATCAAAATACAGCTTGAAAAACACAATTTAGATTAAAAATTGCATATCCGAGAATTTTTTATAGTTTATATCATATTTCATGAAAATAAATGTACAGGGTGTCTGAAATTGACAGATTCTATGGAAGATTAAGACAAATCATATCTTTTTTATTGGATATCACCCTGTACATCAAAATACAGCTTGAAAAACACCATTTAGATTAAAAATTGCATATCCGAGAATTTTTTATAGTTTATATCATATTTTATGAAAATAAATGTACAGGGTGTCTCAAATTGACAGATTCTATAGAAGATTAAGACGAAGTCATATCTTTTTTATTGGATATCACCCTGTACATCAAAATACAGCTTGAAAAACACAATTTAGATTAAAAATTGCATATCCGAGAATTTTTTATAGTTTATATCATATTTCATGAAAATAAATGTACAGGGTGTCTCAAATTGACAGATTCTATAGAAGATTAAGACAAGTCATTTATTTTTTATTGGATAGCAACCTATGATCTTTTTGTTAATTGTACATTAGTCAAGTAAAACATTCAATAGCTCGTTTCGTTTTCAAGATACAGGGCGATTTTTTAATTTGATATTACCAAGCTTTAGAAAATATTTACTGAAACACTTTTGATGACTCATTAAGGTTATTTCATGAAAAACAATGTAGTTCTTGAAAATGTGCTTAACTATATTCTGTTCAATAAAAATGTTGACTATTTTTAAATTCTTCTTTAGGTCCCGAATTTTCTGCTGGTTGGACCAACAAAAAAGGCAAACGCCTTCGATCCAAATTAGAAGCTACCAAAATGAAAGTAAAATACTTGGCTCACCAAATCTATGAGCAATACTTCCGAGTAGCGCAAGCTCAGCCGAGAGGCATTGTTGCCAAATTAGGAAACATCGTTGCGCAAATAGAACGCGCCTGTCAAAAACAATGCTCCTACGGTAACAACAGAGAAGGGGGAAATAGTTGGAAGGAAATTCTCTATAACGCTTTAGATGAATTAACGGAAATTCTTAAAGAAGACAGAGTCGTATCAGCTTACGAACTACACAGCTCTGGCTTAGTACAAGCTTTATTGTCTCTACTATCTACCAGCTATTGGGATCAAGGATTAAAATCCAGCAAGATGAATAAATTCCAAAAACAAAGAGTACAAGTATTCAAACAATGCTTTCGAAATAAAATTAACGAAGACAAATCGCCGAGTTTAATTCTGGTACACAAATTAATATCCGTATTGGAAAGTATCGAAAAACTACCGATTTACTTATACGACACCCCCGGTACGGGATACGGTCTACAAATATTAACCAGAAGATTAAGATTTCGATTGGAAAAAGCCACGGGAGAAAGTACTTTGATCGACCGATCGGGAAGGAGTTTAAAAATGGAACCGCTAGCGACCGTAGCGCAGCTAGAAAGATATCTATTAAAAATGGTCGCTAAGCAATGGTACGACTACGATCGCGGTTCTTTTCAATTTCTTAAAAAACTTAAAGAATCCAAATATCAAACGTTTAAGCACACTCACGATTTCGACGAAAACGGTTTAATTTATTTCATCGGAACCAACGGAAAAACCAGTTCCGAATGGGTGAACCCCGGTCAGTTCGGGTTGGTAACTGTGACTAGTTCGGACGCGAGGAATTTACCGTACGGTAGAGTCGAGGATATACTTTCCAGGGATACGTCGGCGTTAAACTGTCACACTAACGACGATAAACGCGCTTGGTTCAGCGTCGATTTGGGGGTTTACATGATACCCACCGCTTATACCCTCCGACACGCCAGGGGATACGGAAGATCCGCTTTGAGAAATTGGTATTTCCAAATGTCAAGAGACGGTAATATTTGGACTACGTTATGCACTCACGCTCACGATATGTCGCTCAATGATCCCGGTAGTACTGGTACGTGGCCTATTGAAGTGTCTCAAGAAGAAACGCAAGGTTGGAGACATGTAAGGATACAACAGGCCGGTAAAAACGCGTCGGGCCAAACACACTATCTCAGTTTGTCCGGGTTTGAAATTTACGGACAAGTAACGAATATTTGCGAGGATATGGGTAAGGCGCACAAAGAACAAGAAGCGCACATGAGAAAACAACGACGTTTGGTTAAGTCGCAGTTGCTTAAGCATATGACGGTCGGCGCTCGAGTTGTTAGAGGTGTCGATTGGAAATGGAGGGATCAAGATGGAAATCCTGTCGGTGAAGGTATGTTTTTATTTATTTCCTAAACCTAGTACAAAATATTATAAACTTTATATCTTCAAGGTACCGTTACCGGCGAACTTCACAGCGGTTGGATCGATGTCACCTGGGATCACGGCGGTTCCAATTCCTATCGTATGGGTGCAGAAGGTAAATACGATTTAAAATTAGCCCTTGGATACGATGTGGAAACCACCGCAGCGTCATCTTCTAAACAGTATTCTGGAACAAAGCAAAAAAATGACAAAGACAAACAAAGCGTTCTAACCAGCAGAAAGAGCAGCTCTACACCAAGTCTACCAGAGGCGACAGACGCTAAAGCTTCAGTAGCTAGTACCGAGCAAGCAGCATCGGCCGACAATTTGGCAGCTAAACAAGCCGCTGAAACAATCGCCGAGAGCGTTTTATCTGTAGCTAGAAATGAAGCTCTCGTAGCAGTTACCAGCGAGTCCCAATCGGTTTCGAACGAAAGTGAACTGTCGGTAGTAGTACATCCTCACAACGATCTCTCTACCATAAACAATTCCACCGATTTAGCGACGATAGTTGAAAGTTTAGCTCTGTGCGATACCGATTCGCAAAAACCCACCGCTAATACAAATTCCAATATCAACAAATCGAATCGCAATTCGAAGATAAGTAATTCTCAAGCTGCCGTGGCGGCTCAAAGTTTCGTAGAGGCCGTGGAAGCTTTGGACAAATTCCGCGAAGGTTCCGACATGCTTAGAAATAATACGAATAACTTTTTATCCGCCGAATTGTTGCAATCCGCTCTGAATTTAGGTCAGTCCGGTCATCAGTTAACGGGCGTTAGAATATCCGTATCGGGTAATTCGGAAACGGACGAGGAAAAACCGCCGCCGAGACGGAAAACTGATACGGTTAAAGGCGGTAATTGTAGTAGTGATAAAGACGAGGCTGTGACCAATACAAATAACGCTAAGAATAGTAGTAATAATACCATTGTAGTGACCAATCCGATGAGTGTCAGTGTACCAAATTTAACCACGGAATCAAATAGCCAAATTGAACCTACAACTACAGCAGGTAATTTTTTTTTAAATAAATTTTATTCTCTATACACATTTTCCTTCTTTTTTCTTTCGATGAGTTTTTAGTGCGAAAAACGTCGTAATTGCATATTTTCAAAAAAACAATATTTACCAAACTTATTTGGAAAATATTGGACAACCTGTATATTTACTCATATTCAGACTTTTCTCCTAATCTTTTGTCTGTAAATATAAAGTTATACCAAATAATATAGGATCATTATAAAGTTATGATCGTTTTAAAATGAAATTTGAAATAAACACTCTGTATATTAATAACTGGTAAATTATTGTATATAAAAAGATGAAGAATTTGGTCTAGTTTCCAAGTAAATTGTAACAGAAATCATGCATTCATATATGTATACAGGGTGAGCCCAAAAAGAAAATTATCCTCTTCCAATTTTTCAAAAAAATGTTCCACACTGTATATTTACTCATATTTAGATTTATCAGTTATCTTTTTTCTCAAGCTATAAAGTTTTGCCAAATAATATAGGGTATTTAAAAAGTTATGATCGTTTTTATATCAAAATTGAATTATGGAATAAACACTCTGTATATGGAGAACTATTGAATTATTTTGTATAATAAGTTGAAGAGTGCGGAAAAGATTTCAAATAAATAAAATGTAACAGTAAACATCCAATAATATAATTATGTATACAGGGTGAGCTAAAAAGGAAAATTATACTTTTTCAATTTTCCAAAAAAAATGTTCCACGCTGTATATTATAGTTTTTATTTTGAAAATAGGCTTCATTCCATACATATTATGTTTTAAGCAATTTTATTTCAATTATAATGCAGGGTGCGTTTTTAGTGCCGACATTATTGAAGTTTCAAAAAAGTATTTACAATTCTTTTTTTGGAAAATAGTCTCTGGTTATCTTCTCTCTCAAAATAAAAAAACGTTGTTCTCATCTAAATATGGGTAAGTATACAAGTTGTCCCATATTTTCCACATAAAAAGCGTAATCCTCTACAATTTTTTGTAATTTCTGCAATAACGAATGTTATCACGACAAAAAACTCACCGTGTATGTAGGCACTAATTAAAAATTAGTTTTGAATTTCTCAGGTTTGCTGGAAACATTCGCAGCGCTAGCTCGAAGACGTACATTAGCTTCAGTAACATCTACAAATACATGCAGTACCAATCCGAACAATCCTCAGAACGTCAACAATGCCCAAAACAATCAAAACAGCAGTTCGTTGTTTCCGCGAGCTCCGAATTCCGTCTCTAGTTTAGTCCGCCTGGCGTTGTCCAGCAACTTCCCAAGTGGTTTACTAAGCACCGCCCAAAGTTATCCTAGTTTATCGTCCAGCAACAATCCCGGCAATCCAGCCGGAGGAATATCCACCACAGCCGGCGCCGTTCAAGGTCTAAGTCAAGCTCTTACTATGAGCTTAACGTCGACGAGCAGTGATAGCGAACAAGTATCCTTGGAAGACTTTTTGGAATCTTGCAGAGCACCGACGTTGTTGGCTGAATTAGACGACGACGAAGAAATGGGAGAAGATGATGATAACGACGATGACGAAAACGAAGACGATGCTGATTACGAAGAAGTTATGGTATCGAGAAATTTGTTGTCGTTCATGGAAGAAGAACCGTTCGAAGCTAGACCGACTAAAAGACGATCCTGGGATGATGAGTTCGTGTTGAAAAGACAATTTTCCGCTTTGATACCTGCTTTCGATCCTAGACCTGGAAGAACTAACGTCAATCAAACAACTGGTGAGTTTCTAATTTTTTTTTAGATTTTGATGGAAAAATTGAATTTTCCCTTTACCATAGGCGCACGATAAAATTTTTATAGGGGATTTATTTATTTATAAAAATTCTATTGGATAAACGATTTTTTCAAAAAATTTCTATTGGATAAACGATTTTTTTAAAAAATTTCCATTCGCCATGGGCATACGATAAAATTTTTCAAAGGGGGTTAATTCATTTGTAAATATTTTCATTCATCATGGGCGTACGATAAAATTTTTGCACGGGGTTCTTTTCTTTTTAAAAACTTACTTTTATCAAAAACGTTTAAGGGGAATCTCGAATTTTATTCGACACTCACTCGCAAGCTGGGTGTTAAACAAGGAGGTACTTACTTCCATATACCGGCCGTGTCCTCGTGCGACCAACAGAGATGGAGAGCGTTTTGATATTTTTAAGACGGTCAGTGTTTATCGCCTATGGTATTATATTTGGTAGAGTGGGGCATAATATTTCTTCGGTCTTGTTAAATTGGTTAGATCGTATATTCGCGTACAAAGGTATTTCAATTTTATTGGAACGATAGGATTTCCGATTGAAACTACTATACAAGAATTACACAGGGTGATACAAGAAATTACAAATTCAAAATTGTACATAGTGATGCAAGAAGTTATGAATTCTGAATGACATACTTCTTTCTGCAAGGTACTAAAAAATATAAGGTGATACAAAAATATACAAATTCTTATTTATATAGGTATCATTTTCCGCAGAATATTTATAAAAATTATAGAAAGTAACATTATTTTATAAAGAATATACAAAAATTATGCAGGGTGGCTACTAGAAGTTACGAATTCTTAATTCAGTAATACACAAGGAATTGTACATTAACACGGGAAGTTAATTTTACAAATGATTTTGTGCATGATATGGATAATCTTAAGACACACAAGTGCGTTAAATTACAATTTTTTCAAATATTTCAAACTTTTGTTGGTATATATGAGATATTTACATAGGTACACATGGTTTCACAAACAAAGGGTAGACATTTTTTTCAAAATGTAGTTAGCACAATTTGTTGAAAACATAAAATATTAGCTAGTCAATAGAAACGAAATTTATACGTTAAATAACAAAGTCAGTTACACGCCAAGATAAAAATATACACAACGAAAGGGTGTCGTTTTATTATTTATTTTATTTTTCAAATATATCGGGAAGCATATTGTCCAAATAAAATGTCTGCATCTTAGAAAGCATGTTATGCCAACATTGTTCATCCCTTCCTATTTTCTGGATAGACATACTCAGCGGTGTCCCAAACTATAAAATAACAATATTTGGCTTTGGTTATTGCAAGCTGGCCTTGTATTTGATAGTAATAATTACTATTTAGACGTCAAAAAAATAATTGTTCAATACTATTAAACGCTTTACAAAATTAGAAAAATAAATTTCCAAAGAGCAGACCGTCCACTAAGAAGCAAGAACTACTTCTCGGGCTTCTACTTTCGGAACCCTCATCGTTCTCGATTACTCGCTGTAGCAAACCGTTTTCCAAAACCAGCGAGTCCCACTAGGCCCAATACGATTTCATCGTTGGCGAGTACCTTGAAATCTCCTGCCAAGTAGGTCGACAGTTCTCCTTTTTCCAATGTCGGATTTTCTTCAAGTCGGGATCGTTCTCTTGTTCCTCTTCCAACTTTTCTGGTGTCCATTCGTCGGTGGTCACCGTGGTTCTTCGAATCGCAGCTTCCTTAGCTTCTGTTTTGCTGCAGTGAGAGCACTCTGCAGGGCATGGTCTTCTAGAGAGGGAGTCTGCATTTCTGTGGCTTATTCCGGCTCTATGCTCAATAGTGAAATTATATTCTTGGAGCCGCTCGATCCATCTAGCGATTTGACCTTCAGGGTTCTTGAATTGCATAAGCCACTTAAGTGCTGCATGATCGGTTCTGATCACAAATTTCTTCCCATACAGATACTGATAGAAGTGCTCCACGGACTTCACTACTGCTAGGAGCTCTCTTCTTGTGACGCAGTAGTTTTGTTCTGGTTTGGAAAGGACTTTACTAAAATATCCCAGAACTTTCTCTTGTCCTCCTTGAACCTGTGATAGCACTCCTCCAATTCCAACATTGCTAGCATCAGTATCTAGTATGAATTCTCCCTCTGGTAGTGGATAGCCGAGTATAGGTGCAGCAGTCAAGTGCTTCTTCAAGGTTTCGAACGAAGTTTGGCAATCTTCGTCCCAGCGAAACTCCCTTGCTTCCTCTGTAAGTCGTGTCAAGGGCTTAGCGATATCTGCAAACTTCTTTATAAATCGCCTGTATATGTACAGAGTCCAAGGAAGCTTCTAACGTGGTGCTTGTCGGTGGGTCTTGGCCACTTTCGTACGGCAGCAGCTTTTTCTTCGTCTACAGCTACACCATCCTTGCTGACTACATGGCCTAGGTAATTGACTTTGTTTTGAAATAGTTGACATTTCTTGGGGTTGAGCATCAGTTGGGCAGCTTGCAACCTTTTGAAGACACCTTCCAAATTCTTTTGATGTTCGTCGAATGTCCTTCCCAAGACTATGATGTCATCAAGGTACACTAAGCATGTCTTCCAGGACAACCCTAGCAATACGTTTTCCATCAGTTTTTCGAACGTTGCGGGGGCATTGCACAGCCCAAATGGCATAACGGTGAAATGCCATAGTCCAGATCCGATGGTAAACGCTGTCTTTTCTTTATCGGCTGGATCCATTTCTACCTGCCAATATCCAGACTTCAGGTCCAAGGTAGAAAACAATTTGCTACCGGCCAGCGTATCCAGAGTGTCGTCGATTCTCGGCAGAGGATAGCTATCTTTCTTTGTTACATTGTTCAACTGCCGGTAGTCCACGCAAAACCTCGTGGTTCCATCCTTCTTCTTTACCAGAACTACCGGAGAGACCCAAGGGCTGGTAGAAGGTTCTATTACCTTGTCCTTTTCCATCTCGCGAACAATTCTCTCCGCTTCCTCTCTTTTGGCCTGTGGTAGCCGTCGAGCCGATTGTCTTATCGGTTTAGCGTCGCCGGTGTCAATTTTGTGTTTGACAGCAGATGTTCTTCCTGACTTTCCTCCTTTTGGTACAAAAAGAGATCGGTATTGTAGCAAGAGTTCTCTGATCTTTTTCTTCTTTTGCAGGCTAAGGGATTGTCCAGCCACTGCTATCATTTGTTCAAATTTATTGTTGGCATCATTGGAGGTTGTTGGTTGATGAATTATCGACGCCACTGGTACGCAAGTTCCAATTTTGGTATCCTTCTTCATAGTTATTGGATGGTCATTTATATTTATAATGCGTACAGGTATTTCTTCGGCAGCCATGACTAACCCTTTTCCAACCAGGATTCCTCGACCAACCTCTTCATCGTGATTCCATGGTTCCATCATGACCGGTGTTCCTTCTTCGACGGTTCCTTGTAGCCTTGCCACGGTGAAAAATTCACTCCTTGCGGGTACAACTGTATCCTCCTGTACGGCTTCCTGAACAGTCTTATCCTCGTGTGGGTGAAGGAATACCTCCTCAGAACCTACTCTAATCACTCGGTTCTTGAAATCTAGCTGGAAGCCATGTAGGTTCATAACGTCCATTCCGAGTATTATGTCCTCTTCGAAATCGGCGACAACGACTGTGTGGGTGAACTTTTCTGCGCCAATTCCCAATTGCACCGGTAGTTCTCCATGGACATTGGCGCATTCACCTGTGGCAGTCCTGAGTCGCAGTCTCGTCGGTAAAAGTCTTTTCCGGGTGTTGACAGTCTCGGGGCGAATAATAGTCCTCGTTGCTCCAGTGTCCACCAATAGTGTATACTTCCTACCATTAACTTCACCATCCACGTATACACTATCATCGCGACATTTCAGAGAGGCTATTAGGATGAGAGGGTCTTTGGAAGGTCTTCGGGTCGAAGCTGCCCTCTGAAGGTCGACCCTTCCTAGTTTTTCCTGCTGGGCATCTTTGTTTGTAGCAGTTCTCGGTCGCTTGCACGAACTGCGTACATGTCCCATTTCTCCACAATTCCAGCATCTCACAGCTTTCAGCTTTCCATTTGAGATGCTTTTCATCATGTTGACAAGCTGGTCGAGCTTGTTCTCAACTTCTTCGTCTGCTACAGCCCTCACCTTGCCGTATACTCCGGAAGCCTGTGTAGCTGCTTCGTACTCCAAGGCTGCAGAGAGTACGTCGACCAGTGTCTTATGCCGAGCCAAGCGTAGAGTTCTCTGCATTTCATGGTCACGAACTCCGTCGATGAATGTCTGTACCCCTAAACATTCCATGACATTCTCCGGTGCCGATGGATAGGCAAACCGCACCAACCTCGCAATGTCTGCTTCGAATTCTTGCAGAGTTTCGTCGCGTTTTTGTTTGCGGTTTTTCAGCTGCGACTGGTACAGATGCTCCAGGTGTTCCAGGCCATATCTCATATTCAATCGCTTTTTGAGTTGTTCAAAATCTTCGGCCTCTTCCACTGGAATGGTCTGGAGGATATCCATAGCGTCTCCTCTAAGGGCAAGAGTTAAATTTAACGCTTTTTCCTTCTCACTCCAGTTGTTTGCCTTTGATGCCGCCTCGAATTGCTTAAGATAGTTCGGCCATGACGTTTTACCATCGAATGTTGGCAGTTTCACTCGGCTGTTAATATCGTTTTCCATTTTCGGTTTCAACTCTACTTTCTCTGCCAGTTCGTCGTTATTCGGGGCTTGCCTAGTTGTAATATCCGGTTTATTACTAGTCTTCCTTTCGATTTCTTTGATTTTTTGTTTCATTTCTTGCTCCATACTTTTAATCTTTTCTTCCACGGCAGAAATATCAGTCTTCATGGATGTCATTTCATTTTTCATGTCCGTCATTTTATTTTCTATGTCCGCCGAAAGTTTACTTTCCATGGATGAAATTTTATTTTCCACGTCCGACAATTTGTTTTCCATGGATGAAATTTAGTTTTTTATATCCGTCGAAATTTTATTTTCCATGTCCGACATTTTGTTTTCCATGGATGAAATTTCGTCTTTTATATCCGTCGAAATTTTATTTTCCATGTCCGACATTTTGTTTTCCATGTCCGCCGAAAGTTTTTTTATGGAAGAGGTTATAGAGGCGGACGCTTCGTCGGTGAATTCAAACGTTTCCGGGTCCAATCCATTGTTAATCATAGCTTTTTTTAGTCGTTCCACTAACACTGACTTGACCCCACTTGTGTCCAATTCGTAATCCTCCAACTCTCTTCGAAGCTCTGAAACTTTTAATTCACAAAGTTTCTTCGCCATCTTCCTGTATATTTATTTATTTATTTATTATTATTTTTTTTTAATCCCACTTCTGACACCAATGTAACGTTTATTCTAATTTATATTTACAATTAATTTATATTTACAGATTTATATGTAATTCAGTCCTTATTCAATAATTTATGTAATACACTAAACACACTAATTATAATTTATATGAGAGTCACTTAATGAACACTTTATCGAGGCGCGATTACTTTCCTTCGGTATCAACACTGACTGATTGACTAATTGCCTGCGGCGATGCTTGTGGCCTATTTATACTCACGCGCCGTAATTCTAGAAATCTTTCGGCGTTCTGGCGGGTTCACTGGATATTCTCGATGTTTCGTATTCTGGATGCTTCTCGAAAATTGGGCGGAGGAGCCATAGTCGTCTCATACGGGGATTTCACTGGGGGCACTAAGTGAGAATATTATTGCAGTAGCTCGCGTAACAGTATACTATTTTTAATTATTTTTCTTTTCATATTTTTATTTGGATACTTTGTATTTCATTATGGATGCCCCATTCAATATTCTTTTGAAATTATAAATGATAAAAATTCATTTAGCTCTAGCTATACTATAACATACTTACCGATTCCCATAATTTCATTGAAAATCAGTATTTATGTTACTTTTAAAAATGTTCGCTCTCATCAAGTCATCAATAAATCTCTTAGCATTTCCTTTACTGGGGTTAATGTATTGGAATGGTATCAACGTAGTCGCCAGTCCAGGATTATGCTCTCAGTGCTTCTGGACGAATATCATCTACATTGTAATGATGAGGCGCAAATACGCCGAAACCGGTCTACAAGTGATATTCCTTCTAATCACAAACCAGTATGGTTGTTTCTATTTTGCATATATACCAACCCCGTTTACTTTAGAAGTGTAATTCAATGTCTGTCGGGGCATATAGCCCGAGAAGTAGTTGTTGCTTCTTAGTGAATGGTCTCTTCTTTGAAGATTATTTTTCAAATTTTGTAAAGCGTTATAATAGTATTAAACTATTATTTTTTGATCAAGCTTTACTAAAATATGAAAATTTTTCACAGGTAACTGTAATTAAGTAAATGTGAATTTCGTGTTCACTTTTTGATATTTTGGGTTTTTTCATCATATATAACTAACATTAATGTATTACTATAATAAATGTAGTCGACCCAACTTTCCCCATGTTTCACTTTTAAGTTTCAGTAATTTTTGAAGAAAACAATCAAACTTATTGCCAATTTTTTGAGTTTAATACTTAACTGATTTTAAAAATTTTAACAGTTTTAAATTCCGAAAAATATGTCTATGCTTTGATGGGATTGAATTTTCTAATTTTAATTTTTTTTTAAATTCACATTTTTTAAGTTTTTGTTTTTAACTACAACTGATTCGAATTTTAAAAATCGAACGCCATCAAGGAATAGGTATTATTTCTGAGAATTCAAAAGTCTTTCAATTTTTGGAATCGGTTGAAAATTAAGCCCAAAAAATTTACAGAAAGTTTTAGTAGTTTCAGATATTATTCGAGAATCCCCCTAATAAAATTTGTTGTAAGTAACAAATTTATTTGTAAAAATGACCATTCACCATGGGCGTGCGATAAAATTTTTGAAAGGGGTTTATTAATTTGTATTTTCATTTTTGTCGATAGTCTCCGTGACTGCCTAATGTTAATTTTTAATTTTTTTGTGCAGATTTGGAAGTTCCACCTCCCGGTCAAAATGAAACTCCCTCAATATCGGATCATGAACTGCTGCCACAGCCGAAGTTGCAGTTGGTGTTGAAAGGTCCGAATATGCCCGGAATTGCCGATGTTGAAATCGAATTGACTGATCGTTCTTGGACAATATTTAGAGCCGTACAAGAATTAATGCAAATGACTGAATTTAATTCCAAACAAGAAAAAGTTAGGAGAATTTGGGAGCCGACATATCTGTAAGTAATTAATATTTGTTGTATGACGACATCATTATAATTTACGATGATTTACCACAATTTTGTTGTACCCTGTATCTATCAATTGGTTCTAGACAGCAGCATAACAAGGCCAAATAAAAAAAATTCATAAATTTTAATCGACAATCTCTAGATTCTTATAAAATTTCAACGATTTGGCAATATAGTCTAGTTATAACGGCTATGACGTACGATGGTTTTTATATGTGCTAATTATTCTTTTCATCAAACTATGAACATACAAATTTTTTTAGAATCATATACAGAGAGCTAAAAGATGATATTGGTTACGATACAGAAGAAGGTAGAGCCACACCAGTAGCAACACAATATTCCCGAAGCGGAAGTAGTTCCGTAGCAGGTACGACTCTTTCTCCGAGTACTCCAATACCCGGAACACCCTCGGTATCCAATTGTACAGTAGAAGATGTACTACAACTTCTAAGACATCTTTTCGTTATTACAACGTCCAAAGAAAATGATCTCAAAATATTCGAAAATTCCGATATACCAGCAGAAGAATATTCCAGTAAGAAACTTACTAATAAGTTACTACAACAAATACAGGATCCTTTGGTGCTTTCCAGTTCCAGTTTACCCGCTTGGTAAGTTTTTTTTTCGATATAATTCTTATAATAGTCTAACTGTTTTTTTTTATTCCAGGTGCGAAGAGCTAAACCATTCTTGTCCGTTTTTATTCCCGTTCGAAACCAGACAACTCTATTTCAATTGCACCGCTTTCGGCGCATCTCGTAGTATAGTTTGGCTGCAAACGCAGCGAGACGTTACAATGGAACGTCAAAGAACGCCCGGTCTTTCGCCTAGAAGAGACGATCCGCACGAATTTAGGGTAGGTCGTTTGAAACACGAACGAGTCAAAGTACCCAGAGGAGAGCAGTTGTTTGATTGGGCTATGCAAGTTATGAAAATTCACGCTAATAGGAAATCAATTCTGGAAGTGGAATTCGCCGAAGAAGAAGGTACCGGTCTAGGACCGACTCTCGAATTTTACGCTTTGGTCGCGGCTGAAATACAAAGACGCGATTTGGGTATGTGGATCTGTGATGACGAGGCTATTAGTTTGAACGAACCGGTGGATCTCGGCGAAGGAATGAAACCGCCCGGATATTATATACGAAGATCTTCCGGTCTTTTCCCCGCTCCGTTACAGCAAAATTCCGAAGTGTGCGACAAAGCCGTCAAGCATTTCTATTTCCTCGGTGTATTTTTAGCGAAGGTAAGTGATTTTTTTGAAAAAGTGTTCCAGAAAGCCGTCTTTTGGGATTGTTGTCGGGAATTTGTTTAGCCGCGTTTAGCGATTTATGGTAGGAGCAAATTTATGGGTTCGCGTCGCCGACATGCTACTGCGTTTCGACTATAATGTGGGCGTTGGATTCATTTTGAATGGGTAACGCTAAAATTTTTAAATTTGCTTACACTTCTGTCGGTGGTCTCCATGACTACCAAGTTTTATGTTTTTTTTCGTTTTCAGGTTTTGCAAGACAATCGTTTGGTGGACTTGCCGTTGAGTAAAAGTTTCTTGAAATTGATGTGTCACGGAGAAATTCAAAATACAGTCAACGAAAGAATCGGATTCGCCGGAATGAAGAGACCGGTCGAGGAAGATATAATGACGTCGAGTTTTATATCGGAAGAAAGCGAAAAGGAATTGGAACTGGATCCGCCGAAGATAATAATGGAAGAAAAGAGGCCTTGGTATTACAATATTTTAGGAGAAGAAGACTTGTACGATATAGATCCGATTAGAGCTAGTTTCCTTAAACAAATCCGCGAATTGATCAAACAAAAACAGAAAATTATCCAAAATCACGCTTTGACACCGGAACAAAGAAGCCATCAGATACAAAATTTGTCTTTGAATCATTCTTCCGGTGCTGTACCTTTGGAAGATTTAGCTTTGACATTTGCTTATTCGCCTAGTTCTAGCGTATACGGATTTTCGAGTGTAGATTTAGTTCCTAATGGTGCCGATATAGAAGTTAATCTAGACAATGTAGAAGATTATGCCGAATTGACGACGTCGTTCTGTTTAGACAAAGGCGTAGCTAGGCAATTGGAGGCGTTTAATAAAGGATTTTCATTAGTTTTTCCTGTTGAAAAATTGGCGGCGTTCAGTCCGGACGAAATGCGTGTTATGTTGTGCGGCGATCAAAATCCCGAATGGACAATGGAGGATCTACTCAATTATACCGAACCGAAGCTAGGATATACCAAGGATAGGTGAGTTTATTGAAATTACTTATTTTGTGTCCTAAATTATTGAATTTTTCTGCGCATACCCCAAAAATAGCTATTTGTGTATCAAGAGCAGAAAGTAGTACTTTGGCAGTCGAGACAGAAAGTTGCCGCGCGACGCGTCAGCGGAGCGCGGCAATCTGTCGAGACTACCAAAGGACTTTCTGCTCGAAATACACACAAGATTTTTTCTACGATCACACCAAAATAAAATTAATTTTTTATTAAAAACGTGTTACTTTCATCACAATATTGGAAGTTTATTTGACATATTAAGCCTACTATTCGAAGACAAAAGATTAATTGTGTATGTTGTGTTGCCTACTTATGACAATAGACTTTATGATTTAAAGATTTATGATTTTATGGTTGTATGAATATTATAGTTCATTAAATAAATTACAACTTTTTTAAATTTTATTTGAACGGAATACAGAACGATAATAAACAAACATACCTTTTACTTATTAACTAAATTAAAATTAAAGATACAATTTTGGCAATTTTTTATGTTTATGCCTGAGGTAGATGTCTCTGAAAGGTTAGAAAATGTCAAATCTTTCTGGTGATTGCAAGTATGTTGTGTTGCCTACCTATTGCCATTGTTTGTTCTTAGCAGTTTCGTGTACCTATGTACGTAGGCAACACTTATCACATTAATGTCAGATATTTATTACTTTAATGTCAGATATCTTTTAGATTTCCCTATTTCTCATTATATTATTACGGAAAATACTGTTGGATGCTTTAACATATTAGAAAATCAACTAAAATATTTATTTATTCTACAGTTTATATTAAAATATCTACTAGCTCTCTTTTATCTATAAATAAAATTAGGCGTGCGCCAAAGTTACTTTCTGCTTAAGAGCGCCAATAATGTCAAATTATGACAGCTCGCGGAAAACATCAACTTTGCGGTTAGATTTGAGTGTGCAAAAGCCTACTTTGAGTAGTGATCGTAGGAAAAGTTTTTTTTTGTAAAAAAAAATTGAAATTGAAAATACTGCGGCATTGAGCAATTCTAGGTAATTTTGAACTACCGGCTACGAAAATAATAATATATTTGTTGAATTGACTCTAATTTTTGAGACATAATAGGACATAATATGATCTACTTTTGAATGTTTCCTATCCAGCTATTGAAAATTAACTTTTTATAATAAAGTGACCATCGTTGAGTTGATGATTTTTTCACTGAACTCAAACTTCCTTTTCTCCATTTTTTCATCTAAATTTATTTATTTATTTATTTATTGACGGGCTAGAACCCATTAAATACAATAGAGTACAATAATTGATACACAGAATTTAAAAAAAAAAGAAAAAAAATATATATATAAATAGAAAAAACCATAAACTTATAGATACATTAATTAACACATAAGATAAAGCACATATCACTTACAATAACAACTAAAAAT
Source organism: Lochmaea crataegi (assembly GCA_947563755.1). Classification (NCBI taxonomy): domain Eukaryota; kingdom Metazoa; phylum Arthropoda; class Insecta; order Coleoptera; family Chrysomelidae; genus Lochmaea; species Lochmaea crataegi. The sequence goes on along the minus strand of OX387422.1, from coordinate 121,855,078 downwards.
ATTTTTTAAAAATTACAAATTTGGAGTTGTCGGCGAAACTCAGAAGAAGATGTAAAGAAATCAAGATTCAATCGATTGGCCAATCTTGTGGACCTGGGGATGAACGAATTATTGCGATAATTAGTATAGTAGTGTGGTTGTGAAAAAGTAACACTATTTCTAGTAAATCTAGTTGGTGCGGAAAAACCAATATTCAACAAAAGAGTAGGACAATCGAGAGTAGAATTGACTATGTTGAATAGAATGAAAAGATCCTTGCAATTCCTTCTGTAACGAAGAGGCTCCGACATAAACTGGGAATGCAAATCATGGTAATTTAGGTGGTAGGTGTTAACAGGATGAATTCCAGATTTATAGGCAATGAGTCTTAGAAATTTTCTTTGTATTTGTTCAATGTTGTGAATATGGTTCGTATAGAAGGGATTCCAAACAGAAGATGCATATTCAATAAGAGGTCTAACAAGGGAGAAGTAAAGTATTCTAAGACATTGCACGTTTCGAAAGTCACAAGTTATCCTTCTGATAAAACCAACCATCCTTAATGCCTTATTAATTGAAACATATATATGGGGCCGAAAAGACATGGTAGAGTCAATCACAACACCAAGATCTTTAACTTCTGACACATTAATAAGAGGTGTTTGGTTAATGTTATAGATAAAAACAATAGGGTGGCGCTTTCTACTAAAATTAATAAACTGACATTTTGCTGGATTCAGTTCCATGCCATTGGCAGTACACCACCGAGATAAATTATCTAAATCTGCTTGAAGATTCTGACAATCCTCTAATGAACGTACAGTCAAATACAATTTTAGATCATCAGCAAAACATAAGAATTGAGAGTTTATAAAACAGTTCTGGATGTCGTTGACGAAAATGTTAAACAAAAGTGGTCCTATGTGTGATCCTTGGGGAACACCTGAAAGAACTACAAAGCCAGATGATAAGAAGCCACACACACGGACTATTTGAATACGACCAGTAAGGTAACTTTGAACCCAGTTTAGGAGACTACCATTAACACCCATATTATTTATTTTTTGAATCAGAAGGCCATGATTAACTTTATCAAATGCCTTGGAGAAGTCTGTGTACAAAGAGTGAACTTGATAACCAGAGTCCAAGGCACTTGAAAGATAGTCCACATATGTAAGGAGATTAAGCTCAGTTGACTTCCCTGAACGGAAGCCAAACTGCTGGTTAATGATATAAGGATCCAAAAGTTTGGTAAGGATTTTAGTAACAATATTATCTAATAATTTAGGAATTACGCTCTGAATACATATCGGCCTATAATTGGATATGTTTGATTTTTCACCTGTTTTGTAAATAGGAACGACGAAACTAGATTTCCAGAAATCTGGAAAGATACCAAGTTTAAGGGAGTAGTTAAAAATGATATGTAAGGGGCGAGACAATACAAAACTACAATATTTTAAAATAGAAGGAGGGATGCCATCCGGCCCAGGACCTTTATATACATTCAAACCACAAAGATGTTCATATATTTCAGAGATAGACACACAATACTCAGAAGCATTCAAAGGAGTAGAAGATATATAACCATAGCTAGGACAGGTCTTATCAGAATAAACAGAGCTAAAATAATCTTGAAACAGGTTAGCTAAATCGATTCCCACAGGATATTTGACATTATTGAGGTACATTTCATCAGGAATTGTATTACATCTTCTTCTGGAGTTTACAAAGTTCCAAAACGATTTTAAATGAGCTTACACCGAGAACGCAGTTGAGAGAATTCCAAATAATTAACAGGAGATCCTGTTAGTTTGAATTTCAAGTGAGCTTGCTTCTTTAAATATATGAGATGTTTTAGTTCTGATGAGAACCATCTGGGGAATTTTCTGGATGAAACTTTCTTAACAGGTACAAACAGGTGAATCACGGTATACAAAATATCATAGAAAATATTTAACATATCATCTAATGATCTATTCAATAACAAAGGATCCCACCGAATAAGTCCCAGATGATATTCAATAGAGTGAAAATCAGCTGATTTGTAGTCATAATAAAACTCATCAACAACAGGAGAATAATTACAATGGTCCAAGCTCAAGTTCAATTCAGTTACTAAAGGAGGGTGGTAAACATCTACATCAATCAGAGGATCGGTTGCTGTAATACATGTAGTTAAACGATCATGACTAAAAACTAAATCCAAAAGTGAGTTAAATTCATTATGAACAGAGCTAATTTGAAACAGATTATGGTAGGCACACATATTAGAAACGGTATAAGTAGCATTCACTTCATCAGCTCTGGTACCAGGGGGTGAAATAGCTTCTGAACAAATATTTAAGTCAGACCATACTGCTTTAGGTAAGTTGAAATCACCCAGAATGCAGATCTTAGCATCAGGATACTTTTCAGAAATGGCGTCTAGGTTCTCAGTAAAGGATAAATAATCTTCAATAGGGGAAAGTGGAGGAAAGTAGACGGCTCCAATTATACATTTGTTCCTAGTGTTTCCAACTAGAACAAAAACATGTTCAATTTCTTCTGATGACTGCAGCAGGCTACTATAGACTATAGACTACAATAATATAGTAAAATAAATCTCAAAACCAACTTCACTTGTTACTTCTTCTGTTCCATTATCCTTCAGTTATATTGTTTAATTTTTCAGTCTCTTACTTCAAGTGTACTCTCCTTATTCTTTGTTTCACCTTGTACACCGAAATACTCAAAGTGGACACAAAATGGATCCTTTTCCGTTTCATTTTCACATATTTTTTTGGTTTGTTTGTCCAAATTTTTGAATATATCACTTTCACGGCCAGAGCGGTCACTACTGACCGACGGGTAATATTCCCAGTAGACCAGAGCAGGCATGAGTGACCACTGTGCACGCAACGATTTCAACTACCTACCGACGATACACCGAATCTACAGTATACCATGACCGCTCTAGCCCTGCCGAACTGTACTTGGTCGAAATTTAATTTTTTCAAGTTGTGTGTTGTTCAAAGTTGAAAATTATTTTTGTACTAAGCAATTATGTTTTTGAAAAGTACAATGAAATTTCTGTATTAGCATAGGTTTATCAATTATTGGTTATGTATTTAAGGTAACAGATGAATTTGACAGTAAGTTGAGACTTTCATTTGCCAGTTTATCTAATGCTCGTTGCGAATCACAGTCTCAACTAGTGATGTAACGGAGGTCCGGCTCACCTACTGACTCCGGCCACATCCGGCCTGAAGCCGGAGTTCCCGACTTCGGCATTATTGGCACCGGAGATAGGCCGGAGGAATTATTTTTTAAACTTGAATAAAAAATAAGAAAAAATGTAAAAAAAAAACGTTTTATTTTAAATCTGATTCAAAAAATGACAAAACTAAAATAGGTATATTCTCTAGTACTCAAAATTTAGACGGGGAAGATTATGGTGAATAAACAATAATTTCTCAGCATTTCGTGGAGTAAGTCTATTACGTTTATCTTCATATATGTTTCCCGCTTCCGAAAAACTTCGTTCTGAGTAAATACTGCTAGGTGGAGAGGATAAATATTTTATTGCCAATTTCACCAAATCAGGAAAAGCATGTTGGTTATCTTTCCAAAATGAAATGGGATTCGATTGTCTATCATTGAGTGGGAGTAGTAGATAGGCAGAAATTTGCTTTGACAGATCCTTGTTTTTCTTTAACCTAGGTGTGGCTGCGCTTATATTGGTTTTGATTTTGATATTCGATGCAGATTGGGCAATTTCTTTGTAACAGTCAAAAATTGAATGACGTTTCCGCTTTGAAGAAGGGGGAGAATCCCCAATGCTGAGGCTGTTACTGGAAGATTCACTTGAATATCCATCATTATTAGATATTTCATCTTGTTGAAGTTTAAGTGCCTCCACTAATAACAACCGTTTAACATTTTCACCTCTTTCATCATCAGCACTATCTGCAGTAGAAAAAAAGGCCACTTTGTAGCGCGGATCTAAAATTGTTGCCAACGAACAGTTTTCGTTTTTCTCGTATTCTCCAAACCTTTTGTGAATTTCTTCCACTGAAGTTTGTAGTAAAGTGCCCAGACCAAATGGGTGAACTTTTGATAAATATTTATTGAGCATTACAATAGAAGGAATCACATCAGATAAATATGAGTCTGTACTGCTAAGCTGTCTTGTAAGTTCCTCGAATGGTGCTAACAAAGTTAGCAGAAAACCAATTAAATCCCATTGTGTTTTGGTCAAATTACCAATGTTATTTTCATTAGCATAAATTGATAAGCATCTTTTTTGTTCATAAAGGCGCTCTAGCATATAGAATGATGAATTCCATCTGGTTTGGACGTCTTGAATTAATTTTTTATTTGGTAGGTTAAGGTCATTTTGAATTTGTTTAAGTTTGTCACAGGCTAAAGACGAATGACAAAAATGACCCACAATTTTTCTAGCCACTGCCAACGTGTCAATGACTGCTCTTTGCGATTTTAAGGATGATATAACCACTAATTGTAAGGAATGTATAAAACATGAAAAATTTTCAACTCCTAATTCATTGTAACCTTTAACCATATTGGATCCCCCATCTCTAATTATAAGATGTATCTGAGACTTTGTTAAATTCCATGATCCTAGCAAATTTTCAAATTTGGCACAAATATTTACACCTGTGTGGGATCCAGAAAAATGTTCGCAATTCAAAACAGCATTGTATTTTATGAAGGAAATTGGATCTATCCAGTGACCAGTCAAACTTATAAAGCTTTCATTGTTTTCTTGGCAAGTCCAAATATCCGAGGTTAATGAAATGTGCTCAGCTTTTTCTAACAGTACACTTATTTTATTTCTCAAGCGGCCATAAATATCGGGAATTATGTTGTTGGAAAAATAAATTCTTGAAGGAAGGTTATACTGTGGTAAAGCATGAGACATTAGTCTTGTAAAACCCTCATTAGTAACAATTGAGTAGGGTTGATTATCTAAACATATCATTTCAGCTATTTTATAATGAACTTTAACTGCACGACTGTCCATAATGTCCCATATTTTTTTTTTATCTATTACTTTTTCTAATGATAATTGAATTTTGCTTCCTTTTTGTTCATTGTTTTCAGTTTCTTTAACTTTGTCTTTTTCTTCAGTTAGATAAGTTAGATTATTAAATTCCTCTTGATGAATGCTTTTTAAATGTCCAAAAAGAGGTGTAGTAGAAGCTGCTTTGCCACTACCACCTCTTGAAATTAACTTTTTGCAATAATTGCACTCTGCTTTAGTTTTATCACTTTCACTGATTTTGAAATGTTTCCAGATCACACTATGTTTTTGTTTCGAGCGTTTCAACATTTTTAATCACTATTTTTACTAATTTTTAGTATTGTTATGTTATAGTTTTTTTATGTAAAAAATGTACTAATCTAATAAGCTAACAACACCGAAGTTTCAAACAAACAATATTAATTTGAACTTTTAAGGTTATGTTATTCACAGGGATGCAAGTTTGTTTTGCGCATGTTTTGTGATTTTTTGACAATTGACAACCTCCGGCTGACCTCCGGCAGTAACTCCGGCTAAATATTGCCGAAGTTACTGACTTCGGCCTTCGGCAAAATCTTACCTCCGTTACATCACTAGTTGAGACTTTCATTTGCCAGTTTATCTAATGCTCGTTGCGAATCACAGTCTCAACTTACCGTAAAAATGATCTGTCGGCTAAAGTATTTGCACCGATAAACTCCCCCCTAAAAGATAAAACAGGTTTGAAAAAAGAAACTTTATTCAAAGTATGTTACAAATAAATTTATTTACTTATGATTTTTTGTGAAGCATTCCAAACAGTAGTGAGGCTGATCGTCACATTCGTCACTTTTTTGACATTATTTTCATTCAAATTTATCAATATTTTTCTTTCATAACATCCTCTGCAGTATTTTCTGGTTTTAGCGGCTCTACCTTCTTTTTTCGCAAAGGTATGTGTGTTCATTTTTCTCTTTTTTTGCGTTGTTGGCGTGACATGTTCCTCGTTTTCTTTTTCGGGGCTTTTAGATTCTAGCAAACTCCTGATTAGTTTTTCTCTAAATTCAGAAATTGTAATATTTTCATTTTTGATCTTTCTAAACAAAATATGAGCATTAACAACAATACTTCGAGTGCTATTTTCGATAGCATTTTAAAGTTTTGCGTAGAGCAGTACCATAGCTTGCCATCTGATCTGAGATATCTATCGGAAGATTTCCCTGAATTGTACTCTAAAATGGCAGTGGGCTTCTGCGTAGTACCTCCAACACGCCGAACAGTTTCAACCATTTGATCACTGTGTTTAGTAGATAAAAAAAGGACATCGCGTTTTTCGCGCCATTTACCCACACAAATACCTCTGTCAGTTTCTCTCGCAATAATTTCTCCAATTTTCAGTTTTTTATTTATTACTTCTTTTGTATTACCTCTGCGGTTGGCTCTAAGAGTTCCCAAAAGATGCGTCTTGTTATCTAATAATTTGTTGGCCAATTCAATACTGGTATAATCTTTGTCAGCAACGATAGTTCTACCAGTATTCATCAATTTTTCAGCCAAAAACATAACAACTTGAGTAGGCACAGATGCAGTTGGATTTCTTTCCTTTCCAGCATACAACTTCATATTCCACGTAAAACCGTTGTCACTGCAGAGCTTGAACATTTTCAGTCCGTACTTATGAGTTTTATTCGGAATATACTGCTTCATTAGCAAGCGCCCCCGAAACGAAACCTAACATTGCTGACATTTTTTCACAAACATGTTTATAAGTACTTCAATCTTATAAATTCTGTTTCCTTCTGGACATTGTCGTTATCACTGAAATGCCACATTTTCAACAAAAGTTCGAAACGGTTTCGAGTCATTGCACTCGATATAAAAGCATTCTTGAAAAGTGGATTCTTGCTCCAGTAATGTCTCATAGTCGGCATTTTTACTATACCCATATAACCTAAAATCCCTTGAAAAAACCTTCATCTCAGCTATATCGGTAGGAGACCAATTTTGAAATCGGGAACTCAGTCCTACGTCATCCGCATCAAGAAGAAATTGAGTGGCGTAGAGATTTGTTTGAGTTACCATAAGATCTAATATTTCCTCATCTACAAATAAGTTGTAGAAATCTACAAGTGCAGCGGTATATTCAGGTTTGACTCCAGACACTTCTTCAAAAATGAAATTCATAAGATTACCTTGTTGCTCTGTCCATAAACCTGTTGCAATATTTTCTATTGGAACATTAGGGCTTGAGATAGACTTTCGCCTGCTTCGGCAAACTGACTAATATTTTCGCAATTTTCTTGGTTTTCAACACTATTGGATTCGCCCAAATTTGTAGGCTGCAAATGTCGTGTTTCTGTGATTTCATCAGAATTAGAGGATGACATCTTGGTGTATGTATAGTTTGGGTCTTCATCAACTCCAGAGTTTTCAAAAGGATCTGAATCGCTATCTGACATATCTGATACATTACTGAAATCTGAAAACATGTAAGCTGAGTAAAATAGTTTTTAAAACGAAACGAAATGTATTACCTTCTTCAGACGAATAAATTATTTCTGCCATAGCTAAAATACGACGAGCTCGTTCACCCATATTAGATGAATATCTAAACTTGCCCTCTAGTACTAATTTCAAAAAATATAAAACTCAAATGCACACTCAATGACTTAACGACTGAAACTGACAGTTTTTGGCGGCATATTCAAAATTACTGTAATTTTACTTTTATTGCAAAATGGCATTTATGGTCCATTTTTTGATATTTCATTTAAATAAACTCAACATTTGATTGATATTACAATAATAACAATCAAATAGTCAAGTTAAATTAAATGAAATATCAAAAAATGGACCATATAATGCCTGAAGTGGAAAAAATAAAGCAATAATCACCAAGTTTATATATTTTATTCAATATAAAAAAGTACACAATAAATAAAACCTTTTTTAAAATCTTTGAATGACAAACAGGAAAAACAATAAATGTTAGGAGTTTAACAACAAAGCAATAAACTGAGTAAATAACTTTGAAAAATCTCAGCATGCGATGTAAGGTAAAACGATTTTTTAAAGTAAGAAGTCTTAATAAGTTAACAACGACGCAAAGTAGAAAATATAGTGAAACAGTGACCCTCTCACCCTTAATATTGAAAAACAGAAAAAGAAGCATATTCTGGAATGCAAAAATAATTAAATATAATATAGTGAAGTTAAAAAGACACAAACATTTAATAAAAATCAATAATCATTAAAATAAATACTAAAATAAAAAGCGAGGAGATGGTAGAATGGTTTTCAAACAAATAACTTTTAGTAATACAAAAATATGAGAAGATAATTACAAAATGGGCTAAAAAGGAAAATTAAACTAAAAATACCAACAAAATAATGAATATACAAGGAACATAAAAAAGAAACTGACATGTGTTTTGTATGATGTTGATAAAAGACCAATCATCAAGCTGATCTATTTCAAAATAACTCATAATGATCTCTTTTCCGGTCTCTTACGACGTTTAAGATATTTATTAAAGGGCCAATTGAAATGGATCATCTCTGTTAATCACTCTCATGTGAGCTCACACGCCAAATGTCGTGATGGTGAATCCGAAACAAATTCGGGAATGGAGATGGAAATGGATGATGATGGGCAATGGACAACCAAGAAATCAAAAAGAAAAAGGAATAAAGAAAAAGAACAATCAAGTAACAAAAAACCTAATTTAACCCTAACGCAACAACAGATAGAAACAATAATTTTAGGACCTGGCTCCAGTACTATAGAATCAAAGCAACAAGAAACTTCAAATAACAACACAACTGAAATCAATGATAACTCAAAAAAAAACCCAACAAGAAATCTACCTAATTACTCCCTACCAACTGGCCAAGGTTTACAACAAATGAAGATAATTAGGAACAACAAAAAAATATAAACATATGTTTTATGTTACAGCTGATCAAAATTATAATAGGACTATGCTAGTATCTACATGGGAACAATTATTTCCAAATGCAACTGATGAAATAATTAAAACTAAAATCGGCTTTCTCATTAAAACTGACCAGGAAAAAAAATCAATAACAGATGTTTTAGACAAACTATTAGTATTCAAAAAAATACAAAATTACAAAGAAACTTCCTCAAATATTGTGCCTACTACAAATAATGCAAAATCCGCCGTATATTCAGTAGTTATTGCTTTAGTAGAACATGATATCGATGAAGAAAATATTAGCGATCATTTATACAAACAGGAATTACAGCACAAGTATTGCAAACGGATTATTTCTAGAAAAACAACTAAACCTACTACCCTTATAAGAATAATCACAGAATCCCTGTATACCTCTGAAGCACTCCTAAAAGATGGATTTTTCTATAAGTTTAGACATTACCCTGCTTATCCAAGTAACCCCCCAACACCAGCTCCAGTGCCTTGTGGAAAATGCCAATCTTATGAACATACCACAGAACAATGCAAAACTCCGCCGCAATGTAACAAATGTAAAGGTCCTCACTACACAAAGCAATGCACTTCACCACTACCTAAGAAATGCTCAGCATGCGAATCTGAAGATCATGAAGCATGGTCCCTAAAATGTCCTAGACGACCTACATCACCTATCGAAGGTATTCCAAACATCAAAATCAAGAGTCTCAACAAGAAGTCATCTGAAATAGACAAGAATATTAAAAAGAATAGTAGAATTCACAACACAATTACCATACACGATAACATAATTGATACGTACATAACAAAATTAAATAAACCTAAAAATAACAACCGCCAAGAACTACTCAATAAACTAAAGAAAAGATTTATTGACTTGTATAGAATAGATACAACTGCAATTTTTACAGGAAACCGAGTCTACATTTTTATGATCGATATGGAAGACAGCGAAACAACAGTCATCCCGACTCAACCCATAGAAGGTCAGCAAATTCAACTTAGTTAGGTTATTGTACTCCAATATTAACAGTTTTCTTCCAAAAAAACAACTAATATACCACTATATCCAAAATAAGAACATAGACATTGCAATGTTTGTTGAAACTAAACTAAAGGACTTTATAGTGCCATACCAAGACTGGTTATCAATCCAAAAGAAAGGTAGCGTCTTAAATACCAACGTAAGAGGAGGCTCACTGGTACAAGCTAAAAAAACAATGAATTTGGGTAAGGCAAACCCCCCAAGAATAAACGACCCGGCTAGTGAATGCCTTCATTTCACTATCCCTTTCCAAAATTCAAAATTACATATTTTTCTGGTTTATAGTCATCCCAACTCTCCAATTGACAACTCCCTTTTCATAAAAGCTTCTCTATATAAATTCGCAATTATCATTGGCGACCTAAATGTTAATAACCCTAGAAAGAAAAAACAGATTAGCAATTTCTTAACAAATTCAGATTTTATCAAAATTCAAACACCCCCAACTTACATAATGGTAAATAATCCCAGTACCACTCCAGACTTTCTGCTCTGCACTAAAAATATACAAAATAACATCATCCAGGTAGATGCAATACCGGATCTTTGTTCTGACCACCAAGCATTGGAACTAACATTAAAATTGGATATACAACCAGTAGATAACGAACCACAACTAGTATATGTCCTCAGTAAATGCAACATGCAAAAAGTAAATGACTGTTTGGAAACACACATAAATTCATATCCAAATATTGACAAACATGAAATAACGCTATTTTTAAATAAAGTTCAAGAATCAGTTTTATCTCATACACCTACGAAAACTAAGTCATATTTTAAATATCAATTGCCTCCCTTCATATTAAAGCTAATAAAAACTAAAAGACAGCTCCAACGAGAAATTATGCAGTTTGATCAACCTGAACTAAAAAGAAAATTTAACAACCTCAACAAAGATATACAAAAACTAGTAGCTCAGTATAAAACACATAAATGGTTAGAATCATGCAAAAAGATTAATGAAGCTAAGGGTAAAATATATTGGCAAGAAATTAAAAAGTTATCACGCTACAAACAACAACCAAGGGTAAGCAATATAGAAGAAAATGGTCAATACTTCTCAACAGACAAAGAAATAGCAGAAATATTTGCAAATCACTTTAAAAACATCTTCACTATTACCGAATGCATTAATTTTGACTATAACCATCAGCAAGCGGTCAACGAGTGGTATATAGGAAAATTTTCAACTCCACCCACCATAAACAAAGAAGAAATCCCCCAAATAGAGGAAGAGGAATATTTTGAGGTTCTATCACAAGGAAAAAATACAGCACCAGGTCACGACAATGTTTCACGAAATATACTAAGGACTTTAACAATGCCAGTTCACAACCACATTAGGAAAATATTTAATTTCTGTACTACTAATCAATACTTTCCTAACGAGTGGAAAAAGGGAGTGACAATTACAATACCAAAGCCCAACACGGACCACACCAAAGCCACCAACTATCGTCCAATCACATTACTGCCAGTTCTAGGGAAAATGTTCGAAAAGTTAATACGAAATCAAGTCAACTCAGTGCTAGGTGCATATATTCCGAAACAACAATTTGGATTCAAAAGCAAGTGTTCAACCTTACATCCACTCACAATCCTCACATCAAACATGCAAACATCCAATATCGAAGGAAAAAAATCCGCGGCGGTATTTTTGGATATAAGCAAAGCATTTGATAGCGTTTGGCATGCAGGTCTTCTCTATAAATTACATTCAGCTAACTGTCCAACATACCTACTACACTTAATAAAAGAATTTCTAGAAAATCGTCAGCTCTGTATAAAAATCAATAACTGTCACTCTCATTACTTTTCTATGCAGCAAGGCGTTCCACAAGGCTCACCTCTCTCTCCATACCTCTACAATTTTTTCTGTCATGACCTTAATATTCCAACCTTCAACAAGCAAACCTACATTCTCCAATTTGCCGATGATACTGCCGCCATTGCCCATAACAAAACCCTGCAACAAACTGTTGATGCTTTACAAAATATATGCAACAGCATAGTTTCATTTTCTAACAAATGGAGAATTCAAATAAACCCTACAAAAACTAACTTTATTATCTTCAACCACATAGCCTACCAAAATGTTTATACAATAAATATCCAAAATCACATAATTCAGCCCTCACAACACTGTAAATACCTTGGTATAAACCTCGACCATAAACTAAATTTCAACTACCATACAAAGGAAGTTAAGAAAAAAGCCATTGCAAGAGCTAAACATTTTAGAGCTTTGACTTACAAAAACGAAGGGATCAGCAGAAAAGTAGCAAGTGAGATATACCAAATGATATGTAGACCACTTCTGGAATATGGCTCTATATTATTTCAAACCTGCTCGAAACCAGCCCTGAACAATCTACAAGTAGCAGAAACAACTTGCCTCAGAAGCATAACCAAATTAAGACACCCCCAGAACCCTATACACTGTCCATCAAACCAAATGCTATATAGTACTGTCAACATCACACCTATCTTGGAAAGAATGGATGAGCTAAGCAAGAATTTCGCAAAAAACTTAAACATTGAAATGCTTCAAGATATGGTCATAGCCCGGGATCCGAATATACCACCAAAAAGGAAAATTCCAGAAAAGTCACTGTGGACAAAAATAATGAATATTAAAGCAAACTCTGTAAATTAGTGCAATGTAGGTCTCTGAATCAGACTCTATTAAGTGTTCCAATTACATCTTACATATATACTTATATAATTGTTATCTATTTATTTTCACAATTTTTTTTTTTTTTTTTTTTCTTTTTTGCATTTTATTTATTATATCTATATCAAAAAAAAAATTATGTTATACAAGTAAATTGTAAAAATCTGTGGCAGAAAGACCTCGGTCGTTAGCCATTTGGGTAACCAATAAAGATAATCTCCTCCTCCTCACTCTCGTGTCATTACCTTTCAAAACCCCTTTAAGATTTTTTATGAGGGTCACTGTCTTATGAAAATCTTTGCTGCATCTGCTTCTGCAAATAAAGATAGTAATATGAGGAAACTGACAAATGTATTTCAAAAATATTTATAAAGAATAACATTTTTTCATACAAATCAAAAAATAGCTTATATTAAAAAAACATGAAGCACATTTCTACAGTTTGCTAATAACACTGTTAACTAAAATGTGTACATCATTTAAAAAACTTAGTTTACAAGATTATGACTATCATTACTTCTATATAATTTATTAGGTAGCTACATTTGGATATTTTTAATTAGCTCAAACACACAATACATATAATTGTAAACATTTACATATTTGTTTCTCGAAACTGCTTACCTTCGAAAAATGCTTGGACCTTTCTTCGGTAAAACCTTTTTGTGTTCCTTTCAGTACCTGTAGACAATTTATTCATTTACTAATATAATACTATAAAATATGTAATTTAGTTAGTTTTTGATGGGAATTAAACAAACCAAATAATATAACAAAAGGAACATACAGAAGATATACTATTTTATACATACCATCATTTGATAATTGCTCGATACTCTCCAATTCATCCACCTCTAACTCCTTACTCGTGGATTGAATAGCTATAACATAAAAATTAGGAGTTAAATAAACCAAATAATATAACAAAAGGAACAGACAGATGACATTTTATTTTATTTTATACATACCATTATCTGATAATGGCTTAATGCCCTTCAACCCTTCCTCCTCAAACCCCTCGCTCGTGGATGGAATAGCTATAACATAAAAATTAGGTGTTTATTTTTTCTTAGGTACACTGTACGATTGCCAAAATTATAGCTAATGAGTTGCATAAAACTCACTATTAATTAATTTCCATATATAAGTTTTTGTTGGTGTTTACACCTTCCCAACTGGCGAATAAGTTGCTGATGTGGAGGGCATTTCCATCATATCTACAGAATCTTTATATATAAGTAAATTTTTTTTCAAACTCTAGAAAATAAATATCTTTAATTTTCTCGGGAGTTGTTTCCTGTGAGGGCACCATAGTGGGGAATAAAAAATCGGAATCCCCCTTTGGATTGTAATCTAAAAACATAATCACATTTAATAACATTCTTTAAATATATGTACAAAAAGAATTACATACCAGGAAAAAACAGGGATGGCAAAGAAAACCTTTTCAATAGTTTGCCTTCGACTACTTCTACTTTTAAAAAGCAGGCCTGGCCAAAATGACGAGGGCATATTCTCCAATGTTTTCGCCTCCAAAGATTGGTTTCCACTTCTTTCCAGCCAAACTGAACGTTCTTCTTCGAGGCTGGGAAGTATAAGGCTGTATAAAAGAATAACTACTTCAATATTTTGTCACTTTTTAGTTAATGAAACATGTTATATTTTATAAAAATATAAAGCTTACCGGGTACACCCCACATTACAGTCCTTCACTATACATTGTCTGTAAAGTCCACACTAAACAATAAACTAAACACACCCTGTCGACCTGAACAAAAAATATATATATATATTAAAGAAAAAAAAATTTTTTAAAACTGAACTAACCCAGAAATAAAACTAATCGTCGTAAACGTGGTTGTTATTAGGTTAAGTTATTAGTGGTGACATATGTGGAAGAATCTGGAATTACTACCAGAGACACTACTAACGGCGTTACAGTTCTCATTAAATCCGCAATTTTAGAAGTGCTCTGGCTCTCCAGGTGGCAGTACCATCGCTCGCTCAGAGTGCCCATACCCTGGTTAGGACAGCGACGCGTAACAATATGAACGGATTTTCGCACATCCGCTTGCATTCAGTACATGTGACTGCTACAATGGATAGGAACATGAGTCCTGTAATCATCATTCGAGCGGTCACCAGTGCCCGACCTTTATTTTATTAAAAGGATTGAGTTAAAAAATGTCAAATATATGCAAGTGGACTTCGAGTCACATTTCTATTACAATTGTAACAAAAAATAAAGTTACTTCTAGTAGACCGGTTTTCAGAAAATCCCTTGGCCGTGAAAGTGATATATTATATACTTCTACCGTTGCATGTCACTGATGTTTGACAAGAGAGGGGACATTTGAACTAATTTTGAATGTTTCGTATCCAGCTGGTAAGAATGGAACTTTTTATTAAGATGACTGTTAAATGGGTTGATAATGTTGTCACCGGACTCATTTTACCTCCTATTTCCATTGAAATAGCATCTAGTCCAATAAATCTCTAAACCAACCTCATTTGCTGCTTCTCCTGTCTTCAGTCTCTTACCTCAAGTTTAATCTTCTTAGTCTTTGCCTTGTACACCAAAATACTCTAGTAGGCACACATATTTTTTGGTTTGTTTTTCCAAATTTTAAAAATATCTATTCCTACTACTGCATATAACTTGGTAAGGTGTTTGACAAGATAGAGGATATTTGAACTACTTTTGAATGTTTCGTATCCAACGAGTCAAAATGAACCTTTTATAATAAAAAGTTGATGATTTTTTCATTGAACTTTTCTCTCACTACGTTTATTTTTATCAAAATGGTCTTATAATAATATAGTTCTTATTGTTAATAATATAATGTTCACTCCTAAAACCCTAACTTATACAACTAGAACAGTGTTTCTCCACGACTATATAATAATGCACAAATTATTTTTACATATTTAGCTGAATAATGATATAAATTCTTCACACCAGTGAAGAATGAAAAATAATTAACTCTCGTTAGCCAATCACATTCTATGATTATCAGAAATTACGCTAAAATTGACAAATCAAATCGTCTCTTTCGAAACGTCAAATACCTAACTACGCAAAATAAGCAATTGTAATAACGTCAAAAAATAATAGTTCAATACAAACGCTTTACAAAATTAGAAAAATTAATTTCCAAAGAGCAGACCGTCCACTAAGAAGCAACAACTACTTCTCGGGCTTTATGCCCCGACAGACATTGAATTACACTTCTAAAGTAAACGGGGTTGGTATATCTGTTAATTTTTCTAGTTTTGTAAAGCGTTTAATAGTATTGAACTATTATTTTTTGACGTCTATAGATCACACTTTACTAATATGACAATTATTTACAGGTAACTGTAATTAAGTAAATTGTAATAACTTTACCATACATTTTGCAAAAGAATGAATCTAAATTAAGTATAGTAAAATTAATACCTGTTTAGAGGTACCAGCCGTTTTAGTAACTTAACGTATGCGGCTTCTTGAACCATCTGAACCCACATGAAAAAAATTAGGTTATGACCTTTGTCATGTCAAATGCTTGACATATTTCTTATTGCATTGGCGTAGTGACTTTAAATTTCATATTATCAGTGGCGGTTTGTAATAATACAAATTAATTTTATGAAATTCATAAAATTCTAAAGATGTTGACATAATAAAAGAATATAAAAGAAGCGCACTAATTTTAAAAACATTGTTTTATTAACTAGATACATAGTTTTCTTAAAAAAATATGGCAATTCAGAGTTCGATCAAGTACAAATTCTAGATTTAAAAAAAATGACAACGTGATCTTCAAGGCAAAGTTTAATTAGTTTCTAAATCAGAATAACTTTCGGAAAGTGATAGTTCATCATCGGATTCATTGGATACAGAGATCACCATAGGTTCGATGTTTAGTAGGTCCAGTTTGTTTTCTACTTCCCATGCTTCAGAAATAATTTTCTCTGTATGATTTATGTAATTCTGCCAGGGTTGCTCCGGTACATTTTTTACAACGTCGTTCCATACTTTTAAGACTTCAGTAGGTGACCTTGCAGTTTTCGTAATAGCTTGGTCATAATGCCTTTTAGTTTCTGACCATACCATTTCGATGGCATTAAAATGGCAATGATAGGGTGCTAGCCTGAGAACACAATGACCATGCTCGGCAGCGTATTTGTCTAAATGATAATTTTTTTCTGGCAAAACTTGCTTTTCAATTATATTCCAAACAGCATCCTTTAAAATGTGATCTGGAAAAGGAATATTCTTTTTTTTTGAGCTATTCTAACATGCGTGTTTTACTCTCAACTTTTTCTTGGGATTTCTTCATCCAGGCGACTGTGATACGTTGCGTTATCCATTATAATTAACGATGGTGCTTCCAAGTTTACAATTAGTTGCTGTTTAAACCAATTTTCAAAATTTTCGGTGTTCATGTTATCATGGTAATCGCCTGTTTTTTTATTGCATTTAAAAATAAGCGATGCATTTGCCACAAAACCTTTTTTATTACCGGCATGAACAATTACATATCGTGTCCCACTTCCAGTTATTTTTAAATCACTGTGTTTAGTACCATCTTCTGCCACATTCTTCTGTCCCCGCTTTTTCTAAAAACCCATGTCTCATCCAGAAAAACAGGTGTAAAGAGCTTTTCGCTTTTAGCAGCATGGTATTTGTTCAAAAATAATATTCCTTTTAATCTGACTGCAGGCATTTCCAATAAATGTTTTCTTCCATCCTGTTTTTTGAAATGAAAACCCATTTTTTTAATTCCCAAATATAACGAACCTTTGGAAATCTTAGTTTCTGGAGACTCTTCGATAAATTGCCGTAAAATAGTTTCTACTGTGATTTTATCCTTTCGCGCATACATTTTATAAATTACTTCCCTCAAACAATGCAGGGTATTTTTTGTAATTCGGGTTTTGCTCCGGGAAACGCTTGCAGACATATTTCTTCTAAATTCGAAATTTGTAGCTCTGTTTGGTTTTTCAAGATTATATAATGTGCTTTCTGGAACTTTTAGTGCTTCGGACGCTTTTTGAATTGCCTTAAATCGAGATCCTAAATCGTTTTGAAAATAGTTTACTACATTAAGCATAAGTTTTTTGGATTCATCAGAATATCGCATTTTTATATCTTATTTTGCGTTATGACATTAACACGAAATCAAAATTTGACGTAACTTCAAAAACGTGACATCTAATAAATTAGTTACGACGTTCATTTTTGTTGGTAATTTTTTGTTTCAACCGATTTATTAATAATAAATAAGGATGGTCTTATTCTAAATGGGTATAAAATTTACTATACCTATATTTATGTTATCTCTATTATTATTCCTAATAATGTTATAATTTCATTTAAAAACGTAAAGGTTTCTATTAAAAATATGAGTTACCTATATTTATGTTCTTTACATTTTAATAAGTAAATGTGGTCGATAGCTCAGTGGTAGAGATACTTGACTCTTACGCGGGCGATCAGGGTTCGATGCCCAATGGAAGAATTTTTTTTAATGCATAGTCATGGAGAAAGTATAGTCTTTTACTTGTGTAGAATGGCTATTTTTCACTTGGATGACTTCATCCGCGTGAATAATACCATCATTCTACACTCGTTGAAGAATATACTATTACTCAACTCCTCAGTAACCGAACGGTCTTTTGACCCATACTGTAAAAGTGGAGTTTTCCAATTGATAGAAATGCGATTGTCGAAGGGACCTTTTGTCACAAATCTGCAATGCAATGCAATCTCCATAATTTATGGTTGGCCTCCCTGTTATTTATTTGTTTGATGATTAGGATTCCCTCTTTCTGTTACAGTTTATATGAATTAGTAAGTTAATTAATTGTTTGTTTTTAGTCCTGGATTTTTGAGATTCGTCAACGTACTTGTAAAGATGTCACCGGAAGAAAGAAAAGCGTTTTTGCAGTTCACAACCGGATGTAGTTCTCTTCCACCGGGAGGTTTGGCGAATCTATATCCAAGATTAACGATAGTAAGAAAAGTCGATGCCGGCGAAGGTTCTTATCCTTCGGTAAACACCTGCGTTCATTATCTAAAATTACCTGATTATCCAACAGAAGAAATACTAAGGCAAAGACTATTAGCAGCTACTAAAGAAAAAGGTTTCCATTTAAATTGAATAAAACACCGTGTGAAACTAAAACTTAGTCACGTTGATATGTCCGAACAAACACTGCACACAAACATACACATGGCTTTATTTATGAAGTTACAAAATTTGGATTCATTTTTGTGGTTGTAGTCGTGACAGTCGACGATGTAAATTAAAATTGTATTATTTCTATTAATGTACTATTAAAAAAAATGATGATGAAGTACTGAAATTTTGTATTTGAAATTTTTTTTGTTTTGAGTATTTACTTTGTGAAAGTATTTAGAGAAAAAATATATATTTATGAAAATAAGCGTCTCTTGTTAAAAACATCGAGTTTGCTGAATGATTTTTAGAGTAATACAAGATTTTAATTGTCACCAAATTTCTGATGGTTATAATATTCGCCTATATTTGGGGGACTTTTTGTGATTTTTGTAAATTATATGTATATTTGTTGAAATGGCTATCGATGTAAGTATGGTTTCTCTTCATTACAAAAATTTCTTCATCAACCACCCTACTTGCTGCTTCTTCTGTTGTATTACTTAATGTTCCAGCATCCTACTTCAGGTGTACAAAGTAGACCCTTATCATACCCTTTTCTTTTTATTTACGCATATTTTTTGGTTTATTAGTTCAAATTTTGAATATACATATTCATTCCTACCGCTGCATATAACTTAGTAAGGTGTTTAAAAAGAGAGGGGATATTTGAACTACTTTCAAATGTTTCATATCCACCTACTAAAAATGAGCTTTTTATAAAGGACACTGTCGAATGGGTTGATAATGTTGTCACCAAATTCATTCTTCCACCTAAAACGATTTTTTTATCAAAATAGCCCTACAATAATCCACACCTATATATCTCTAAACCACCTTACTTGCTGCTTCTTCTGTTCCGTAACTCGTTTCTTTCTTTGCTTTTACTTGTACCCTGGAATAATCAAAGTGAGCTCAAAATGGATCCTTATCACATCATTTTCACATATTTTTTGGTTTGTTTGTCCAAATTTTAGAAATATCTATTCCCACTACTGCATATAACTGGGTAAGGTGCTTGACAAGTGAGGATACATTTGAACTACCTTTGAATGTTTCATACCCAGTTAGTAAAAGTGAACTTTTTATAATGAAGAGACTGTCCGGGTTGATAATTTTGTCACCGGGTAAGTTTTAGAAGAAATGTAACCAAAATTATTTAATGAACAAGGATAGTTTTTATTAAATCATCGATATCGGGAAAAAAAAATTGAAAACTACTTAAAATGTCCTATTTATAAAAAAACACCCAGTATTTTTTAGGAAACTGATAAATATAAATATTAATTGTATTATATTAAAGAACATAGTCTAAGCGCTAAATAATAATTGTGAAAGCGCACTGCGATTTTTGGTCATTTTTTCAATTGGCTGCAAATTTAATGCTAGTCGTCATAAGGTTTGTTTTTTTAGGTATTCCTTTAATTGTAGTTTATAGTGATACTGGGCAAGATTAGGCAGACGATAAATAAATGCACATATTTTTTTTCTTGTGGGATCTTTCGGTTTACGTTTTTTACTTCTTGCTTGGAAATATTGTTCTGCTAAACACTACGTTTAAATATTGTAGAGAGATATGTCTGTATGTATTAGATGTTAAAATACATTATATATCAATAAAACTCTCTTTCAACGTTTGCTTTATTATTTTTAAACATCCTCATCTTTCTATTCTTCCCTTTATATCTTCTGACTTTTAAACAGATCCAGGTTATCTTCACAAGGAAGTTGATAGTATGTGAAGGGATCGGTATATCTACATCCTGAGAACACACAATCACGTATATTAAGCTGCGGGAGCCATTTTGGAGGGCACGTTCCGGACCCGGCTCATAATTTGTTACTAAATAATTGATTTTGAGAAACGCGTGGTCCCTGTTGTAAGTCTATGGGCTATCACATCAGCAATGCCTTGTTCTAATTTGACAATTGCTTAAAATATTCTGACGTATGTAATATCATATCTGAATTATATATATTGTGTAAAGTATATTAGTAAAATAGTTTATTAATAATATTTATTCTTTCGTCCGTCGTTCCACCCAACAATTGGTAGCAGAGCGTGGTTGCTGGTATAAAAAAATATAGTCGGTGAAACTGAAATTTTTTCGAAATGAGCACGTTGACGGCAACCGCTTCGTCGTCGTACCATCGCATCGAAGCCCTAACAAAAGAAAACTACGATACGTGGTGTCTACAAGCGCAAGCAGTGCTAATCAAAAATGGCCTGTGGGAATACGCAAGTGGAGAGATATCCGAACCGATTTCAACCAGCGACGAGACGGAAAAGAAAGAATTTCTGAAAAAAGATCTACTAACTCGGTCAGAATTATTATTACTTATTTCACCATCAGAGTTTAAACAAATAAAAGGCTGCAAGACTTCGTACGAGCTTTGGAAGAAACTGAAAAGCATTTATCAAAGTACGGGTCCCGCAAGAAAAGCAACACTGCTGAAGCATCTCATACTGAAAAAGTATGATAACGGTGACGTACGCGAACATCTAAATGACTTCATGAATACTGTCTATAAATTAGCAGATATGGACATTACTCTAAATTCAGATCTGCTGAGTATCATGATGCTATACAGCTTACCCGCTTCATATGAAAATTTCAGAATAGCGGTAGAATCTAGAGATACACTACCAAAGCCCGAAGAGCTGAAAATTAAAATTATAGAAGAAAGCGAAGCTAGAGATAATCAAGATCTGAGAAAGGAAAGAAGAGAAGGTGCGTTCTATTCCAAAAAGAAGCTGAAATACTGCCAGAAATGTAAGAAACGGGGACATAATACTAATGAATGCTGGAGTAAGAAAAATAAACGTCAACAAAATCAAACATTCCAGAAAAGAGAAGAGAAAAACTTCAGTATAACGCCGACTTGTTTGTCAATTACCTCTGCAGATACCTGGTGCCTTGACAGTGGCTGCACGTCCCATATGTGTGCACAGGAAGAACATTTTGTGAACATGAATTCTGAAACTGGAACTTTGCGGTTAGCGTCTGAAAATCACACTACTAAAGTTGAAGGTAAAGGTAAAGTACGTATAAACATCCAAAATGAAACATTTAACCTTATTGATACATTATATGTACCTACCCTGGCAACAAACCTGATGTCAGTCTCAAAGATCACTGAAAAAGGAAACACCATATTGTTCACAAAAGATAAGGCATACATTAAAAACCAAAAAGGTGAAGTAACTCTAACTGCTACAAAAGAAAACGGTCTGTACTACACAAAGGGAGAAAAAGCAAATATAGCAAAAACTGTTAACAATATTGAAATTTGGCATCGTAAACTTGGACATATTAATGAGAATGACTTAAAGTTAGCTGCAAACAAGAACCTAATTAAAGGATTGGTACTAGAAAAAGGACATTTACCGGACTGCGAAGTATGCATTAAAGGAAAGATGGCTAGACTACCATTTTCATCCCTAGACGGACCACAGTCTACACAAGCTCTGGAAATTGTGCATAGTGACGTCTGCGGACCAGTCAACCCTGAGACTCTAGCCGGATCAAAATATTTCCTGACATTTCTGGACGACTACACTAAATATTGTTATGTCTACTTCATATCGCACAAAAGCGAAGTTTTTGAGAAATTCAAAGAATACAAAAGCAAAGTTGAAAAATTTCACAACAAACCGATAAAAAGCTTACAATCTGATAACGGAAAGGAGCACTGCAATATAGAATTTGATAACTTCCTGAAACAAAATGGAATCAAGAGAAGGCTCACATCACCTTACACACCTCAACAGAACGGCCAAAGCGAACGCAAAAATAGGTCTCTTCTTGATAGAGCACGGTGTTTGATGATCGAAGGTAACATACCTCAAAAAATGTGGGCCGAGGCGGTATACACAGCGAATTATCTCATTAACAGAAGCCCAGCTAAAGCCCTGAAAGGTGGTACACCATTTGAAAAATTGGACCGGCCGTACTCCATCTGGAAATCACCTACAGATTTTTGGGTGTAAAGCTTTCGTCCTAAACAAAAATAGAAAAGGCAAATTTACACCAAAATCTGTAGAAGGAGTTTTCATGGGCTATGCACAGCTAGCAAAAGGTTATCGCATTTATATTCCTGAAAAACAAAGTATTGTAATAAGCAGAGACGTAAAATTTATTGATAAAATGTATTATAAGGGTGAAGACCGTACCGAAGAAAACTATGAAGAGTTTTTAAAGGAGCTTGAAGAACAAGAACACATGACACCTGACAAAGAAAATAAGGTTAATAAAAATACCGATATAAAGGGGAAGAAACAACAAAGAAAGAAGAACAAAGACTTACCTATCATAGAAGTCGAGTTCTCATCAAAACCTACCCATGAAAATGAAGTTATACCTCCTGAGCGAGAATCTGAAAATAATGAGCTTGAAGTCAACGAAGAGCCTGAAATCCGAGAAGGTATAAGTCATGAACCATTGAACATAAGAAGTTGTATAAACGAAGAGCCAAGACCCCGTAGAGAAAGTAAAATTCCAAATTGGCATCATGATTATAAGATGACAAATACAGTTTCATGTTCTGGTGAGAATCAAGAACCATTAAATGTAGACGTAGATGAACTCACATTTATATGTAATAAGGATTTCGAAAATGAGGAATGGCATGACGCTATTAAAGCAGAAGTAAAAGCTCACATTAAGAATGGAACTTGGAAAATTGTCAAGAAAGAAAAGGATATGAAAATTATTGATCACAAAATGGTTTTGAAAAATAAATGGACTCCAGAAAAAGGAGAGATAAAGAAGGCCAGACTCGTTGCGCGCGGATTTGGACAAAGACCTGGGATTGATTTCAATGAGACATACGCACCAGTTGCCAAATTAAGTAGCATTCGAACTGTAATTGGACTAGCTGTCGAAGAAGATTTGAAACTTAACCAAATGGATGTCACGACAGCATATCTGAATGGCGATCCAGTAGAAAACATATTCATGAAGTTTCCAGAATATATCGCCGAAATTATGGTAGACGCATGCGATAAAGATGATTTTATTTTGTATGATAAAGCAAAGAAGATGCTAGAAGATATGAGAAGTATCGAACAAGAAAAAGTATGCCACCTCAAAAAGGCTCTCTACGGGCTAAAACAAGCAGGAAGACAATATGGTATACAAAATTAGACAATGAACTAAAGAGAATAGGATTTCAAGCGTCGAAAGCTGATCCTTGTGTCTACATATTAGCCAAAGGAGGAGAGAAGACAGTAATTGCCATATATGTAGATGATCTCCTTATTGCTTATTCTTGTCCAAAAATACTGGCTGAAATCAAAGAAAAGTTAAGCGAAATATTTGAAATGAAAGATTTGGGACAACCAAAATGTATAATCGGAGTTGATTTGGAATACAAAGAAAATAAAATTAACCCAAAAGAAATTTATTCTAGAAACTCTAAAGAAATTTAATATGCAGGATTGCAAAATTTCTACCACACCGATGGAAGTTAATTTAAATCTGGAGCCTAATACGAAAGGAGGAGCAGAGAATTTGCCTTACAGAAACCTAATTGGAACACTTATGTATGTTTCAGTTGCTACCCGACCTGACGTAACGTACGCTGTAAATTATTTATCAAGATTCAATGATTGTTTTGGACCAGAGCATTTCAAATCAGCAAAGCGAATATTACGATATCTTAAAGGTACGATCGATGTTGGTTTAACATACTCCAAATCACAAGTGCCATTAGAAGGTATGGCAGATTTTGACTGGGGTGCTTGCAAGTTGGACAGAAAGTCCTGTTCCGGTTACATTTTTAAATACGCAGGAGCAGCTATCAGTTGGGCATCCAAGAAGCAAAGAAGCGTAGCATTATCAACAGCAGAATCTGAATACACAGCTTTGATAGAAGCTGCAAAAGAAGCTGTTTATCTTAGATCACTGTTCAGAGATTTGAACATTGATTTCGGACAAATAACAATTTGGAGTGATAATCAAGCTGCCATAAAATTAGGATATAACCCCATAGTATCCCCTAAGTCAAAACACATAGACCTTAAGGTTCACTACATAAGAGATTGTGTTAATCAAGGAATCCTGAATATCACTTACAAGTGTACAGAAGAAATGGAGGCTGACCTTTTGACGAAGGCATTACCAGGACCCATATTAACAATGCTGAGAGTCAAACTAGGTCTTCTGCATTAGTGCTGTGAGGAGGAGTGTTGTAAGTCTATGTGCTATCACATCAGCAATGCCGTGTTCTAATTTGACAATTGCTTAAAATATTCTGACGTATGTAATATCATATCTGAATTATATATATTGTGTAAAGTATATATTAGTAAAATAGTTTATTAATAATATTTATTCTTTCGTCCGTCGTTCCACCCAACAGTCCCCTACCGTAATATTAACTTAGTGCAATATCTCGGTAACGGAGGAAACTAGCGATACGAGCCTGGTGGCATATTTTGTTGCTTTCAGATGGTATGATCCATTTTTCTCGGAAATATCCCCCGGTCGTTAAACTCGATAACTCTCCTTTTGGGTTATTTGTAGTATTAACGGTGGCCAACTGCGATATCTCTGGAGCCAGACGAGCTAGCGACACGAACCATGCGGCATATTTTGTTGCTTTATATGGTGGTTTTACCGAAATATTCCAAAAACCAGCGGCAGCGGGTTTTATTCTTGACAAAGTCGCCAACTTCGTAGACATTATAATTAAAAAGACGAAAATGGAAAATGATCCCACTTTTTTCTAATCAATCCATGTTCTCCTTATTAGCCGCTTTTAATTAGGTGACGTATAAAAATAAAATCAAGTTCAAGTAAGCTTTAAAATAACATTTTGTTCTTTGTTTTAAAATAAAAAAAAAAGTAAAATACAGGTACAATCTCGCGTAGGTGCGTTTAAGCAGCGGTGGTTGTTTTTCTGAATTTCTAGGAGAAGCCACATTCAAGAGAGAAATTCGCAACAAAATATGCCATAAAGCTAGTTGGAGCAACTAATTAAAGAATTTTTGAATTGGCATATGTTGAAGCAACAAAATCGCCGCCTGATTCATGTCGCTAGCTTCTTCCTTTCCCCAAATATCACAAATTGCTGCTGTACCTTAATATCGTAGTCGCGAAGGCGAGTTTGACTCGAATGGCTTGATTTTAAAATCTCTCGATAAAGCCGTTTTATAGCAACAAAATATGCCGTGGAGCTCGTTGGACCAAGTAATTGTAGGCTTAAGATAGAGCAAAAGGCTGCCGCAACTTAAGATCACAGTAGCGGGGGTAGCTTTTTCTGGCAGGGGTTATTTCAGGAATTTTCACATTGAGGCATCTTGAAGCAACAAAATATGCCGCGAAGCTTGTTTGAGCAACTAATTCTAGTCTCGAGACAAAGCAAATGGCTGCCGCAGTAGGATAGGACATTTTTTGGAGATTTTTTAATTATACCATCGTAAAGCAACAAATTCGCAAGAAAATATGCCGGCTGGTTCATGTCGCTAGCTCGTCTGGCTCCCGAGATACCACCGTAACTTTTAATACTTCGCGAGGGTGAGTTTGACATGTAGGGGTGGTTTTTGGAATATTTCGGTAAAGCCACCTTAAAGCAACAAAATATGCCGCCTGGTTCGTGTCTCTAGCTCGTCTGGCTCCCGAGATATCGCAGTTGGCCACCGTAACTGAATACTACAAATAACCCAAAAGGAGAGTTATCAAGTTTAACGACCGGGGGATGTTTCCGAGAAAAATGGATCATATATACCATCTGAAAGCAACAAAATATGCCACCAGGCTCGTATCGCTAGCTTCCTCCGTTACCGAGATATTGCACTTGGCTACCCTAAGTTAATATTACGGTAGGGGACCACGCGTTTCTCGGCAACGGCTGGAGCAACAAAATCAATTATTTAGTAACAGAATAGCAACAAATTATGAGCCGAGTCCGGAACGTGCCCTCCAAAATGGCCCCCGCAGCTTAATATACGTCACACAATCGCACCTTCTGGGCATCCATCAGTTATAGACCCTATCTCCTCACTGTCTATGTTTGGCAAGGCTTCTGCTTTGAATTTTTAAGATCTTGGTTTTCCTTAGGCCTGGAATTTCATTCCAGTAGGCACTTGCTTTGCGGTCTATCTGGTTCGAGATAGTTTTATTTGCCAGAGTTAAAGGATTCCCACTCGCGGCTCCGGGTCTAAGAACTGAGATTAGATTAGAACCCAGGCAACACAAAGAGGTCCTAAAGATATCCCCGCGATCTCTTTTTAAGAAATTGTGACAACTTTTGTTACCTCTCTGAGAGGTTGTTGAGAGTTCTATATCTCCTCCAAATGTCCGCCGCCGGGATATTCTCAGCGAAGTCTTAGAGATATCTCACGTGGAAATTCCCGAACAATACACCCTGGCGAGTTCTCTGTGACATCTTGTTACTACTACTTTGGGAAATTCTCATTTATTGCTCATATAGACGTCTCTGTGAGCAGGTTGTGTGATCATCGCAGGCAGTGCCTCTGGCGAGTTCTGTAGGAAATTCACATATATAGCCTTTTGTGAGATCCATGAGAGGTCACTTTGCGATATTCGCATGCAATGCTTCTGGCGTGGTCTTCAAGAGTTCGCATTGAGACTAGTGTAAGATATTCTATATTGAAAAAGAAAACTATTAAATTGAAAAAAATAATTTCAGAATTAGGAAAAACGTTACTATTTGTAAAATCTAATGGAAAACAACTACTTCCCTGTTACTATGGCATATGCTGGACAGCGACATCCGATATTGTAAATCCCTAACTTTTCACCTGAAAAAACCTGCATTTTACTTCAGATATTCGATTGAAAAACTTTCTCAATCAAGACTGAATAAAAAGTTGAATGAGAATGCAAATTCACACCATCAGATTTGATCAGGTTAAAAGCAAGATTTCAAAATATCCTCAATGCCCAGTGTGTCATTGTGGCGAGGAATTAGTTGTTTTCTATTAGATATTATCAAAACTAACTTTAATGTTTCGCCGCAGATTGTTTTATAATTGTAAAAAAATATGTTTCCATTTTATTAAGAATGTTTTCTTTTTCAACATGTAAAACTTACGAGGAGGTACGATGTACGATAGTGACTAAAGTTTATCTTTTAAAAGTAAAAAAATGATCATATACATCCCGCAGATTCTTTGAGAGTTCGTGGGAGAAACTGAATATCATGATCAGAATACTATATTATTATGACCACAAGAGAGGATGAATATTGAAACAACCAATGAACTAATTTAAGTTTATTTTATAAAAACTTAATATACATAAAAAAGAAAAGAAAGAAATAAAAAGAAATGAGCTGCTAGCTATCACCTTCGGTGTGGACCTGAAAGCAAATAGTAAACCATAATATTCGGGATATTAATACAAAAAATATATATTTCATTGCTCTTTGGATACCCCTCAGTGTTGGTTGAAAATAAGAAATGTTTACGCACACCAACACATATTTATAATAATAACATCACAACTCTGTATAGCTATGATTTCAATATAAAAAAACAATTTGATTTGGCATACTGGATATCTCGGATATAATACTGGAACCTTTGGCATGATAATCATTGTAAGCAGAGTTTTAACAAACACCAAAACAAATTTTCCATTGCCGCGACACGAGTTTTGTTAACTATGTCATTATCTTTAGGAGAAGATCAATACTTAATTGTCCTATATGTATAATCCTACTTGTGTAGCCATGCTTAATCATAAAGTTGTGAATATAAGGATATTAGATTCAAAGGTAGCTTTGGTTAGTCAAAATTAGCACTGGTTCTAGTAATTAATCCTAACGCAACTAGTATTCAAGTAGGATAATACCATAGAAAAACATAGTTTTAATCTTTCCCAGAAACAGTGCTAGTAAAATACGGTGTCAAGGTATTAAAACATGTTTGTGTGAGGTAAAACTGTGCTCATATCAGGTATCACGCTTGAATCTATTGAATATGAGCTTTAGTAATACCTTTACAAAGGAAACATTGACTTACCATTCTCCATATTGACTAACTTTAATTATTTTTTATATCCTCCCTTTTTTTTCTTTGTGAACAGTGTCTCAACCAATCTTGGGAAAATATCTTAAATTCTTTGTCAGTGGTTTATATTTCCATGTCTGTTTCAGTACATCTAGAAAAATACAAATGCATACACCAAAACAACACAATTAATTATGTGTTAAGTTATTTTCTATAGAATACAAATTAAATAAATGGAAATTGCGAAGAGCAAAAAATCTGCCACAATTCTTATGGAAATGTTTTATAATCATTACCGAAAAAATATTCATTTACAACATACCAATCTATCTCCAATTTTAAATAATTAACTTTCCTCTGTGAACATCATACTTTGTAAATGAACAAATCAACACAAATGGTCATCATAATAGGTAAAATGAATGGGATAAGAGTATTACAAATTATACTGTACCAATAAGCAAATAAACTAGTCTGAAACTTTACTTACACATAAAGTTCATATTTTCCAATCGTATGTTGCCTCTTTGTCCCTTCCATGAGCATTTCATTCCTAGTTCATTTGTAAAAATGTTCTTGAACATGCGTCCATGTTGATCTTTGGGACTAGAACCCGCGCAATTCCATTGAAATTTCAAAAAAATATCAAAATAGGAATCTAATTAGCAATGAAGAACATGCAGCGTTTAATTAATTCAAGTAAAATGTGAGTCTGTGGAATTTTTTCTTCCCTCTAGGACTGAATATACAGTACACCTTCGCCATACGCCAATTAAATCCCCTAGGAACTATGAATAAACTATTATATAATTTAAACGAATAAATTCCTTTTTGGCGGTTGTTGGGTATCAGCACGAATCTAAAATGGCGGCCAAGTTAACAGTACAATTAGTAGGCCTACACAATAAATACACCCTTTTTAAAATAAGAATATTGTGAAAAACTGCACTTACCTTGTTACCTATCCAGTCAAATTCACACAAAACAAATATATTTATGCAAACAAATAATAATCTCTTTATTTTTATAATAAACAGAACAGTAATCATAGTACCTACCTAATCGCCAGACGCCACTATAACTAAAACTAAATGGCGCGTGTAAATGTAAACATAACTGCATAGATAGATACTATATACCCGCAATGAGAATTTCTTGTTCTGGTTACATTCAGGATAACTTTAGGAACTCGCAGCGAGAATTTCTTATTCCAGTTACATTCGAGATAACTTTAGGAACTCGCAGCGAGAATTTCTTGTTCTGGTTACATTCGGGATAACTTTAGGAACTCGCAGCAAGAATTTCTTATTCAAGTTACATTCGAGATAACTTTAGGAACTCGCAATAAGAATTTCTTATTCAAGTTACGTTCGAGATAACTTTAGGAACTCGCAATAAGATGAAACCTGGAAAATTGAATGTGAGCTCTCCGAGATTTCTCCTGGAGACACCAGTGAGAATTTCGCTTAGCTACAGCACATAGCGATCACCGGGACCTAGCAATAGGAGTTCGCATAATATCCTAATTATAACCTCTCAGAGATCTCGCGGAGAGGTCTGTGTTACCTGGGAAGCACACCACCCGAAAATAAAAACAAAGGGAAAAGGCCAAAAACCGAAAGTGTGACTTTCAGCGAAGCTGCAGCTTCCGTCAAGGTAGTTGTGGCAGAAACAAACTTCCCGGAAGCCAAAATGGCTGTCATGGCTACCTATGAGGCTATCGCGGAAGAACGGCCCCAGGTCTGCTTCCTGAAAAGCACGCATAGACTATACTTGTGCGGACAGCATAAGCGCAAAATGGTTGGCAAAAATCATCCTGACGCTAAAGCCATGGGAAGAAGCTTCCCTAAAGGCACTAGAAGGGAATATGATATACCCAAACCACACGCCTGTATACGGTCTTCGTGCAGCATGAAGACGGGTAGCGCCTATATTCCAACAGGATCCTTAACAGATAGGATAAGTAACCGCGGGCTCAAGACGCACCCTTGGACAGTCTGGGAGTACTATGGACTTTCTCCATGGATTCTGATTCCAAGGAGCTCCTAAAATTAAAATTAGCACCCTTTTTGGGATAGGGAAATTAACCTTCCGCCTAAAGGAGGAAAAACCCAAAACTTTGGAGGCAAAGCCTGCAGCTACATCCAAAGAACTAGAGGGCAGTGCCCAAACACCCAAAGCTCGACATGAGGAACAGCCTTCCGAAAGTGGAGTCAACATACTCTTAAGGACACCTCCTTGGATGAGGGTGAGTCCTCAGAGCAAGAGCAGAAGGAATCTTCACCCCGGTGAAGCAGATTATAAGGGTCCTGCAGGCCAATCTTCAGCATGCAAAAGCCGCCTCGGCAACGCTGGTTAGGAGTTTGAAACAAGAAGGCATTGACGTGACCCTCCTGCAGGAACCCTAGCGGATGGGCGAGAAGATTGTTGGCCTATCCACTAAACAAGGTAAAGTATTATACATAGCAAAGGCCACAAAACCTAGAGCATGTATAATTCACAATAATAGGGTAGATTGTACACTGATAATGATGCTAAAAAGCTTATCAAGGAGCGAAAAGCGGATGTCTTAATGGGGCATAACCCATGGACGCAACGGTCACGAGATATATGGCTTTAATAATAAGTTCCAAATACCAGGTAGGGAAGACTGAAAGAAAAGTGTACCCATATAGGATGAGGCGACCTGGTATACGGACGGCTCCAAGACACAAGTAGGTGTAGGAGCCGGAATTGTAGGGCTAAAACAAAGGATAGCTATTCCAATAAGCCTATATATCTAAGAACGTCACAACTTTCAATGCGTTGAAGAAATTAAAAGGCAGGAAAGGACATACCGTTCAGTTGCCATCTTCACCGACAGTCAAGCTGCACTGAGGCACTCGATTCCATAGAGGTCAATTCTAAGCTAGTATGGGATTGCATAGGTGCCTTAAACGTACTTGGAGACCATTGCAAGGTCAAGGTAGCCTGGGTACCAGGGAGGGTCATAAGGGCAATGAAGTGGTGGATGAAACGGCCAGACAAGGCTCACCAATGCCATTCATTGGAGCGGAACCCTTCTGCGGCGTCGCGTCGGCAATAAATATGGCCACAAGGAAGTGGGTGGCACAGAAATCTCTAGAATGGTGGGTAACCTCACCAGGACAGACAGGCGAAACAGTTCATTAGAGGACATTCGCCAACTTTTACGGTAGACCTAATGAACAAAGATAGGAAAACTGTCAAAGCCGTAGTGGGTGTGTTGACGGTGAACTGTAAGCTTAACAGGCACTCAGAGCTAATGGGGTTGACAGACGAAGCTATGTGCAGATTCCGTCCCCTAGAGACGGAAACTGCAGAGCAAATTCTATGCCAGTGCGATTGCCTGGCGAATGTGCGGTTTCTTGTACTAGGCGATGAGAAGCTACCAGCAAGAAACTACATGAAAGATTCAGTCTCGAGGCTGATTGGCTACTTAAAAAGAGTCGGGCTGGAGAATGTAATCTAGATTCAGAGGATCACAATAGATCTGAAAAGGTCGCAGTGGAATAGGCCGGATAGCCACCTCATCAAATATAATAACTGGGACTAGCCTCCTTTTCTAGCAAGCCTGTTAGAGTAGCAGTTATCCAGCATTCACTAGAAGGTCCATTTTGGATGCGTCTGTGAACCAACGTATGTTCAACACCCAATTCACTCTCGCGGCGGTAACTCAATCGGTATCATAGCGCCCGCTCCTCCGGCTTATACAGGAGTCGCAGTGTCTTTAGCGCTCATGATGGGGGAGGAGAGAAGGTGCTAATTATATTATTTTCGTGATATAAAACCGTTCGAGCTTCGAGTCTCGCGCGGGACTAATAAGGTCGTTGTTTTCCAAAAACGAAAAGGGCGCAAAATATCTTCCTGTCAGGCGCCTGTTCGCCTGAAGTATTTTGCTAGACTGTCTTTGTGGATTACTTTTTCCATTTGGACTCCCAGTTGATAGTTTTATCCAGCGTAACGCCTATATATGTTGCCTTCTCCACAAATGGAACGCTGCACAGGCTCTTGAAGTTCTCTTTTACCATTCGAATCAATACTCGATTTTTTTACAGGAAATATTTATTTTGCATGAGATATTACAATTTATATTTTCAACATGTAGGGG
The DNA here is from genome assembly GCA_947563755.1 of Lochmaea crataegi. Taxonomy (NCBI): domain Eukaryota; kingdom Metazoa; phylum Arthropoda; class Insecta; order Coleoptera; family Chrysomelidae; genus Lochmaea; species Lochmaea crataegi. The sequence continues at coordinate 121,822,144 of OX387422.1, read as the reverse complement.
ATATACTATTAATTTTTTCCAACTACAAGAAGTACGTGTGAGTAATAGTCATGTCATTGCTGAAATAAGGTCAAACATAACGGTCAAAGGAGCTTGGTTGGATGTTGCTACTTGAATTAGTTAAAATCTGGATTCTCGTCATAGCTGGAATAATTAAAATTGGATTTTAACACTGACCGTCAAAAAACTAAACGGACATTCTGAAAAGAGAAATAATTGTGTGGAAATTAATCAATGATTTCATTACAATTAAAAAATTCTTAAACTAATGTAAAAGCTCAAGTAAAAAAAATCAGTTCAATCAATTCGAATTTAAATAAATAAATTATACTCCAGCCTTAATTCTATTTAATTTGTTCGCTTAAACCTAAAAAATACTTTGTTCTTGCTAAGAATCGTTTCAATCATTTTCAAGGTATCGAAATCACCCCCAATCCTACGCCTCCTTCATGGGCTATCATATCAGCTGCATACGTCCATTTGTCGGTTTTGGGATCATACACTTCCACAGTTACCAGATTCGAAATGCCGTCATAACCTCCGACGGCCCATAATTTTCCCATATTCGCCGTTAGCGCCACTCGACTTCTTTGGGCGTTCATCGGCGCCACATAAACCCACCTAAAAATACAATTCAAGTATTTACATGATTGTTTGTATTCAGCTTGTATAAGCCCTATAATATATACAATGTGGAGAAGCTAAATTGAATAAAAAACTTACTTATTGGTACCTGGATCAAACATCTCAACGGTTTGAAGAAATGAACTTCCATCATATCCACCACAAGCAAATAATTTTCCAGCCAGCATTGCTACACCAAGTCTGCATCTGTAAAAAAAGAAATATGTACAATAATAGACGGTTTCAACGGATTTAAGTTTCTTACCTTCTGGTCAGCATTGGAGGAGCCTCATTCCACTTGTTAGTTGCAGGATTATACCTCTCAACTGAGTCAAATATCGATAAACCATCGTGTCCTCCCAAAGCGTAAATATACCCTAAAAATATAGCAATTATAAACTTTTTTGTCTACACAACAAAATAAAAGCACTGAATACTTCAAGTAGGTAAATTTATTACAAACCTTTGAGCTAGATTGAAAAATTTACCTTGGCAAGCAATGACAGCTCCTGCACTTCTCGATTTATTCATTGGTTCCAAAGAACACCAAGAATCCGTACTGGGATGATACCTTTCAACAGAATTCAAGGAAGTTACACCATCATATCCTCCACATACATAGATTATGTCACCTAAAGCTGTCGCTCCCAAAGCACTGAAATTATTAATTTGTTAAATCCTTCAAAAAAGTCACACACCTTTAAACCATATAAGTTAGATTAGAATATACATGCATATAATAGATAAATGGGTGTGTTTGGGAGCATTTACAAGACGCTGCAACTTGCAATTTGAATAGTATCACAATTTCTGAAGCACACAGATCCAAAATAGTACCTTTTTTGTAGGAAATTTTGTACAGCTTTCGATGTTTGTATGTAACTTTTCAACACAACTTACAGATTCCGGAGAAAAAGCAAAACACTAAAAAAAAGTTACTACATCTTCGGGAATTATTTCACTTGATTTGTCTACTTTGATTAAGATATAAATACGTCAAAAAATAATAGTTCAATACTATTAAACGCTTTACAAAATTAGAAAAATTAATTTCCAAAGAGCAGACCGTCCACTAAGAAGCAACAACTACTTCTCGGGCTATATGCCCCGACAGACATTGAATTACACTTCTAAAGTAAACGGGGTTGGTATATCTGTTAAGATAGAACCAACCATTCTGGTTTGCGATCAGAAGGAATAACATCACTTGTGGACCGGTTTCGGCGTTTTTGCGCCTCATCAGCACAAGGTAGATGCCACTCGTCCAAGAGCTCTGAGAGCATAATCCTGGACTAAAGACTACGTCGATACCACACTAATACATTAGCCTTAGTAAAGGAAATGTTAAGAGTGCGACATCGGCGACATCTCTACATCTAATCACAAACCAAAATTCTATATCGACAAAAAACCATCTCGGTTTTGTAGGTATTTACTTAATTACAGTTACCTGTGCTGATGAGGCGCAAAAACGCCGAAACCGGTCCACAAGTGATGTTATTCCTTCTGATCGCAAACCAGAATGGTTGGTTCTATCTTAACAGATATACCAACCCCGTTTACTTTAGAAGTGTAATTCAATGTCTGTCGGGGCATATAGCCCGAGAAGTAGTTGTTGCTTCTTAGTGGACGGTCTGCTCTTTGGAAATTAATTTTTCTAATTTTGTAAAGCGTTTAATAGTATTGAACTATTATTTTTTGACGTCTTTAGATCACGCTTTACTTATATGACAATTATTTACAGGTAACTGTAATTAAGTAAATAAGATATAAATGTTTATTTATTTTTTCTATACCTTCTTTTACAAACCATTGGAGCAACTGTGGACCATTCTTTTCTAATAGCATCATAAACTTCGACACTTGCTAATCTATCTTTACCATTATATCCCCCAAAAGCGAATAATTTACTTTTTATCACAGCCACCCCTAATCTGGATCGCATCATTGACATTGGAGGTGCCATAGTCCATTTATCTTTTTTGGGATCGTAGTATTCTACAGTGGACAGAGAATCGCCATGTTTATTTAAACCCCCTACAACGAATATGTGACCTTTTATATCACAAACTCTCGGTTCAGTCCGGAAACTTTGTATTAAAGCCCTTCTTTCGGGTATTAAATGAAATGTTAATGCTTCATCCACTAGATCACTGCAACAAAAATAAATTATTTTATAACCATTTGAATGATTAAATTTCAAACATGTTATTAGTACTCACCGACATTGTATAGAATATCTAATTTGTTCTTCATTTCTAACTCTGTCTGTAATATATAAGGGAGATAATAATGGCAAACGTACAAGGGATAATAGTTCTGGTAAATATTCATTTCTCATTTCAACATCATGTTTAACCCATCTCATGCATGCTTCAAAAACTTGTTCTTCACTGAAAAAAAAGTATATTTGAAAATCAATATTATACAAACGTTTACAAATGTTTCTTACCTATCAACTCTGAGATCATTTTTACTTAATAAATATTTGATTTCGGTTAAAGACAAATTTAAATACTCTTCACATTGAGAAACTTCATAAAAATATGATTCTATATACTTTTCGGCAGAATCTGCCAATGTTGAACATCCTAATGAATCAGCGAAATGCCTAAATCCTAGAGCATTTTGTGGATGGATCCTTTGAAGTAAATAATTAGCACATGCATCCCTCACTTTATTCAATTGCAAATAAGATGCTCCTATCATAACACTTTGTACATTGTTTTTATCTAAAGTTACTTTCCCTGTATATGCAAAATTTACTAGTGCTTCTAGAGCCCTGGAAATAAAAATAAAGTAAGTGTAAGCAGAAAACCATAATGTTAAGAATACAAGATTAAATGTAGAACCATATTGATATATCAATTAAGACAATGAAATACTTACATGGCATCAATACATTTTATTTCTATTTCTTTGTTTCGAGATTCAATCATATCATTCATAAACATTGCTTGAAAATATGGAATGGTCGAAGCTAAAACTATCTTGTGGGCACTAAAATATTGACCTTCAACCTGAAACATCAATGTTATACAAACAATGAAACTTATTATTTTGTGCCTTTGTTATTAATAATTAATATACTCATTCCACACATTATTTCAAGCAGTCTCATTTAGGACTATTATAGCTAGGGTAGCCATCCGTCCGGGTATCCCCGGACTTGCCCTAGTTTAGAGAGCGTCCGGGCGGGGCTTCATTTGTAGTCCAGGTTTAAGAATTTAATGTCTTGGGCCGCCCGCGACACTCGCACTGGGCCCGCGTAGTAACAATCTCGTCAGTAATTAAAATTAAATTCAATTTCCAACAACACAGCTGCATTGATCTTTACAAATTCCTTTAAAAAGGGAAAGATATTCTAAAAGCTATCGGAAAGAGTGATAAATACAAAAAAACTGAAAAGTAAAAAAGGCAAGAGGCTGAGGAAAATAGAGCTAGGTAGTCAAATAATGTACCTATGAGTGCAATAATTTCTTTTCATTTTTGTAGTTAAAGTTCATTGTTTTTATTACATAAAAGAAATTTAAAATTCAAGGTGATATAAATGGGTACAGTTTTTGGTTATTTTATGTTTTAAAAAATTAATGATGTAACTTACATTACAGTAAGTCTAAACTTTAAAAAGGTCCTGTTTTGTTGCTTAAGATTTATGAAGACTGAATTTAGTTCATATTATGTTAAGAGATATTTTGTTGTGTAAATGGCTGCTGGTAAAAATTTAAAGAAGATAATTCTTATTGAGTTAAAAGCAGGGATGATAAAAAACACGTTTTTTTTAAAAAAAAAACATGTTGTGTTTTTTTGTTTAAAACAGTTTTAAACATAAAAAAAAGCGCGAAGGCATATATCTCAAAACATTTTAATACCCAGACTCCAGACACCAATTGATATTGATGAAGTATTTTGAGTAGTTTTCTGTGTATTTTGCATAATATATCTATATTATTTTATGTTATTTTTGAAGCACTTATATAGTAAAATTAATACCTATTTAGAGGTACCAGCCGTTTTAGTAACTTAACATATGCGGCTTCTTGAACCATCTGAACCCGCATGAAAAAAATTAGGTTATGACCTTTGTCATGTCAAATGCTTGACATATTTCTTATTGCATTGGCGTAGTGACTTTAAATTTCATATTATCAGTGGCGGTTTGTAATAATACAAATTAATTTTATGAAATTCATAAAATTCTAAAGATGTTGACATAATAAAAGAATATAAAAGAAGCGCACTAATTTTAAAAACATTGTTTTATTAACTAGATACATAGTTTTCTTAAAAAAATATGGCAATTCAGAGTTCGATTAAGTACAAATTCTAGATTTCAAAAAAATGACAACGTGATCTTCAAGGCAAAGTTTAATTAGTTTCTAAATCAGAATAACTTTCGGAAAGTGATAGTTCATCATCGGATTCATTGGATACAGAGATCACCATAGGTTCGATGTTTAGTAGGTCCAGTTCGTTTTCTACTTCCCATGCTTCAGAAATAATTTTCTCTGTATGATTTATGTAATTCTGCCAGTGTTGCTCTGGTACATTTTTTACAACGTCATTCCATACTTTTAAGACTTCAGTAGGTGACCTTGCAGTTTTCGTAATAGCTTGGTCATAATGCCTTTTAGTTTCTGACCATACCATTTCGATGGCATTAAAATGGCAATGATAGGGTGGTAGCCTGAGAACACAATGACCATGCTCGGCAGCGTATTTGTCTAAATGATAATTTTTTTCTGCCAAAACTTGCTTTTCAATTATATTCCAAACAGCATCCTTTAAAATGTGATCTGGAAAAGGAATATTCTTTTTTTTGAGCCATTCTAACATGCGTGTTTTACTCCAACTTTTTCTTGGGACTTCTTCATCCAGGCGACTGTGATACGTTGCGTTATCCATTATAATTAACGATGGTTCTTCCAAGTTTTGATCGAAATATGATGGTTGTAAATAAAATAGTAAACAAACCTCGGTAGGAAGTTTCATTCCTGTCTCGAGATCATTGCTAACCTCAACGCTTCGCGTCTCGCTTAACTAACTAATCTCTCGACAGTAATGAAATTCTTCCCACCTCGGTGTGTAATATACTATTTAAACGCTTGTTTTAAACATCACAACCCTGGTTACCTCAAAAATTGTAAGACGGAATTTTTGTTTAAAAATTTAATTGAATTTTGTCAGGTTTAATATTTTAATAAGGTTTGTTTTCATAACAGAGTAATTAATAATTTGTGTTTTATTTTAAGAATATTAAAACAATTTGTAACAAACTGTAATAAGATTCAGTTTTGTTAGGTACATTTATAATGATCATGCAGCAAACCCTAATTATACCTCTATTAGATTAATAATAAATCAAGAATTTCACAAAAATCTACTTTGTAGTGGACAGTTAAGAACCCATAACTTCCTAGCCTTGCATATTTTTGACAACAGGTTGATTTTTTCAAGTTTTAAATCTTATTCCAAGAAATGTTTCTGAAATTCAATCAATAAAACAATGATATAGCACCCCTTCTATGGACAAGGTCACATATTTGGCATTGTACTAAACTACATATTTAAAAATAGTATTTTCGGTAATTTATAAAATAAAACAGTGTACTTTTTGTACAATTCTGAAGACGTTAAACCATTTACATTTTACCTAAACGGAATTTGTTAAAGTATAACATTTTGTATACATTGTATTTAATTTCTTACCTTTAAGACAACATCACATAATTTTCCTTGTCTTCGTATATCAGCCATAACGGGAAAAGCTGAAGGAAAGAGATCATTTTGTTGAAAAACTAAGTTTTCGTTATTCATTTCAAGAACATTACGAGGTAAAGCATCATAATTCCAGTTTGTCTTGTTTTCTTCAAAGTGCAAACTCCAATCCATTTCACTTGAATAGTATAATAGGTAACAAAACAAGTGGTATCACATAGATATAACAGATATATATATATTTGTTGCAATGTGGTTCCTTACACACAATTCTCTTTGTTAAATAAAAACATATACTCACTACACACAAAGCATTTTGTTTATTAAGATAGTTTATTATTGGATAGGATAGATATAATGACCATATCTGTCTCTGACCATATCTCAACTAAATAAGAGAAGAATCAAGAATGACAGAATGTTCACTGTTCTTTGGAATTGAAGAAGAATCACAGAGCAGTATAATATTAGAAAATGTATTTACGTAAGATTAGAATAAATTTCTTCTTTTTGACAGGTATATCTCTTGTTTGGAACCTACGACCAATCATAGTGTTTTTTATTACGCTTAAAAAAGAGTTCATTATCCTTTGTGATTTGAATTCCATCCATACGGTTGTTCCGTGCTCGATTAACTGTTTTGTGAATAACCAATCACATCACATTGTTTTGTTACCTATGAATCACATACCGTGAATTTGACGTAATATTGACATTGTTGGGGAGTTTCAAGTTTGGAGCCGAGTTCGAAAATAGCAGGAAAATAGTTTACAGTGGTACGTGGTATTGAAAGAAGTAGGAATCTCTAATATACAAAATAAACGGGACAATCCGGTGCTTCTTAATTTTCCTATAAAAATGGAACATTCTAAAGAAACTCAACAGGGATTGCCTAATATCAAAAGGGAAGTAGATTCTATGGATGATTTTGAACATTTAGAACACGATTCCAGTTCAACATTACAGGATTTTTTGGGTTTCAGTCCAGTCAAAGAGGTGACAGCACCTGAAACTGTTGATAAGATCAATAACACGCCCAAGACTATTGCGGTGAGTCATCAAACCGGTGCAGCTGATTTGTTAACTTCTTTAGAAAAACCATTAATTTCCGAAAAAATGAATAGAAATTTACTGGAAGACGATTTTCTTCATAGAGAACAAAACAAGGAGAAGTTGGATCAATTCTTACCCGACCCATTGTTAACTTCTAGTTCCGTCTTTGATCATGGAGATAAAAAATTCTCATCTGCAAATTTAATAGAAGCCGAAAAAATTAGTGAACCACAGAAAAAAGAGGTTGATCAGTTTTTAGATTTTGAACCAGATATTAGTGAACCAATCCACTTTAATGACAACATTAAATCTCAAGCTTTTGAAGATGCATTTAAACCTGAACCTATTTTAACTACACCATTGATTCATCCCCAAGAACCTGAGATTAGTTTAACTCCAAAGATTCCTACTCCAGAACCTTTAAAAACACATGAACCGGAAAAAATTGTAAGCGCTCCTGTACCTCCTGTTGTGGAGAAGAAAGCAGAACTTCCAGAAAAAACAACAAAAAAACTTGTCGAGGATAAATCACCAGTGGTTGCTCCAGCAAAAATAGCTCCAACAGATGCAGCTGCCATTTTTTGTCAAATGGGGCTAGGTAAGTTAAGACTTAATATTAAAATACTTTTATTATTGTACAAAAACTACATTTATATAAATGTATGTAGAAGAAATGGGTAAAAAATGAGAGATTTTCAGTCTGAACTAGAAATATCCTCTATGAATATGTTTGTACATTATAAAATATTTATAGCCCTGCTTAGTTGAGCGCAAACATTTCACTTGTAAGAAATTAATGTACCATATCAGATGAGCTAATTCAAGGTCAATGAATCACCTGTTTTATATTGGTAGGTGACTGGAATATTATAGTCTTCATAACAAAAATTAAAACATATACTTAGTAAAAACTGTAAAAAGTAATATAAAATTATTTATATAGCATTTGTTCAACACTACTTATAAAGTTTAAAAAATGTTTGTGAGTTATTAATGTTGATGCAAACTAGGTAGGGTGTAAATACTTGAAAGTAGACACACATAGTTGAGCTCTTGCCTTCAAAAGATCTAGAAATATTTCACAAGCAACATTACCCCACCAAGAGAGGAAATATATATTCAGTTGTTTAAAAACTCTTACCAAATAATTCTCAACAAAAACTGTATGTTCCAATAATTATTATTGTCATTGTTTCATTATTGCATAATTTTGCATAAATAAGTGAGTCATGATATCTAACAAGTTTTATCTACAGTAGTAATACATCTAGAAGTAATGATGACATATCATAATATTCAAAGTCATTTCATTATATTTGTTTTCCTATAAATGGGGTTTATCCCAAGTTTGAGGGTGGTTCATTATTTTAAAGAAAATAAATAATCTTATTAAAAACGCACCAATATATCTACCTATCTGGAGATAAGAGAGCTTTGAAGATTGAACTAAGAGTACCAACTATAAAACTTAATTCTTAAAGCTAAAACCTTCTATCATTAAAAGTCACAGTATTCTGAGAATGACCAGCCTTATATTGTCCTAATTCCTAATAGACAGTCCTCTGTAAAGAGGAACTACTAGAGCAGGTACACAGTTGGCACTCAGATTCTGATGCAGGTATATATGGACATATCAATCTGCCTAGGACCCTATGCACTTTTTTTTTCTATTCAGCTATTTAAAGTCGTTCTATTTCTGCAACTGAGGCTAATCACCTACCGGAAATTTTGACGAATCCACTAGTGTTCCAATCAGTGGTAGGGATCTTTATAGAGACTCGGGACCTCGGTTTTACGTCTCATCCGAAAGACGGCATTTCATTCATTCATTCATAAATTTGGGTTGTGCTCATCAGCCCAGGCACTTGATCTGAATCTTTGTACCATTTCCCATGTTATCTACTTCCATTCCAGAAGCTTCGTGTCTTCTATAAAGGTCACTAGTTTGGCTGGAGGGATTTTCAGTAGTTGTGATGGTTGTATAACTTCCTCTCCAAAGTGCTTCCGTCTAAGTTCTTGTAAGTCAGCGCAGAAGCTGAGTATGTGAGTAGGTGTTTCATCATCAAGTTCACATTTTCTGCACACAGGTTCACTAACTTTGCCCATATTGTACAGATGTTTCCTCAAGGTGCAGTGTCCAGTCACCAGGTCGGTAACTGTCTTCAAATGTCTCTTACCCAGTTTCAGTAGCCTGGTTGAGAGTTCCTTGTCTACCTTGTTCAGTAAACTTTTTGTATGAAGGTGTCCTTGTGTCACCCTCCATTTGAATTGGTGTTCCCTATCTAGCCAGTTTCCGATTCCCCCTCTCATGCAATCTTTTGTGATTCCACAAAACAGTTCCGGACCTATGAAGTCTCCTTTAGCTAACTGGTCCGCCATTTCATTACCTGCAATACCCTCATGTGCCGGCACCCATATTAGAGACACTTTTGTTGTCTCTTGCCAGCCTGTTGAGGGATTCTTTGCAGTTTTTCACCAGTCTAGTCCTAGTTGTAGGATTACTGATAGCCTTAAGCAGAGCCTGGCTGTCAGTGAATATTTCAATTTTTTGTCCGGTATATCCTCTTCTGATGTTTTCATCAATACAAGCTATAGCGGCAATCGTCTCTGCTTGAAACACAGTCGTATATCGACCAAGGCTAAAGAACATTCTCTTTCTAGGTCCTTTTATACCAGCCCCAGTGCCATGGTTTGTTTTGGAGCCATCGGTGAACCAGATGATTTCTCCAGAATTACCTGGGTGTATCACCTGTTCCCTAGATGGGATGATGATATTCACTCGCTCAGTGAATATATTCTCTGGTGTCATGCTATCAAAACTCATGTGAAATATGGGTTCGAAAGACCCGAAAGACGGCATATCTAGGTGTTTTGCTGCAGGCTGTACGGGCACTATTTCCCCATTGGTCTCCCATCGAAGTACTAACCGCGCTCGACACTGCTTCACCGTAATTATCGCATCAGAGACGTTCCTCTACAGTGCTAAGTCGACGCCCCCTATGCAACATATTTCATGAGGACATTTGGAGAGATCAGGGGAAACCAATTTCACAAATAAAAATTTCTAAGACAGCAAAGTGGTTTTAAAATCCCTTAGCTCTCCTCAATAAGAAGACTCAACAAAGAGTCTCTGGTCTGGATAGCAGACATGACCTAAGTTGTCTAACAGGCCAGTGTCATCTGAATCATTTGGTAAAACTTGAGCTGTTAGAAGATTCAATGTACCATATTTTTCTGGAAGATGATGAAACAGCAGAGCATATATTTGTACCTCTCCTGCTGCGACCTGAATCAGGTATCTGATGTTTCTCTCTCTCTCTCTTGCCCTCAGTCACGAAATATTATCCACCAAATGAATAAATTGGCTTTGTTAATAAGCTGAATTGGTTTGGTGAAATATGATTAGTTTTAAGCCACAATAGAGTCTTGAAAGTCACAGTGGAGGCCCTAATAGATCCATTTACCACAAACCTAACCTAACCTAGTCTTTGGAAAATCTCCAATGATAAAACAGATATTGGTGTGTATAAACTAGATACACTATCAACACGAGGAGGAACTTTAGGACTTGGGAGCTACTCTGTCAACTTTTGGAGTCGCAATATTTTAATGCAAAAGAGTTAGAACATGAATAAAATTCGTCAAATTTACTCCAAGTTGGCTGATCGACAGAAAAAGAATGAAGAAAAATGTAGAATTTGACTTAAATGATTATTAGTTTGGGTCTAAAAATCAGAGGAACTACCAGGAATGGAACAAAAACAATGGTATAGGTAAAGAGAATCACCAAAAACAAGAAAACAAAAAACAATTATCAAATAAAAACGGGACAATCTGTATACACAATACATACCGATAATATGTTAATATCTTCAATTAGACTTTAATAAATACAAAGTTTAAAGTTTAATTTGTTTTAAGAGTACATGGATTTTGTCCTCTCTCATTTATTGTCGTACCACGTAGAGGTACCCGTATCATTTCTATAGTTATCGGTCGATATTAAAACACACGCTTGCTCAGTAGCTTATTTAAACTGGCAGGTAGTTTTCCTATCACGCATACTCATCCAATAACTTCGTCCAACGTTTCAAATACATCAAATAAATTTGTGATACGAAGCGACCTTTAATTCTGTCAATTCAAGGTTGGGGTGTGGATTGTTTTGTTTTTTGTGTTTAAAAAAAGTGCATGTGATATTTCCTCAATGTCAGAAGATCTAAAAAAGATGGCAAACGAAGTTGTGGAAGACGTTCTGAATGGTGTTCAGGATGCAAACAAATTAATTGGGAGTAAGGACAAAGGAAAATGTTGCCAAAGATCTTTGCTTTGTGTTTTATTCGATCCCAGTATGTATATTATAGTTTTTATTAGATTTGTAATTCAATATTTTAGTAGATTATATTCTTACAGTTTATTTGTCGTTTTAAATTTCATAAGTATTCGAGTTACTTGCATCTAACCTTGAATACATAATATGTATCTATTATATTTATCAGTTTTAAGTACTTACATTAAATTTTAAATGTCTGTGTTTGAATTAATACTGCGATTTTAATTTTTTTAATCGAAATTTAAATTCAACATTTTAAATATGAGCATGTTTTTCTACTTCGTTTTATGTATATTTATCGTTTTTTATAAAATATAGTTAACCAGTTGAATAATGGTAGAAATAACAGTCATATAAACTCTTTATACGACGTGGGCTTATGAGCTTCATCCCTTGATAATTTTTCCAAAAAAATAGTCTTAAAATTGACCTTTTGTCTGGGGTCAGTGCGGTATGATAAGTAAAGCCTTCGTTACTGGAAAATATTATCAATATCAAGTTCTGTCTGCTATTAGTACATTTTTAATGATCATATATTTTCAAGCTAAAAAAACGACATTATAGGTAATGATGATAAGATATTCGAAAGTATAACGTAGGTATACTTGTAGGTAAAATTAATTTGCGTCGTTTCACAATTTGTCGGCGAGTAAAGAAATCTAGAAACAGAGCCGGTTTCAGCCTTTTAATGTGAATTTGCCAAATATCAGAAAATATTACAAGAAGTATAATAGGTACCCGTAATAGTAGAAAAATTAGTTAATCATCCGGTGAGCCTTCTTCCTCACTCCAGCTCAATTACAAATGAATGAACAGGAAAACGTTGTCTATAGGTTTCTTCTACATCTTTTACATGCTTGACGCAATTATACCACACATCGGGGCTCACTTCAGAACAAATATCTCTAATAAGTTTAATCACACTTTCAGATAGAGTTGGCGAAACATTTTTTTTCTTATTCCCTGTTTGATGTTAGACCGAATTAACTCTATGGAAAAAGGAGACATTCTACAATTGATACCATTGATATAAATGGGAAAATAACTCAAAATAAATACGAAATTGCCAATTTGTTTGCCACTTTTTTTGCAACGAATACTAAAGAAGCAATAAATACTCACTTTACTGACTGCAGTTTTAAAAGTTATACGACAATGTATGTAGCTAATACTTTTTATTTCAAACCTGTTATCCCTGAAGATGTATTGGATATAATTAATTGCCTAAAAAATGTTAATGCCGAGGGTATTGACTGTCTTTCGACAAAGATCATTAAAAGAATAGGTCCACAAATTGCTTGTACTCTAGCAGACATTATCAATTACTCAGTGGAAACAGAAACGTTTCCATCCAGTCTAAAGATAGGAATTGTTTCACCAATACATAAAAAAGATAGCCTTCTTAGTCTTGACTATTATCGGCCAATAACTGTCCAAACTGTGATATGTAAAGTCATAGAAAAATGTATTTATAAACAAATGTTTTCTTTCCTTAAAAAGTATGATGTTATATCAGACCATCAGCATGGTTTCTTGCCTGGCAGATCGACGGAGAGTGCATCCATAGCACTGCTTAATTTTATCCACACCTCGTTGGATAGGAAGAGGTATGTGGGGGCGCTCTTCTTTGATCTTTCAAAGGCTTTTGACTCGGTTAGTACCGATATAAGAATAAATAAACTACGAGATTTAGGATTTCGGGAAAAATTTCTATCGTGGCTAAAATCATACTTAGAAGCCAGAAAACGTATTGTTAGGATTGAAGATCAGAAGTCCCTCCCCCAACCTGTGGAAATTGGCATACCTCAAGGCTCAATCTTAGGCCCTCTGATATTTTTATTATACATAAATGATCTTTCTAAATATGTTAGCACTAATCATTTGATACTATATGCAGATGATACCACGTTAGCAATTGATTCTGAATCTCTAGATGAGCTGCTTTTAAAGATGAATATTTTATCAAAAGAATTCACACGTTAGTGTGAAAGAAATTCTTTGATAGTGAATTCGACAAAAACCATCCTTATGCATTTTTTTACGAGAACAGATATTCCTGAAAATAGCTGTATCTCAGTTAAGGGTACTGATGTTGCTTTTTCGAGTTCTACGAAATTTCTAGGAACCTACCTTGATAAGAATATGAGCTGGAATTCCAATATCAACCACATTTGTAAAAAATTAAATAGCAGTTACTTTGCAATATTACAACTAAAAAATATATTTACAACTAGTCAATTGATCAATGTTTATTATGCAATAGTATACTCCCATATTTCCTATAATATCATTCTATGGGGGGGTGCGGTAAATGCCTCAAGGATTTTTATCTCTCAAAAAAGGATTGTTCGTCTAATTTTTAATCTAGATTTTAAAGAAACATGCAGAAATCTTTTTAAAGATTTCGGCATTCTAACATTTTATTCTATTTACATCTACAAGTGCATATTATATACAAAAAGTAATTTCAGTGATTTTAGTCTTAATTCTGATTTCCATGATTACCCAACCAGATCTGGCAGGCTTATCCGGCCACCAAAACATGAAACTTCATTGTTTGAAAAGAGTCCTGTCTATAAAGGAATTCAATTCCTGAATCATTTGCCTAACTGTATAAGATATGAAAACAATTTCAATGTTTTCAAACAAAAACTTTAAAAATTTTTAATTGTCGAATGTTTCTATGATGTGTCAGAGTTCTTAAACAAACGATTTTAATTTAACTGTTAAATAAGTAAGTCATATTTTATGTAAAATCCTATTTTCTGTTTGACCTGTCCTATATCATGTACTATGATCAAAAAGGATGAATAAAGTATTATTATTATTATATATGGGATTAAACACACAATAGTGAGGGGGTAAACGAACCACTTCATGACCATGCTGCTTGGCAAATTCATCCACTACATATTTGGGTTTTAAATTGAGCTCTCGTAATAATTTTAGCAAATCTTTTTTTAAACCCTGTGCTGGAATGCTGACACCCATTTTTTGCAGAAAATCTGCAGTTACTTGTTTCCTAGCCTTTGGTTTAGGAATTTCTTCAGTTTGCCTGGAATGGTAAGGAACATTATCCAGAACTATTACAGAACCTCCCGGGATGTTTGGAATTAACTGTTCCTCGAACCATTTCTCAAATAACGCAGCATTCATATCTTGATGGTAATCCGCTGAACAGCTTGAAATATTTTTGGCAGAAAATAATAAATCGTTGTTAACGAAGCCATGTTCATTACCCGCGTGGACAATAAAAACTCGTTTTCCTCTATTCGAAAGGGCATTTAATGAACACTTTGGAGTCCCATCATGCCAATATTTTTTGATAACATCATGGGTATCATACCATGTTTCATCGAGATATATTATATTTTTCTGTAATCGTCGACAATGCGTAATTGTTTCTAAATAAGAATGTCGAAGCTCTATTATTCTCGAGGATTTCATAATTTTTTGACAGCTATTTAGTTTTCTAAACCGAAACCCACAAGAGTGCAAGATATTTTTAACGGTTTCATCTGCTTTGTGAGGAAAACCAGGAATTTCCTTTAATTTTTCTTTAATCATCTTAAATGTAGGAACGATATTACCGGCGTAAAACTCATATATTTTTCTTCTAAGATTTTCCATTATTGCGGTATCCACACGCACTAGCGATTTCTGTACTCTCTTTTTCCGATGAGTAATAGTTGTTTTACTGATAATTGTAATAATGGATCTTTTTGAAACTTTTGTTAATTTGTGTATTCTTTCAGCAACTCCATGTTTTGACCCATTATTTTCTTATTTCAGTTGCCTGTACATATTTTGTATCACTTTTTGAGTAGATAGCGATAAAAACATACCAAATTTCTTTTTGTCTATTGTCTCAAATTCCTCCTCTTCACTTTCAGAACCTTGAGTAAAAAATTTTAACAATATAATATTCTTGTTTTGTACATACAACAATCAATCAACTCTGCAGCTCACATCATTACTATTATTTCAGGATCTAAAACACAATATATCAACAATTAGAGCCTAATTTTGTTGCATTTGTTGAATACATTTTTTCAGTATAAAAGGAGAAATATTTCCTGTCCATATTTATAAAATACATACCTATAACAACATCTTCCTCTTCGAATGGTCGCCAAAAAGCCATAATTTTGATAATTACCAACAAAATAGTCTTAATCAATAAAATAATTCTAATCACCCAAAATCTTAATCACAGAAACAGCTAACAGATATATAATTCTTATTCAGAACACAATGTCTCGTAAATAGCAATAATGGACTAAGCCTACCCTGCGCGTCCATGTGGACTCGCAGTTGAAGTAAATTTTTCATAGACCAATCTAAAGATACATTGCGCCAATGAGAATCAATTGTTGGACATAAAAATATACAGAGTATTTTAGGAGTTCGTACCAAAAACTTGGTAAGTTATAGCGGGGTTAAAAATAATAATAAATAACTTCGTATACAATTTTTGCCTTAAACCGGGCAAAGTGGAAAAATCCGAGTCGAAGACGAGGATTTTTAAAACCACTCTCGCTCATGCTATTTGTTAAAACAGATTACTTAGAAACTCGTTTTTCCGAATTTTTCCGGAAAAATTAAATGCACTAGGGATATTACCCCCGAAAATTGCCCGGTAGAATCCGAAAATTTCCCGCTAGCTATCGAAAATTTCCCTGCAGGTCCGTAACTACAGTAACGAGTGTTAAAATTGCGCATTTGTCATTTTGACATATGCCAAATTTCAAAATTCGTTGAAATGTCGCGATTTGGACAAGATTCTTCAAGTTCTATTCAAGAAAAAGTGACCGAAAGTAAACCCAAAAATACAATACTGAACCAGTGTTAGTTTGATCATGTTCATATACCTAATTGTTTAAATAAAAAGTTCAAACTAACGTACTTTTATTTCTTCTACTCGAGAAATATTCACTTTTAATCTCCCTAGAGCACGAATTATTTCCGGAAATTTTCTCGAAGTGCGAATTTTCTTAAAAAATAGAAACAGAAATAAGCTAAATTCTTTGATAACAAAAACAAAATACATCTATTACACCACGGAGCTCAATAAAAACAATAATAATCCAAAAAATTTATGGGACATAGTCAATAATATAAGTAAAAAGGAAAAAACACATTCTGTTCACAATGATAGATGCCAATTAATTAAAGATAAAAAAAGTATTGCTAATGGATTTAATCAAATATTTGCCACAATAGGCACAACTTTAGCTAATAGTATAAAAAAAAGATATAAATTCCGTACCAACTAGGAAAAGAACCTGTAATTCGTTTGTTACAACACCCATTGATTCCAATGAGTTACTCACTATCATTCATGATTTAAAAAATAAAAAAGCAGTTGGAGCAGATAATATTAGAGCGGAAACAATCAAATCAGTTGCGGAGTACATACTTGAACCATTAAAATTTTTAATTAATGAATGCTTTCAACATGGCGTATGGCCCTCAACTTTTAAGAAATCAGTGATAATCCCAGTGTATACAAAAGTTAACAAAAGTACTATTACAAATTACCGTCCAATTTCTTTACTACCTCATCTCTCAAAAGTATTTGAAAAGGCTCTCAAGAAACGATTAATTTCGTACCTAGATAAATATCAAATACTTTCTAAACAGCAGTTTGGTTTTAGAGAACGAACGTCAACTGAAGATGCGATTTTGGCTTTAACATCAAAAATTACCAAATCTTTTAATGAAAACAAACCCTGCTTATGTATTTTTATAGATCTGTCCAAGGCTTTCGATACCGTCCACCATAACTCCCTCTTCAATTCACTAGAGGTAACTGCTTAAAATTATTTAAAGGGTATCTACTTGGCAGGCAACAAAGCGTTAAGATAGATGA
This sequence comes from Lochmaea crataegi, assembly GCA_947563755.1. Classification (NCBI taxonomy): domain Eukaryota; kingdom Metazoa; phylum Arthropoda; class Insecta; order Coleoptera; family Chrysomelidae; genus Lochmaea; species Lochmaea crataegi. The sequence continues at coordinate 121,804,544 of OX387422.1, read as the reverse complement.
TGTCTTTAGCAAATCCACGAAAGTTCATTTTGGGGTACCGCAAGGTACAGTCCTAGGACCAGTGTTATTTAATATTTATCTGAATGATATTTTCTCTTTAGGTAGTGCCGGTCACGTTATTGGTTTCGCTGATGATACAGCTATTTTCTATACCGCCAGCACCTGGGATGAGCTTAAGGAAAAAGCCGAAAATGATTTTAAACATATTGAAAAGTGGTTTTCTCATAAATTACTTACAGTAAATTTAGATAAAACATACTATATCCCGTTTAGTTGTAATAAATCTGGTTTACCCACTTTTAACCATAGAAATATCAATGCAGATGATAGCAATTACCGCATTCAAGCTGTAAATTATGTTAGGTATTTAGGTGTTACAATCGACTCACATCTCAGGTGGGAAGAACATATAAAGTTAATTGTAAAAAAGTTACAAGTAATACTATATAAAATAAAGTATTTAAAAAAACTACTACCTGTGCATTCCTTGAAACTTTTATATTATGCTCTCGTCCAAAGTCATCTTCGATTCGGAATAGTGGGATGGGGAGCTGCATCGAAAACCCACATACACTTATTGGAGATAACAGAAACGTTTTCTAAAGGTAATTTTGCCTAAACCATACCAATATTCATCTGATCAGTTGTACATAGACGCAAAAGTGATGGATATAAGACAATTGTTCTATTATTGTACACTTACTAAATTTCATAAGACAAAGGGCTCATTTCCAACAGCTATACACTACTATGATACCCGCCAGAAAACACACCATCCAGTACCCCATATGGCAAAAACAATCACCCAACAGTCTTATACTTAGGCCCGGTTGTACAATCTACGTTCACTCCGAGTTCACGGTTTGATCACCGAAAAAGTTTCGTTGTACAATGTCAATTTTAAATGGTGAACGCGGTTCATCCTGAACGGCCAGATCTGGCCGTTCAAAGAAAGTTCAACAGGGGTTTTTATGTCTACCCAGTGGTTTTATCCTCATTTTCTTGTTTTGTTGATTTTCATTACAACGATCATGGACGATTTTTATGATGATATTACTGATGATGAGGACTTTTTGGAAATGGTGGAAATTATTGCACACCCTCGAGCTCCGAAAGTTTATAGAGAAAGACCAGATCATTTCACCATCTGGAATGATAAGGAATTTAAGAACAGGTTTAGGTTAGAAAAACAGGTTGTTAGATTTATTATAGATGAAATTTCTGAAAATATTTCATCTGATACAGACAGGTAAGATTTCTATTTTTACATAAAGTCTTGGTTTTAAATTTGTTAATTGTTTAGGAATCATGCTGTGTCACCTACTGAAATGGTATGTATTACTCTGCGTTTTTTGGCTACTGGGAGTTTTCTGCAAGTTGTTGGAGACTTTGGTGGTATCGACAAATCAACAGCAAGCCGAAAAATTTATATGGTTTTAGAAGCTTTGGCTCAATTGGGGAGAGAATTTATAAAAATGCCAAGAAATAAAGATGAATTATGTAGTGTTAGACAAGGTTTTTTCAATATCGCCAGGCTACCCAGATGTATTGGAGCATTGGACTGTACCCATGTTAAATTACTGTCACCAGGGGGAGCAGATGCTGAAATTCACAGAAACCGTAAAGTATATGGTGACAAGTTTCTTGTAGCAGATAGTGGTTATGCCATAAAAAACTACACTATAACTCCTCTCTTAAATCCTCAAACTCCAGCTGAAAATCAATTCAATTAAGCACAAATTAGGACAAGGAACCCCATAGAGAGAGCATTTGGAGTTTTAAAAAGAAGATTCCCAATTCTTGCCTTAGGAATCCGATTAAAACAGGAAAAAGTAGAAGCTGTGGTTATGGCAGCAGTTATTCTTCACAATATTGCAATATCTATGGGAGATGTGGATCCACCAGAAGTGAATGAAGAAATCATTACTGCCATTGAATTAACAGAAAATGTTAATAACCTTGTGATTGGACATGCACAAGGGGGAATTAATAACAGTGTTCGTTTCACATTAATAAACACTTATTTTCAAAATTTGTTATAGATATCTTTAATTAATAAAGTTATTCAGTATATAAAAAAACTGCCTTTTCTATCACTTGATAAGTAAAACAATACCTTAAAACAACTCGTGTTTATTAAGAAAAAGCTACAAACTAAGTATTGCACAAGTAATATAAGTATACATGGTGTAGAGAACTGATTTCCGTAAATGACCCTTTCGAAAATACAGGGTGTTTAAGAAATATAATAGTTTATTGTCAAATTAGAAAAACATTTTTAAATTATTTTGTACCATATTCTTTTTCTAATATCTTCATTTTCAAAATATGTTCTTCTTCAAGAAACTTGAGTCTTGCTTGGGATTCTTCTTTTTGAATGGCCATATCTAGCTGATGTTTTTCCTTCATTTGCTTAATTGTTAATTCATGTTTTTCATTGTAAGCTTTTTCTCCATATTTTGTTTTATTAATAGATGTCGAAGAATAAAAATATATTATTCTACGCTTCACAACTAGTTTTGAAAAATATTTTTCAAAAACAGTGACCGTTCAACAAAGAAGAAACAACTACTTCCCGGGCTACATGCCCCGACAGATATTGAATTACACTTCTAAGTCAAACGGGGTTGGTAAATCTACAAGATTTAAACCAACCATTCTGGTTTGCAACTAGAAGGGATAACACAACTTGTAGACCGGTTTCGGCGTATTGCGCCTCATCAGTACAAGGTATATGTTATCGTCCGAGAGTTAATCTCGGACTGAAATGTGACTATAATCAACAACGGTACATATTGTCCAGTTATGGAAATATTTTTGTTGCGAAAATAGCGACATCTTACCTCTAAGTCACAAACCAAAATTCGAATGAGACAACAAACCACGTAGATTTGAAACAAAAATGAATTAATACAGTTTCCTGTAAAATTGTCGTATTTAGTAAAGCGTTTTAACAATAGATGTCGAAGAATAAAAATATATTATTCTACGCTTCACAACTAGTTTTGAAAAATATTTTTCAAAAACAGTGACCGTTCAACGAAGAAGAAACAACTACTTCCCGGGCTAGTTGTGAAGCGTAGAATAATATATTTTTATTCTTCGACATCTATTGTTAAAACGCTTTACTAAATACGACAATTTTACAGGAAACTGTATTAATTCATTTTTGTTTTATTCTTTACCCAGTCCTCCAATTTAGCGCTAAGCTTTTGAGAAGTGGACTTTGAATTCTTCACTTTATTTTCTGGCTGCTGTAATGGAACAGACAATGGCTTTTTTAACATGGCTGGTGTATATGCAGCCCAGTCAGTGCTGGAAGATTCTGCACAAAAATTAGAGGACAGAATTCTACGGTTTTCCAAATTGCTCTTCTTTTGGGATGTTGTAGGAGTGTCTACACAATAGTTTGAATGGTTTGAAACACTTGGTGGCTGTAGCATATTATCCATTTTTGTTTTTTTCAAAGGAATTTCTTCTAGATCATCAGCAATGCCCTCTGTAGCTGAATTTTTTTCAAATTCAATTATAATACATTCTAAAAAAGACACAATAAATACAGTTCAAAAAAACATAAAAACACTTTAACTAACCTGCAGTGGCATCACTATCATACTTGGAGGTAAGCCCTGTTAACTGGGAGCCTAAAATCTCATGTAGGTCACTGTCTGTGTCAGTTAAAACAACATCCTTATATGGTCCTCCTCCAGTTCCAGAAACATATACCTTATTGTCAGCAAATTTTTGCTTAGTGCGCTTCTTTATATTTTCATATTTATTTTTTAGAACTTTAATAGTTCTATGGGGATCTCCCAGAATACTATTAAATTCATTATAAATTTTTTCCCATGCGTCAGCTTTTATTTTGTTGGTGTCGGTATCTTTTTTTTTACATTCTACTTCATTTTTATATTCTTTAACTAAATTAATTAAAGTATCTACTTCTCTTGCTGAGAAGTTACTTGCCCTACTGTTTTTTTCTCCATTATAACGGGGCAGCAGTAAACTTTAAATTTTAAATACAAAATCACTTTGACAACTTCAGGCTCCAAGCACAAAATAATGAAATAAAGCTATTTTATAGGTTAAGTTCTCCATAAACTCTTCGTTTCGTTGTTTGGCAATGGCACAGTAGACCTACTTCTACCGTGGTATTGGTTCAAGTAAACTAATTATTGTAGCGTTTATTCTAATTTATGTTTACAATTAATTTATATTTACAGATTTATATGTAATTCAGTCCTTATTTAATAATTTATCTAATACACTAAACACACTAATTATAATTTATATGAGAGTCACTTAATAAACACTTTATCGAGGCGCGATTACTTTCCTTCGGTATCAACACTGACTGATTGACTAATTGCCTGCAGCGATGCTCGTGGCCTATTTGTACTCGCGCGTCGTATTTCTAGAATTTGCTCGACGTTCTGGCGGATGCGGTGGGTATTCTCGATGATTCTCGAAAATTGGGCGGAGGAGCCATAGTCGTCTCATATGGGGATTTCACTGGGGGCACTAAGTGAGCATATTAATGCAGTAGCTCGCGTAACATTATTGTACAACGCTCGGGATTCTGAACGGCGTTCAACAGTTAACTGCGGTTCCAGAGAACTGACGTTGAACGATTCATTGTACAACCGGGCCTTACTTGGCCCCGAAATTATACAACACGTTACCGGAATCATTAAAATTATTAACCGGCGTACATTCATCCAAAAATAAAATAAAATTGTATATTTAAGAGAAATCTAGACATGTAATACATAATTATATAGAAATAAAAATATAGTAGGTATAGACAAACTCAGCAAATAACCCTAAATTATTTTATAACTCGTATGTATATTGTAAAATGTCAAAAGTTAGATGTTACATGAAAGTTATTTTTATAATGTAATTTTAAAGTACATATTTAATATTTCTACTCGAAACAAGTGTTCACTCACTTATCGAGTATACTATTCTTGTCATTCTTGTAATTTTAATTGTAATTTTATTTTTTTTATTTTTTGATTTAGAATAACATATAATAAATATAATGTTAAATATCGACAATAATAGTGTGCACAGTGAAGTTAGCCTATGTATGTGTGACATGGAAGTGATTGTTTGATTCCATGGGCCTGCTTGTTTGATTCCATGGGCCTGCTTAAATCACATTATCATTGCCTTGGCATTAAAAATCATTTTTACTGACTAGGCAGTAAAAGTGTTACTTCTATGATCGATAAATGTCACTATAACTGACGTTTAATGTCAATCGGAGAAAAAATATTTTCATGGTTCAGGGGCTTGGATCACTAATAAAAGCTGTTAGATACAATGTTGAAAATAATGGAGGGTGGTTGTAATAGTTTATTAAAGTAGTTGTATAACAATACGTGATTTTATTTAATGTGTTTATTACGTTTATTCTTTATTTTGTGAGTAACTTGAAATTTTTGCATTTTTGCCCACCCTGTACTAATTTGAAGCAACGTGTTATACATTTTTGGAATCAGCTCAGTAAGGGAAATCCGGATATTGAAAAAAATGGTGATGACGTCATCACACGAAGGTGGTTCGCCCTGTATATTAGATTTTAATGTAAAAAAATAGTAAATTAAAATCAAAAATGGACCTGTTTCGGGAATTTCTAATATTATTGTTTATTTAGCTAATAATGAATTTATGCGTTACTTTATGGACGCACCGTATATCTAAATGAACATTAATAAAAGGTAAAAGATACCTGAATCACAGTTTTAACAACGTTCAAAGGACCTAAACCACGTTTCAAATACTCGAAACACGAAATAAACAAAGAAAACATTGAAATCCATATGGAAGAAAAAGTAAGGTTAGAAATCAATGTGGTAGAAAGTACTTCATCTATCCGCCGCCGGTAGCGCTACAATCTTAATTTGAAATAGAGGAGTTCAGTTTAAGGTCAGTGTGACCAACAAAAAGTGGTTTTTATGACAAGAATGACAGTTAATGTCTACCATTCAAAACATAAGATTTTTGCAGGTTTTTTATCATTACGAACATCAATGAATACACCCCCGAAGCGTAAATCTTAAAATTTAAAATGACGTCTTAGCTGAATTCTCAATGCATCGGTGGCCAGTAATTCTAGGAACTTTTGACAAGTCACCATTTCATTTTTGTCATTTTGTCACTAGTTATGTCAGATGTCAGTGTTATTTGTTTTTGTTGATATTCGTTTAATCGTTTATGTTGATTTTCCATTAGACTGTTGTAGTAGTTCTAGTTAAGTTGTATCACTTTATTCTTCTGACTGCTTTTTCCACTGACATCTGACATAACTAGTGATATAATGACAGATGAGTATTAATGATTTGCCGAAAGTTCCTAGAATTACTGGCCACCGATGCATTGAGAATTCAGCAAAAACGTCATATTAAATTTTAAGATTTACGCTTAGAGGGTGTATTCATTGTTTTAATAAAGCAATTTAGATGTTCGTAATGATAAAAAACCTGCAAAAATCTTATGTTTTGAATGGTAGACATTAACTGTCATTCTTGTCATAAAAACCACTTTTTGTTGGACAGACTGACCTTAGACTGAACTCCTCTATTCCAATACCTATGGCGATTTCGAAAGGATTTTTTGGTTAGGTTAATGGTTAACCGGTCGGTTCATAAACGATTACGTCAGACCCTCGGTTGGTTCCGACCCATTCGAATTGACCTTTTCCAAGTACGTCATCGTGACGAATTTCTGGCACCGGACAACCTTCACACTAAATTATAAACCTTGTTTTTAAACTAGGAGGAGCATTTTAGGAAACCTCAAACACACCACTAAAAGTAACTAGATTGGGAGAGTGTTCCGAAAGGGTCGTGTTCAGACTTTTTGAACTAATTGACAATTACGTGAAATATGTTTTGTACTGCTGGTAGTTGTCGTAGCCAATGAGGGATCAAGGCATGTCTAAATATCGAATAATCATTGGCCACAGGCGTAGAAAATGCAGTTGTATGTTTCAATTATTCTTTATTTACGTTGGAAGCTTAAGTATAGCACAAACTAAAAGTAAACAGAGGTTTTGATAACGAAAAATGCGATAATATTGTACTGCAATGTATGTAAAACTTGATGTAAAAATATTTAGAAAAATAAGATTTTACTTGGAAACTTATATTATTAACAAGAAAGAACAAGCATGGATTTTGTTTATCAAACTGAATAAATAATAAAAATAGCACTTAACTTGGTTGGAACATAATACTTTTTTAAAAATAAAACAATCGACAACAAACGCAAAAAAGGGGTACAGTTAGATTGAACTAATAAATATTTTCATATAAATAAACACAAAACTGACAAATGTCGTTGTCAGTTGCATCAAAAGAGCTGTGTGAAACGGGCTGCAATTTGACCAATCACTAGGCAGCAGAAATGCCAACTTAAATTCAAATCGCTCCTCTTAGTTTAAAAACAAGGTATAGTACACAAATTTACCAAAACCAATTAACTTTTGTTCTCTATTTATATTTAAATCAGTAAAAAAAGCTATTTCCATATAAGCCTCTTTCTGAAGGTTGTCCGTGATCAGCTGGATGAAGACGTTATTTGGAAACGCTCTATTCTTCGTAAACAAATCAGTTGATTAAACGGCTGTCAAGTAAAAATTGACGTACGTTATTTCACAATTTGTTTGCAAAGTGTAATTCAGTTTCTTTGTGTATAAAATGAAAGAAAATTTTCATAAAGTGATAAGACACAAATCAAGTACTGCTCTCATATTAGAAGATGACTTAAGTGATCTTTCAGGTATAAAATTCAACATGTAATCTGGCCACAACTCACCCTTTTCGGATTATTTATTAGGTAATTCTGTTTAATACCCTCATGATCATTAAACATAACTCCGTTGTTAGCGCAAACTAGTTGTTACTTTGTTATTGGCATTTAAAGTTGCAGTTTTTCAATTTACGCGGCCATTTTTTCTACACTGTAAACCTTCTTCAATCATATTCATTGCCCTTCTCCATAAATTAACCAATAATAATCGCATTTCATTCATTCATTTATTTGGGTTGTGCTCATCAGCCCAGGCACTTGAACTGAATCTTTGTACCATTTCCCATGTTGTCTACTTCTATTCCAGAAGCTTCTATTATGGCCACTAGTTTGACTGGAGGAATTTTTAGTAGTTGTAATGGTTGTATTAATTCCTCTCCAAAGTGCTTGTAAGTTCTCGCAGAAGCAGAGTATGTAAGTAGGTGTTTCATCATCAAGTTCATATTTTCTGTACATAAGTTCACTAACTTTGCCCATTTTGTACAGGTGTTTCCTCATGGTGCAATGTTCAGTCACCAGGTCGATAACTGTGTTCAAATTTCTCTTACTCAGTTTCAGTAGCCTGGTTGAGAGTTCCTTGTCTACCTTGTTCAGTAAACTCTTTGTATGAAGGTGCACTTGTGTTAACCTCCATTTGAGTTGGTGTTCCCGATTTAATCTCTTATGCAATCTTTTGTGATTCCACAAAACGATTCCGGACCTATGAAGTCTCCTTTAGCTAACTGGTCCACCACTTCATTATTCATATGCCGGCACCCATATTAGAGTCACTTTGTTGTCTCTTGCCAGCCTGTTAAGGGACTCTTTGAAGTTTTTCACCAGTCTAGACCTAGTAATCGCATTAAACCATGATATTTACAACCCCAAATATAGAGTTCTAACATTTTACCCGAAAAGTGTTTTGGCGAAATTACATTTAGGATTAAACCCTTACAGCCAATAATGAAAAATTGACATTCTTTGTTTCTTCTTGTCAACTTTTGAATTGTGTTGTGCGTTATGTAAACATAAATTTAAATGTACAGGGTGATTCACGCAAGTATGCCATAGTCGGTGTTGTTTTTTTTAATGAAACACCCTGTATATTTGCATATTTTTGAAATCCTCTTAATGAACCGATTCCAACAAACTAAATAATGTATGGTCAATTATGAATTATACAGGGTGAAATTTTTATTTTTACAGTTATTAAACACATACATAAAATACCTGATGTATTTGATTTTAATACATTAAAATAAATGCTCAAAATGTTCTCCACCTAGTTGTTGGCAATAGCACAGTCTCCTATAGAACTCCTCCTTAACTTTGTTTAAAGTTTGAGGTGAAATATTCCGTATTTCTGTAGTTATCCTGTCTTTGAGGTCTACAATGCTAGTTGGTTGTGTTGCATATACTTTGTTCTTGAGATAACCCCACAGAAAAAAATCTAACGGCGTAAGGTCTGGAGATCTAGCTGGCCACTCAATAGTACCTCTTCGTCCAATCCATTTATTGGGGAAGATTTCATCTAAATAAGTTCTTACCATTAAAGCATAATGGGGTGTTGCCCCGTCTTGCTGGAACCAAACATTTTCATTCGGTAAGCTAGGATCTATTGCGTTGGGATATAAGTTTGCCAACGCAGGAATAACTTCATTTCTAAGCATATTTAAATATTTTTCAGCTGTCAAATTTCCACCTATAAATATAGGACCAATAATATGGTCGCCTATGATTAGATTAGAATTGGAGTGGCTCTTTGTCCTATCCCACTGCGACCTTTGCAGATCTATTGTGGTCCTCCCCCATATTTAGAGCTCGATATCTAGCTTTATTCTTTTTATTAGACCTATTAGCCTGGATACCGCCTCCTTTGCGTAGCTCTCTGCCCTCGGTTTTTCTTCTCCGAATAGGTGAAACCGCACCCTTGCTAGGCCTTCGCACTCACAGAGTAAGTGCTCCGCGGTTTCGTCTTCTTCCTAGCATAACCTACATAGGCTGTCATCTGCTAGGCCAATTGTGTGCATATGCTTCCTTAGCCTACAATGCCCTGTCAGCATTCCCACCATCATCCTCGTCGTTTCTCGACTTTGACATAGTAGGTCGCGTGACAGTCTGACCGAAGGGCTTTTAAGGAATAGCTTAGCGTGCCTTTGCCCCGGAGTTTCATGCCACCAGCGCAACGCCTGGTTGTTTATCCATTGATGGATGCTCTCCTTAGTGAGGCATTTAGCATATCCGCAGGAAGGTTCTGGTCCTATCATGACCTCAGTCGCTCTCTGCTTGGCTAATTCATCGGCCTTTTCATTGCCTTTTATTCCTTGATGGCCTGGCACCCAGGCTAGGGTCACTCTATTATGACTACCTAGTCTGTTGAGGGCCTTGCGACACTCCCACACCAGATTTGACGTCGTCCGATATGAGCTTATCGCTTTTAGTGTTGCTTGGCTATCGGAGTAGATGACGATTCTTTGGCTATCTACCTCCCGTCTCATCAACTCTTCTGCACAGCATTGCACCGCCATTACCTCTGCCTGAAAGGCAGTGGCATGTTTCCCAAGGCTTAGAGAGATCGTGATCTTCTCTTGTACCCCATATATTCCGGCTCCTACTCCAGAGTCTGTTTTAGAGCCATCAGTGTACCAGTTGAGATTCGCTATTATAGGAGGCCCTGTCTCCCAGTCCTTTCTCTCTGGAATGATTAATGTGTATTCATTTTTAAAACTATATTGTGAGGCAATCTGATCCATTGGCATTCCCAGTATTGGATCTGCCTTTATTTCTTCATATAGCTTTTTGTAGACCTTACCTTGTCCTTGACTTATCGGAGGAGGTTACAGATCTTGCATTTCCCTGAACGAAGATATGCAGTGGTGGCAGGTTCAGTATTACCTCCAGGGCTGCAGTCGGCGTCGTTCTCATGGCCCCTGTGATACTTAGGCAAGCTTGCTTGATTTTAATACATTAAAATAAATACTCAAAATGTTCTCCACCTAGTTGTTGGCAATAGCACAGTCTCCTATAGAACTCCTCCTTAACTTTGTTTAAAGTTTGAGGTGAAATATTCCGTATTTTTGTAGTTATCCTGTCTTTGAGGTCTACAATGCTAGTTGGTTGTGTTGCATATACTTTGTTCTTGAGATAACCCCACAGAAAAAAATCTAACGGCGTAAGGTCTGGAGATCTAGCTGGCCACTCAATAGTACCTCTTCGTCCAATCCATTTATTGGGGAAGATTTCATCTAAATAAGTTCTTACCATTAAAGCATAATGGGGTGTTGCCCCGTCTTGCTGGGACCAAACATTTTCATTCGGTAAGCTAGGATCTATTGCGTTGGGATATAAGTTTGCCAACGCAGGAATAACTTCATTTCTAAGCATATTTAAATATTTTTCAGCTGTCAAATTTCCATCTATAAATATAGGACCAATAATATGGTCGCCTATGATACCGACCCAAACGTTCACCTTTTGAGGGTACTGAGTATGTGTCTCACGCATCCAATTAGGATTCTCTGCTGACCAATATCTACAGTTCTGTCGGTTTACCTCTCCATTCAATGTGAATGTTGATTCGTCAGAAAAAAGAATGGTACCAAGAGCTATCTCATTTCTGTTCAGCTTATTCATCAATCTTTCGCAGAAATCCATTCTACGATCTGGATCGTCTTCTGTTAACTCCTGTACAAAAGTTAATTTGTAGGGATGAAGTTTTTCTTTATGAAGACATCTTGGAACAGTTGTAGGTATGACTAACATTATTTTCACGGGCAATTTGACGTGTACTTGAAGTTGGATTCTCTTCGACACTTAACAAAATATCCACTTTCACATCATCTTCAACGAAGTGTGGATTTCTTTTCAATGGTTTGACATGTCCAAGTTCTCTGAATTGTGCATGAATTTTAGACACAGTACTTTGTGAAATATTTGGCAATTCGGGATACCTGTGATTAAATAAGTTTGCCACTTCAACTTGACTTCTGCAGTTATCCCCGTACCCGATCATCATTAAAATCTCAATTCGGTGAGTCTCAATTAAATATTTCATTGTTATGTCGACAAGGAAAGAGTGTTTGACAAAGATTTTACTTTTTCAGTATAAACTGTCAACACATCAACAACTGACAGAATAGAAAACAATCCACATTATTTACCGATTTTGTCTAATTATTGGCGTTTTTAGGCAATTTTTAGGTATTTATGATAAAATTCATGGGCGTAGCAGGTTTTGTTTAATATACAAATACGTCTAATAATTAGTTAGTTTAGATTTTTGATAAATCCATATTTAGCTAATTTAAAAAAGTACCAATATTTCAAGTGTAATAAATTATTAATTTTAAAATTTCACCCTGTATAATTCATAATTGGCCATACATTATTCAGTTTGTTGGAATTGGTTCATTAAGAGTATTTCAAAAACATGCAAATATACAGGGTGTTTCATTAAAAAAAAACAACACCGACTATGGCATACTTGCGTGAATCACTCTGTACATTTAAATTTATGTTTACATAACGCACAACTCAATTCAAAAGTTGACGTGTCTCGGCATTTTTTATAATTTTCTAAAATAATGACATAAAGAATTTTATTCCATAAGTGGCTTCCACACTGTATAATGTTATATAAACATGTAAACGTAGGATAAAACCGCATTGTTACGGATTTTATTTCGGTAATTACAAATTAAATATTTGAAATATCTAACACAGTTTGTTGATAAAAGTTTATCTAGGTAAACAACGTCCTTGAGACAAAACAATATAAAATTATATAACCCACAAAAGGAAGTTGATGTTGTTATTAACTTGTTGCTAGGCTTTACTTATCTGATTATATATTTTTTGGTAAATATTATACATTTATAGGTATTATGATTTAGGCCAAGCAACAGAGCATCAAAATAGTGAGTTTTTGACAAAAATGCTAGTAGGTGCCATCATGTAAAAGACATTACCTGATATATTTTCGACTCGCAAATGTTGCTCTCGAAATTGTTATAAACATTTAAAACGAAAAACAAAAAAAATATGGGAGGCAGGGCGGGACGGAAAGAAAAAATAGGTAGACCGAAGAAAAACTGAAATCAAGAAATAGGTGACGTACTGAAGAAAAGAGGACCTTCTTGGACGTAAGCAAAGAAGATGGAAAAAGATGGAAAATATACTGCGGAACCCGCAACCCCGACCCGACACCTAACGGTACAAGGAGAACTGATATATAAAACGAAAAAAAAAAATTTGGTTTGTTTTTTGTTAATAATACGAAAGCTCATCAATTAATCGTAATGGTGTCAAAAGACGAATTGTAGATAATAAAAATACGAATACAACGCATTTTTCACCGAAGTGATTGAATAATTAGAAGCGAAGAAAATTCGGAAAAACTGGCAAATTCGTCATTTTGTCATATATTCGTCGTTTTTCAAGTTATAGCTTCGTAGAATATAAGTCCTTTGTATCCACTTTATGTGCGCGAAAAGCAGGTACCATGGGACAATTGCTTTTGTTGCAATTTTTTAATGTAATATTTTGCAGTATAGTCCAGGCATTACACACCGAAAACCGCCTTTTTGCGATAATCGCTGGTATCAGCTTGAAACTTTGTATAAAGATTGCAAAAAATACGTACAATAAAATAGTACTAACCCGCAAATGCAAAACCTTGCACGACATTGTTTAAATGCTATTTTCTAGTACAATTACTCGTTCATTCGTGAATATCTTTTTTGCTCTTGATTATGAAGAAAACATGTTAAATACTTTTTTTTGGTCTTCTAAAAACGAACAATATGAAACCAACCGCGTCGAAAAATATTGATTAGATCAAAAGTTATTGATGATTAAGTTTACATAAACATTAGTTTGATTAAACACTATTAGATTATTTTGTTAACAATGACAATATCCTGTAATTGTGCTTAATTACTGTACTCCGTCAACAGATCACGTGTGCCAAACCCGCAATCGGTAAGTTGAATAGTTAATGAGTTATAGCGTTATAAACAAATTGACGTAGCATTTTTTTACAATAAACCTGTACCACTTTGTCACTTTCCCTGTATGACGCTGATTTTTTCTAAGGTAGATTACGTACGGTGTAATCGAGCGGCGTCGTTATTTTTTCAATGGCTGCGTCAAGATTTCGCTGAAAATCTTGACGCAGCCATTCAAATTGAACGGTGCTACTTAAAGTCGACCTTTCTTGGGATCCAATAAAGATATTTGGATGATTTTTTTTAAATTTCATACCTCGCGACGAGAGAAATCTATTCCCGTTGTCGAAAATCTGGAAATATTGAAACCTGAGAAGATGCGCGTGCGTCAAACAAAGTATACATTTTTTGTTGTTATTTGTAGAAAAACCCTATTTTGGCCGTGCAATTGCAATTTTTGAAAAAATAACGACGCCGCTCGATTACACCGTACGTAATCTACCTTAGAAAAAATCAGCGTCATACAGGGAAAGTGACAAAGTGGTACAGGTTTATTGTAAAAAAATGCTACGTCAATTTGTTTATAACGTTATAACTCATTAACTATTCAACTTACCGATTGCGGGTTTGGCACACGTGATCTGTTGACGGAGTACAGTAATTAAGCACAATTACAGGATATTGTCATTGTTAACAAAATAATCTAATAGTGTTTAATCAAACTAATGTTTATGTAAACTTAATCATCAATAACTTTTGATCTAATCAATATTTTTCGACGCGGATGGTTTCATATTGTTCGTTTTTAGAAGACAAAAAAAAAGTATTTAACATTTTTTCTTCATAATCAAGAGCAAAAAAGATATTCACGAATGAACGAGTAATTGTACTAGAAAATAGCATTTAAACAATGTCGTGCAAGGTTTTGCATTTGCGGGTTAGTACTATTTTATTGTACGTATTTTTTGCAACCTTTATACAAAGTTTCAAGCTGATACCAGCGATTATCGCGCTAAACTCTAAATCGCCTGGACTAAGTAGGTCTGAATGCGTTATAACATTTGCGAGTCGAAAATATATCAGGTTTATACTACTTCATGTCTTATACATGATGGCACAGTCCGTTTTCTACTGGGATTTTTGTCAAAAACTCACTATTTTTATGCTCTATTGCTTGGCCTAATTATGATTGTATATAGTAGTATTTTTAGTCTCTAATTTCCTTTTCTTTTTACTAACATCTTGCTTAACTAATATTCTTTTGCAGATGCATGGTTTAATCCTGAAAAATTGGATCCAAAAGGTAAGCACGGTTTTTATTAATTTTTTTTCTGCACGTTCTCCTACCTATATACATATATGTATATACTTTTTACTCTATCCCGATATATTGATCAATGAACACGCTGAAATCCTCTTTTCGACTAGTGTCTTGTAGCGCCATAACTCTAATTACTTTTATTTCCAAAAATTACAAAAAATATGAAGCAAATCGGACTCCATGTATTTCAATCTCTGGTCATGACTGAGAGCACCAGTTTAAATACAATACCCAAAACATCTGACTGCAGAACAATAACAGCCAATCATAAGCCTTGCATACACTTTCAGTTCATGGTGTTTTATTGGTTGCTAGCTCATATGACAGTATGTGAGGTTAGGAAACAGAAAGTATACGATAGAAAACCACAAGTAAATGTGAATTACAGTTTTACGCCAAACATTTATACCTCAACAAGGACTCCTCCAGGGCTCCCTACTGTCCCATTTGCGCTACAATCTATCTGTGCTGTTACAACTATGATTGCCATTTTAAGAAGTCTAACTGTGTGCCCTCCAGCAGAATATGGCCGACCTGTCAGTGACGTCATTCTGGAATGGTCTGTTGGATTTGCAGTGGCGACGCCGCGGTGAAAAAACAAACTGCTTAGATAGACGATTTTGTCAATTTTTCCGTATGAGTTCAACCTCTTTTTCTAGTCTCCATGCATTAGTCATTTAAAAATCTTTTGTCAAAAATAAAACATTTAGTTGGTTGGTAACTGAAAAGTAACTAGATTTCTCCTAGAATCAGCTGTGTCAACTGCGTATGCCTTTTATCAACAAATATTGCGTCTGGTATTGCATGCATGGAGACTATATCCTCCATGATTGCATTGCTCCATGTCAAGAGGCCTTAACCCAATTTTAGTCATCATCAAGAAAAGAAAGAAGTTACAACTTATTAATTTGATGTGTTTTGATTATTTACTATACAGGGTGATTCATTAGTGCGATAAAGTCCAATATCTTGTAAATCCTCAAAGATATTCGAAAAAAATTTTGACCGGTTGTGGCCCGCCTAAATCAAAGATACATTTTTTAAATCGGACACCCTATATTTTACTTCAAATTTGAATTCTGCTTGATTCATGTATTGCAATGATAAATGGTTGTAGGGTTATACAGTGTATTTGAAAAGTTCTGACCACTTGTCCCTGAAAATCGTAATGAATTCATCAATATATACTTTAAACTGCACAATTTGAAATTAATCTGATAGAGCCATACGTCGGTGATGGTCTTCTAGTATCATAATTCACTCGACCTGCTTGCATATCTAAGAAACCGCATACAGGGCGAGTCCAAACTCGAATACATCGGTTTCACAATTTTTTTTAAATGTGTGATACATTTTCTATCTGTAAATGAAAGTTTCTTTACTATTGATGCAGGCTTGAATATGGTCTTCATAAGATCGACTTACGTCTCTTAAGCATTTGCGCATTATCATTTTGAAAAACTTGCCTTATTCTACGTTTCCTGTAACCTGGTGTACTTTGTATCCCTGATCTTCAGCAGATAGTCTCTGAAGAAAAAAATCAACTTTATTTAACTCTGGTGATTTTGGTGCCCAGAACACTGATTCTGCTCGTCCAATCCACCTTTCAGGAAACACATCATTCAATTGACTCTGTATGAGCACTATGTTGAGCAAGAGCTCCGTCATGTAGATACCACTTTTGTTGACAAACGAATTAGGAAAATATAAATGTTTGTTGATATTTCAGAACCTACTTACTACCTACCTAATTACTAAGAACGATAATAATGATGTTCTAATTTAACTATTTAGAAAAACTACATCAAGAAATCTGCCCTTTATACACTTGTGGCACTATTATCGACCTTTTAGAACATTTTTCTAAAATAACACACTTTCCTAACACGTTGATTATTGTGAATGAATTTTATGTAGCTGCCTTTTATTGATTTTTTGTTGGAAATAAAATTTTTAATCATAAAATTGAAATATCACAAAAACTATTCAGTTTGGGTATAGGGAATACCTACCAGTGGCGGCTCCTCGAAGGAGGCTCGGCCTCCTCACCCATTTATCCAGCAAATAACAATTACTGATCAATTTTGACAATTATTGACCATTTTTGACAATTTTTCAAATATTTTGACAGTTTTTAACTATTTTTGTCAATTATTGACCATTTTTCGACAATTATTGACCATTTTTGACAATTATTGATCAATTTTGAGAATTTTTGACAATTTTTCAAATATTTTGACAGTTTTTAACAATTTTTGACCATTATTGACCATTTTTCGAAATTATTGACAATTTTTCTAAAAGTTTTGACAATTATTGACCATTTTTTGACAATTATTGACCATTTTTGACAATTATTAATCAATTTTGAGAATTTTTGACAAGTTTTCAAATATTTTGACAGTTTTTAACGATTTTTGACAATTATTGACCATTTTTCGAAATTTTTGACAATTTTTCTAAAAGTTTTGACAATTATTGACCATTTTTTGACAATTATTGACCATTTTTGACAATTATTAATCAATTTTGAGAATTTTTGACAAGTTTTCAAATATTTTGACAGTTTTTAACGATTTTTGACAATTATTGACCATTTTTCGAAAATTTTGACAATTTTTCTAAAAGTTTTGACAATTATTGGCTATTTTTTGACAATTATTGATCAATTTTGGGGATTTTTGAACATTTTTGATAATTTTTCAAATATTTTGACAGTTTTTACCGATTTTTGACAATTATCGACTATTTTTCGAAATTTTTGATAATTTTTCTAAAAGTTTTGATAATTATTGACCTTTTTTGACAATTATTGATCAATTTTGAGAATTATCGACCATTTTTGACAATTATTGATCAATTTTGAGAATTATCGACCATTTTTGACAATTATTGATCACTTTTGAGAACTATTGATCATTTTTGACAATTATTGACCATTTTTGACAATTATTGACCATTTTTGACAGTTATTGATCAATTTTGAGAATTTTTGAACATTTTTCAAATATTTTGACAGGTTTTAACGATTTTTGACAATTATTGACCATTTTTCGAAATTTTTTACAATTTTGCTAAAAGTTTTGACAATTATTGACCATTTTTTGACAATTATTGACCATTTTTGACAATTATTAATCAATTTTGAGAATTTTTGACAAGTTTTCAAATATTTTGACAGTTTTTAACGATTTTTGACAATTATTGACCATTTTTCGAAATTTTTGACAATTTTGCTAAAAGTTTTGACAATTATTATTAGATGTCGAAGAATAAAAATATATTATTCTACGCTTCACAACTAGTTTTGAAAAATATTTTTCAAAAACAGTGACCGTTCAACGAAGAAGAAACAACTACTTCCCGGGCTACATGCCGGGCGTAGAATAATATATTTTTATTCTTCGACATCTATTGTTAAAACGCTTTACTAAATACGACAATTTTACAGGAAACTGTATTAATTCACACAATTATTATTGACCATTTTTTGACAATTATTGATCAATTTTGGGGATTTTTGAACATTTTTGATAATTTTTCAAATATTTTGACAGTTTTTAACGATTTTTGACAATTATCGACTTTTTTTCGAAATTTTTGACAATTTTTCTAAAAGTTTTGATAATTATTGATCTTTTTTGACAATTATTGATCAATTTTGAGAATTATCGACCATTTGACAATTATTGATCAATTTTTAGAAATTTTTGACAATTATTGACCATTTTGACTGTTTTTCAAAATGAGTGACAATTTTTAACCCTTTTTGAACAGTTTTTGACAAAAAATGTCTATTTTTGACAGTTTTTAACAATAATTGACAATTTCTAACAATTTATGATAATTTATGACCATTTTTTCAAAATTTTTGACAATTGTTGACAATTATAGACCATTTTTTCAAAAATTTTGACAATTATAGACCATTTTTTCAAAATTTTTGACAATTTTCCCAAAAACTTAACGATTTTTGACAATTATCAACTATTTTTCAGAATTTTGACAATAATTGTCCATTTTTGAAAGTTTTTGACAATTTTTCAAAAATTTTGACCATTTTTTCGAAATCTTGGCAATTGACCATTTTTGACAATTTTTTCGGAATTTTTACAATTTTCGACCATTTTTTCAAAATTTTGACAATTTTTCAAATATATAATAATTTTTAACAATTATTGACCATTTTTGACAATTATTAACCATTTTTAACAAAATTTTTCGACAATTTTTGGTAATTATTGACCATATTTGACAATTTTATAAAACTTTAGAGTTTTTGACAATTTTTGACCATTTTTCAAAAATTTTGACAATTTTCAACTATTTTTATGTCCAGCCTCCTCTCTTAAAAAGTTCACGAGCCGCCACTGATACCTACTTGATCAAATTTGAAGTATAGTTAAGTAACTTTCAATTAGATATAAAATGTATCACACATTTAAAAAAATTGTGAAACCGATATATTCGAGTTTGGACTCGTCCTGTATACGGTTTCTTAGATATGGAAGCAGGTCTAGTGAATCATGATACTAGAAGACCGTCACAGACGTATGGATATAACAGGTTAATTTCAAATTGTGCAGTTTAAAATATACGGGGTGTTGAACTCATTACGATTTTCAGGAACAAGTGGTCAGAACTTTCTAAATACACTGTATAACCTACTACAACCTTTTATCATTGCAATACATAAGTCAAGCAGAATTTAAATTTGAAGTAAAATATAAGGTGTCTCATTTAAAAAAATGTAACACGGCGTTCTGGAATACACTGTACAATTGTGACTAATGTGGGCCCTTAGGCTAGCTACAATCGGTAAAAATTTCATTCGAATATCTTTGAGGATTTACAAGATTTTGGACTTTATCGCACTAATGAATCACCCTGTATAAATATTTGTGATATTACAGCTTATTTTTGACGCATTCTATTTGTGGCAACAGCGCGTTGTTATTTCATGTTGCGTATTTGATTTATTACAATTCGAGCACCAATCTCCGATTTTAAGGTCCAGTGATCAAAATTTAATCGATCTCCTAATCAGATTACCTTTTAATTTTCAATTTTCTCAATCAAAATGGCATTTCAGATTTTAATTACTTTCAATCCAAATTGGAAATAAGCATTGACATTCTATTTAAATCGATTTCCTTATTTAATTGCACTAAATAATAAATTAAAGGCGTAATGATCGCCAAGATATACCGTTGACTTTCTACCTGTATTTTCATCTGAAGGCTCGTCCCTGCAATTAAACTGACCGTCCCAGGCTTAGGGATGCGCGATACTATCCGATATTCCAGTGTATCGATACTTTTACTTCCGATACTCGATATTTTGTATCGATACTATGCTTTTCGATACATTCCAAATATCGATAAATTTGTAGTGTATCGATACCTTGCGATACGGGATTTTTAGTGGTAGCGGCAAGTGGCATTATCTATAG
Organism: Lochmaea crataegi; assembly: GCA_947563755.1. Classification (NCBI taxonomy): domain Eukaryota; kingdom Metazoa; phylum Arthropoda; class Insecta; order Coleoptera; family Chrysomelidae; genus Lochmaea; species Lochmaea crataegi. Next base: position 121,784,029 of record OX387422.1, on the reverse strand, counting down.
TGATGAGCGATATCGTGATTTTTTAATCACGTTGTGAAATGATATCGTGCTTTTTTTAACGAAACTAAAAATAAAAAACGAAAAATGTGCAGTTTTTTGCAAGTTTTTCCCAAGATCTACAACTTTTATGATCAACTTTTTATTCTAGGAACTCAACTTTGGCCGGTAATCGCAATAATGTCTTTTTCCACCCCCCAAAAAAGTGTGTTTTTTACCGAAAAAACGTCATAACTCGAAAAATTTCCAATATTTTAATTTGAAATTTTTTTTTCATGGTTTGAGACTATCGAAGCTACCTTCTACTAAATTTTCATCAAAATCGAGCATGTTTTAACGAAACCAAAAATAAAAAACGAAAAATGCAGTTTTTTGCGTTTTTCGAACTAATTTTGAGGTTATGTGAAAAAGTCACTGATGAAAAAGTTGTAGATTTTTTCAAGATCTACAACTTTTATGAGGAACTTTTTTTTCTAGGACCTCAACTTTGGCCGGAAATCGCAATAATGTCTATTTCCACCCTCCAAAAAGTGTTTTTTACCGAAAAAGCGTCAAATTTCGAAAAATATCTAATTATTTAATTTGAAATTTTTTTCCATAGTTTGTGACTATAAAAACTACCATCTACCAAATTTTCATCGAAATCGAAAAATTTTTGACGAAATTGAAGATGAAAAACGAAAATTACAGTTTTTTGCGTTTTTCGAGCTAATTTTGAGGTTAAGTGGAAAAGTCACCGATGTAAAAGTTGTAGATTTTTCCAAGATCTACAACTTTTATGATCAACTTTTTATTCTAGGAACTCAACTTTGGACGGAAATCGTAATAATGTCTTTTTCCACCCCCCAAAAAAGTGTGTTTTACCGAAAAAATGTCAAAATCAGCAAAATCTCGGATCGTTAACGTATCGATATTTCGAGTATCGATAAATTAATATTCGATATTCTACTGTATCGATAATTTACGTTCCGATCCGTATCGATACCTAATATCGATACTTTCTAGTGTATCGCGCAACCCTACCCAGGCTCACGTATAAATTAATTATAAATAATGTTTGAAATTAATTAATTAACAGAGAGATGAGGAGGGAAAGAGAGAAATGGAAGGGAGAGAGATATTACTTCATTTGTATATTGATGGCAATAGATTATCTTCTTTCTCCCTATAAAGATTTATCTCTTTTTATATTTACGAGTTTGAATCTATCGAAAATCCATAAATAATTATTGAAGGCAAGGCAAAATTTAAAATTCTTTTGGTGGTTTCGTAATGCTGATTGTCATATTCTTTCTCCGAATCCGAATGATCGTTTCCTTCGCTAAATTTATTATACATTTTTCGACGATCTGATCAATAATAGACTCTTTCTGCATATACTCCACTTTACTCTTTATTTTCTTATTATTGGTTCTTGTTTTGTTGTTTGTCTTATCTCTTCATTTCTACATTTGTCCCACTTTGTTTTCCCTGCTATTCTTCTTAGGTGCTTCATCTCAATTGTGTTCATCTTGACTTCATCCTTCTTTCTCGGTGTCCAATTTTCACTTGTATATGTTATTATTTTTATCGTTATTGTATTGTGGATCTTTATTTTCACTTCCATATCAATATCTCTATGTCCCAGTAAAAATTTTTTTGGATCAAATAACAAAAATGAAATTATTTTTATTCTGTAAAGTTAATATTCTTTTCTCCAATGCTCCTTAAACTTGAAACAGTATTGAAAATTCAAAGCCGCTTATTTTCTATCGAAATCTATTTTCGTATGAATCCCACATCTCTCAAATAGTTCGTTTTCATCGAACAGAAACTTTTATTTAAACACATACGCTTTGGTTCATTGGCCGTTGTTGTACCGTCTCCGATTGGTTTTTTAATACATCCAAACCAAATAGAAAAGGTATTGCGTATTTAACCAAAGCCTTTTATTAAATATTATTATTCATAGTTAATCGATTATTGGTGCCTATAATTTCATTAAACAAACCGTTTATATTTATTTAATAAATTTTGAAGTGTATTCTTTAAACCAGGAGTACTCACAACATTATTTTTGTGTTTCAAAAGACGCGGCTGTATCTTTACATTTTTTTAAAATATGTTGAAATGCGATTTATACCGATTTTTGCAGAATTTCAGTCTTTATTGAAATGATCTTTCTAATTTTTAAAAAAGAATTCAAAAACTTGTTAGCTGTTCAGACCACGCCATCTATTTAAGGTTAAATATACTAGATCAGGACGCCTCTGCATACTTTCGGTACGGTCCAGTATTAGCTTCGTTCCAACTGGGCTACGTTCATAAACTTACTCAGAGTAAGGATAGTTTACTCCGAAGCGTTCATAAATTTACTCTACCAGTATAGAGTATGCTTTTATAAACGTTCAGAAATCTACCCGGAGTAAACTCTGCATACTCCGCTTTTTAATGGAGTATTATATAGTCTGACAGTTTGGCTTATACAGTAGTTCAGTTCAGATTACTGCCAGGTTATTTTTATTGATAAATTGATATTATTTGATTATTAATATTCAACTCATCCATGGTTAATTAATTTCTATTTTCGAAATGAAAAATATAACTCCAAATTCATACACAACACAATGACATTTGATTTGCCTCCGGCCGGTGTAGCCTCTGAACGGTTACTCCGAGTAACCATCAAACATACTTTTCTAATCACGTGATCATACTCTCCTCTACTCACTGGAGTAAGTTTATGAACGTAGCTCTAGCGTTAGAACCGTTTTTGGTATCGATCGTGCAAGTGCCGTATTTCTTTCAGTTCCAACTGATTAAAGTATCGTTCTTGGGACGGTATACAAACTGTACCTGAAAGGGGTGATAAAGTTGATGTGTCCATCCCAAATTCGAGCTCGCGCACTATACAGTACTCTGAACGATTCCAGTACGGTTCATAAATGCCAGTTGGAACAAACCTATTATCTTCTAAAAAAAAGAAAAGTTGTCCAACAGCCGAATAGATTGTACGTACATCAGCGCATTAATCGTTGACGTACTGTTTCAATTCAAACCGAAACACCAGATGCATTCAAAGTCGACCGAAGTACTCAGAGGCTCTTTACGGGTATACACAGTCAGATAAGGATCTTGTACATGGGAGGTAGAATAACACTTGTTCCTCCAATTCTAGGTCTTTCTCTCGCGTTTCCTGTTCCTCAATATCTACGGAAATGACACTTTTACTGACTAGGAAAACGTCCGCAACTTCTCTCAGAAGACGGCCCTCCTCAATCACACCAATAGCCCTACTAGCTTCATCCGTACCAAGTTTACGTCTAGGAATTATTCAAAACAAAATCCTAAATTTTAAATCACAGTTAACCGAATAAAGTGAAAGAATATATATAGGCCAGACATTCCGTGTCGGAATAGGGCCTGCTTCATGTCAACTTGAAGCTTTTAGATTCTATGTTTGCGGTGAATCACTCCGCATTGATTAGCATACTAGATATAAAATGTGTTTTTCCGTTAAAATAAGTTAAGTCTCTTCGCGCTATTTATTGTTTTGTTCCACAGCACTCTGTCCTTAATAGTCTTCCTCTGGTCATTGAGGTTTAGTCTTTTCACATCTTCGTATACCTGCTCTAGCCATCTGAGTTTTGGTCTTCCTCTTGGACGGTTTACTGTAGGGGCCCAGTTTGTAACTTTATATAATACGTTTTCTGGGTCTCTTCTTTGGATGTGCCCGTACCATCTGAGCCGCTGTGATTTTATAAATGTGATTATATCTTCTCCGGTTAGTATGTTTTTAAGCTCCAAATTCGTTAATTGTCGGTATTCTCCATCTGTAATCTTTTTTGGTCCCATTATTCTCCTAATAATTTTTCTTTCGTAAATTCTTAGCTGCTCTTCGTTCCTTTTGGTTAGGCACATGATTTCTGTCCCATAGGTTACTATTGGTCTAATAGCTGCTTTGTAAAGGTTTATTTTCGTTTTTTTGCTAAGATGTTTATCCTTTAAGATTTGTTGGTATTTCCAAAAAGCTCTGTTTCCTGCTTGTATTCTTTGCGTTACTTCAATACTTCTATCAGTTTTGTTGTTAATATTGATCCCCAGGTATTTAAAATTGTTTACTTTTACTTTTTACGTTTTGTCTCCTATCGTGATTTTGTTTAGATAGCAGTTTCCACTTCTGGAGCTTAGTAGGTATTTGGTTTTATCTTGATTGATGTGCAGACCTTTTTTACGAGCTTCGTTTTCTAGCTTTAGTGTTATTTCTTCTAGGGCTTTTTTAGTTCTTGCGATTAGGGCTATATCATCCGCGTAGGCTATGAGTTGAACCAAGCTTTGTGCTATAGTCTACTGGGTTCCTAAGACATTGATTGCGTCTTCCAGAGCAATATTGAATAGAGTTGTTGAAAGAGCGTCACCTTGTCTAACTCCTTTTTGTATATTTATTTTATCTGTAACATTGCTGGGTGTTGACACTCTTGCCCGTGAATTCTCCATGGTCATTACACAGTTGAATTAGTTTTGAAGGTATTTTCATTTTCTTCATTTCGCGTACTAATTGCCCTCTGCTTATGCTGTCGAACGCCTGTTTGAAGTCGATAAATAGTATATGAAGGTCAATATCATATTCGTAGCATTTTTCTGCAGTCAGAGTGAGAATGTGGGCTGCGTCTATCGTCGATCTACCCTTTCTAAACCCTTGCTGATACTGTCCAATTGCTGACTCAGTGTATTTTTCTAATCGCTGTCGGATGATCGATGTGAGTATTTTGTATGAGGTATTTAACAACATTATTCCCCTATAATTACTGCAAATTGAAGTGTCACCTTTTTTAAATATGGGTACCAGAAGCCCTTCTTCCCATTCTTCCGGCATTTCTCCTTCTTGCCATATTCCACTAATTAGCAAGTGAATTTCCTCTACCAAGGAATCACCTCCACATTGAATCAGTTCATTCGGGATTTCATCTGGACCTGCGGCTTTTCTTGTTTTTAGACTTTTTACAATTTCAGAGGTTTCTTCCAGTGACGGTATACCTTCAATTTCTTCTTCCTCTTCTACTATCACTTCGACCTCTTCTACTATCACTTCGACCTCTTCTATAGTCTCTTCTTTGTAGAGTGTTCTAAAGTACTCTTCCCACGTTGTGTCGTCTATTTTTGCAGTTGCTTTTTTTGTAGTGTTTTGTGATTTAATGTAGTTGTATAATTTTTTATTGTCTTTATTATTGTCTTCAATCTCCTGCATTAACTGTGCAATCCAGACTGCTTTTTTCTTTTTGCAGCATTTATTCGCCTCTCTTCTTTCTTTTCTGTATTTTTCTAACTCATTCTGGCTTCCTGTCTTTAGCCATTCTTGTCTTGTTCGGTTTTTTATTTTGATTCTGTGTTCACATTCTTCGTCGAACCATTCCTTGTTGACGCGGGTATTTTTTTGTCCAATTACTTTCTCGGCTGCTCGTATAATACTGTTTTTGATAGTCATCCAACTTTGCTCAATGTTGTATTCCTGACGGTTCAACAAACTTCTTTGTATTGTGTCAATGTATGTCTGTTTTATGTGTGGTGTCATTAGTTTCTGTGTATTCCATCGCTTTCTGTATTTTTTCTTATTACTCCATCTAATTATTTTGTTCTTCATTTTTGTTATTACTAGGAAATGATCAGAATCTGCGTTAGCTCCTCTGTAAGTTCTGGTATCCTGTATTGTGTGCCTCCATTTTTTGGATATTAGTACGTGGTCTATCTGATTTCCATCTCTACTCCCTGGGAATGTCCATGTGATCTTGTGTTCTCTCTTGTGCTTGTACATTGTGCTTACGATAGATGTATTTGTAGTCATGGCTAGATTGCATAACCTTTCTCCGTTGTTGTTTGTACTGGTATGAATTGTCTCTGACCCTGCGACTTGTTTGATTTACTCTTCTTGGCCTATTTTGGCATTGAAGTCTCCCAGAATTAGCATTATGTCATTACGCGGAATCTCGCAACAAATTTCTTCCAATTTTTCGTAGAAATCTTCCTTTATTTCGTCGCTGGCATGTTCTGTAGGTGCGTAAACATTTATTATACTTAGGTTGGCTTGTTTACTTTCAATTTTGATATGTGAGATTCTTCCATCTATCACATTAAATTGGATAACCTGTCGTACTGCTTGTTTGCTAATCATAAAGGCAGTCCCCTTTTCCCCTTGCTTTTTTTCTCCCGAATAGTATAATGTATATTGGTCCTTATCTATTTTCCCATTACCGGCCCATCTTGTTTCTTGTAGTGCTAGTATTTCTATTTTGTATTTTTTCATTTCTCTGGCTATCTCATCCATTTTCCCTGGCTGCAGCATAGACTTTACGTTCCAAGTGCCAATTCTCATCTGCTTTTTCTTTTCCTTTTTGTTTTTATTTTTTTTTCTTGATTTTATTAATTTCTTTACATGCCGTATTATTCTTTGTCCGTTTCATCGCGTTGTTCGTCTTATTTTTCCTCTCATTCGGATCTCCTAAGGCTAGTTTTTTCCTTCGTTTCTTGATAGTTTCTTTAATTGTTGCTCGCTCTTGCCATTTTCCGGGGAGCGATCGCTGTATGTTCGTTTATTATCTTCTTGATGTTGTTGTTCGATAGTCTCCAGACTGTTCCTATTATACGCAATTCCGTCTATCATCAATTTATTGTATTGCAGGTGGGCTCTATGACCCTGCTCCCTAGCTTGCTTCATGCGTGGAATTAGCCATTTCCTATCTTCCTGCACTTCTTTGGTATAGTCACCGTTAATCCAAGTGAAAGAATAATTGATGTAAAATTTTTGAAAATACAAAAGAAACAACTTTCCTTAAACTTGAAAACTTATCTTAAGCCAAACATTTTTTTTAAACCGTCACTCTTTAACTTTAACGTCCTGTATTTCATAAACTGGTCATAGAATTGAAATGTACCCAGTCATATTCGGCGGAAAGAGAAGAGAGCAAATAAATAACAGGTAGGAATTTCAGTAGTTGTAATGGTTGTATTAATTCCTCTCCAAAGTGCTTCCGTCTAAGTACTTGTAAATTCTCGCAGAAGCATAGTATGTTAGTAGGTGTTTCATCATCAAGTTTACATTTTCTGCACATATTGTACAGATGTTTCCTCTTCGTGCAGTGTCCAGTCACCAGGTCGGTAACTGTCTTCAAATGTCTCTTACTCAGTTTCAATAGCCTGGTTGAGAGTTCCTTTTCTACATTGTTCAGTAAACTCTTTGTAAGGAGGTGCCCTTGTGTCAACCTCCATTTGAGTTGGTGTTCCCTATCTAGCCAGTTCCCGATTTCCCCTTTTATGCAATCTTTTGTGATTCCACAAAACGGTTCCGGACCTATGAAGTCCCCTTTAGAGGTTTCTTTAGCTAACTGATCCGCCATTTCATTACCTGCAATCCCCTCATGTGCCGGTACCCCTATTAGAGACACTTTGTTGTCTTTTGCAAGCCTGTTAAGGGATTTTTTGCAGTTTTTACCAGTTTAGACCTAGTTGTTGGATTACTGATAGCTTTAAGCAGAGCCTGCCTGAATATTTTAATTTTTTGTCCGGTATATCCTCTTCTGATGTTTTCATCATTCGTCTCCGCTTGAAACACAGTCTTATATCGGCCAAGGCTAAAGAACATTCTTTTTCTAGTTTTTTTATACCAGCCCCAGTGCCGTGGTTTGTTTTGGAACCAGATGATTTCTCCAGAATTACCTGGGTGCATCACTTGTTCCCTAGATGGGATGATGATGTTCACTCGCTGTGAATATATTCTCGGATGTCATACTATCAAAACTTTTTTGAAATATTGGTTCATCTATTATTGTATCAGTGTGTCCTTCTCCAACATTGTTCGGGGACCATAAGTCTTCCGATTTCAGCCTGAGAATTGCCATAATTGCCTCCGCCCTTACAAAAAGTTCCAAAGGTGGAAGTCCAATAAGGGCTTCCATTGATGCCGTCTCCGTGCTGTTCATTGCCCCGGTAATACCAAGAAGGGCTTGTCTTTGGATTGCAGTTAATGTATTAACTGCAGAGGGCACTTCTGTCCTCCTCCACCTGACTACTGTTCCATAGGTGATCGCTGGCCTTATCACAGTTATGTAGAGCTAGTGAACCACTTCAGGTGGTATTCCCCAGGTTTTGCCCATAACTCTTCTGCATTGCCAGAAAAGCTTAGTCGCCCTGGTAGTAATTTTTTCCAGGTGAGCCTTCAAATTCAGTTTGGAATCAAGGGTCACTCCCAAATAATTAACTTCTTTGGATATTTCTAGTTTTTCTACGAATATCAGTACTCTACCCTGCGGCAGAACTCTTCTATTCGTAACAGCAACTAATTGTTGTTTTTTTGAATTAACTAGAAGGTCCTCTTTAAGGCACCATTCCTCCACAATTCATAGTGCTTCTTGTAGGCTGCAGATCAAGTCATACGAACGATACTATAATCAGTTCTAATGCGAAAGAAATACAGCGCTTGCGTGAATAATTCCTAGAACGGTTCTATCGCTAGTTGAAACGAACCTAATGTTGGTTAATTGTTTTCGTACTTTTGACCGAGGTAGTAGGAATGGAGAACTATCGATATTTATCGATAGTGCTATTTTTACTATCGATTATTATCGATAATTTTCGTCTTACAATCGGTAACATCATTGTACGATTTTTGTCAAAATGTTAAAAATATACATAAATATATATTTATTTCAAAACAACGTATCAACTTTGTCAAAAATTGTCAGAAAATTTTGAAAATTTGTCAAAAATGGTCAATAATTGTCAAAAATGGTCAATAATTGTCAAAAATGGTCAATAATTGTCAAAAACTGTCAATAATTTTCAAAAATGGTCAATAATTGTTAAAATTTTGAAAAATGGTCAATAATTGTCAAAAACTGTCAGAAATGGTCAATAATTTTGAAAAATGGACGAAAATTTTGAAAAATTGTCAAAAATGGTCAATAATTGTCAAAAACTGTCAATAATTGTCAAAAACTGTCAATAATTGTCAAAAATGGTTCATAATTGTTGAAATTTTGAAAAGTGGTCAAAAATTGTCAAAATTTTGAAAAATGTTCAATAATTGTCAAAAATTGTCAGTAATTGACAAAAATTGAAAACAAATGGCGGATTTTTATGTAGTACTTATAGCAATTTTCTCTTCCAAATGTGATTTTTTTTTCTTTTAAAATGTTCTATAAGCAATGGGGGACTTTCTAATAAGAAAGAAAAGCGTTACAAAATTCCGAGGGTCACGAACCTTACCGAATCCGCCTTAGATGCTGACAGTTTAAAATAATGAGTGTACTCACACGCAATACACTTTCTTTCTCTCCTGTCTTTCCCTCTTCCTTCTCTCTCGCTTTCCCATCTCTCTCTCTCTCTCTCTCCCATCTCTCTCTCATCTTTCTCCCTTTGTCCCATCTTTCTCTCTCTCCCTTTCTCTCCCATCCCTCTCTCTCATCTTTCTCTCTCTCCCCCCCCATTTTTTGTTAGCATTTTTACTCCATATCAGCTTTCAAAATATATTTATATTCTTCACCTAAACATCTCAACTATCGATAGTACCGAAAACTATCGATTTTTTTCGATAGTCAAAAATATCGATAGTTATCGATAAATATAGGAATCTCAACTTTCTGTCCTTGTAGTGTAATATACTAAATGTTAAAAAACAATACAAACTGATTTTTCCAGTATTTTTCCAAGCATGCGTCTATCCGACTAGATAAAGACATAACGAAATATCGATTTTCCTCGGGAAAGTAGAGCCACCTTTGACTAGGGAAAACTTCCATATCACGCAGCCGCACTCATATGCGCATTTACCCTAATTTTATTTATTTACCATTCCTGTTTTCAACTAAAAATTCTTAAAACGCCGTCACGGAAGAGGGTTGAAAAATTCACGATTTCTAAAATAAATCCAGCTATATCGTCTGAAAATATATTAGGTTGTGTGTGTGTGTACGAGTCTGACGACGGGCTTTTTGCCAATTTGCCAACACATATCTGGGTGATAAAATTTCGAAGAAGGTTTCTATTAGTTCGTGAATGGTGGTAAATCCTGTAGTGGTGTAGTTACTATGGAAGCGTTGTTGGAAAGTCTGATGCAGCGGGACCAACGTAAGTTTCATATATACAGAACTATTTTTTATTTACCGTGTGTTAGTGTGGGTGGGATTCGATTCAGACTACACCGAACGATTTTGCTTTGACTATCGAATTCAACCGATGCCTCTTGCTGGGATGTATTTTTTTTTAGATGTGACGAAAATATTAGCGTGCTCGGGAGTATTTCACGGAAAAGTGATTTTTTGTGTTTTGCACTATTTTTGGATTGATATTTTAAAAGTAGGTCATTATATTAATTCTATTTTTCTTCTACTGAAAGATCTGATAATTTTTGCTGATTATCTAACCATAATGCATGTGGATATTTTTAAATTTCCTATACCCGTCGATACAGCTGGGACTTTAAATAAATATTCTAATTTAAAACATTCCTTTTGGAATAATCACCATTAAATATCTCTTTCAACCCATAACATAACGGGGACAATTAAATTTTAAAAAAATACAATTAAAATTAAACAATGACTTAACAAAAGGTGTATTATATACTTTAGGTATCTTTTTTTATTGTATTCTAATTGAAATGTTAAACGAAGCATAACGTTGAAAGAACAAGTGGATCTAAAGGAAGTGTATGATGCCAATTTGGCAAAAAAGCATTAATGCATGGATGTTACGTGTATAGTTTAAGTGAGATATATTAGTATAGTTCCCCTTTAATTATTAGGTACTAGATTTTTTAAAACCCGGAAAATTGCGGGTTATCTTAAGGGACATTTCTTTTTATGACTTTTAAATGTCAAAAAATGTGCAAAAAAGTACAAACCGATGTTCTTTAAATACAGTTATAGTCTGGGAAATAGGGCTACTCCTTTTATCTGATCATACTGCAAATATAGTTATAAACTGTCAGTGGTTGTCAAATTTATTACTCTTCAAAGGATCAAATATTCGGAGCCTGCACTGGCTACATTTGGCGATAAACGTGAATCTTTGTGACCCATTGATTCTGCATAGCAGTCAAAATAATACTCTCTTTTTGGCAACTTTGTTTTTATAATTTCCCATATTTGGTAGGTATAGTAAATTTTATACCCATTTAGAATAAGACCATCCTTATTTATTATTAATAAATCGGTTGAAACAAAAAATTACCAACAAAAATGAACGTCGTAACTAATTTATTAGATGTCACGTTTTTGAAGTTACGTCAAATTTTGATTTCGTGTTAATGTCATAACGCAAAATAAGATATAAAAATGCGATATTCTGATGAATCCAAAAAACTTATGCTTAATGTAGTAAACTATTTTCAAAACGATTTAGGATCTCGATTTAAGGCAATTCAAAAAGCGTCCGAAGCACTAAAAGTTCCAGAAAGCACATTATATAATCTTGAAAAACCAAACAGAGCTACAGATTTCGAATTTAGAAGAAATATGTCTGCAAGCGTTTCCCGGAGCAAAACCCGAATTACAAAAAATACCCTGCATTGTTTGAGGGAAGTAATTTATAAAATGTATGCGCGAAAGGATAAAATCACAGTAGAAACTATTTTACGGCAATTTATCGAAGAGTCTCCAGAAACTAAGATTTCCAAAGGTTCGATATATTTGGGAATTAAAAAAATGGATTTTAATTTCAAAAAACAGGATGGAAGAAAACATTTATTGGAAATGCCTGCAGTCAGATTAAAAAGAATATTATTTTTGAACAAATACCATGCTGCTAAAAGCGGAAAGCTCTTTACACCTGTTTTTCTGGATGAGACATGGGTTTTTAGTAAAAGCGGGGACAGAAGAATGTGGCAAGATGGTACTAAACACAGTGATTTAAAAATAACTGGAAGTGGGACACGATATGTAATTGTTCATGCCGGTAATAAAAAAGGTTTTGTGGCAAATGCATCGCTTATTTTTAAATGCAATAAAAAAACAGGCGATTACCATGATAACATGAACACCGAAAATTTTGAAAATTGGTTTAAACAGCATCTAATTGTAAACTTGGAAGCACCATCGTTAATTATAATGGATAACGCAACGTATCACAGTCGCCTGGATGAAGAAATCCCAAGAAAAAGTTGGAGTAAAACACGCATGTTAGAATGGCTCAAAAAAAAGAATATTCCTTTTCCAGATCACATTTTAAAGGATGCTGTTTGGAATATAATTGAAAAGCAAGTTTTGCCAGAAAAAAATTATCATTTAGACAAATACGCTGCCGAGCATGGTCATTGTGTTCTCAGGCTACCACCCTATCATTGCCATTTTAATGCCGTCGAAATGGTATGGTCAGAAACTAAAAGGCATTATGACCAAGCTATTACGAAAACTGCAAGGTCACCTACTGAAGTCTGAAAAGTATGGAATGACGTTGTAAAAAATGTACCAGCATTACATAAATCATACAGAGAAAATTATTTCTGAAGCATGGGAAGTAGAAAACAAACTGGACCTAATAAACATCGAACCTATGGTGATCTCTGTATCCAATGAATCCGATGATGAACTATCACTTTCCGAAAGTTATTCTGATTTAGAAACTAATTAAACTTTGCCTTGAAGATCACGTTGTCATTTTTTTTAAATCTAGAATTTGTACTTAATCGAACTCTGAATTGCCATATTTTTTTAAGAAAACTATGTATCTAGTTAATAAAACAATGTTTTTAAAATTAGTGCGCTTCTTTTATATTCTTTTATTATGTCAACATCTTTAGAATTTTATGAATTTCATAAAATTAATTTGTATTATTACAAACCGCCACTGATAATATGAAATTTCAAGTCACTACGCCAATGCAATAAGAAATATGCCGAGCATTTGACATGACAAAGGTCATAACCTAATTTTTTTCATGCGGGTTCAGATGGTTCAAGAAGCCGCATACGTTAAGTTACTAAAACGGCTGGTACCTCTAAATAGGTATTAATTTTACTATACTTCCTAAGTCTCCATTTAATATTGATATTTTTAGACTCGGTTCAATCCAGTAATTTTGTGTTAGACCAATTATAACATGAAATTGGTTCCACCAATGGTAAAAAAACTATACCTGCATCTTCAACAAAACCGTCCGTCCGTCTTTCTTCTCGGAACAGCTCAAGAATCGTTTCTGCCAATACATGCTTTCTTTCACCGTACATTTTATGCACCACTGGTCGTAAACTACTTAGATTAAGAGGTGTACATCTAGTTTTCATTTCAGTAACTTCCTCAGAGAGAGTTATTTCGAATTCGGCATCATTAAGACTTTTTTTTTGTTGATATTCCCTACGCATCTGCAATTAATTCGGTCGCTGACTTATTTCGATGTATTTTTCGAAAAAAGCGTAGGCTTTCCGTATGAACACCTTTCCTTCGCCGGTAATCCTTTTCACCATATTTATGTTTTGTGACCGGCTATAAATTTTATCCCTTTCTGTAATTGGTCTTTTAACGTATTTACTACAAATAATGTTTTCATGTCAGCGGATACAAGATTTCACAGTTCATTAAACTCAGATCTGGTGAGTCTTAATTTAGTATCGCCATCAATTATATATCTCATTATCAGCGTACTTAAACATCCTTCCTTTCTTCTTTTACAAACGTTTGATACATTAATGATAATAGGAACATACAATACAATACATATTTCACGTAATTGTCAATTAAATCAAAAGGTCTCATCTCGACCCTTCGGAACACACTCCCACACTTATAAGGATCGTTCCAACTGGCGATAGAACCGTTCTAGGTATCGTTCGCGCAAGCGCTGTTTTTCTTTCGCGTTCCAACTGATAATAAAGTTCGTTCCAACAAGGTCTAGAATCAGTTCAGAACTTGGCGGAGCACGCGCAAATGAAAATGTTCGTTCCAACATAACGGAATCGATTCGGAACTAAATTGGTTCATTGTTCCAACGTAACGTGAACTGTTCTGGAACTAGTTCATGAAAATGTTCGTTCCAACATAACGGAATCGGTTCGGAACTAAACTGGTTCATTGTTCCACCGTAACGTGAACTAGTTCAAGGATGGTGAAAACGGTTCGCGGTACGAAGCAAGAATTGTTGAATCGATTTGTTAGAGGCATGCGCATTGATGTTTAATTGATGTAGATTTGGTTTTTCAGAAGTTGAGGTTAAGTTTTCTATGATATTCTTTTAATATTTTTGTATTCCTTAAAGTTTGAAAAATACATGAGTGATTCGGATGCCAGTAATTATTTTTGTTCTGATTCCAGCGACGTAATTAAAATAAAAAAATACATTGTAAACCATTAGATAAAGAAACGTACACACAGCATTTCGTTTATTTTATTTTCATCAGATACTCACCTTGCAGTACATTCATTTTTGTTAATTTGAATTTGAAGCTAAATTAGTAATGACCATAGATGAAGGATGCGTTAGGTTAGGTTGATGTAATGACAGGGTCGTTCAGTTCAGTGTTCCAACCTGGAATTAGTAACCGTTCCATAACGCGCTTTACTGAAACATGCGCACAAATTAATTCGTAACCAGTTCAAGAACTGTCCTCGAAATGGTTGTTGGAACGAACCTATAGTATCGTTCTTGGGACGGTACAAAAACTATCTTCTGGAAGGGGTGATAAAGTTGATGTGTCCATCCCTAACTCGAGTTTGCGCACTATACAGTACTCCATACGATTCCAGAACTGTTCCTAAACAGCGTTACCACAGCTCGCTCTTTATCTTTCCCTGTGCATGAACTAATGTCATTAGTAAGTTGTACCTATTGATTGACAATATATTGTATTTTTCATTGTTATTGAACAGATTGAAGATTATACATTGAGTTTTAAGAATTTGGGCTTTATCCTACACATGTTAAACCATTTCAGTATTCTGTTATAAGTTTTTGTTGCTTATTTACTGTTATTTTGAGATTATTACGACTGATCAAAGCGATGTCATCTATATACTGCAATATGTATGCAAATTTGAATGTTCTGTAATCATAGTTGTATCAAGATAGATAGATTGTAGAGCAAATAGGACAGTGAGGAACACTGGATGGAGAAGTCCTTAAATGTTTGGAATAAAACTTCAATTCACTTTTACTTGTGGTGTTCTATCACTAAGGTAGTTTTCAAAATTAAAAGCAAGTATTTAGAACACATCATTTCATATAGTTTGTAGAACATACCACAGTTCCAAACACCATCAAACGCTTCAGTAATGCCTAGAAAAGTAGCAGCACTATGTTTTCATCATAGACTAGAGGTTTGTATATTTGATGTCAGGTTCGATAATGAATGCATAGTTGAGAATCTGGTATCAAGATATAGATGTATTTTCTGATATCCTTCAGTTAAAATTTTTTGCAAGAGTAGCCAAAATTTACTAGTAATCCTATAAAGCCTATTGGTAAATTGAGCAGTAAATATGAAGCATTCTAATTACCTTATTTTAACTTCAACAGTTCACTTATTACTCATAGTACCTAAGCTGGATAAGTATAACAGGCCATATAGGTAGGTATCAAGTTAGAGACAAAATACTGATTGTATCTGAACAATGTTTAATGATCGAAGGATTGTACACTTTATATTTAGGTAAAAGAAGTTACATAGTCTGTAGTAAATTACTTCTTGTGCAACTCTCTGTATATTCAATATTTTCATAATTTCTTCTTGTAAAGGCTTGACCAGTTTGGAAGCAATCATCTTTTCGTTCATTTAATGGAAAATAACATAAAATATTAGATATTAATTCTGTAATTGTTTTATTACTTCTTATTAATAGGACCAAATTTGTGTTATTACAGCTTATGACTACTGGCTATTTATCTAAACATACCTTCTACGTTTTCAAACTGTATTTCTTCTAGTTGCAATTCTCAATTATTCGAAGGCCATTTAATATAGTACATTTGAAGTGGCATATTTCCTCCAAGCATTTCAAGTGATTTTTCCACCGTTTTTTCATATTTTTGTGTAGCTAATATGTTTTTACTATTTAGGAAGCCAGATTCTGAAAAACTTTATACATAAGTATTGTAAACATATCTCTTTATTCATTTTCAATTTATTTTTTATAATTGGGCAATCCAACTTGTGAACTTGGTTCTAGAATATACTTACTTGCACGTAGAGTGTCTTCTTTATTCTTCAAATTTCTCTTTTAAAGACTTACACTCATTCTAACTGTAATGGACCTAAAATTCCATACTGAAGAGAAGACATGATATTCATATTTTTCATCGCGTAAAAACATAAATACATTCAGCAGCACAGAGTGGAACTAATTATTTTACCACCAAACGATTACAATTTTCGATATTTTTGAAAACGAGGACAAAAAATGGATTTCTTATTCACAATATTTTCCATTTCTGTGACCTAACCTCACTTACCTCACACGTGAACAGCGAACTGTCAAAGAAGCTAGCAACCAATAAAACATCAGGAAATCGAGTTTTATGTTTGGCTGTCGTCAGATTTTTTGGTACCTTAGCATATGTGGCGCCCTCTATAATGACCAGAAATTGAAATACATGGAGTTCGATCTCCTTATCTATCCTCCATGGATGTGCGTTTACGCGTATAGAATTGATTCTGAATTGTTCACCTCAACAATAGACACTTAAGGCAGGACATACACGTAAACGTATTGACACGACGTATACCCAATAATCTTACGTATTTCATTGCATCTTAAAAAGAGTTGAGGCAATTGTCGCCGGGTTTGTCGTTTGTTTACATTTTAATCCATTGGGAGTTCACCTAACCCAACTTTATTAAGAATTTTTCTTTATTTTGTGCGCGAGCTTTTTTTTGTATTTTAAGTAAAATGTTAGCAATTTTAGAGCGTTAATAGATGAAGAAAATGATGATGATATGGATGAGGTCTTGGTTTTACACATTTTTCATGATGAGGAGACCTTGGACAACTGTACACTCTATTTATAATAAAAATAAACAAGTGAATTGACACGTGAAGTAAATCGTTTATATTGAGCCTAACTCGGCTCAATAAAACCTACGTTTACTGTATACGTAGAAACGCGCAAGTTTACGTTAAACGTATCTAAAGACGTCCGAGAAGTACTTACTGATGCGCACGCGTTCTTGTCAAATGCTGCGTTTACGTATTAATCATTAGACACTTTTAGCTTGTCATAAGTTTTTACACGTATCCGCATCCGTATTGGAGTTACGTTGACGTAAAGAAATTGTCAATAAAACCTTTTTAGCAGAAAACGTATCGTTTCGTTCTGTTTTTAATTGTATAACCTCAAAACTTTTTTAGTTTTCTTTTTATATTTTTGTAAAAACGTAATATGGGGGCGATATTAAATAATCCATTGCTGCTAGACGAGGTCGAAGATGATTTGGACGACCTATTTTTTATGCATATTTCGCATGACCAAAATATATTGGGTTATAATTAAACCAAACCAATATCAAAGAAAAAGAAGACTTGTAAAATAGCAGTAATAGCACAGAATACTGATTTTGGTCGGGATACGGATACGTTTACGTATACGGAGTAGGGGACGTAACAATACGTTCAACGCATCGTATCGGCTGAGACGTAACGGGTCTACACATGCGCAGTTCGTTACGGATACGGATACGTGAGAAATTTAAGACAAGCTAAAAGTCTCTATTGCCTTAAGTGTCGAATACGGAAGGAATCTAAACAATGTCAAGAATGTGAACAATCTAAAGATTGCGCAAATTGACAATGTTCGCAACTATCGATTCAGATTAACACAAGTCGATGATATATTTGAGAAAAAGTAACAGTAACAAAATCTCGCTCCCTCAACAAAAATCTCGCCCCTTTATCAAACGTAGGTCTGTGGCAACACTGTTCCTAAATGTCAGTTGGAACAAACCTATAGTGGTGTGATTGAGGTTTCTTAAAATGCCTCTCCTAGTTTAAAAACAAGGTTTACTGGAGCTGACGACGTAGACAGACCACTAGGCACGATTAGTCGTCTCCATTACTCGCTCAAAACAAACCCTCCAAGTATATAATTTTTGAAGGTCTGTAAGAAAATTATCGCTTACCTATTATTTATAGGAATAGTTAGCACCTCTTAATGCTCTTGAATTTTCTTTACTGGAAAAAGTAATGTAAGCTTTTTTTAAATAATGAATAAATCCCTTTCTGATTATAATCTTTGTGTATATTTAGAATACACGCGATAAAAGGCTATTCCCCTTTGGAAATTGAGCTCATATCAAATATTCATGTATCGAAAAAATCGATAAGCTACTTGTATGCACAAAACTTGCATGTTTGTAACTAATTATCATTGTGAATAAAAGGGAAGTAAATGCGAAAACTCTATAATTCATTTTCAACGAAAACTACAAGAGCTGTTCGTTTTCTTATATCTAATTGTTACTACAGTAGAATCGCAATCGAGACGAAGTATTAAAACTGTCCCAAGCTCGTAATTTCAGGTGTGGGGTACAAAAACACAACGTTATACACATTTTTTTAATATTTTGAAAAGAATTCAACGTAATATCACCGTACACTAACCAACGACAAGTAAATTCACTTCGTCGATTCAGCGGTTTCCGAAAATTTCCTTACCCCGCCTATCGTCTGGTGAGTTCCGGTGAGTTTAAATCGAGTACCCCTAGGGGTAGCGCGCAGTGTTAATGTGATGCTGATCGGAATTTCGGAAATATAATTAATGCTTTTTGTTTTCATTTTTGTGAGCAGATCATTGTTTTTGCGTGATTTGCGTGAAAATATTTATACATATTTTTATTCTAATTTTGTATTTAGTCATAATGGTCACTGTAAATCAGTACATACACGTCTGTCCCTCGTAATTGTTGTATTACGGGCGAGTACGACGCCAGAGAAACGATGTACAAAAAATTTCAAACGTTCCGACGCAAGTGAGTTTACTTGTCGTTAGTTAGTGTACGGTGGTAATATAAAATTTTAATTCCCATTACAGCTAAATTATTTAATAAAATACAGCTATTTAACGTTTAAAACGTAAGCAAGGAAACATACGAATACCTTATAAAGTCTCTAAATCTGCGCCCTATTAGAAAAGGTTGTTATATTTCCATAAAACCGGTCGGCACAGGTAAAGTTCTTAAATTCTCAACATTTTCAATAGCGGTAAAACCATAAATTTTTTTTGGGCCACCTGTGCTGTCTTGGTCGCGATTCTAGTATAGTTATAATAATTGTACCTGGCATATATAACAACAACTTGAAACTTTTTTATCTGGAAAGCTGTCCAGTTCTTTAGGTAAATAGTACATTACGTGATGGCCAGTATGGCTAAAACACTTGATTTTTCTTAGCCAACTGTTGTCTCGAAAGTCACATATACCAACGTGTAAGGGTCCTTAGATATTCAAGGTCAAAGGTCAGTTTTTTGAGAATATCAATATTTCAGATTACTTTGGAAACGCCCTGTATGAAGTATTATCATTATTTTTAACCCCTATACTTATAACATCTCCCAAGTTTTTTATACAAGTTCCTGTATGTAGAAAATAATCATTTTATCCTTTTTGTGCACAGAATTTTCTCAAATTCAGTATTTTTTTTTTGAGATGAACAAGATGTCTCTCTTAAAAATACCTTTTTTTTTGGAGTAGGAGTAGGTAGAATAGTGCAACAAGTGGGGAAAGTTCAACTTTTCTCACGAGCCCGAAGGGCGAGTGCCGCAAACACACGAGTGAGAAAAGTACTTTCCCCACATGTTTCACACTATACTTTTTCTACAACTGCACAAATTTACAGAATACAAGTAAAGTAACTTAATATTTATTTTTATGGTTAGTAAAACAAAGATAACACTAAAGTATCCTCTCTCTAAACTGTTAAATAATTTTATTTAAAATTATAGTTGATGGTGAAATTTGTACAACTTTGTATGGTCAAACCCGGAACGTCATTTTAGAATTTAAAAACTTCTAATATAATCTGACAGTTTTGTGACAACTAAGTAGGTATTTAAAGATGACAGTTAGTAGCCTACCAAGTTTTTGTCGATTTTATTTGATTCTCCATATAAATGTATGTGGCGTGAGCAAAGTGCCGTGAGAAATAATATTTCTCGCAAAATGAGCAACATTTGGTTTTTAAACTAAGTAAGGTATGAGAAATACGTCGCTTTTCATAGCAGTTGTAGAAAATAGTATATTGTGCAACTAGTGGGAAAAGTACTTTATCCACATGTTGCACACTATACTTTTTCTACAACTGCACAAATTTAAAGATTACAAGTGAATTAACTTAATATTTATTTTTATGGTTAGTAAAACAAAAAGAAAAGGTGAGCGGTCGTCGGACCGCCGATAGAAGCTTGCTTAATTGAATGACCATTTTTCGTAAATTTTTGACCATTTTTCAAATATTTTGACAATTTTTAACAATTATTGACCATTTTTTTAAAACTTTTGACAATTTTTGACTATTTTCTTAAATTTTAACAATTATTGGCCATTTTTGACAATTATAGACCAGTTTTGACAATTATTGATCATTTTTAACAATTTTTTTAAAAATTTGACCATTTTAGACCATTTTTCCAAATTTTAACAATTATTGACCATTTTTGACAATTTTTGAATATTTTTGACAGGTTTTGACAATTATTGACCATTATTGAAAATTTTTCGAAAAGTTTGACAATTTTTTACAATTATTGACCATTTTTGACCGTTTTTTATAATTATTGACCATTTTTTTAAAATTTTTGACAATTTTTTACTATTTTCTTAAATTTTAACAATTATTGGCCATTTTTGACAATTATAGACCAATATTGACAGTTTTGACAATTATTGATCATTTTTGACAATTTTTCAAAAAATTTGACCATTTTAGACCATTTTTCCAAATTTTAACAATTATTGACAATTTTTGAATATTTTTGACAGGTTTTGACAATTATTGACCATTATTGACAATTTTTCAAAAAGTTTGACAATTTTTTACAATTATTGACCATTTTTGACAGTTTTTTATAATTATTGACCATTTTTTCAAAATTTTGACTATTTTTTCAAATTTTAACAATTATTGACCAATTTTGACAGTTTTGACAATTTTTCAAAAATTTTGACCATTTTAGACCATTTTTCCAAATTTTAACAATTATTGACCATTTTTGACAATTTTTGAGCATTTTTGACAGGTTCTGACCATTATTGATCATTTTTGACAATTTTTAACAATTAATGACCATTTTTTATAATTATTGACCATTTTTTCAAAATTTTGACAATTTTTGACAATTTTTCGAAAATTTTGACAATTTTTGACAATTAACCATTTTTTTCGAAATTTTTGACCATATTTTCAAATTTTAACAATTATTGACCATTTTTGCCAATTTTTGAGCATTTTTGACAGGTTCTGACAATTATTGACCGTTTTTGACAACTTTTCAAAATTTTTGACAATTTTCAACAATGATTGACCATTTTTGACAGTTTTTTATAATTATTGACAATTTTTTCAAAATTTTAACAATTTTCGACCATTTTTAAAAATTTTAGCAATCATTGACCATTTTTGACAACTTTCAAAAATTTTGACAGTTTTTGATAATTTTTGACCATTTTTTAAAATATTTGACAGATTCTGACAATTATTGACAATTTTCCCAAATCTTTGACAATTTTTAACAATTATTGACCATTTTTGACAGTCTTTTATAATTATTGACCATTTTTTCAAAATTTTGACAGTTTTTGACAATTATTAACCATTTTTCCAAATTTTTGACAATTTTTTAAAATATTTAGCAATTATTAACCATTTTTTCAAAACTTTGACAGATTTTGACAATTTTTCCAAATTTTTGACAATTTTTCCAAATTTTTGACAATTTTTGACCATATTTCAAAATTTTGGACAATTTTTAAAATTTTTTAACATATTTTCTAAAATAATCTGACAGTTTTGTTACAACTAAGTAGGTATTTAAAGATGACAGAAGGCTACTAAGTTTTTGTCCATTTTATTTGATTCTCCATATAAATGTATGTGGCGTGGGCAAAGTGCCGTGAGAAATATTATTTCTCACAGTATGAGCAATGTTTGGTTTTGAAATTAAGTAAAGTATGAGAAATACGTCACTTTTCATAGCAGTTGTAGAAAAATATATTTCCTCTACTACCCTAAAATCAGTGCTATATTACATCGTTTCTCAACCATTTTTATGTCACGACCCACGAAAAAGCTAAAAAGTTAAGTAAAAAGTCTTGGGACCCCATCACTATTTTGTTGGAAATAGGTTAATTTTTTTTATAAAAATACATATTTTTTTGATGTGATAGATTTATTTCATGATACTTTCCTGAAATTTGTATAGCATAAAATAAATCTACTGAATTTTTGACAAGGTACAAGGTTACTTATGAGTGTTTGCAAAGATGATCCACGTATCAAAAATTTTGTAAGTGAAAAACAATGCCAAATATCGCATTAATTAATTAATGTTCGTGATTAATTATTTTATTGAAATAAAGTAAGATTATTTTTTCATTTCATTTATTACATCTTTATATTTAGTTTTAAAACACTACACTAAAATTAATTCCTTCAATAAACGAATCTTTTGTACCTTTATGTAGTTTTCAACAGACTGCGACCCCCTTTAAAAACAAACTCGACCCCCCCAAGAGTCGCGACCCACCGCTTGAGAAACGATGCTATATTAGAATAAACCTCTTGTGCTGCCTTTTTACATAGAAACAATAAAAATAGTGGGTCAATTTTATATAAAACTTTAGTATAGATCCAAATTATATTTTTGTTGAATACCTAATGCAAAAGTTAGTAACAATTTGGCAAGCTCCTTTGATACTTTAAAAATATCAGTTGCAATAACTGAATGTATTTATTTTAGTTTTATGTAGTTTTTGACAGATAAAAAGGAAAAATGAGACATAATCAAAAACATATATTTGATTTATTAATTTTTTTTATACTATTCTGGGAAGGATTTAATAAAAATTGTCAAGTAAATTTTTTTGGTCCACCGTATATATGTATAATATTAAAGATAACATAATAATTGTGAAGAATTTAAAATAAACATGAGGTGTCTGCTTGCTTGGTAATCGTAGACACATTTATGCCACGTTTCTGGCAAAGTGGAACAATGTTGCCAGACGTACTAAATATACAATAAAGTAGGTACGTAGAACTGGTACTACTTTAATTTTTTTTCCAAAATTATACATCACAATAGGAAAATAGTCAGATCAAATAAACGGGTAAATCAACTATTCATCTTATTTCTTTGCTACTTTTCTTGTGTGTTGTAGTTTTAATATTTCTGTCATATTTGTAAAAATTATTCTTTTAATCTGGCAACAGCGAGAGCGATAATTTGAAAGGTGGTACCGAAGCGAAGAGAGTGAGCTCGCATACAACTCTCACCTCTGTCTTTTCGAATAGATTCCGTACATAAACACTTATGTGTATAATACTTTCTTAGGGTTTTTAATTAAATTTGGTTTTTCTTAACATAAATATGGGTCGAAAACAGAATAAATATCAACAGTACGCTTCGGAGGAGTTACCCGAAAGAGGACCTGGTAAGGAATTTTTAGTTTTAATTCATAACATGAAGTTTTGTTTAGATTCGTGGTTAGGACTAACATATGGCTGGCGATTAGTACTTTTTACACATAGGTACAAGATATATATTTTTAATGATAAATTTTTCTTTTTAGTTATTTAGTTAATAATCTAATAAAAAATAATGTCCAGGGAAAAACTGTTTTATAGTGAAAACTCGTGAGGGAAAAATTTAAATCAATTACATTATTTTCGATATGTGTCGAAAAAAATTAAATATTAGAATGTTCTTTTTTAAGTGACTAGCTTCGTTGACTTTTTTTTCGTTTCTTTTGTAAAAATATTAATTCTATTTTCGATAAAATGTATTTGGCTGACCAAGTATCAACTATTAATTTTTGTCTAGTCAGGCAAAAAAATTTTATTCGTTAGCTCATTTCAAGATAATTAAATAATGTCCATATGTCTGTGGATTGGAATTAAATTTATGTCATAGGAGGAAGACCAAAGCGATGCTTGAAACCTTTCATTTTATAAAAACGTTTAAAAATTTAATTACGATTATCATTAATAAAATTTCATAATAATTCCATCTGCATCAGCAAAAATATAATTTTGAATAATACGTACAAATTTTAAAAAAATCTGAAACTCTTTTAATGCCCTAAATTTTACATCAAAATTTAATTATACAGGGTGATACAATTTTTTTTAAATTTAACACCCTACACATTTTTCTATTTTCTAAAACTGCTTACATCTCCCAATTCTAACTTTTCAATGTCTATTGGAGGAAAAATTATGACAGGTTGGTCAATAAATAAGGAATTTTTTACTACCCAACATGAAAGAAAAAGTTGGGATAGGGACCCGTAAGCCGTTTTGTCAAATATTCAGTAGTTTTGTCAAAAAACGACCTAAAGTTGAAATTATTTAATTTTTAACACCCTGTAATTCCGTAAATATTTTGGAATCAGCTCTTCAAAAAAATTTAGAAAATAACAAAATGCATAGTGTTACATTTTAAAAAATTGCTGAATTAAAGTGTATAATGAAAATTGAAATTTTATGTAAAATGTTGAATATTAAAAATTGCTGTTTCTGACAATTTTACAAAAATTTTGACCATTTTAGACCATTTTTCCAAATTTTAACAATTATTGACCATTTTTGACAATTTTTGAGCATTTTTGACAGGTTCTGACCATTATTGATCATTTTCGACAATTTTTGACAATTTTTCGAAAATTTTGACAATTTTTGACAATTGACCATTTTTTCAAAATTTTTGACCATATTTTCAAATTTTAACAATTATTGACCATTTTTGACAATTTTTGAGCATTTTTGACAGGTTCTGACAATTATTGACCATTTTTGACAATTTTCAACAATTATTGACCATTTTTGACAGTTTTTTATAATTATTGACAATTTTTTCAAAATTTTAACAATTTTCGACCATTTTTCAAAATTTAAACAATTTTCGACCATTTTTCAAAATTTTAACAATTTTCGACCATTTTTCAAAATTTTACACCCTGTAATTCCGTAAATATTTTGGAATCAGCTCTTCAAAAAAATTTAGAAAATAACAAAATGCATAGTGTTACATTTTAAAAAATTGCTGAATTAAAGTGTATAATGAAAATTGAAATTTTATGTAAAATGTTGAATATTAAAAATTGCTGATTCTGACAATTTTTCAAAAATTTTGACCATTTTAGACCATTTTTCCAAATTTTAACAATTATTGACCATTTTTGACAATTTTTGAACATTTTTGACAGGTTCTGACCATTATTGATCATTTTCGACAATTTTTGACCATTTTTGACAATTGACCATTTTTTCAAAATTTTTGACCATATTTTCAAATTTTAACAATTATTGACCATTTTTGCCAATTTTTGAGCATTTTTGACAGGTTCTGACAATTATTGACCATTTTTGACAATTTTCAACAATTATTGACCATTTTTGACAGTTTTTTATAATTATTGACAATTTTTTCAAAATTTTAACAATTTTCGACCATTTTTCAAAATTTTACACCCTGTAATTCCGTAAATATTTTGGAATCAGCTCAGTGTTACATTTTAAAAAATTGCTGAATTAAAGTGTATAATGAAAATTGAAATTTTATGTAAAATGTTGAAAATTAAAAATTGATGTTTGTTTTTTAAAAGATGGTTTTTGAAAGAAAATTTCGAATTTATCCATACTTTACAGACACACTGTATAATAGCAATTGAGCACAGGGTGTCCCGAATAAACAAAAGCAAATTTTTTGTAAATGATGTGGTTATTTATGTAGGACAAATTAGAGTAAAAAAACTCGCGTGGTGAGCTCTGTCATGAATATGTTATCTGTTATCTATCAACCCCCCAAAATTTATTGATTTCAACAAGTAATTTTTATGTTATTTCTTTTTTTGAGACATCCGTTATTCCGTTTATCGAATCGGAACGAGTGATTCATTTGTCCTACCTTAACAGATACATTTTTTACATTTTTAAATTGCGAGTGGGCTGAACAGGTTCGCCAACTATACTAAAGCAATTAACACTGGATGGAGTCACAAAAAAAATTGAGTTAACCGCCAAAAAAGGAAGTCAATGGATTAGTAACGAATTTTTGCAAATATTACAAAGCACAAACATGTGAAAGTAATCACACAAGAAATTTGAATTTTCCCTTCCCCTTCCTTAATGCGGAATATAATAAGGTAGTTATTTACTAATGTTTTTTTTTATCAATTTATTTTTCATTTTGTTTATAATCTAATAAAAAATATGTCCAGTGAAAACTCGAGAGGGAAAAATTAAAATAAATTATATTATTCTCGATATTGGGCCGTATTCGTAAAACTGATGGATATCGTTGTAAGTATAAGGTTTTGAATTGAAGAAAAAGGTAGGAGTAGAAGCATTTCCTTTTTTTCGTATTCATAATGATTACCTTATACTTGCAAGAATATCCTCTAAGATTAAGTAAAAGGTTGTTGGCTTGCTGCGGCAGGTTCCAACCTGTTTTCGATGGTTTGTTTATTTACGGTATTTCTTTCTTATCGGTGTTATTTGAGTACAGTACTTCGATCAGAGAATATGTATTCGTCAAGCAGCGATAGTGAAAGTACAGAAAAAGATACTGCCACAACCGAACTGCAGTTCATAGCAGATGAAATTGCCAATCCAATGCCCCCGTGATTTTGGAAAAATCCCAAACACCAAAAATAAAAGCTAGAAAGGATGATGCTATTAGAAATGTTACCAAGAAGAACGAGGTGACATTTGGTAAAGCACTAGATGCGAAAGGCTTTTTAAAGGAAACAAACAATATGAAAGGAAGGTTGAAGAAAAAAACTGGAAATAATGCAATCAAACTGTTGGAATGGGAGAATAAGTTATTGAAGGCTATGGAAGGAGACAGTAATCCTACAATTGGAAGAATCGGAGGCGCATTGCAAATTGGTATTGAAGATGGATCTACTCAGCATAGAGTGAGTTAAGCTTCTACTGCGCGAGAAGAGACTGAATCAGCCATTAAACCACAATCTAGTAGTGTCAAGACTGTCGAATATCTTCTGCCAACAAGAAAGAAAACAGTAACAGAAAAGTACGAAACAAATGAAACAACCAAACATCTTCAACGGCTAGTTCTTTTAGAGTAGTATCGAACAAGTAGAGGTCAAAGAGAATATTATGAAAAAAAAGTTGGAGAGGATGAAGCGGGAGGAATCAGCAGCAAATATTGTTAACGAGGGGAAGTTAGCATATGTAAACAATTCTCCAAATTTTCTCGTACGACGTGTTTTATTGACAATATTATATTAATAATTATTCGTATTTTGTTTTTTGAAAACCAAAATTATCTGATGGCGTAAATAATGATACTAAATTAAATTTGAACTTTTATTTTATACAGCTGAAGGATTTCCTTTATATTCTGCAAGTATAAGCAAAACCTTCTTTTTATGAATACCTTCCTTGACGTTTGCTTTTCCGTGAAAATAATCACAATGACAAAATCACACAAGCAATTTTCCCTCTCCTTCCTTAATCCGAAATACAATAAGAAGCTATATACTAATTGATTTTTTTATTTGTTTTTTTTTCAGTGGAGAGCCTTATCTACTGGCGCGATCCTAAAAAATCCGGTCCTGTATTCGGCGGTGTACTCGTCGTTCTTCTCGCCCTCACCTACTTCTCTCTAATCAGCGTTGTTGCTTACCTTTCATTCTTCGCTCTAGTCGTAACTGTTGCTTTTAGGATTTACAAAAATATCGTACAAGCCGTACAAAAGACAGGCGATGGACATCCCTTCAAAGAATATCTCGAACTTGATATATCGCTATCCCAAGAAAAGATCAATCAAATTACTGCAGTCGCCGTTGCTCATATCAACGCCGCCATCGTCGAACTCAGAAGGTTATTTTTGGTTGAAGATTTAGTCGATTCCATCAAATTTGGTGTTCTATTGTGGACTTTGACTTACGTCGGAGCATGGTTCAATGGAATGACTCTTATTATTATTGGTAAGTTTCTTTAAAATGTACCTTTAGTACGCCCCCAGTAGAAGTCGAATACTTTAATTTAATCTAATTAATTTCACGATATCTTTACTTTCTTTCAACTCAAATGTACTTTTTAATCAAATAGACAGTCAAACGGTATGGTCTACAAGATTTAACCAACCATTCTGGTTTGCAATTAGAAGGGACAACATAACTTGAAGACCAGTTTCGGCGTATGTCCCATTTGTAGGATATAGATATATAGAAGAATGTAAAGCGACAAACTTGGATAATGCCTTTCTATAGAAAATTTTTTGAAAAACAAGTTCAATTTATCTTGGCTGTCCAAAATGCGATACATGTAGTGTATGCGATGCTGGAGAGGATTTAGATCATAAAGACTGGAAATTTGCTTATGAGTACCAAAAGTTTGATAGGCAAGTCCATCCGTTGCCAAAAATGTATGATACATAACGATGGATATTCAATAAACTATTGCACTCACAAATCCTATTTTGTTCTTGGACCGAGAATATTTGGAATAAAAGTAGAGACTTTGGTCGGATTGAAAATGTGCTTCGGAAACATCAAAACATTCACACATCAGATCAATATCGAAGAATTATCATTTCTGCCAGTACTAAATATAGCGTGTATGTACATGTAGATACCCTGTATAGTACAAAATGTGGCCATTATTAAACTACATATTTTTTATTTGAAACATTTTTTGATAACATCTGCCAATTAGATGTAATAAATCAATGCGTATACGGTGGGCCACCCTGTATGTTTCAACAGTTTAATTTGATCAATTCCAATTAATAAATGAAAATTGAATTTGTTTCTAAAAATCCAGTGATTTTTTTCATTAAATAAATTCAATTTATGTTGTAGTATCTAAATTTTACCGACTACGGATCCGTTACTGTTTACTGTACTATGAAGGATTTATAAACTTTTATTATTAAATCCTTAAGGCCAGATGTCGATTCAACGAAATATTGTGAAACGTTCTTTACAAGTGACAACGTCGTAAAAGAGGTTAGGAACGGCGAGAAATTTAAATATGCATTGAATGCGGTATATGCATCAAAATATCCGAGAATGATGGGATGAAAATGTTCTTTCGAGTGAACAGAATTATATGCATACCTCTTTTGCTTTTACTCAGTATTGCCAGATACGAATACTACGATAGTTAAATAAATCAGATCACACATTTGACACTTTCTATCTCAATGATTCTTTTTAATTGAAATTTCTTCAATTTCTTCACTTTTATTATTTTTTTACAAAATGCAATCAAAAAAGAGTGTCATTCACCTAGAGATGGATTTTTTCGATTCAAATTCGTCTCAATAGGCATGTAGGTTACGTTACAAGTTGCCTGTTGGATAGTTTTTTTTCTCCAATTTTTGGATTTAAGTGATAATTATTTATTTGATTTCAGCTTGGGTAGCATTATTCACTCTTCCAAAGGTGTATGAAGCAAACAAGACTCAAATAGACGCCAATTTGGAAGTCGTCAGGACCAAATTAGCCGATATTACCACAAAGTAAGTATTTGGAATATAATGACTGAGGGGGGTCTGATTTTGTCATTGTTCTTTTCAGGATAAAGGCAGCTTTACCAGTAGGAAAGAAAGGAGAAGAAAAGAAAGAGCAATAGATTTAAGAATGTTGCATGAGATAAGAAACGAGAACTCATATGTACTATACATTAATTTATTGTTATTTGTTTATTCCATTTGAAACGTTCTTATGTAATTTTTCTGAATATAATTAGTGTACATATATAAGGTGTTATTTTAATATTTTTTATTATTTTTTTTTATTGTAATACATATACTTATAATCAAAGAAAAATTACTGATATGTATTACAGAAGATATTAAAAAAAGATACTATATTAAAATATGGTTTCTGCAATATTTTGGGTGATTTTTTTGTTGATTAATTTCGATAATTTTATAATGAGGATGACCCATTAGTGTCAAACATTTTTAAGTGTCAATTCTGCTCAAACCGAATTCAAAAAGTATTGAAAATTATAAAAGAGCAAATTTGACAATTAATCAAGTTTCGTAGATTCGTTTGTGGTTTAAAATGATATAATTTTGAGAAACTCTGTTACATTTAAAAAAACATCCTGTTTATTCAAACATTATGTGAACATGCATTAACTTGAAAAAAACTACCTGTTCTGGGTATCCACGCTGTATACAAATACACAGTGTTCAAAAAGCTCTTAAATCGTATACCAACGTTTGTCCAAAATCAAATTAATGTTGAAACTTTTCCTCAAAATCAAATTTTATCCCCCTCAGCACGCAGTAAACGGGATTCATTCTGGAACTATTTTTTCACGCTTGTTTGCCTGCAGGAAAGGTCAACATATAATTTCATTCAACTTCTGCGTGATTTCTATAGCCGGAAAAATTTTTACCTGGAGCTCTCCACCAGATGTTCAAAAGTGACCATATCTTCCCCAGTATGCTCTAATCCACGTATTGCTCCCTTTAAACCTTTATTTGGTCCAGCGGGTAAATTGTCTCTTTAAAAAATCCAATTTTTGAGTTCCCGTTTTGTATTTAAATAACAAACGAATCTTTGAAACAATTAATTTGTGTTTATCGATAATTTTATCGTTTATATGGTTTCATTTTAAGATAATTTAAATGATATCGACATGAAACTTCCGGCGCATCGGTGTCTTAAAAGTAAGAATATGTTGACAATGTCGTGTCGTCTTTATATGTGATGCTGTAGTTTAGTGAGCATGCAATCTGCATTATAATAAAAGTTTTTGTTGTTATTTTAAAGTTATCTATATTAATTAGTATTTTGTTATTCATATTTTGTGTTTTTAAACACCATATAGATATTACGTTTATGTTAACAGCAAAGCGAGCATTAGAGGGTGATTACACACACCGTCTTTAATCACTTTTAATATATAATATTTGACATTGTGATGGTGAAAATAACTATTAAATTTTAAATTGTTCAAATATCAATCTATGTGGTCGTTAATGATATTTTTTGGTTGGTTATCACTTTTCATCGCTGGAAAGATTCGGTATTCTTTTTAGGCTCAAAAAATTGTAATATAGGCTATAAAGATGTAAATGGGAAGATTTTAAATTAACGTATTTGTAAGGTTCTAACCACAGTCTAAGAGCCAAGATTCTAAATATTATTTAAATATTTATTTAGAAATTATGATTTAGTAGAAAGGATGTAATTTTGCTGACCCATGAGCGTCAGGATGTGTTGGGCAAGGTTTTCCACAAGAATTCTTCATTACAACAGTGTCTCAAGTAAAATTGGCATTAGAAACAAAATATACATTTAGGGAGGATACAGATGTAAATTCTCTCTTACCAAATTTTTGTCAGTGAGAGGGAGTGACTTACTATTTGAGAATTGTTAGGTTAGATAACCAAGTCTTCTATTCTTATTTTTCGTTTAATGGGTAACATCCCAGGGGATGAAAATACACCTTTATACACCTCAATTTGATGATCTTAGTTTTTTCAGCATCTAAACAGTGCTATTGAAGATTCAAAGAGGAACAAGTAGTTTGAGAATTAGGTCATGTGTCACTTGTCAAATCTTGATGACGTAGACTTATTTGTGAAAAAAATTGTCGAAACATGTTCAACTTGTCTGGTGTCACAAGTTATACCTCCATTGTTTGTTAAACAATTTACTCAATGACTGAATCATAAACACTTGATGTATGACATTGTATATGGTCCGTAAATAATCTGCCAATGTCATCTGAGAAAATCAGCAACAGTAGTGGGGTCCTATATAAAAACAAATGAATGAACAAATTCTCAACATTTATTTACAAAAATAACATCACAATAGTATATTGTGTCACAAGGGCAGAAAATGAGCTTCAACAGTACGAGCGAGCGTAGCGAAGCGAGGGCAGTTGATAGTTAAGAGCTGCTAAAGCGTTTCCTGCATGTGTCGCACAACTGTTTTTCGCCTACCAAGAAATCAGAAAATATAACCAAAAATTTTGACATTCACTGACGTTTAATTAAAAAATTTACTTGAAACGTCAAAGTACTCAAATGACAGATGATGTAAAACTTCAAAAACCGTGGCGTCAAGAATTTTCCGCCCTTGAGCTGCTAAACAATACTTTCCGCCCTATTTTTAGTGTTCATATGATTGGTTTTCCAGTAAGGTAGGCAGGCAGGTATCTTATAGTAAATTTTATACCCATTTAGAATAAGACCATCCTTATTTATTATTAATAAATCGGTTGAAACAAAAAATTACCAACAAAAATGGAACGTCGTAACTAATTTATTAGATGTCACGTTTTTGAAGTTACGTCAAATTTTGATTTCATGTTAATGTCAGATGGTTCAAGAAGCCGCATACGTTAAGTTACTAAAACGGCTGGTACCTCTAAATAGGTATTAATTTTACTATAGTAAATTTTATACCCATTTAGAATAAGACCATCCTTATTTATTATTAATAAATCGGTTGAAACAAAAAATTACCAACAAAAATGAACGTCGTAACTAATTTATTAGATGTCACGTTTTTGAAGTTTCGTCAAATTTTGATTTCATGTTAATGTCTGATGGTTCAAGAAGCCGCATACGTTAAGTTACTAAAACGGCTGGTACCTCTAAATAGGTATTAATTTTACTATATATGTATGGAAGTGTATATAAATAACGCAATATGAGTTATGTATGTTGATTATTTTGGTCGTTATTTTTATTGCCAGCAACGCGCGGATTCCCGACATTCGCTGTCGGAGACGTGTATGACTCGAGCGCTGTTGCAGCTTTGTTTTTAATTGATTGAATTTTCCGAAAAATTAAACAATACCTCTTTTGCTTGAAAAAATGTGACAATTTTAACAGTCGAACATAAAACTTTGTGTGTAACTGGTACATGATGGAACTTTATTGCACTCATATTGTTTATTAGCCCCGCTCGTTCGGCTATAAACTGCGACTCGTCTAATAAAGTTCTGTATTATCTACTGGTTACATATCGATAGTTATTAAAATATCAACGAATTTATATTTTAAAAATTATCTTGGCTCTAAGACTTCGGAATAGAATTTGACATTTTACTGACAATTTCAATATTTATCTGATAGAATATAGTAAGATGAAAACTATTAATTTTATCATAAAATATTAATAATTATAATAAAAGCTACGTTATAGATATGAAGGAAAATGATTTTTTTAATTTAAATTGATGAAAACTTTCGTTGGGGTCCAAGACAAGATTATTGATTTTATGGTAAAATTGATGGTTTTTCCTTACTAATACCCCAGTTGATGTATAAGTGTACCAAATGAACGAAAACTGTTACTTTTGTGAACCATTCTGAAGATAGTGAAATGTCAAATATCCCTACCTTAAATTTTGACTACATAGAAAGTAAAAATATATCCAGAAATTTTAAATCTTTGTCAAAAAAAATAACAAAGATTTGTACCCCTTATAAGAATATTTTATAATTAAAAAAAATAGTTTATAATTAAAGTGTTTGATATTTCAAAAATAAATTTTAAAGAAACGATAAATTTTATTTAGACTGTTGCATACTTTTATAATAGCTTTGTATTTGCTTTTAAAACTATCATTAAATTGTTTATATCTGCTTATCTACTCGTTTTATTTGTGGGTGTAAAATGGTATCTATGAAAGGCATAAAAATTCACGGAATGACTTTTATATCGAACTTATTTTTGCGATGTGGAGTTTGCCTTTCCGGATGTAAACAGTGAATAAGTTTTACAACAAAGTATGGAAAAGTGTTTTGAAATTTCTTTTTCAATGCTTAGTGCTTGGAAATATTTATTCAAAATTCACTTTTTATTATGTATAGAATTGACAGATAATAATCAACTTCCAAGAGATGATGATGCATCTGTGTATAGTTTTTAACCGACTTCTAAAAAAGGAGGAGGTTCTCAATTCTAAGTGTACCGGGTGGGCAAATAAGAACGTCCGTAGGCCATATACAAAATATTAAAAGGAAGCATACAAAAGTAAAATAACCGGAATAAAAGATGAAGAAGGAAAAATAATAGAAGACGAATTTTAAAAAGCTATAAACAGAAACGGAAGAAATAGAAAAAGTGAATAAAGAGGATATTATCTCGAAACTAACAATAGAAGAAATAACGGATATAATCAATAAATTTAAAAATGGAAAGGCGTCAGATAGTGATGGAATTAATATAGAACTTATAAAATATGGAGGAGCCGAGATGATAGAAAATATATCAAATAATAAGTAAAATATGGGAAAGATGAACAAATGCCAGAGGAATGGAATGTGGGTCAAATAATAATACATAAAAAGGTTGATCAACAAATATGCAAAAGTTACAGGAGATTTTCTTAACACAGTTTATAATGTAATGCTTTTCTTATTTATTTTTTACGGGTGGGATAAAATTAAACACACTACTATGACTAATTACTATTGATTTATTTATAGAAACACACACTGTATTAAACTTAATTTATATACACACTGTACTTAATGTCTACTAATTTATTTACAGTCGGTATAATAGTTCTAATTTATTTTTACCACTTGAATATTACACTATTCATCTTAAATCATTCACTCTTTCATTCATTGTCTGATAACTTGAAACATTCTGTGAACTAACTCTGTACAATACTGTTAACTAACTGTCTGACTAACTCAAAAACTCGTATATATAGTCTTTCTCAATTCTCGAAGGTTCTTGAATTTACCACACTCCTCGTATCCGTAAACACAGGCGTCGGCTTTGAGTTGGTGATTACGTAACATTTCCCCCTCCTTAATAGGAAATTCCTCCTGGAACTCCTGTTTAGCCGGGACTGGATGTTTAAATCGGCAACTGGACCCATTTCTACACTTTCCGGTCGAATTGGAAATAACAGGGCACTGTCTTCGTCGGATACTGATAACGGGGGGTAAAGCTGCAGATTAATATGTGGACACCGGTATCTTCGAACATCACTTCCACCATATTCCTGATGACTCGCCAACTGGCTGCTCTCTATCTTGGGCATAGCTAGTTTCTTCACGTTGGATTCCAGCACATGCTGCAGCGCTTCCTGCAGATTCCGGTAGGTGGATCGATCCTGAAATTCGTTCTTTGTTATCAGGTAGAAGACGTACCGTGAATTGTGTTCGAGTCTCAGGGGTTGGAATCTGTTCTGCAAGTTTTTCTAAATGCCCAAACTTCTTTAGAAAGACGGTTGCCAAACCTCGTGCATTTTTTATACTGGCTGGGATGTTGTGCGCCAGTGAATAATCTTCCGGGAGCGTGAACAAATCTTGTCGTTGCTCTGTAGTGACTCCAAATATAGCTTTACCGGTACTTCCATATGCGCCCATAAATTCTTCAATCATCAGGATCTTCTCGAATATGGTTCACTCCTTCCTCTTTGTCATGGTCTTCTTCGAATGGCGCTAGTTGGTTTTGGTAGACTACTTTCGGTTTTCCATTGGGGATCTTACTTATGCGATAGATGACGTCATTGATACTCTTCTTGATTAAGTACAGACCCCCCCTATATTTTTGTAATTTTGGAGAAAAGCCTTTTCTCCTCGTTAGGTTGTGTAACCATACTTTATCCCCTTCTTTGAGGCTGCCTTCTGTGGCCTGCGCGTCGTACCGTTTTTTCATTCTGTCGCTGGCAACTTGAAGATTCGTTTGAACCAATTCGTGCACATCGTCCATCCTTTTTTTCAACTAGATCATGTAATCTTCTCCCGCTAGATCTTCTCCAGGTCGACAACCAAATTCCAGGTCACAAGGAAGCCTCATTTCGCGTCCAAATAGAATTTTGGCACGTGTTTCAACTGTGGACTCATTGATGACAGATCGATAAGCTAATGCAAATAGGGAAA
Source organism: Lochmaea crataegi (assembly GCA_947563755.1). Lineage (NCBI taxonomy): Eukaryota > Metazoa > Arthropoda > Insecta > Coleoptera > Chrysomelidae > Lochmaea > Lochmaea crataegi. The sequence goes on along the minus strand of OX387422.1, from coordinate 121,748,013 downwards.
TATATACTGGTCCCAGTTTTATGGGGATACTTGAAGAGCAAAGTTTATCAAAGTCGCCCAAATGATATACAGTATGTCGCTAATGTATGGAATAAATTCATTATTTCCAAAATAAACGACTTTTGGAAAAAATCCAAAAACAGGTCAATTTTAATTTTTGAATCGTCATCACATGATGTAGATGTAACGAACATTGCGTTACCAGTATTAACGTGCTGACGTAATCGGCAATTTTTTTAAATGCAACCATGTGTCTCAAGACACCTCATTGGAAAGGTCTTCTAATCGTCTTTAAAACGATGTAATTATTTGAATATTTATTTCTACAGGGTCGACCAAAACTGTTTATTTACTAAAATACAGAGAACTGTTTAGTAAAAAACAATTAAATGATATTAAATGTTCAAACTGATGACCTTCAGCAATAATGCAATGAGACAGTAGAGCAATAAATTCGTCTCTAACGTTTACGAGAACTTCAGGCGTTATTTGTGCAATCTCCGTTCTGATGCGATCCTTCAACTCTTCTACAGTATTTCGCAAATGAAAGGAATAAATTCGTTATTTCGTAAGCCGGCGACTTTAAGGAAAAATCCTGAAACCAGTCGATTTTTATTTTTAAACAGGCTATTCGTAAGGATACCTTTTTATTTTTGACGTCATCGATGTGAGTGTGATGACGACATCGCTAAAATTTTTAAATGGAAATGTGGGTGTTGTAATACATTATTTGAAAGGTCTTTTAAATACCTATTCAGCCATATCAATATGTCTAGTTATAGTGTATTTTTATCATATTGATAGCTGAAGAGCTCATTATAAATTCAAAAAAGTGTCTGAAACACTTCAGAGTGATTCAAAGAATTAAACAGAATTGTAAGCGCTTCTACTTGTAAATGAGTGTTCAGTTAGCAACTTTTGCTAGATTCTTACTGTATAGTGAACCGCAGGTAGCGAGGACAATAGAACCCTAATACCATTACCATTCAAATATATTTAGAAGTGATAAATTTGCGTGACAGTGCAGTGTAGTTGGGTAAGAATAAGATCCTATTAGGTATTTTATTATAGATGTATTTTATTACAATATTTATTTCATTTATATAAGTAGCACATATATTTAATTAATAACTTTCGACGTTTACGCTATTTACTGAACTCCAGGTAGTGATAACAATAGAAACGGAAATCCTAGATTATTCAATTTAATTAATTAATTAGTAAAAACTTGCAGATGTACCTAATCAAAATTCCATTTCATCAGAATCTGACGAATATTCAACTCCAACATTAATTATTATAGATTCAACGGTTCCATCCATGATATTGTCCAACTGCCACATCTTCTTTTCTTCTTTATGCGTATGACTCACAGCTTTTTTCCAGTTCTCTGCAGACATTTTTGACAAAGAGTTTTGCAGTAATTGATGTAGGTCTTCCAATTTATAAGTCCAATTGTTTTGTGCTAAATCCCGCTTTACTTGCGCCCATGTATAAGTTCAATAGCATTAGGTCTCTTACCTGAAATCGTGCTATGTGCTATCAATATGATAAAAATATATTATACCTTATGAACATCATCATTGATACTTGGACATTCAAATTTAACCCCATGCCAGTTCAAGGCAAGTAGCATAAGATAATGACAAGGACCATTCAACAGTTCTTAGAAAGCTAAAGAAGGAAAAGTGGCATCCCTACAAAGTAAGTTTAGTACAAGAACTTATGGAAGATGATTTTGATAGACGAATTGAATTTTGTGAAATTATAATCGAACAAAATAACAGAGATCCGATGTTTTTAAAAAAGGTTCTTTTCTCTGATGAAGCTACATTTCTACTAAACGGTCATGTTAATCGTCAAACTTATCTCGGTACTGTGCTACGGAAAATCCACACTGAGAAACCAGAGAAAGTTATTGTTTGGGCGGGAATAATAGATAATAGGATTATTGGACCATACTCCTCGATATTTAGAATTTATTTCAACCGGTTGTTTCCAAACAGAAATGATTTATGGCTGCAGCAAGATGGTGCGCCTCCACACTATGCTGTCTTGGTGCGCAACTACTTAAACAACGTCTTTCCAAATCGGTACATACATACATAGGTCACCTGATTTGACTCCTCTTCATTTATTTTTATGGGGATACTTGGAAAGTAAAGTGTACAAAAATAGACCCCAAAATATCAATGAATACAAAGAAAGGATACGTATTGAGGTTGCACAATAAGTTATAGAGAAGGTTCGAGAAAAGTTCGCGGCACGACTTTCTCATTGTATTTTAGCTGAAGGAAAACAATTTGAGTAGGGTAGAGTACTGTTGTTCGGAGAAGAACTAGAAATATCCAAAGAAGTCAAATATCTGGGAGTGACCCTTGATTCCAAACTGAATTGGAAGGCACACCTGGAAAAAATTACTACCAGGGCGACTAGGCTTTTCTGGCAATGCAGAAGAGTTATGGGCAAAACCTGGGGAATACGACCTGAGGTGGTTCACTGGCTCTACACAACTGTGATAAGGCCAACGATCACCTATGGAACAATAGTCTGGTGGAGGAGGACAGAAGTGACCTCTGCAGTTAATATGTTAACTGCAATCCAAAGACAAGCTCTTCTTGGTATTACCGGGGCAATGAACAGCACGGGGACGGCATCAATGGAAGCCCTTATTGGACTTCCTCCTCTAGAACTTTTTATAAGGGCGGAGGCAATGATGGCAATTCTTAGGCTGAAATCGGGAGACTTATGGTCCCCGAACAATGTTCGAGAAGGACACACTGATACAACTGGGACATTACTAGACGAACCCATATTTCACATGAGTTTTGATAGCATGACACCAGAGAATATATTCACTGAGCGAGTGAATATCATCATCCCATCTAGGGAACAGGTGATACACCCAGGTAATTCTGGAGAAATCATCTGGTTCACCGATGGCTCCAAAACAAACCATGGCACTGGGGCTGGTATAAAAGGACCTAGAAAGAGAATGTTCTTTAGCCTTGGTCGATATACGACTGTGTTTCAAGCAGAGACGATTGCCGCTATAGCCTTTATTGATGAAAACATCAGAAGAGGAAATACTCACTGACAGCCAGGCTCTGCTTAAGGCTATCAGTAATCCAACAACTAAGTCTAGACTGGTGAAAAACTGCAAAGAATCCCTCAACAGGCTGGCAAGAGACAACAAAGTGTCTCTAATATGGGTGCCGGCACATGAGGGGATTGCAGGTAATGAAATGGCGGACCAGTTAGCTAAAGAAGGCTCTAAAGGAGACTTCATAGGCCCGGAACCGTTTTGTGGAATCACAAAAGATTGCATAAGAAGGGAAATCGGGAACTGGCTAGATAGGGAACACCAATTTAAATGGAGGGTGACAAAAGGGCACCTTCATACCAAGAGTTTACTGAACAAGGTAGACAAGGAACTCTCAACCAGGCTACTGAAACTGGGTAAGAGACATTTGAAGACAGTTACCGACCTGGTGTCTGGACACTGCACCTTGAGGAAACATCTGTACAATATGGGCAAAGTTAGTGGACCTATGTGCAGAAAATGTGAACTTTATGATGAAACACCTACCCACATACTCTGCTTCTGTGAGGACTTACAAGAACTTAGACGGAAGCACTTTGGAGAGGAATTTATACAACCATCACAACTACTGAAAATCCCTCTAGTCAAACTAGTGGCCTTTATAGAAGACACGAAGCTTCTGGAATGGAAGTAGATAACATGGGAAATGGTACAAAGATTCAGTTCATGTGCCTGGGCTGATGAGCTCAACCCAAATATATGAATGAATGATGAATTTGAGCACTTTAGGTTTCGTTGTATTTAATGAATAATACATAATAAATATTTATTGTAATAATAAAAATGTATTCATTTTTTAAACAAATACAAACATCAATTACTCTGACATGTTGATATGGCTGAATAGGTATTGAAAAGACCTTTCAAATAATGTATTACAACACCCACATTTCCATTTAAAAATTTTAGCGATGACGTCTTCACGCTCACATAGATGACGTCAAAAATAAAAAGGTATCCTTACGAATAGCCTGTTTAAAAATAAAAATCGACTGGTTTCAGTATTTTTCTTTAAATTCGCCGGTTTATGAAATAACGAATTTATTCCTTTCATTTGCACCTTACTGTATACGCACTGCTACACCTCCACTTGCAATCTGCTGGTTTGTTCTGTTTTTATAATAGCACGGGTAATATTCATGGCGCAGATCTTTTTAGAAGAACGGGATTCTTGTAAACTTATTATTGAAGGATAGTGTTCTGCTAATAAAATTTTAAACATTTATAAATGGGTATATCACCCATTTACGTTCCATTGTAATTTAATGGGTATCCGAAGTTTTTGGTATTGCAACTTAATGATACTGAAGAATCACTATCTTCTTGGTTAATAGATTCGAGATTTAATTGCGCCATGAATTTTTTAGTGATTCTTGTACATTTTCTTTTCATTTTTTTGTCTGTAAAGTAGGGATATATAGCGTGTAATTGATCAACGAGGCCATTAATATCCTAAGTATATATTTTAGCTACACTTAGTGGGTCAGGTGATCCTTGCACATTTTCAAAAAAATCACATTTTTGTAGGTACTTAAGTTAGGCATATGCTGGTTTATTTCTGGTTCAAAAAATACTTTTGTTGGTTCCATCTGCTGTAACTGATGTTTGATCTTTACTTTTAACATTTTTTGGGATGTTTGATATTTTGGGTTTAGAAAATTCGATTTCGTTGGCTTGATCAACTGGAAAAAGAGTTTCGGATAGAGGTCATTTGGTTGAGTCAGAGGAGTTTGAAGGAATTGTAATTATTTTCATAGGAATTGCATTTTATTCAGGAAAAGAAGTTTTTTCAGAAGTAACAGGGCTTGCAGTACTTTCTTCTAGAGATGTATCAGTTGACGAATTTGCGACAGGTATGTTTTGAGAAGGCAATATTGGTGTTTGGATGGATGAAATAAGAGGTGAAATTGTTATATTTGTTTCTGAAACTGTTGGTTGTTGTGGTGTGGGCACGTTTGATATAAGGTTTTGCTACGTTATAGTCCTTTAAAAGATCTGGACACTTTTATGTGACAATCGTAGCTCTGTAGCTTACTGTACGTTAACTCTTCTACTGCAAAGCCTGAGTTTTCAGTCCTGTATTCCCGTATGCGCACAAATTTAGGCGCTGCGTTTTTATACGCCTGGAGCAGAGTAGTTCCATAGCGTATATATATATATATATATATATATATATATATTTTCTTTAACGTACAGTAAGCTACAAAGCCCTATATAATTCCCAAAGTGCATAAAAACAGGGTTATTTTGTAATCTTTGGGTATAGGGAATGCTTAACAACAATTAAAGTTACATAATCGAAGATTCTATTTCTGCTATAAAATACAGGGTGTTCCATTTGAAAGGAGAAAGAAAATGAAAGGTTCGAGTTTCCGTCTACCCTGTATACAAAAAAAAATAATTAAAATTTAATCGAATACGGTTACATTGCATCATATTACGAGACTCTGTTGGACAAAATAAAAAATTTTTCTTTAACGTACAGTAAGCTACAAAGCGATTTTCACGACTTTCACATAAAAGTGTCCATAGCTACCTTCTCAAGGACTCTGTCTAACGTAGCAGAACCTTATATCAAAAGCTTCAAAAAAATGTGAGCAATCCAAATTCGGTACAACATCATGTTTTGTTTGTAACGGAGTTATGCAACACTCTGTATAGTTCGAGATAATTTCAAAATATGGACCTTAAAGACATCTACTAATTTTCTCAATAACATTTTTTGATATATCTTAAAATAACCCACATACCAAACTTTGTCGTAAGATTGGTACACCCTGTATGTAGTGTTGTGCAGCTGAGAATCTCTTCCATGGCCGCTGTTGGGACTGGGCATATTTTAATTTCACCCGCAGTAATGCATCTAGTACCCTTAATGATCGATATAAAATTTGGAAAAAATAGAAAAAGTGCTGTTTTACTATTTCAGTTTCAACTTTTGTTGAACCTCTGTGTATACAAAAGTTTTTTCCCTTGTATTTTTAGTCAGTGTAGATAATATATCACCTCCAGATATTCCAGTCGATTTAAGCGATATATATGCAACTATTGTCAGTTTTTTCAAAAATTTATGAAAAAATACTAAAAACAAAAATAACCAAATTTCTGAATAAATTTCAACTACTAAATGATAATCAATATGGGTTTAGAGAGAAGAAATCGACAGGGGATGCAATACACGCTTTAATCTCTAAACTATACAATGCTTTAGATACGAAAACACCTGCAATTTGTGCGTGGAAAAATTTATCGTATAATAGAAAGCTATCTAAACAATAGAACACAATATGTGGAAATTAATGGAGTATTTAGTGAACCAAAAACAATTATCTATGGCGTTCCACAAGGGACTGTACTTGGACCTCTTCTCTTTACCCTATATATTAACAGCCTGTTGACATTAAATACAAAAGGAGAAATACTAAGTTTCGCAGATGATACAGTCATAACTTACAAGTCAAGAAACTGGCAAACGCTGAAAATGGAAATTGAAGACGATTTTAAAGCAGTTAAAAAATGGTTTCAACTAAATAAACTAACGTTAAATATAGAAAAAACTAAATATCTGCCATTTACATCTTACATAAATAATTTGCCGAGTCTTGGTCCAATATATGTTGATGAAAACACTCAAATCCCTGAAGCATCATCAATTAAGTATCTAGGTATTAATATAGATAGGCATCTGAAATGGGATCTACAGGTCAAAAACATTACCAATAAACTCAGAGGGCTGCTACATAAATTTAAATATTTACGCGACTTTTTTCAGATGAAACCCAGTTAAAAACTTTATATCTGTCTCTGGTACAGTCGCATCTTACTTATGGAATTATTGGTTGGGGTGGTGTGGCAGATTGCCATTTGAAACAGTTAGAAAATATACAAAAATGGATAGTAAAGCTTATTTTAAAAAAACCAGTATTTTACCCCAGCGATGCGCTTCTTACTGAGAGTACTTTTTTTGACATGAGACAGTTATACTGCCAAAAAATTCTCATAAACATCTTTAAAAGAAATATAAATATACTTTTTCCCCAACATAATTACCCTACTAGACATAAATGTACATACCTCACAATGAGCTCAAAGACCGTTGGACAACGATGTACGACTTATTTTGCACCAAGACTCTTCAATATGTTACCAAATAATATTAAAGATATAAATAAACTGCCACACAAATATTCTGTAAAGAACTGGATAGCTAGTAAAAACAGACATATTTTTAATGATTGAATTAATTTAAGGTATCTAAAATAATTTATTTAATATGATTATGTTTGGAATATTGCAAAATTTTGAATCCAATTTCAAATTGAATGTAAAGCTAAAAACGCTTGGTACCCGATTGAGACCTTAACTCCCGACTTCGACCACATCTCCCTATTAAGACTTATCAAATTTTGTTGTTTTTTTGTGTGTTGTTTATATTTTATTACAAGTTTTATAACTCGCGCACAGGCATTATTATGCCTCAGCGAGGTATCAATGTTTATTCTGAAATATTTGTAATTGTTTTCACCTATCAAATTGTATTGTATTTTTATGAATAAACATTATTATTATTATTATTATCTACCCCGTAGAATGTTTGACGAAAAAAATGTTTTGTCTAACCCAGTTTCAGCGAGAACAATACAAAGAAATAAAATCATTGAAACTAATTGACATATTAGTGGGAGAGAAGAGCGATAAAATGTATCCAGACAGGAAATATTTATCAAATTAAATTCCATTCAGATGTTTTGGTTCTTATTTTAACACTTAGTTGGATGGTGCCATTGCAAAAATAAACTACGCTAAATATGATAATATATTTTTTGCTACTTTTAGTGTTTCGCTTTGTTTTATGTGCAAATTCAGGATTTTCTACAACAAGTAAGACGATACGTACGATTTTTATTTAGTTTTTCAGCATTTTGTTGATACAGTGTTGAAGAAAAATCTTTAAATTATTTATTAATTCGATTTTAATGCTACACAAGGATAGTTTTCTCGAGGGTAGCGGGCCGCTATATGCTTTCCGGAGCCTCTTCAGCCAACATTGGAAGGAATAAGGATTGTTTGGTTCAGGGGGATAGGAGTGGAGGGAACGGTGGAAGGTGCCTGAGAGGTGTCTACTGACCCAGCATTCGCCTATTGCTACGAGAAAACTTCTGAAAAAACTCATAGCAGGTCAGGCGGACCTGGGATTTGAACCCTGGTCCTTCCGAATGCAAGCCGAGAGCGTAACCACTCCACCACTTGCTCGGTAAATTCTGAACCAAGCTCGTGCAACTTTTATATCAATAAAACTCGCAACTACAGACCGAAATTTACAATGCTCCCTTTATTTCTAGGTTATGTTCTATATTTTGTTTAATAGTTTGATGAGTGAGTAAGTCGTTTCAAGCTTCGAAAATGTTTCAACTGACCGATTCATTCCAACAAGTATCTCTGGAGATCCAGTTATTCTAATTTGATACGTTTTTAAAGGAAAAGTTTGGTCAGAATACAAAGTATCTATGATTGTTCGTTGCGCGCGATTCGTCGAGAATTTGTTTCCTGTGCCGGGTAGATGCTAATGACAAGGAGCACACGAGCTCCATGAATACAAAGAAGTTCGTTCAAAAAATAGAGGTCAGTTTTCTGTTTGTACCAATCGACTGGCGCAGAACAATAGCAGCCTTGAATACAGTACAAAAGGAATATTAGCGACGCCATGAGATGATCGTTTATTAATAGGGGCATTGTCATTCTTTTTTAGACAATGATAGGGATCATTGTGAATGATTTTGTGTATGTTTGGTTGCCTAAGTCAAAAAAGTTTATTAACAGGGGGTCATTGTTGAATGATTTTGGGCTATTAACAATCGATATATTTTAACATGGTGTCCTAGTGAAAAGTAAATAATTTCAACATATTATAACTTTTATAATAGCGCACAGAAGATCCTAGAAGATCCTAACATTCTCTACTGTCCGGTGTTGTAGGGCGTCAACTTCCCACAGGTAACATAGGAAAGAGGTTCATCTATCACAGATATCATTTTTTTCAGAGCTCGGCCCGCAACCAATTTGGAACGCCACTCACACCGACAAACTTCGTCATGATCTTTTGCTCAACTACGACAAATTCTCTAGACCAGCTCAACATTACAATCTCACTACCGTTCGTTTCGGAATGGTGATACGACACATCGAATTCAACGAATTCAAGTCCTCTTTGACGGTGTATGCTTGGCTGCGCATGGTAAGACTGTTTCTTTAGAAAAATGAATTTTAAATACGCCTTCTTTTTCGAAAAGGTATGGAACGATGAGAAATTGAAATGGGATCCTTCAAATTATGGCAACTTATCAGTATTACATTTGGCGGAGCACGAATTATGGCAACCTGACATTTATTTATACAACAGGTAGTAGAATTATGTTATCTTACATTAGATTATCTTCCTTGTCTATCTATTTAGCATGCCCAAGCTCCTATTTTCCATTGTAAACTCTGGGCAAGTGTCCGCCCACGTGCCAACGATCAATGGAGGCCCCCTTTGTTTAGAATGTTAGTTATTTATTTGGTGTATTTGATGTTTTAGTGCCACAAGTACAGCGGTCAATCAATTTGGAAATACACATTTCATAGTTTATCCAAATGGTGAGGTTCTGTGGGTGCCTCCTACACAATTGACTGTTCTTTGTGGATTAGACTTAAAAAATTGGCCGTTCGATAAACAAGAGTGTTACATGAAATTCGGATCATGGACTTATAGCGGAGATCAAATTGAACTTCGTCATTATAATGATAGTCCGGAAGTAGACGTAAGTTGTTTTTGAATATTCTACACCGCACTCTGCTCACGATTTTATTAATAACATGACTAATCAAAATACCCATTTTCTTTTTCATTTTCAGGTGGAATTGATAATTCATAATTCTGAATGGGAAATGTCGAAAGTGTCACAAACTAGAAATGAACGATATTATTCATGTTGTGCTGAACCTTATCCAGATATAACTGTAAATATGACTCTAACGAGAATATCTACTTCTTATAAATCAATTATAGTAACACCGGCGTTTGGTAAGTGAGCTGGAATTATTTTTCTTAGTGTAATTTTTACTTTTACAAATGTTTTTCTAATTCTATACAAATTATTTTTTTAGTGGTGGTGGTTTTAACAATGTTAAGTTTTTGTCTACCTCCTCAAGCTGGTGAAAAAGTTATATTGAATGCTTGTACTGCTCTAATTGTTTGTTTGTTCACATTATATTTCGCACAAAAACTTCCTCTTATGGGTGCTGAAACACCACTAATAGGTAAAACTTACACATCTTTGGGTAAAATTCTTATTGGTAATATTAATTTTTGTTTTTAGTAATGTTTTACACTAGCAGTTTATATGTTATCACTTTTTCCATGATTGGTTCTATAGTAGTCATCACTTTATCCAGAACCAAACATTCTACTTCGCTACCATGGATTATTAAACAGCCACTGACTGGTAGAATCGGAAAATTATTGGTACTAGATAATTATATGTGTCAGGTAAGTAAATATTCTAAAAATCGCAACCTAGAGGTATATACGTAACTTTTATGACAAAAGTTAGTTTCTAATATATTTTACCGGTGAAATAAATTGTTAATATTATAATATTATTTTAGACATCAATTACACAAAGTCATGGAGTTACTGCTGAAGAAATGAGAGAGCATCAAGGAACTGAATTTGATGATGGAAATAGTGAAGATAACCACATAATAAAATCCCATTTGCCTACAAACAAACCGTGTTTACAGAAAGACTGGATACTTTTGGCTGCTGCGATAGATAGAATTTCCTTTATTTTCTATTGTTTGCTTTTTATAATTTTATCCATTGTTTATTCATTGTAATTATAATAAATATAAATATTGTTTAACCTCTGTATTTTCAAAAGATTATTGTTAATTTTATATACCTATTAACATCTACATTCCACGAAGAGCAAGAAAAAACTTAAGAAAATAAAAAAATACAAATTGTAATTTTGATCTAGTCTGTTTTCAACCAGAATTGGAAGCAGCGTCACATTATTTTCAAGTTATTTGACACTGATAAATATCTTTAAAATTCAAAATTTTAAACAACTGTCAAATGCGCGTTCATAACTGCCACGGAATACAAAACATTGTTGTGTCACTGCACAGCTAGACGTATAGGTGCATTTTCATGCTGTCGCTTATAGGGAATTCTTAGCGACAAATGTGGTCTCGTGGTTAAAATTCAACACGCCATCTAGAAAATTTGTAGCGAGACTTGCAGCCATAGAAGATGAATAAATACAAAAAGCTAAGTAAACTATAGCTTTATCGTTTATCGCTGATTTTCCCAAATGGCGTGCATGATAAATTTTAACACTTCATGTGTCCATAAACTATACATATAATTTCATGGTTTCTACATGTGTCGCTAAAAACCAACGACAAGCTGCTGCGTGAAAATGCACCGTAAGTGCTGACACTACAAAAATTAGAAAATCTTCTTTGTTCTATGTCACGTATCACGTATGTCACTCTGATTCCCGCCATTTTGAAACAAAAACTTTTTTGTTTTAGTAGCCGGTTATTAATTGGGGACATTTTAAATCTTCCCGATTAGTAAGCACAAGTTGAGTAAATTTCAGTATGTCAGAAGAAAGTATTTCTGAAAATGATGGAAATATGGATACCGAGGCTGATCCAGCAACAATGACCTTGAATGATGTGCTGGAATTAGAAGACGAATTGATAGAAAACACAGCTGCTGTTCTTGGTGCTGCTAATGATAAGATTTGTTCCTATGTCGAGGTAAAGTTTACATAGATTATTATAATATACTGCCGGAGGATCACTGTAATCCGTTCTACGAAAATTCTCTATTTATAGCATTGTGTATGAAACTAACTTCATATTAACTGTTTTTTTGTTGTTCATTAAAATTTAGTTACAACATAAAGTACAATTCTATTTACAGGGGTACATTAAAAGACAAGCATTATATTCATGTCTTACATGCATTCCCGAAGCAAAGGAAGATCCAGATAGAGGAGCTGGAGTTTGCTTAGCTTGCAGTTTCCATTGTCATGATGGTCATGATTTGGTAGAATTGTATACTAAAAGAAATTTTCGATGTGATTGTGGAAACAGCAAATTTTCAAATGTAGTTTGTAACTTATTTGAAGAAAAAAGTCTGGTAAATGATCTGAATGTGTACAATCAGAATTTCTCTGGATTGTATTGTGTTTGTCATCGCCCATTTCCTGATATGGAAGATCCTGTTCCCGATGAGATGATTCAATGTATTATTTGTGAAGATTGGTATCATACTAGGCATCTAGGAACCGAGTTACCAACAATGAATTTTGCTGGTAAGAATTTATAAATTCCTATAAAAATTCAAAACTTTTTATCTAATTAACAAGTAGCGTATCAGAAATATGTGTAATTTTCTATTTTAGAAATGATCTGTGAAGCATGCATAACCAAACATGAATTTTTATTGAATTATGACTCTCTTTGTACTGCTAAAGTTAGTCGTACTCCTGAAGATTCTAACATAGATGTGACTTCACCTGAACCAAAAATGTGTGAATCAGAGAAGGGAGACAATGAAACTGAAGAAATGGAGGATGCTGTCGATTGTAAGAAACCAAAAGAAAAGTCAACAAAAATTTGTGCTAAATTTTGGCCTGAAGTATGTCTGCTCTTTTTATTTTATATGTTCTAAATAGTGATGCTATTTTTAGGTAAATTGGCGTAAGCAACTGTGTACATGTGATGAATGCCTAAAGATGTATGAAAACGAAGATGTTGCATTTTTATTAGATTCCGAAGATCCTGTACATCTTTATGAAGAAAAAGGAAAAGCCAAAGCTCAAGAAATAGTTGAACATCATGATAAACAATTGATGAATTCAATGAATCGCACACAACTTATAGATTGCATAGCTGGATATAATGATCTGAAAGAAAAACTGGGAGATTTCTTGAAAAAATTTGCTGAAGACAAAAAAGTTGTTCGAGAAGAAGATGTTAGAGAATTTTTTGATGAGATGAATGCGCGTAAGAAACAGAAAGTTGTAGTGCCCCATTATTGTCGTTGAATTGTATTGTTTGGCATAAACAAATCTAGTGCGTTTCATTTTCTTTTTAGTTTATATTAAAATAGTAAACACTTTTTATGAATTCCATGTATTTTAGATATAATAAATTATACAATTACTAAAAACCTTTTAATTTTTGTAGAATCTCTTTACATTCTACATCTGTAGATGAAAGAATTACTACAGGGCAAATTATGAAGGATTGTACTCAAACTCCTACCTCGTATTAACGCTCATATGGAGAATACTCATGATCATTCAGCTGCGGTTGCGTGCGGAAAAGAATCAATTTCTGCACTAGTTACGCAAATAACTTGCACACAATGAACAATGATAAACCTCGCTTCACGTCTATGAATCTACGCACGCATCGTAAATAAGCACTATAAAAACAGGACGTTTACTGAATTATATTCCTACCCCAAGTCGACGGTATAATCGCGCATGGTGAATATAACCATAGTCAGTCAAATCATACGGATCGGATCGCGAATTTTAGTTCCTACGCCCACCAGTCGCAATAAAATTTTTGTTGGAGATGGACGTAAACGTAATAGTTGTTGACGTCAAAAAATAATAGTTCAATACTATTGTAACGCTTTACAAAATTAGAAAAATAAATTTCTAAAGAACAGACCATTCACTAAGAAGCAACAACTACTTCTCGGGCTATATGCCCCGACAGACATTGAATTACACTTCTAAAGTAAATGGGGTTGGTAGGTATATCTGTTAAGATAGAACCAACCATTCTGGTTTGCGATTAGAAGGAATAATATCACTTGTAGACCGGTTTCGGCGTATTTGCGCCTCATCAGTACAAGGTAGATACTATTCATCCAGAAGCTCTGAGTGCATAATCCTGGACTGGAGACTACGTTGATACCACACCAATACATTAATTAATTAAATAATTGTACAATACTATTTTGACGTCTATAGATCACGCTTTACTAATATGACAATTATTTACAGGTAACTGTAATTAAGTAAATAATCTCTATTCATTTCCCTGCAAATTTCGTGAACCCATTTTCACTTTATCTTGATTACGTTCCTCTTCTTCGCAGAGCAAACTAACAACTATTATTTACTCAATTAATAATTGTCATAGTAAAGCGTGATCTATAGACGTCAAAAAATAATAGTTCAATACTATTTTGACGTCTATAGATCACGCTTTACTAATTTGACAATTATTTACAGGCAATGCTCCTATAAATGAGGTCGCGGCAGTGGCACTGCTTTCCAATTTGTGTTCATTATTCAACTCATTTCAGTTGAACAAAATACCAAATAAAAATAATTTTATTTTAGACTTGATCTTGCATAGTAATTCGGAAGTTAAAATAGAAATTTCTTCAGACCCGATGATACCACCCGACAAATATTATCCCCCTTTAAATTTTTTTCTTAGAATTGAGAGTGGTAACAGTAGGAGTCCAACCAATGAGGAGTTCTTCAGAGACTTCAAAAATGCCAATTATGATGAAATTATCTCTTTCTTAGGATGTGTTAATTGGGATGAAATATACTCACAACTCTCACTGGAAGAGAGGATTATCTTCCTGTATGAAATTCTTTACCTGGCAATTGATTTGTATGTTCCTATGAAAAAAAACCGTCTAAGGTATTTCCTCATTGGTTTTTAACTCCTCTGTTAAAGAAAGTATCATCAAGAAAAAAACTGTTCACGCACAGTACAAAAAAAGTGGGTTATATTCAGATTATCTAATCTTTTCGAGACTGAGGGCAGTAACTAAGAAGCTTATAAAAGAATCATATTCAAACTACATTCAGTTTACAGAATCAAACTTAAAACAAAATATAATTAAAAATTTTGGGGATTTGTAAATGCCAAACGTAAACAATCAGGACTACCAGGTGAACTTACATATAACAATATAAAATGCTTTTCTGGGGTAGAAATTGCTAACATGTTTGCCAATTATTTTGCTACAACTTATACTAATAAAAAAATGCGGCTTACCTCAGGATCTCAAGTCAAATACTAACATGCATATAACGGAATTTGATATAAAAATTTCTGAAATATATCATAAACTCGCTACCTTTGATGAAAATAAGGGTCCAGGACCGGATGGAATACCACCTCGGTTTCTTAAGCACTGTTCTTTCATTCTGGCACGTCCCCTTTTTTTATCTTTAATCAGTCTATTAACTTAGGGCATTTCCCCAGCCAGTGGAAAATCAGTTACATTTGCCCTATTTTTAAAGCAGGAGATAGGTCACAAGTCACAAATTATAGGCCCATCAGTATCTTAAATTCAATACCTAAGGTGTTTGAAAGTGTTGTTTGCGATCACCTTTCTCCTCTTTTGGACACTGTGTTATTGAATCAACAATTTGGCTTTAGGCGTAAACGATCAACCGAATTAAATTTGATCTCTTATGAAAACTACCTGTCAAAATCTTTGGAGGAGGGATATCAAGTTCATTCTATATATACAGACTTCTCCAAGGCGTTTGATAGGGTAAACCATCCTATTATGTTATTAAAATTAAAGAAAATCGGAATAGACGGTCCACTACTGGATTGGATCGGTACATACTTGTCAGGACGTACTCAAATAGTGCGTGTGCGTGGATCCAACTCAAGCGAGGTAAATGTGCCATCGGGTGTCCCTCAGGGGTCACACCTAGGTCCACTACTCTTTAACATATTTATTAATGATATTGCAGCTTGTCTCAACTATAGTCATTATCTGCTGTTTGCAGATGATCTTAAAATATTCTCCCAGATCTCTAACTATGACGACTGCGTATTACTCCAGTGTGATTTAAATAACCTATTTCAATGGTGCCAACAAAATGGAATGGATCTTAATGCCGCAAAATGTCATACTATGATTTTTGATAGACTCAAAAACTTTCATGAGCATATATATCAAATTAATTCAGAAAATCTCAATGTAGTATCGCAGGTGAAGGACCTGGGTGTGACCTTTGATAGACATTTGTCATTTGTACCGCATTTCACCAATATAATCAATAAGTCATTTCAAATGTTGGGTTTTGTAAAAAGATGCACCCGTGATTTTCAAAATGTAGATGCCATAAAGACTCTGTATAACTCACTAGTTCGACCACACCTAGAGTAGGCAGCTTATGGTCCCCATCCTACAGAATCCACATTGATAGTATTGAAAATGTTCAAAATAAGTTTCTTAGATATCTTGCTTTTAAATCTAGAATCAGGTTTAACTCAATTACATCTTTACAAATTACATTTGGTGTGGAGTCGCTTTACAGTAGAAGGGTTAAAAGATATTTAAAACTGGTATATAGTCTTTTGAACAGTGATGCAAGCTGTACATTTATTCTCAAAGAAATCGGTCTTCATGTCCCACCTAGGGCAACTTGTACTAACCAAACATTTAGCACTCCAATTAGAAGGACAAATTGTGGAAGTAATTCTTTCTTGCCGCGCTCTCTTAGGAGAGCTAATAGCTTGACAAATCACCTAGATTTCTTTTCAACATCAAACAAATGGTTCCCCGGAACAAAGTTTTAGGCGTAAGTAGTGCATGCGTCTGACGTGCGGAAGGAAACTTAGCACTGAATTGCATACGAATTTATTTCTTTATAAAACGTGGTGGTTGGGTGGACACTTTCCCATTTTACCAGTCGCCACTATGGTCTGTTACTTCGTGAAACATATAGGAAGTTTTTGTACACTGCGCATGAGTCTTCGGCTGTGGCGTTTAGTGCGAGTTATGTAGTATCAGGTATAGGAAATATTGGAATAAGACAAATTCAGCGTGAACATTTATTAGATACATTTAGATGAATTGAAGTAACAATTAAATAGTTACCTACTTCCGTTGAGTGATAAATATAAGAATAGGCGCAACCTCGTAAACGATTCTGTGCCGCAAAATGATGTTGGCGGAGAGATGTCGCCACTCGCATTTTCTCTAGGAATTTAGTAGTCTTATACTGACCGTACAAGAGTTAAGAACTGCGAAGGGAATTTCTAGCTCTGAACTCTCAAGTGTGTAGGTTATCTATGGTGTATAGTAGACGATGATTTTTCATTAACCAAGTGTGTAGTTAATCTAGACTGTTATTATTTTAAAAAAGAACCCCAAAAGCCAATAAAGAAAACTTAGAATATTTATTACAACCAAATCATAAAAATATTGCGCTCTTATCTGAAACATGGTGCAAACCAAATAAATATAAATAAATATTATAAATTTAAAAGTTATAACATAGTACAAAGCGATAGAAATGATGGTTATGGTGGAACTGCCATACTAATAAAAAACAATATCTTGTATAAAGAGGTTAATAAAACAAATAATATAAACATACCAAATAGCTACAAACATATTTATGTAAAAAAAGTACACATAGTATCAGTTTACATAAAACCAAAGACAAAAATAAAATTACAAGAATGGATTCAATTTTTTAACAGTATACCAAAACCATTTCTAATAGGTGGAGACTTTAATTCTCCCCATCAATCGTGGGGATGCGAATTTGACGATCCATATGGTAATGTTCTACTAGATGCTATAAATCATTGTAACTTAGCAATATTAAACGATGGCTCACCCACTCTTGTTACAAGAGGTAGAGACAGCGCTTTATATCTTACAATTTGTTCACAAGAAATAATACAACACCTCAATTGGAGTGTTGTAAATGATCCCCATGGCTCAAATCACGTACCTTTAATATATTATTTCGAATCACCACAAGAACACTCACATTCCCAAAATATTAAACATAACATCTGGATACCTAAAATGTTAGCTGGACAAACTACATCGAAACACTAAAAAATATGACACCTGCAACGTGCTGCAATAAATTTGTGAATAACATTAATATGGCAGCTGAGAAGTCCATATCAAAGAAAAAGACAAACTCAAACCCCCGAAGAAACCACAATCCGAAGATATGGTGGAACACACCCTGTGAAGAGGCAGCAAAAAACAGAAAAGAGGCGTATATAATATATAAAAAAAACCCAAATGTCCAAAACCTTATAGAGTATAATAGACTGGAAGCAGTTGCTAAAAACACATTCAAATACACCAAAAAACAACAGTGGGCTAAATACTGTGAAAGTCTAAATTCCTTAACACCAATAAAGGAAGTGTGGCAAAAAGTAAATTCCTATGAAAACAGCAAAATAAATTACCAATCGAAGATAAAGCAGAATGGATCCATGAATTTCACTGTAAAATTTCACCCACATGGGTTAAAGATAACAAAACATGTCCAATGGTAACTACTTGCTGCAAAAATTGTCAACACTTACTAAACGACAAACATGTGGGAACTCGAAAGAGCTTTAAAACAAACAAATAACTCTCCCGGCAAAGACAATATTTCCTATTCGATGCTATATAATTTACCACCAGAACACAAAAAATCCCCCCTGAAAATGTATAACCTTATTTAGACAAAACAACTTAGTATTCCAACTAGCTGGAAGGAATATGTGGTATTGCCAATATTAAAGCCAGGAAAACCCCCACACCGATCAAACTCATACAGGCCAATTTCTTTAGCTTCATGTATCTTTTGAAAGACTCATCAAGAAGAGGTTGGAACAGTGGCTAGAAACAAAAAAGATTCTCCCAAAAAGCCAATATGGATTCCGGAAAGCTAGGTCCACTCTAGAAGCTTTGACAATGTTTGTCACCGACATTCAGACAGGTTTCACAAATAAAGAAACAACAGTAGCAGCTTTCATGACTATTTCCGCAGCTTTCGACAATGTTAATCTTGACATACTAACCCACAAACTGGCTGATATTGGTGTTCCTACAGAACTAGCAACATTTTTGATCTCTCTATATTCAGAAAGAACTACATACATCAAAATAAATCAAGACTTAAATTCGCTGCGTCAAACGCAATCGCAGATAGGACTTCCACAGGGGTGTATATTAAGCCCACTTCTTTACGGGTTATATACCCTAGATATTGATTCTATAGTAAGAAATACAAATATTATCCAATTCGCATCTACTCTACAAACAAAAATCTAAATATTACTGTGGACAAACTTAGCACTGATTTTTATAACATTAAACAATGGATGTCCACAAACAACTTCGTATTATCTCAACAAAAGTCAGAAGTATGTATTTTCGCCAAAAAGAGAAACATCCCACAAGGGGAAATTCAAGTAGGACCCTATCACCTTCCAATCAAAACCACGGTTTATTTGGGTGTTTACCTGGACCGCAAATTACTTTGGAAAGATTGCATCCACAACATTGTAAAAAAAGCTCAAAATTCAATAAATATCATCCAAGTATTCTGTCGTACTAAATGGGGAGCAGACCCTAACATCGCCCTCTTATTTTAGAGGACAATGACGAGATCAATTTTCGACTACAGTAGTAACCTACGGAATAGCAGCTGAATCTCATCTACAAAAAATAGAAACTCAAAAAAATCGATGTCTTAGAATATGTCTTGGCTATTTAAAATCAACACCAGTACATGTCATGGAAGCAGAGGCAATAGAGCCTCCACTATCCCTTTGAAGAAAACTAATCAGCGATATTTTCATAACTAAATTATTTGCTAAACGTGCTCAAACCATTCTCTCCATACACAACCTTTCGATATTGGTTCTTACCCACCCATACTGGCATCACAAAAAAACTCCGCTAACTGTGGACAGTTATACACGTATCTCCAAGTACCAGGAAATTGTATACTCCTCGAATACCCTTCCATATTATGCAGAGCAGCACCACCTTTTATGCTCTTCAAAACTGAAAACAAGTTACATAAATCCAAACGGAAACTTCTTAAAGCAAATCAACCATTTCTGGCCAGAACACCAATATATATACAGATGGTTCCAAGACAAGCAAAGGATGCGGATGCGTCCTTTACTTCCCATACGTCTTTAAAGCAATTCCCTAAGGAAACATCAATTTATACACTTGAAAATAACGCTTTGCTGTTCGCCCTGAGATACAGTAGAAACGGTGAAACTTTTCCATCACGTGATCCAATCTACGATTTATGCAACACATATTTTCTACATTCTATCTTCTTCTATCAATATAAATCAAACATAACAACCTACGATCGATTGTCTTCTTCACAAGACATACGTAATAGTTTCTTTAAATTTGCCGTAGTAATCGCAAAAAAAGACAACGATATAATTGACGTAGATTAGATTAGATTAGAATTGGAGTGGCTCTTTGTCCTATCCCACTGCGACCTTTGCAGATCTATTGTGGTCCTCCGCCATATTTAGAGCTCGATATCTAGCTTTATTCTTTTTATTAGACCTATTAGCCTGGATACCGCCTCCTTTGCGTAGCTCTCTGCCCTCGGTTTTTCTTCTCCGAATAGGTGAAACCGCACCCTTGTTAGGCCTTCGCACTCACAGAGTAAGTGCTCCGCGGTTTCGTCTTCTTCCTGGCATAACCTACATAGGCTGTCATCTGCTAGGCCAATTGTGTGCATATGCTTCCTTAGTCTACAATGCCCTGTCAGCATTCCCACCATCATCCTCGTCGTTTCTCGACTTTGACATAGTAGGTCGCGTGACAGTCTGACCGAAGGGCTTTTAAGGAATAGCTTAGCGTGCCTTTGCCCCGGAGTTTCATGCCACCAGCGCAACGCCTGGTTGTTTATCCATTGGTGGATGCTCTCCTTGGTGAGGCATTTAGCAATTCCGCAGGAAGGTTCTGGCCCTATCATGACCTCCGTCGCTCCCTGCTTGGCTAATTCATCGGCCTTTTCATTGCCTTTTATTCCTTGATGGCCTGGCACCCAGGCTAGGGTCACTCTATTATGACTACCTAGTCTGTTGAGGGCCTTGCGACACTCCCACACCAGATTTGACGTCGTCCGATATGAGCTTATCGCTTTTAGTGTTGCTTGGCTATCGGAGTAGATGACGATTCTTTGGCTATCTACCTCCCGTCTCATCAACTCTTCTGCACAGCATTGCACCGCCATTACCTCTGCCTGAAAGACAGTGGCATGTTTCCCAAGGCTTAGAGAGATCGTGATCTTCTCTTGTACCCCATATATTCCGGCTCCTACTCCAGAGTCTGTTTTAGAGCCATCAGTGTACCAGTTGAGATTCGCTATTATAGGAGGCCCTGTATCCCAGTCCTTTCTCTCTGGAATGATTACTGTGAATTCATTTTTAAAACTATATTGTGGGGCAATCTGATCCATTGGCATTCCCAGTATTGGATCTGCCTTTATTTCTTTGACGTAACGTGAATAACTGATCGTACTAAAAGTTGAATTTGACATCACCGTATTTGAGGTTATGCATGCTTTGTTTATTAGTCTTGTTTTTAGCGAATTTTTGGATTAAAAGTATATTTATTGTTAAAATCAGTCTTTGTAAGAACTAATTTGACTTTTTATTCCATTTAACATTGGTAAGTACGAATATAATACATTCTCAACTTGTAAACTTTTGACATTTCATAACACCTAAAATACCGGGAGTATTACAATGCTTATTTTACTAGTTATTTATAATTCTCTACAATTTGTAAATCTCTGTAGAATTTTCAAATTTGCATGAATCAAGTGTCTGATTGTACTTGTAACGATATATTAACCAATAGTTAATGTTATAAATGAAACTAACTGTTTCTAATTAATTCCACTATTTAATTGAAAAATTATGAAAATTATTAAAGGATATTGATAATTATTTCGATATTGTCATATCATCGTCAGAATGACAGAAGTTACATTTTATGTGATACCTACTTGATGTTTAATATTTTGGCTAGACCAAATAGTAAGTGACCTATCTTGTGATTGACTTAAGCCATTAACGGCCAAAGCATTGAAAATGATTAAATCTTGAAATGTTTTTATTGAAAGACACATAAAAAGCATCAATTAAGATTAATTTAGCATAAACAAAAATATCAAATTATTTTTAACAAAAAAAAACATAGGTGCGAAAGTAACATATATATATTATATATCTTTAGACCAGTACATATCAGTCTGTGGTAGAGTGTGATATCCTGATAAAACAAGAATACCAATAAAGTTTTTCAGAAGTACTTCGTTGATTTGAAAATCATGGCGATTATTTTGGGACGCATAAACATTAGTAAACGTAATCAATTACTTCCTTATACAAAAAATTTCATAAGGTGACTTGCCGCCATGCTGTGCTTTTATGTCTTCAATACATCGATTGGAACTTTGTGGAGGGGTACTAGAATAAGTAGGTGTATCTGTTTTTACCCACTTGGGTAGAACAGCAGCTTTTTGAGGATCTACTCTGACGCATTTGGTTCGTTCGCTAAGAGGTAGATCATCATTAGAATTATCGCTTTCTATATTATCTTTCATATTTGGCTGTATTTCATGAGTGCCCGCAATATCTATTGCACCATTTACCTCCCCGGCTGTATTTTCGTCAATGTATTCCTCGTCGGTAATTTTATCTGTTTCCAGCAGCACATAAACAAGATCACTTAGAGCAAGCATTTCTGCAGTGGTGCCCACCTCGAAAATCGATTGTAATAATAAAAATCGAACTAGAACTTCTAATAACCTAGGATAAAAATAGTATACCTCACCTCATAATATGCTAAAGAAAAATAAAATCACTATAAATAAACTTTTCAATCCAATGAATCTCGGTTACCGCTTTTAGCCAAAAGTGCGTAAATGCATCCATCACATTTCTGCAAATTCAGCCAGGTTATTTTGAAAACATAAGTGAATATAAATATTTAGTAGATATCTTGAATGTTTTTCATTTATGTGTAGCCCAAACAAATTTCAGTTATGGTAAAATTGCTACCCAAAAAAAATTTTTTTATAGAGAGGTACATAAATAACTACAATTGAGCATATTCAGAAATTTATTATATTCAGATAAATTAATATTTTAAGTTACATAAATTTATTTCTTATGCATAAACTCTGAGTTTACAATACTGTAAATTTAGATTTGCTAGATACTGCCTCGTTTTCCAAGTAAAAAATGTTTTTTAAAAGGTTGCGTTTACGCAACTTTGGCCATTAATGGGTTAATATATATAAATAGAGAAAAGAAGAAGATATGATTTTACAAATATTAAAGCTTAGGTATTATTAGCCCTATGGGGATATCCTGGATATCTTTTTCCCATTTAAGATCAGTATAACTGTGCAATGATATAGAAAACCAAGGAAAACTATATCTGCTGATATAGGAATAATATCAAATCAAATTACAAGATAGCTCTAAACTTATTTCATTTGATGTTACCAATATGTTCTCTAAAATTCCTCCTAAAGAATGCATAACACTTGTTAAAAAATTACTAGAGGATAAAAATATTAATCGAGGAATAATATCAGATATACTTAATTTGTTTGATGTATTTATTAATCAGAATTATTTTACTTTTGATAATAAGGTATATATTCAAAATGAAGGTTTACCAATGGGAAGCCCTATATCACCAATTTTAGCAAACATTTTTATGGACAGTTTAGAAAGAAAAATCTTTGAATGTAACATTTCAAAAAATATATTATTTTGGTATAGGTATGTAGATCACATATTAGCTTGTTTTGTAGGTAGTGAACGACAATTAGATATATTGTTCAATCATATTAATAATTTACATCCAAAAATTAAATTTACATTAGAAGTTGAAGAAAATAACTCAATCAATTTTCTTGATATTAAAATTCAAAGAGTCAATAATATACTTGATTTTTCAATTTACAGAAAACCTACACACACTGATGTGACTATACCATATAGTTCCAATCATCCCATGTCACATAAATTAGCAGCATATAATTCAATGATACATAGAGCATTTTCAGTTCCTATGAACAAGTATAATTTTGATAGAGAAATTAATATAATTAAACAAATAGCCACATCCAACGGTTATCCATTGCATATAATAAATAAATTAATTAATAAAAAAGAGGAAAAAGTGGCATTACAATTAATATTTCCTGAAAAAACTAGGGAAATACAAAATTACAAAACCATCACATATGCTGGTAATATTTCTAATAATATTTCAAAGATAATATCTTGTTCAACAAATACAGCAATTTCTTTTAAAACAGAAAACAATGTGAGTAAAAAATTGTTAAATGTGAAAACAAAAATACCCCCATTAAAAAAGTCTGGAATATATAAACTTAAATGTCCAGAATGTAATGCTGTCTATATTGGTCAAACAATTCGAAATTTCGAAATTAGATACAATGAACACTCACGAGCATACAGATTAAAACAGTCAGATAAATCACATTACGCAAAACACCTTCTTGACACAAAACATTCATTAACACCTAACACAGAACTAGAAGTACTGCATATTTGTAATAAGAAACAAGAACTAGATTTCCTTGAAGAACTAGAAATAAGAAGACACTTAAGAGACCCACAATATGAAGTTGTCAATGAACAGATAAATCTAGGGAGCTCTCCACTAATAAATTGTCTTCTTAAGTAACTATTGTAAAGATCAGCAGATATAGTTTTCCTTGGTTTCCTATATCATTGCACAGTTATACTGATCTTAAATGGGAAAAAGATATCCAGGATATCCCCATAGGGCTAATAATACCTAAGCTTTAATATTTGTAAAATCATATCTTCTTCTTTTCTCTATTCATATATATTAAGTCAATCACAAGATAGGTCACTTACTATTTGGTCTAGCCAAAATATTAAACATCAAGTAGGTATCACATAAAATGTAACTTCTGTCATTCTGACGATGATATGACAATATCGAAATAATTATCAATATCCTTTAATAATTTTCATAATTTTTCAATTAAATAGTGGAATTAATTAGAAACAGTTAGTTTCATTTATAACATTAATATGAGTAGATTCCACAAAGTAAGGGTCCAAACAGTAAATTTAACCAATAGTTATTTTCAGAAAATGCCTGGAAAATGGCTTAATTCACGAGCACAGTTGTTTGTTATAAACTTGATTGAATATTTTGAGATGGAAAAAATCAACGGCGGATCCTTTCAACCTATTTCATCTGTTCAGGAGGCATTATACTAAAGTTAACATCTATTTAAGGATATTTCTATTCAATATTATATTTCAGAGAGTGGCAACTGCACTGAAAATATCTGTGAAAACGGTTCCCAAACACCACGATTAAAACTAAAAACAGAGGATTTACCCGAGGGAACCAAAATGGCTGTACGGAATACCTTATATAATAACATGTATGAACAAAGTAAGTTAACAAACATGTGGAACAATAATACAACACTTTATATTATTCTTAACCCATAGATCAAAGTCAGCTTACACTTTAAATAAAAGAAAAGAGATCATAGTTAAGATTACAACATCATAGTGCATGTAGTATTATCTATACAGTGAGATTTTTCACCAGCAGCTTATAGTGTGGTATATGAAAATCTTAGAAAACTAGTAGGTAATTTAATGTAAGTTAGATTATAGAGGTTATGAGTAGGTAATAAAAGTTTTAGAATACAGAAAGTTGTGCATATTTTGAATTTGAATATGATAAATTATAGCTTCTACATGTGCTGATTTCTAAGTTGAATACTGTCCGTAAATGTTTACCAATTTGTTAGGTCTGAGTGTAGATTGTGTTTTTCACAATTTAGTTTGCTAATTTGAATTATTTGATGTCACATATACGGGGTTGCTTTATACATTATTTGGTACAAATAATAAAAAAATCTGAATATCAAAAATTTGTGTTCAACTTTAGTATGAAGTAAATATAAAAAAATCTTTTGTCTTGTTTGAGATAATGATGATATTAAACTTGTTATTTTTTTAGGGAAACATGTTACTGTGAAAACCATAAATGACGAACTAAAAAATTAGGAAATTCTTTCTGTAGGAAATACCTCTTTATTGGTGTTATCGAAACATTTGGGATTTAAATATAAAATGGAAGACAACAGAAGAGCATTAATAGAATGAACAAATATTGCTAGCCAAAAAGGATGCTTTCTTCATGATAGTGTATTTTCAAGACAAATATTAATTTTGGATTTTGTAACTTATTCACTCAGTATATCGATAGTTTCAATAAATATGTTGATGTTAACCATATAAATAAAATAAATACTTACAATTAAAAAAGTTAAATTTCTTGTCTAATTTCCAATTCGTAAAAGGCCGACCTTTGGAATATTAGTCATAACGATTATTCCTATTGAGTTGACAGAAGTTTTGATTTGATTCATATGAACAATATTGCTGACGTAACAGTCACGTGATGGAAAAGCTTCACCGTTTCTACTGTATGTTTCATCTTTCTACGAGGAATTAATAGATCTTAAAGCAAAACTACCTATATGTGTGAACCAAATTGTATTCAGCAACAACATTAATATTTTATATTGTCTTTATAATGACCTGAAAAGGTGAAAAATGAAATTGTGAAACCTGATACTAACATACATATTGTGATTAAATATCTTGTAAGTGCGTCGACGAAAAAAAAAAACAAAAAAAAATTGAAATACATAAATAGATGCACAAGTACTAACAACATAATAACACAGAGAACATATAACTGCAAATGTTCATTGTTTACAAGAAAACTTTGTTTAATAACTCGTCCGTAAAAACTAGCCCTGATTTAGCCTAGTTCACAAGTTTAAATCCGAGATAAACCTCTTATAAATTTAAGCGATAGCTCATTGGATTCGGAATGATGTCTAGAAAAATGAATACGAAAGATTTTCCAGCACAAAAAAAAGTGCAAAATGTAATTAACAAATTAGGATGAAAAAAATGCATTTAGTTTTTTGTTAACAACTCCGAAACTATCAATATTTAAGATATTTTGTTAGTTTAAAAAAATTGTAATAAAAGAAATATTGAAATAGTGGGGGTTACGCTGTAATCTCCATAAGGCACGAAATTTTACATTGCGTGGCGTCTCTTCTTATATTTATCACTCAACGCTACTACATACACCTGTCTTCGCGGATATAAACCAACTTACTGTTATTTTTTTTATTTTTAAAGATTTTTAATACACAAGGGATAAAACAGAACAAAGAATATATTGTCAATTAATCAATCAATCAATTGTCAACGTATATTTGACAATTATAATCTCTCTGAGAAACTATCATTTACAAATCTAATTTCAACAAAAAAAAAACAGCCTTGTAGAAATAATATTTTAAGGAAAAGCCTAAAGTACAATTAAAAATACATAATTTATTATAATAAAAAATACCTAGAAACTGCTCAAAAGGACTATCGATTTTTAAGCAAGTTAACAATATACCTCATCTGACTTGGTAATGAGGAAGACGAGTCTTTGTTGAGAATTTCTAAGGTCTGCTTTAACATCAAAACAAGAGATAGGGCGTCCGCTGGACCAGTCTGAAAACAAACAAGAATACTTATACAAAAGCTTTATTCGGGTTTTTGTTTCTAGACAGTCCGTAAACCAATCTGGAATTGCCCAGAACTAGTTGCGTACTTTATTCAGACCTGAAAACTATTCTCGGACCGTTTGAAATTTGACAGAGTTTGAAAAAACCCGAATATCCCTCATGGTCTATAGAACTAAACTAACCTAACTTATTTGACAATTGACTTTTCTTTGGTTTGGATTGTGTATCAAGATAACTCATTACTGCTCTGTACCCTGTATCCCCTGCATTTTGGACTTATAATCAACAATGGATCACATCAAGAAGAACATCATCTTCACTTGATGACGATGAACTCTGCTCAAATATTTCCATGAAATCATTAACATCCATTCCGTAAATATTAAATTTGAAAAGTATTAATCCAAAACAAACAACACACAATCCGTCAATAAAACATAAACCTCTAACCGCTTTAAGCAAATTTTTAAAATAGCTCCCACCGTCCTTTGCAAATAATTTGAACATGCGTAAAAAATAATCATAAAATTGTCCTTGCTCTGGGGATTGGTTTAGACGGTTTTCGAACCGTCCAAGAATTGTTCTAAAATAAACCCGAACACCAAACTACGGGTGTCAGAACCATTCTGTTAAGACCAGAAAAAGCCAAATTCGACTGCGCAAACTCCGGACAGTCTTAGAACAGTACTTTCATGAACCCGAATAAAGCTTATACTTCCGAGGACTCGGATTTGCGACAAGTAATGACATCTATGTAGACACTAAAGACAGAAGACATTTATTTAGACACTAATGACAGATTTGAATAAAAATGGAAATTGTAAACTTACCTGTTGATTAAGCAGACTGCTGAAAAACATATTCCACAAATCTACTTTTAAATACCGTGGAAATCTCTGTTGAATCGACCAAAGGTTATCCCTTTTCTGTAACTTAATGTAAGCGTCGAAAAGAAGTACGTGTGCCGTAGCTGCGATACAAAATAAATCGGTGTGATAGTTCCACGGTCTGCCGTCCAACATTTCGCAACAAACAAAATCTTCGGTAGTAACTCGTCTTTTGAATGTGGTATTCGGTGGGAACAGTGTCATGTCGATACTGCAACCGAAATCTATAAGCTGCAATCCGACCGTATTTTCGGGAGTGACGAATACCAGAAAATTGTCGGGTTTAATATCGGCGTGTATTATTCGTACTTCGTGCATTGCTTGGATTATTTGAAGCATCTGTATGCAGAAATAGATTACTAGACATTCCTTCATTGTTTTACCCGATTTTTGTTTGTGCATATTGGCCAAGTCTAAAAGAGAGCCTCCTGGTATATATTCTGAGATTATTAGCGAGGCCTGATCACCTGAAAAAATAAAAGAGTTGCAGCTTGGTGGATTTTAATAGATAATTAAATGGATAATGTTAAATAGATCATTGCTGAAGAGGAAAATAGGAAAAAGTTGAAAAAACACTTTTTTAAGATCGACCAGAAAACAAAAGCAACAGCTTTTTCCGGTCAAGACCGTAAAATGGCCGTTAGGGGCCAGCAAAATTATTTTCCGGCCTGTCTTGATTTCGTTACTATGGTATAGTTTATCTAAAGTCAATGTGAAATCCAAAGAAAATGTCACGCTGACTTTAGATAAACTATAACAACATCGATTTATTTAATGTTATAAATGAAACTAACTGTTTCTAATTAATTCCACTATTTAATTGAAAGATTTATGAAAATTATTAAAGGATATTGATAATTATTTCGATATTGACATATCATCGTCAGAATGACAGAAGTTACATTTTATGTGATACCTACTTGATGTTTAATATTTTGGCTAGACCAAATAGTAAGTGACCTATCTTGTGATTGACTTAATATATATGAATAGAAAAAAGAAGAAGATATGATTTTACAAATATTAAAGCTTAGGTATTATTAGCCCTATGGGGATATCCTGGATATCTTTTTCCCATTTAAGATCAGTATAACTGTGCAATGATATAGAAAACCAAGGAAAACTATATCTGCTGATCTTTACAATAGTTACTTAAGAAGACAATTTATTAGTGGAGAGCTCCCTAGATTAATCTGTTCATTGACAACTTCATATTGTGGGTCTCTTAAGTGTCTTCTTATTTCTAGTTCTTCAAGGAAATCTAGTTCTTGTTTCTTATTACAAATATGCAGTACTTCTAGTTCTGTGTTAGGTGTTAATGAATGTTTTGTGTCAAGAAGGTGTTTTGCGTAATGTGATTTATCTGACTGTTTTAATCTGTATGCTCGTGAGTGTTCATTGTATCTAATTTCGAAATTTCGAATTGTTTGACCAATATAGATAGCATTACATTCTGGACATTTAAGTTTATATATTCCAGACTTTTTTAATGGGGGTATTTTTGTTTTCACATTTAACAATTTTTTACTCACATTGTTTTCTGTTTTAAAAGAAATTGCTGTATTTGTTGAACAAGATATTATCCTTGAAATATTATTAGAAATATTACCAGCATATGTGATGGTTTTGTAATTTTGTATTTCCCTAGTTTTTTCAGGAAATATTAATTGTAATGCCACTTTTTCCTCTTTTTTATTAATTAATTTATTTATTATATGTAATGGATAACCGTTGGATGTGGCTATTTGTTTAATTATATTAATTTCTCTATCAAAATTATACTTGTTCATAGGAACTGAAAATGTTCTATGTATCATTGAATTATATGCTGCTAATTTATGTGACATGGGATGATTGGAACTATATGGTATAGTCACATCAGTATGTGATGGTTTTCTGTAAATTGAAAAATCAAGTATATTATTGACTCTTTGAATTTTAATATCAAGAAAATTGATTGAGTTATTTTCTTCAACTTCTAATGTAAATTTAATTTTTGGATGTAAATTATTAATATGATTGAACAATATATCTAATTGTCGTTCACTACCTACAAAACAAGCTAATATGTCATCTACATACCTATACCAAAATAATATATTTTTTGAAATGTTACATTCAAAGATTTTTCTTTCTAAACTGTCCATAAAAATGTTTGCTAAAATTGGTGATATAGTCAGCCCTTAGAATTTTTACATCAGAAGATTCTATAAAATTATTAACTTTAGATTTATATTCTTCGGATTTTAAAATGACAGTGGCATTTCCTTTGACAGATTTTGTTATTGTGAGGTTATAATCTTCTACTTTTTGTTTAATTGAATTTATTGCTGAAATATCATTTTTTGTTTGACGTTTAACCTTTGGAAGGTTTCATATTTTTAATCAAATTAGCAATTTATAATTTTTTTTGACCCAACAAAAAAGTTTTCTAATAATGTTAGAGAGATTGTCAATAGTTCAAATTATGTTTTCAATGATTATGAGAAAAAATACATGATTAATAAAAATCCTCAGTCTCCACAATTATATGGAACTGTTAAATTACATAAAGTATCGAAACCAATTAGACCTGTAGTTTCTTACGTTAATACTCCTAATAATAAGTTAGCTAAAAAACTAAACAATATACTTAATAGCTATGGAGGTATATCTAAATACTCAATTGAAAATTCAATAGAACTAATCAAAAAATTAAAAACATACAAATTACAAGATAACTCTAAACTTATTTCATTTGATGTTACCAATATGTTCTCTAAAATTCCTCCTAAAGAATGCATAACACTTGTTAAAAAATTACTAGAGGATAAAAATATCAATCCAGGAATAATATCAGATATACTTAATTTGTTTGATGTATGTATTAATCAGAATTATTTTACTTTTGATAATAAGGTATATATTCAAAATGAAGGTTTACCAATGGGAAGCCCTATATCACCAATTTTAGCAAACATTTTTATGGACAGTTTAGAAAGAAAAATCTTTGAATGTAACATTTCAAAAAATATATTATTTTGGTATAGGTATGTAGATGACATATTAGCTTGTTTTGTAGGTAGTGAACGACAATTAGATATATTGTTCAATCATATTAATAATTTACATCCGAAAATTAAATTTACATTAGAAGTTGAAGAAAATAACTCAATCAATTTTCTTGATATTAAAATTCAAAGAGTCAATAATATACTTGATTTTTCAATTTACAGAAAACCATCACATACTGATGTGACTATACCATATAGTTCCAATCATCCCATGTCACATAAATTAGCAGCATATAATTCAATGATACATAGAGCATTTTCAGTTCCTATGAACAAATATAATTTTGATAGAGAAATTAATATAATTAAGCAAATAGCCACATCCAACGGTTATCCATTACATATAATAAATAAATTAATTAATACAAAAGAGGAAAAAGTGGCATTACAATTAATATTTCCTGAAAAAACTAGGGAAATACAAAATTACAAAACCATCACATATGCTGGTAATATTTCTAATAATATTTCAAAGATAATATCTTGTTCAACAAATACAGCAATTTCTTTTAAAACAGAAAACAATGTAAGTAAAAAATTGTTAAATGTAAAAACAAAAATACCCCCATTAAAAAAGTCTGGAGTATATAAACTTAAATGTCCAGAATGTAATGCTGTCTATATTGGTCAAACAATTCGAAATTTTGAAATTAGATACAATGAACACTCACGAGCATACAGATTAAAACAGCTAGATAAATCACATTACGCAAAACACCTTCTTGACACAAAACATTCATTAACACCTAACACAGAACTAGAAGTACTGCATATTTGTGATAAGAAACAAGAACTAGATTTCCTTGAAGAACTAGAAATAAGAAGACACTTAAGAGACCCACAATATGAAGTTGTCAATGAACAGATAAATCTAGGGAGCTCTCCACTAATAAATTGTCTTCTTAAGTAACTATTGTAAAGATCAGCAGATATAGTTTTCCTTGGTTTCCTATATCATTGCACAGTTATACTGATCTTAAATGGGAAAAAGATATCCAGGATATCCCCATAGGGCTAATAATACCTAAGCTTTAATATTTGTAAAATCATATCTTCTTCTTTTTCCTATTCATATATATTAAGTCAATCACAATTACTATTTGGTCTAGCCAAAATATTAAACATCAAGTAGGTATCACATAAAATGTAACTTCTGTCATTCTGACGATGATATGTCAATATCGAAATAATTATCAATATCCTTTAATAATTTTCATAAATCTTTCAATTAAATAGTGGAATTAATTAGAAACAGTTAGTTTCATTTATAACATTAATATGAGTAGATTCCACAAAGTAAGGGTCCAAACAGTAAATTCAGCGATTTATTGTCAATAGATAGTTTTTTAATTTGTTCCATTGGCGGTCTCTCAGGAGACAAGGGAGGCCTATTCAAGAATCCACCTGAAATAAATTTTAATTTCTCCTATTTGCAGACCATCATACACTGCCGAGCATAAAATTAGGATCACCCAGTAATTTGAAGATATTGTAGAAATTTTTATTTTTTTCGGATTTTTCTCGATTTCAACATAGTTTAGGTACTAACGGATTGCTTGAATAAAAAAAGTTGTTGTTATTTCGAAAAGCGGTTGAACAAAAAACGGCCCCTCCCACAAATTCCTAAAAACCATTATCAGCATATTTTTTGTTCCTATGGTTTTACCTGTCTATTGCAAATTTTTTGTTTAGTGTTGTCATTGTCAGTGTATGATGAGCTTAAATCCTGTTGTTATGGCACGAATTGTGGCGGCTTTAGAAGATGGTCGAGGTCAGCGCGAAACGTTGGTGTAAGTCTCTCGAGTGTGCAGCGCGTATGGCAACGGTACGAAAGAGACTGGTATGCTCACTCGAAGACCTGGTTCAGGGCGAGGCAGGACTACAAACAACTGCTAGAGAGGACCGCTTTCTGGTTTCTAGTGCTTTGAGAAACCGAACGGTTACGGCAGCTGCCCTTCGAAATCCTCTGCAAGAAGTGAGAAATGTTAACATAAGTGAGTTGACAGTTAGGAGGCGACCTCACGCTGCTGGTTTATCTTCACGAACTAGAGATACTGGACCGCCGCTTTCTCGTGCACACCGGATTGCTAGGTTGAATTTTGCACAAGAACACTTGGCTTGGACAATAGCGGATTGGAGTCGCGTATTGTTTTCTGATGAATCGCGATTCTGTCTCACAGGCTCAGATAAATGTGTAAGAGTGTGGCGACGACCAGGCGAGAGATATGCTCAAGCGTGTATTGCTGAGCGACTTCCATTTGGTGGAGGATCAGTTATGGCATGGGGAGGCATATAATTTGACGCTCGCACAGAGTTAGTCTTTATCGAGAATGGGACGTTGACTGCACATAGGTACCTGACAGAGGTTCTAGAAGACCATGTTTTACCGTTCATGGTTATTCTTGGAGACGACGCAACCTTTATGCATGATAACGCACGGCCTCACACTGTTCGGATAGTTACTGCGTATCTTGACGAGGTTCAAATCCCGCGATTTGTTTGGCCTGCCCTCAGTCCAGATTTAAATCTGGATAGAACAGGTTTGGGATGAAATAGGGGGACATTTACGTAGACATTTGCCGGCCCCCAGAAATTCTAGAGAGCTTCGCGATCTACTAGTGCAGGAATGGGACAATCTTCCACAGACTGTGATCCAAGGCATGCCTCGTCGTTTGCAGGCTATTTTCACTGCCAGAGAAGAAAAAAATAAAAATTTCTACAATATCTTCAAATTACTGGGTGACCCTAATTTTATGCTCGGCAGTGTATTTCCAAATATATGTCGATGTGTAGCAGGCACTTCTTAGAAACATATTATAAAGGTAATTTCACTCATTTCAATAAAATATTTTGATGTTCAGTGATTTTTAATGTTTTGAATACCTACCTGTTCGCCTTCCATCATCGGCCGATTTCTGTCGCCAATGTATTTAAAAATGTACACCAAACTAATTTTAACGAGCATCATCTCTCACAAAACACCTTTATCGCTAAAAATTCGAAATTGAATCAAATGGACAGAGAAAAACAGAAATGGATGTGTTTATTGTTTTCGCCATTCCACTGACAGTTTTGACATATACTGCAGCGCCCACTATCGGAAAAATTTCCAGGAATATTTGTTGCTTCATCTTTAACAAGTAAACGACAGTGATATATCGCACTGCTATTACAAGACTGTATCATCTCAAAATATGATATGATAAATATGAGATGACTCATTTTTCAAACGTAAAATTCAATTCCTCACGCGTCAATAAAACCGTCGTTTAAAAAGTCCAAGAAACAATCAAGAGATGGCGTTACAAGTCACTCATTATGGTTTACTGAATGCTGTTACTCCCCGCGCAACATTGCATCATCTTTAGTTAAGGTTGAAATTTGAGGGTTGAGCACGTGTCGCTTTGCCTTTAGACCGCATTATTTTGGATTGCAACGTTATTGACTGATCAGGTATGTGAAAATTTATGAATTATTACGACTTAATACATTATTGTTGATTTAAACCTAAATATGAACTTGGTATATTTCGAGTTGTTACACTATTGTCCATTAACAAATAATCGATTTCAAGAATTATTTTGACTAACGACATTCTTGTTGATTCAGTAAATAATTTTAGAGTTAATACAGTTTCGTTGAAGAATTTCTGCTTACTAGTTTTTTGTGGTAACTTATTAAAATTTGAAAAATATATTGTTATTACTAATAGTATTTATAATCGCACGTTCAATAGTTGTGTTAAAATTGAAATAAAAATATTCCTTTATGATTTGAAATATAATTTTGAGTTACTACACTATAGGTGACAAATTTTTTTTTTGTTTACTTCATAAGTACATTTTATTTGTAGCATGAGCCGTGGGCGGCTTCTAGTAGATATGGCGACCAAAACTACGTCTACTGATGAGAATGACAAGGAAAACAACATTAACGAACAAAATATTGAATCCAACCAAAGAAAATATTACATTTCACCTCTGCACAGTGATCAGAGTAATTTTGACGATTCGGACTGCGATCCTCATTTCATTCCTGGGTCAACAGGTGTTTCCAGTTTACTTCAGGGTGTAGCCACGAGACAGCGAAGTAGTTCTTCTGCAAGCAGTTCCAGTCCATCATCTTCATCAAGTAGCTCAGATGATGAAGCAGAAAATAATTTAAATCCCGTTGCTTCTACTAGTGGATCAGCAGGTCAAATAACTACAGAGGCAAATGCTTCAGATGTGCAGGAAATCGTAAGAGGTAAGAAAAGGGCGAGAAATGAAGCGAATTGGAAAAGTAAAATTGCAAAACTACGTCGAAACACAGGTAAAGCCTACACATCAAGTGCCAAAAACAAGTTCCTGCGAGGAAGATGGGTCCACCGTGTGGAGATAAATGTCGATTGAATTGTCGTGCAAAAATAGAAGAGAACTCGAGACAAGACATTTTTAATAGTTACTGGGGTTTGGGAGACTTGCAAAAACAAAGACAATTTATAATAGCACATATTTCACAGATTAAACCAAAATACTGTAACGTTTATTCTAATGTAACGTTTACAATTAATTTATATTTACATATTTATATGTAATTCAGTCCTTATTTAATAATTTATGTCATACACTAAACACACTAATTATAATTTATATGAGAGTCACTTAATATTATTAATATTATTATTATTCGAGGCGCGATTACTTTCCTTCGGTATCAACACTGACTGATTGACTAATTTTTTTCTGCAGCGAAGCTGGTGGCCTATTTATACTCGCACGCCGTAATTCTCGAAATTTCTCGCGGGTGCACTGGATATTTTCGACGTTCTGGCGGATGCACCGGGTGCGGTGGGTATTCTCGATGTTTCTCGAAAATTGGGCGGAGGAACCATAGTCGTCTCATATGGGGATTTCACTGGGGGCACTAAGTGAGCATATTAATGCAGTAGCTTGCGTAACAATACAGATACTCATCCACTCAAAATTTCCGCAAATTAAATACCGCATTTTATTTCGAGCTAAACCACACCAACGTTAGAGTTTGCAAAATATTTTTTAAAAATACTCTTGCATTAAATGACAGACCAATTGCTACTGCATTATCAAAAAAAAACAGAGACTGGTTTTGTAGAGGACGAATTGCGCGGGAAGCATAATAATCATCGTACTGTAGATCCAGAGGTCTATGATAGTGTGAAAATTTTTATTAATAGCATACCACGAATCGAATCACATTACCTTAGAGCCCAGACATCAAGAGAATACGTTTCCTGTGAAAAATCTTTAATACCGAGATTACAAAGAAATTCGTACAAAAGAAAACCTACCATTTGCTTCTCAATCTACTTTTAACCGTATTTTTAATAGAGATTTTAATATTTCATTCCACATACCAAAGAAGGATCAGTGTGATCTATGTGAAAGTTTCACTAATGCTGACGAAGAAGGAAAACAAAAAATTATTCAAGCTTACGAAATTCATTTAAAAGAAAAAGAACTGTTCAGGAAAGAGAAAGAAAAAGACAAAACTAGGAACGATAACACAATTGTTGGTGTGTAC
Source organism: Lochmaea crataegi (assembly GCA_947563755.1). Taxonomy (NCBI): domain Eukaryota; kingdom Metazoa; phylum Arthropoda; class Insecta; order Coleoptera; family Chrysomelidae; genus Lochmaea; species Lochmaea crataegi. Next base: position 121,710,935 of record OX387422.1, on the reverse strand, counting down.
GACTTACAGGCTGTTATGCCGATACCAAAAGGCCAAATTTCAGTCTTTTATTACAAAAGTAGAATTAATTGTTTTAACTTCACTGTAAGCGACTTACATGCTAAAGACGTTGCATGTTACTTTTGGAATGAAATCGAGGGAAAACGAGGTGCGATTGAAATAGGAACATGCATTTTAAATTATTTAGAAAATATTACACAAGATAAACCTGAACCAGTCAATGTTATTTTTTATTCCGATAACTGCTGTGGGCAGCAGAAAAATAAATACCTCTTAACAGCCTACGCATATGCAACACAAAAATTTAACATCACAAGTATCATCCACAAATTTTTGATTAGAGGTCACTCTCAAAATGAGGGTGATAACGTACATAGCGTAATTGAAAAGCAAGTGAAGCGTTTCCTCAAATCTGGACCTATCTATGTCCCGCATCAATATGCTACCTTAATTCAGATAGCTAAAAAGACCGGGCAACCTTATAAAGTTATTAACATGACCCACGATAAATTCGTTGATCTTAAACTACTTCAAGAACAATGGGGTAGTAATTTTAATGTGAACGAGGAAAAAAAACAAGTGAAATAGCATGATATTAAGGTGCTTCGTGTTGAAAAAGAACATCCCGTCACCTTTTTCTATAAGAATTCTTATGAAGATGAAAATTACGTTAAAGTTTTTGTGCGTAATTCGCGACGGTCTGGAAACCAATCGGTTTTATTTTCTATTGGTTTGACACCAGCATACAAAAGCAAGATACCTTTAACTCAAAATAAAAAAATAGATATAAAAGAATTGCTTGATAAGAATATAATTCCGAGGACCTATTATGAATCGTACTATCGAGATTTTATTGACTAATTCAAACCATGAAGTATTAGTTAGTATCAGCAATTATTTTAATTTGTTATTCTGCATTATTTGTAAGCATTTATAACATTTGTGATTTTCACATTGATAAATAATTAAATTTTTTTCTTTTTTTCTTGTTTTGGTTTTGTTTAAGTAGGTTTATTTTGTTATTTCTTCATTTAAATAAGTCCAGCATGTTTGTGCATCGTTTTTAAATACCTCTTTTCATAATAATTTACAAAGATTTATGTGATTCTCAGACTGATAAGATTAGCGACAATTTGTGAAATGACTGATTATTTCTTAAGAATAAAACTTTAAACTTTAAAAAAATATATAAATAATGTTATTTTTTTTGTTGCTGTTAATGCTTTATATAGATAAGTGTCATTTAATGTTTGTTTAATTAGGTTTTTAGTTATTTCATTTGATAAATATATCATTTGTCTTTATTATCTGGCTTTATTTACATCCTAAACCTAAAATAATAATAGGGCGATAATGTAAAATTATTTATCAACTCAAAAAAGTTACCTTAAATCATACAAGAACAATTCCAAGTAAATTGTAGTAAGTCAAAATATTTCACTTATAAATACACAACTAAAAATAATTCATAATTTTTGAAAATTTTCTCGGACAATACAGTATTAACTCAAAAATTGGAAATTACTTAATAACCTGCAATCTTTGAAACAATTCATAAATACAGAAATACTTTAATTTTATCAATAATCTTATTACAGTATTCATTTTTTTATTATCTTTAACAACAAGCGAGTAATCAGTTTTCTGCGATTTCTGAAAATAGCTTAATTTTGAGTTGACACACTGTTGTAATAGCAGTGCGATATGTGAAAGTAATGTCAACATATTATTATTTATTTGTCATGAACAAGCTGAAGCATAGAACAAAAAACGAAGATTATCGACAACTTCATATTTACACTGACGTGACGTATCTGCATTATAAGTTGCATAATTTAAGTAAATTTTTGTTTCCATTTTTTTCTGTTAATCAGCAGAGAAAATATAAAATAATTTTATTTTTGAATAACCCATTTGTCACTTATTCATATTAGCTGAAAAAATATGGGGTCAAAATTTGAAGTTTAACACCCTATTTCTACATCAGACATGTTGACGTTGTCTCAGACGGAAACACACTGAAATTGTGACAATTCTCCCCTATTGTGGGGACCTCAAAATGAACATGAAATAAACCAAATGCAATGTGACTTAGAACAATGTAGAACGGTAAATTTTGGTTGGCACACAATTTGTTTGTCAGAAATAGGGAGAAATACATTAATTTTGTTATAATTAGAAGTTTTTTCTCACTTACCGAAATACGCCAAAGGAATATCCATAAACCTATCTCTAAGAGGATGCTGTGCTAGACGAGATTGTAACTCCCTACATATATAAAATTCCCACTTATTTGCGGGTTTTTGATACTTCATCGCCACCGTAGTACAATTACCTAAATCTAGTGCTTTATAAACAGTTCCGAAAGTACCTTTTCCCAGCTGTTTTTCCAACACGTACCTTTCTCGACCTGTAAGATGGAAAAAAATTATAATATTTGACGGAATTAATTTATAGAAACACTCACCGACGAACACCGGATCTTTTTTAACGCAAAGCCTTGGTATAAATTGTATTTGCACGTATCCGAATCTATGGGGACCCGGAAAAGCCACCCTCTCCAATAATTGGTGGATCAAACTGCTCATAAATGGATCGGATGGGACAAAATCCAGCGGAACTACACTTGCCGGCGCTGGTATAGTCCGAACTGGAGCTTCCATACGATCGGCAGGTATCTTTTCGTCGTCGTCTTCAATTAATATAGACCGCGGAGGAGGTGCCACGTCCATATAATCGGCCAAAAGACTCGAACGCAACTCGGCATTCGCCATTAAATTTTGCGCTAAGTAATTGTTATGTTCCTCGGAGATGGTGCTCATCTTGTTGGTTTTGTTGAAGTGCACCGATTTCGCATTTGAACCGGAGCTCGACGAAGATCTAAAAATAAAATTTACTCGGTAAATTTTTCAAATAAATTCGATACCGAAACTTACCCATAACTGGCCTTGGATTCTTCTAAAATCGTACTGAGAGCATTATTATCTCTGTTCGCTTTCTGTGGAGTACTGACTTTCATAGCTGTAAGATTAAAATTAAATACATCCGTATTTACGTAGTCGTCATCTATTTGTCCGTCTCGGGCGAATAGGTCTTCGGTGGACGACGAACTATTATCGCTAAATTGAGGCATTGGTTTAGCGCTGTCGGTGGCTTGCGCCGCTACATCCATACCGCCTCTCGAACCTGTTTCGGCCAATTCGTCGGCGTTTAGTACTTTGAAAGCGGTTTTCATGGCACTACCTACACATAAACATACATTCAAATGAAATATAGTAAGTTCCAGCAAACTATTTGATCATACACATTGTGAAAGCGTTCAGATAATCAAAACTACTGTGGTCAATAGACGACCTCTTATCGAAGCTCAAAAGAGGAGGATTTCGTGCTCTGTGCTATGTTTAATGCTTGAATCACGTGTGTGAACTTAGCGTCTCATATCTCAGCATCTCATAATTTAAAAAGAGTTCTTATAGCGTCCAACATAGTTCTAGAGTTCCTGATACTTTATATTAATAGTTCTGTTGAATTCAGTAGCGAAAACGGCTTTTGAAAAAATGAGACGCTGACGACCGGAAGTTAGCGTCCCAAAGTATAAAATCAAAAAAATCGAGCAGAAACGGTTATTCAAAGGATAGTTCTAGAGTTCTTGTTTATTTATATCGATAAATTCTTAGAATTCAAAATCGGACATCTGTGAAACGGTTTTTATAGATTAAAAATCATGCTAGTGAGAAGCTGTCGTACAAGAGCGAGTTCTAGCTCCTGTAAGGATTAAAAATGATCATTAATTGGGGGATTAAAAATGATCATTAATGTCCCAATATACGATTCCCTAAAAAGTTCTAATCGTTAACGGTCTGCAGAATATTTTTAATTATGATTATTGATGAAAAACCATCTCAATAGTGGGACGCTGTCGTTCTAGACCGAGTTCTCGCTTTTGTATCGATTCAGAATGATACTGGCGTCCCAAAATACGATTCCCTAAAGAGTTCTGATCGTTAACGCCCTGCAGAATATTTTTAATAATTATTATTGATGAAAAACCATCTCAATAGTGGGACGCTGTCGTTCTAGACCGAGTTCTCGCTTTTGTATCGATTCAGAATGATACTGGCGTCCCAAAATACGATACCCTAAAGAGTTCTGATCGTTAACGGCCTACAAAATATTTTTAATTATTATTATTGATGGAAAACCATCTCAATAGTGGGACGCTGTCGTTCTAGACCGAGTTCTCGCTTTTGTATCGATTCAGAATGATACTGGCGTCCCAAAATACGATACCCTAAAGAGTTCTGATCGTTAACGGCCTACAAAATATTTTTAATTATTATTATTGATGGAAAACCATCACAATTGTGGGACGCTGTCGTTCTAGACCGAGTTCTAGCTTGCGCAATGACTCAGAATGATGATTAGCGTCCCAATATACGAAATCCTGAAGAGTTCTAATCTTCAAACGCCCTGCAGAATATTTTTAATTTTTATTATTGACGGAAAACCGTAACAATTGTGGGACGCTGTCGTTCTAGAGCGAGTTCTAGCTTCTGTATCGATTCAGAATGATACTAGCGTCCCAAAATACGATTACCTAAAGAGTTCTAATCGATAACGCACTGCAATTAATTGAATATTATATTCTGCTTATACCATGACAGAATCTCGACCTCAATTTAGTACGACAGCTTCTCGCCATCATGGTGATTTGTCGTCCATAATAAATTGTTTTCAGGGTTTTGTACGAAGCGTCAAAGAAGAACTTTCAAGAGGTACTTTGGGAACCATTACAAAACCTGGAACTCGCTTTAGTATGATAGCATCCATCTATCGTGACAAATTTTTATCCATAATAATCTTTCGAAATTTTTTGCAGAGCATTGAAGATTAGAACTCTTCAGGAGTTCGTATATTGGGACACTACTTATCATTTTAAATCGTGAGAGAAGCGAGAACTCGCTCTAGAACGACATCGTCCGACAATTGTTATGGTTTTCCGCCAATAATAATTATTAAAAATATTTTGCAGACCGTTGAAGATTAAAAGTCTTCAGGAGTTCGTATATTGGGAAGCTAATGATTATTCTGAGTCATTGCACAAGCTAGAACTCGCTCTAGAACGACAGCGTCCCACAATTGTGATGGTTTTCCATCAATAATAATAAATAAAAATATTTTGTAGAGCGTTAACGATTAGAACTCTTCAGGAGTTCGTATATTGGGATGATCGTCTCATTCTGAATCGATACCGAAACTAGAACTGGCTCTAGAAGGACAGCGTCCCATTATTATGATGGTTTTTCATCAATAATAATTATTTGAAATTTTTTGCAGAGCGTTAACGATTAGAACTCTTTAGGGATTCGTATTTTGGGACGCCAGTATCATTCTGAATCGATACAAAAGCGATAACTCGGTCTAGAACGACAGCGTCCCACTATTGAGATGGTTTTTCATCAATAATAATTATTAAAAATATTCTGCAGAGCGTTAACGATTAGAACTCTTTAGGGAATCGTATATTGGGACATTAATGATCATTTTTAATCCTTACAGGAGCTTCTCACTAGCATGACTTTTTATCTATAAAAACTGTTTCACATATGTACGATTGTGAATTCTAAGAATTTATCGATATAAATAAACAAGAACTCTAGAACTATCCTTTGAATAACCGTTCCTGCTCGATTTTTTTGATTTTATACTTTGGGACGCTAACTTGCGGTCGTCAGCGTCTCATTTTTTCAAAAGCCGTTTTCGGTACTGAATTCAACAGAACCATTAATATAAAGTATCAGGAACTCTAGAACTATGTTGGACGCTATAAGAACTCTTTTTAAATTATGAGACGCTGAGATATGAGACGCTAAGTTCACACACGTGCTTGAATCGATATTTCCTAGCATTAAGGGTTTTATGGACGAGAAATCGACTAGCACAGTCAGTTTTTTGATAAAATCATTCGTTCACCTTCAAATAGAATCATGAAATTTCCGAAAAAACGCATTTTCAGCTTGTAAATACCACAAAACTATGAATTTTGAATTGAAATTTCAGGTGAGTATTCTCAAAAGACTAGGAAAAAATATACAAGAGCCTAACTTGAAGGGTTTCCCCCTTATCAATAGTGAAGAAGTGAAAATATTCGAAAATCCACTCCACTTTCTGAAACCAAAAGGTACTAATTGAAGAGATCGAACGTTTTAGTGACCAACAATCGATTCAGGGGAAAATTTTACATATTTATAGAAGTGTAGTGTAGTGAGGCGTTCCAACTTACGTGCATGTTTGGGCAACCTCATAAACTTCAAAGCTGGATTTATAAACTTTGTTGCTCGCCGTTTCCACGTTGTTGGCGATTCGTTATTCACAGTTGTTCCCGAGTCGACTAATTTATATTGGTTTTTCGTTTCTTGGTGATGTTGAAATTTGATTGCTCACAATCTTGAAAGCTCCGTGATCAAGCTTAATAAAATTTTTAATAAAAATTAAAAGACGAATAAGACGAATAAGATTTGCTTGGTCGGCGTGGATTTAATTGGGCGAAAATATTTTAAATAAACGATACATTATTAAATTTCCACAATTTTTTTTCGTCATCACGGATTTTGATCAATTTCATGGATACTTTTGTGCGAAATTATACAGGGTGTCCCGTAAATAAGAGGCAAGATAGATCGTTAAGAAATATTTTAAATACACAAATAAAACTTTCTTCTAACCTTCTTAGTTTGTGAGATACAGGCTGTTGAAGGGTACAGAAGAAATACACATTTTATTGCATATCTTCTCGGGGGATGAAAATACAAATTTAATTTTTTTTTGTAGGTTATTGTCTCTTTAAAACACATCAACAGTATTAATTCTGTGAAATTCTAATAAGCCAGTGGCGTGGTACGAGTGGTTCGTAAACTTTTATTGTACCATATTTTTGAAACACCATGTATTTAGAGCTAAAGACTTTTGTCCGCAACTCTTTATTAAATTTCCTACATAAAAGATACTCTTTGTTGAACTCGATAAAACACTCCATTCCATTTCCAAGATTTTTAACTTTTTATTGCAGTAAGACACTTTTTTATGTTGTAAATTTTTTTAAACAATAAATTTGGTCTAACGAAAACCTGCACGCCTTGAAAGTTGCAAATCATCAGCACAGGTTTAAAATTAACGTTTGGGCTGGAATAATTGGGGACCAGTTTATCGGGCCTTTTATTCTACCGGAATATTTAAATGGACCTAGATATGTAAATTTTCTTAGGAATAATTTAATAGATCTTCTTGATGATGTACCTTATCAACGTAGACTGTCAATGTGGTTTATGCACGATGAGGCCTCGCCACATTTTATACTGCGAGCTAAGGAATTGCTAAATGAAAACTTTACGGGAAAATGGATAGGCCGTGGAGTAGATGCACGGATGCAATGGATTATGCCGTGTGGGGAATATTAAAACAAAAAGAATATTCTACACCAGTCAATACGGTGGGTGAACTCAGAGAAAGAATAGAAACGGCTTGCAGTGAGTTGTCTCTTAATAGATTTTTGGTGAGGAAGATAACCAACCAAATGACAAAACGTATGCAGAAATTTTGAACATTTAATAAAATAGCAACGTTTGTTAATGTATTTAACTACTACATACAAAATAGAGCTTCAATAATAAGTGAATAACAACCGACTGATGCCGATTAACTACGAATTGAGTTTTTCTCTTTTTAAAATGTTGGCGATTCTAACCTAGTTTAAACAAAAAATGTCACATTTATTTTGAAATGGATATTTTTAATGATTTCGAGGAACTCGAAGATCAAGAGATACAAGAAATTGTTGATTTTGTAAACCCAGAACGTCACCCATATACCGTTAGAGAACGTATTGACCATTTTGAAAGATGGGATGATAAATAATTCTTACGCCGTTTTCGATTATCTAAAGAAACTTGTTGATACTATTGTGGTTCATACTGTAAAATTACTTTCGTTGGTAATACACAATTTCAGCAATTATTTAAATACATGAAATCCTGATTTCAGTTTCAGTGCTGTCAAGCAGGTGACAGCTAACCTAAAATCTATTTTGCAACTTACAGCGCGTCCGTGAAACATAACAATTGTTTATCACTTTCTATTATATACACATTGTGCATGAAACTATAGTAAATTTTATACCCATTTAGAATAAGACCATCCTTATTTATTATTAATAAATCGGTTGAAACAAAAAATTACCAACAAAAATGAACGTCGTAACTAATTTATTAGATGTCACGTTTTTGAAGTTACGTCAAATTTTGATTTCATGTTAATGTCATAACGCAAAATAAGATATAAAAATGCGATATTCTGATGAATCCAAAAAACTTATGCTTAATGTAGTAAACTATTTTCAAAACGATTTAGGATCTCGATTTAAGGCAATTCAAAAAGCGTCCGAAGCACTAAAAGTTCCAGAAAGCACATTATATAATCTTGAAAAACCAAACAGAGCTACAGATTTCGAATTTAGAAGAAATATGTCTGCAAGCGTTTCCCGGAGCAAAACCCGATTACAAAAAATACCCTGCATTGTTTGAGGGAAGTAATTTATAAAATGTATGCGCGAAAGGATAAAATCACAGTAGAAACTATTTTACGGCAATTTATCGAAGAGTCTCCAGAAACTAAGATTTCCAAAGGTTCGTTATATTTGGGAATTAAAAAAATGGGTTTTCATTTCAAAAAACAGGATGGAAGAAAACATTTATTGGAAATGCCTGCAGTCAGATTAAAAGGAATATTATTTTTGAACAAATACCATGCTGCTAAAAGCGAAAAGCTCTTTACACCTGTTTTTCTGGATGAGACATGGGTTTTTAGTAAAAGCGGGGACAGAAGAATGTGGCAAGATGGTACTAATAAACACAGTGATTTAAAAATAACTGGAAGTGGGACACGATATGTAATTGTTCATGCCGGTAATAAAAAAGGTTTTGTGGCAAATGCATCGCTTATTTTTAAATGCAATAAAAAAACAGGCGATTACCATGATAACATGAACACCGATAATTTTGAAAATTGGTTTAAACAGCAACTAATTGTAAACTTGGAAGAACCATCGTTAATTATAATGGATAACGCAACGTATCACAGTCGCCTGGATGAAGAAATCCCAAGAAAAAGTTGGAGTAAAACACGCATGTTAGAATGGCTCAAAAAAAAAGAATATTCCTTTTCCAGATGCTGTTTGGAATATAATTGAAAAGCAAGTTTTGCCAGAAAAAAATTATCATTTAGACAAATACGCTGCCGAGCATGGTCATTGTGTTCTCAGGCTACCACCCTATCAATGCCATTTTAATGCCATCGAAATGGTATGGTCAGAAACTAAAAGGCATTATGACCAAGCTATTACGAAAACTGCAAGGTCACCTACTGAAGTCTTAAAAGTATGGAATGACGTTGTAAAAAATGTACCAGAATTACATAAATCATACAGAGAAAATTATTTCTGAAGCATGGGAAGTAGAAAACAAACTGGACCTACTAAACATCGAACCTATGGTGATCTCTGTATCCAATGAATCCGATGATGAACTATCACTTTCCGAAAGTTATTCTGATTTAGAAACTAATTAAACTTTGCCTTGAAGATCACGTTGTCATTTTTTTAAAATCTAGAATTTGTACTTAATCGAACTCTGAAATTGCCATATTTTTTAAGAAAACTATGTATCTAGTTAATAAAACAATGTTTTTAAAATTAGTGCGCTTCTTTTATATTCTTTTATTATGTCAATATCTTTAGAATTTTATGAATTTCATAAAATTAATTTGTATTATTACAAACCGCCACTGATAATATGAAATTTCAAGTCACTACGCCAATGCAATAAGAAATATGTCAAGCATTTGACATGACAAAGGTCATAACCTAATTTTTTTCATGCGGGTTCAGATGGTTCAAGAAGCCGCATACGTTAAGTTACTAAAACGGCTGGTACCTCTAAATAGGTATTAATTTTACAATATCTTTATCCACACATATTATGAAGTTAGTTATTGTAATTTCATTGCAGCCAACGTTGAAATAATTATTTTTGTTTGTTAAATCAATGGTTAAAGTCAGTTTGAAAGACATTTACACTTTATTTGTTGAATAAGACTTCCTAATAAATATTTATACTTTCCAGTTAGTTATTGGCCTTAATTGAAGAACTATGAATTACAAACCCATAAAAAACGTTTGTGTTTAAATTATTTGGAAATGATCAGCAAGTAGGTACCACGTACTACAAATTTATTAAAAAAAATACAACTTGAAAAAGTGTCTTACTTCAATAAAAAGTTTAAAATCTTGGAAATGGAGTGTTGTATCGAGTTCAACAAAGAGTACCTTTTATGTAGGAAATTTGATAAAGAATTACAGACAAAAGTCTCAAGCTCTAAATACAGGGTGTTGAAGATTATAGAAATGACCCGCATAGCTCTAGACTCGAACTGTAAGGAAGAAGTTCACTTAAATGTAGGGGTTTAGAAACGTGTGCATTGCAATGTTTGCCAGTTTAGTAAATTTCAATATAATGAATACTTAAAAATGAAATTAAAAGTACGTTAGCTGCTGATAATAATTTGAATTTAAAAATATCTATAGAAACTATAAAAAACAGACAGCTTGGTGGACAGAAAAAATAAAAAACCAAATAAAACTTTACAAAACAATGAAATCCTTACGACAAGTATTAAAGATAAAAATGGAGAATTGCTAACGGAAGGAACGGAAATAATGAATAGATGGAGAGAATACTTTCAATGCCTACTAGATGGACAACAACAAACGGAAAAAGAAAAAATGACTAACTATTACCTGATAGATAAAGAAAAAGGTGAAGGTATAAATATGGAAGACATAACAGAAGTTATACGAACATTTAAAAACGGTAAAGCTCCAGGGTATGACAAACTTACAACAGAGATGTTTGAAAATCTGGGTCAATAGGAATGAGTTATCTACTCGAAATAATCAATACGGCATGGGATGAAAAACAAATACCCGATGATTGGGAAATGCCACTGATCGTACTAATTTATAAAACGGTAGACAAGCACAATTGCAGCAATTACAGAGGAATAACTCTACTTAGCACGGCTATGAAAATATATGAGAAAGTAATAGACAAGAAACTGAGACCACATATTCAATATGTATTAATGTCGGCTTTATAAGTGGCTCTGTTAAAATGAAGTGTTTTGAATGGATGCAGGTCGTTTAATTAGATAAAATTTATATCAATAGAAACAGTAAATTAGCAGCTTCAGATAGGTGTAAAAATAATTCGTTTTGGAATTCTCAAACTCATGTTATAAGTGTAAATTGCAGAACATAAACATCTTTTTTGCAAGAACCATTCTTATCACCTCAAGCAAAAACTGGTTATAAAGATAACAGTCTTCAATAAATTGGATTTGCCAGATTTAGGCCAGTTATTAATGTATTAGTTCATAAATCATGACTGTTCCTTGCCTCAAGTTTGATTTAGCCGAAGATAACTCGAACAACCTAATAACTTGTGATAGTTGCAACAGATTTATCCATAAAAAATGCTCGGGAATGGGTTCTTCAGAAATAAGAGTCATGGAACTGAAAGGAAAACGTGTTCTAAAATTTTATTGTGATTACTGTCTGAATGGTTTGAAAATGCTTCCTCAAATACTGAAAACAATGGAAGAGCTCAAGACAGAGGTTCTTTACCTAAAAACGGGGGCAATGACCACAAATAATACAATCTCGACTACGGATGTTTCGAGGGACGAATTCATTATAAACGAACTTAACGAGCGTCAGAAGCGTTCAAACAATGTTATTATATTTAATAAACCTACTGAAACTAATGACCTGGATGATTGTAAATCACGCTTTCAGGGGATTACAGGTGAAAATGTGGAGGTAAAAGGAGTTGAAAGAATTGGAAAACCTAACAAAAACGGGATAAAATCATTAAAAGTGGTACTATCGTGTTCCAGCGAAGTTCAGCTGTTAATGAAAAACTCCAGTAAACTCAAAGGATCAAGAGTTTTTTTAAAGCCGGACTTAACCCCTCGCCAGCGACAAATGGAAATGGAAATAAGAACCGAATTAAAAAAAAAGGATAGACGAAGGTGAATCAAATCTGCAAATACGCTATTCTCAGGGCATACCTAAAATAATAACAAAAAACGCCAAAGCTCCACCCAAAAGCAAGGATTAAATGTATACTTCCAAAATGTTCGTGGACTCCGCACAAAGCTAAAAGTACTAAATGAAAGTGTTCTCTCTAATGACTATGACATAGTGGTATTTGTTGAAACATGGTTAACTATTGACTTCTATGACTCTGAACTTAACCTAACTAACTATAACATATTTCGCAAGGACAGATGGGTCGAAACTAGTGTATATGAAAGAGGTGGAGGAGTACTTATAGCAGTGCATAAGAGATTAAATTGCTCAATAATGTCATCATCTCCGGAAATTAAACAACTGTTCGTGATGATCAATTTAGGAGGCAGAAAACTACTTGTGGGAGCTATCTATGTCCCACCAAGATCTACAGTTGCGGTTTACCAAACGTTTTGCGAGAATGTTGAAACTCTTACTGAAAACTCAAATATTGATGCGTGTTTACTGGGAGATTTTAACTTACCTCATTGTTCATGGAGTGATACCAATCTTGCTTCATTTGCTACGCCAGCTGGCAATGCTCCTCTAAATGAGGTCGCGGCAGTGGCACTGCTTTCCAATTTGTGTTCATTATTCAACTTATTTCAGTTGAACAAAATACCAAATAAAAATAACTCTATTTTAGACTTGATCTTGCATAGTAATTCGGAAGTTAAAATAGAAATTTCTTCAGGCCCGATGATACCATCCGACAAATATCATCCCCATTTAAATTTTTTTCTTAGAATTGAGAGTGGTAACAGTAGGAGTCCAACCAATGAGACTTCAAAAATGCCAATTATGATGAAATTATCTCTTTCTTAGGATGTGTTAATTGGGATGAAATATACTTACAACTCTCACTGGAAAAGAGGATTATCTTCCTGTATGAAATTCTTTACCTGGCAATTGATTTGTATGTTCCTATGAAAAAAAAAACCGTCTAAGGTATTTCCTCATTGGTTTAACTCCTCTGTTTAAGAAAGTATCATCAAGAAAAAAACTGCTGACGCACAGTACAAAAAAAGTGGGTTATTTTCAGATTATCTAATCTTCTCGAGACTGAGGGCAGTAACTAAGAAGCTTATAAAAGAATCATATTCAAACTACATTCAGTTTACAGAATCAAACTTAAAACAAAATATAAAAAAATTTTGGGGATTTGTAAATGCCAAACGTAAACAATCAGGACTACCAGGTGAACTTACATATAACAATATAAAATGCTCTTCTGGGGTAGAAATTGCTAACATGTTTGCCAATTATTTTGCTACAACTTATACTAATAAAAAATGCGGCTTACCTCAGGATCTTAAGACAAATACTAACATTCATATAACGGAATTTGATATAAAATTTCTGAAATATATCATAAACTCGCTACCCTTGATGAAAATATGGGTCCAGGACCGGATGGAATACCACCTCGGTTTCTTAAGCACTGTTCTTTCATTCTGGCACGTCCCCTTTTTTTTTTATCTTTAATCAGTCTATTAACTTAGGGCATTTCCCCAGCCAGTGGAAAATCAGTTACATTTGCCCTATTTTTAAAGCAGGAGATAGGTCACAAGTCACAAATTATAGGCCCATCAGTATCTTAAATTCAATACCTAAGGTGTTTGAAAGTATTGTTTGCGATCACCTTTCTCCTCTTTTGGACACTGTGTTATTGAATCAACAATTTGGCTTTAGGCGTAAACGATCAACCGAATTAAATTTGATCTCTTATGAAAACTACCTGTCAAAATCTTTGGAGGAGGGATATCAAGTTCATTCTATATATACAGACTTCTCCAAGGCGTTTGATAGGGTAAACCATCCTATTATGTTATTAAAATTAAAGAAAATCGGAATAGACGGTCCACTACTGGATTGGATCGGTACATACTTGTCAGGACGTACTCAAATAGTGCGTGTGCGTGGATCCAACTCAAGCGAGGTAAATGTGCCATCGGGTGTCCCTCAGGGGTCACACCTAGGCCCCTATTACTCCAGTGTGATTTAAATAATCTATTTCAATGGTGCCAACAAAATGGAATGGATCTTAATGCCGCAAAATGTCATACTATGATTTTTGGTAGACTCAAAAACATTCATGAGCATATATATCAAATTAATTCAGAAAATCTCAATGTAGTATCGCAGGTGAAGGACCTGGGTGTGACCTTTGATAGACATTTGTCATTTGTACCGTATTTCACCAATATAATCAATAAGTCATTTCAAATGTTGGGTTCTGTAAAAAGATGCACCCATGATTTTCCAAATGTAGATGCCATAAAGACTGTATAACTCACTAGTTCGACCACACCTAGAATACGTAACATGCTTATGGTCCCCATCCTACAGAATCCACATTGATAGTATTGAAAATGTTCAAAATAAGTTTCTTAGATATCTTGCTTTTAAATCCAGAATCAGGTTTAACTCAATTCCATCTTTACAAATTACATTTGGTGTGGAGTCGCTTTACATTAGAAGGGTTAAAAGAGATTTAAAACTGGTATATAGTCTTTTGAACAGTGATGCAAGCTGTACATTTATTCTCAAAGAAATCGGTCTTCATGCCCCACCTAGGGCAACTCGTACTAACCAAACATTTAGCACTCCAATTAGAAGGACAACGTGTGGAAGTAATTCTTTCTTGCCGCGCTCTCTTAGGAGAGCTAATAGCTTGACAGATCACCTAGATTTCTTTTCAACATCAAACAAATTTCATAATAACTTGAAAGCCATAAATTGCCAGCCACCGTAGCAACCTTTTTGACAACTTTTTGTAAATTTTACTTAAATTATGTTGTAATTTTATTGTATTGTATTTTGATTGTTACACCTTGTTATTTGTGATTTAGTTAATTTAAAAAAAAAATTATAAATTATAAATTATAATATTGCCATTATTTTGTAAATTGGGCTCTGCCTGTTGAAAATAAATAAATGAATATTAGATGTCGAAGAATAAAAATATATTATTCTAACGCTTTGACAAAGTTTTGAAAAATAATTTTTCCAAAAACAGTGACCGTTCAACGAAGAAGAAACAACTACTTCCCGGGCTACATGCCCCGACATTTAAACCAACCATTCTGGTTTGCAACTAGAAAGGACAACATAACTTGTAGACCGGTTTCGGCGTATTGCGCCTCATCAGTACAAGGTATATGTTATCGTCCGAGAGTTAATCCCGGACTGAAATGTGACTATAATCAACAACGATACATATTGTCCAATTACGGAAATAAAAATAAGCGACATCTCACCTCTAAGTCACAAACCAAAATTCGAATGAGACAACAAACCACGTAGGCTTGAAACAAAAATGAATTATTACAGTTTCCTGTAAAATTGTCGTATTTAGTAAAGCGTTTTAACAATAGATGCATCTATTGTTAAAACGCTTTACTAAATACGACAATTTTACAGGAAACTGTAATAATTCATAAATGAATATTGTAGGAAGTACATTAGAAGTGGTTTTAGAAAAGGAAGAAGCATACCAGATCACCTTTTTACAGTTAAATTGTTAGCAGAAAAATTACTACAACAAGATAAAGAAGCTTATGTTAGTTTCATTGGTTTGGAAAAGGCTTTTGATAAGATACCATGGGAAGCGATATGGGACATTTTAAAAAATAGAGTTGACAAGTAGACAATAAGAATAATAGAAAACATATACAGTGTGGAAACCACTTATGGAATAAAATTCTTTGTCATTATTTTAGAAAATTATAAAAAATGCCGAGACACGTCAACTTTTGAATTGAGTTGTGCGTTATGTAAACATAAATTTAAATGTACAGGGTGATTCACGCAAGTATGCCATAGTCGGTGTTGTTGTTTTTTAATGAAACACCCTGTATATTTGCATATTTTTGAAATCCTCTTAATGAACCGATTCCAACAAACTGAGTAATGTATGGTAAATTATGAATTATACAGGGTGAAATTTTAAAATTTATAATTTATTACACTTGAAATATTGGTACTTTTTTAAATTGGCTAAATATGGATTTATCAAAAATCTAAACTAACTAATTATTAGACGTATTTGTATATTAAACAAAACCTGCTACGCCCGTGAATTTTATCATAAATACCTAAAAATTGCCTAAAACCGCCAATAATTAGACAAAATCGGTAAATAATGTGGATTGTTTTCTATTCTGTCAGTTGTTGATGTGTTGACAGTTTATACTGAAAAAGTAAAATCTTTGTCAAACACTCTTTCCTTGTCGACATAACAATGAAATATTTAATTGAGACTCACCGAATTGAGATTTTAATGATGATCGGGTACGGGGATAACTGCAGAAGTCAAGTTGAAGTGGCAAACTTATTTAATCACAGGTATCCCGAATTGCCTAATATTTCACAAAGTACTGCGTCTAAAATTCATGCACAATTCAGAGAACTTGGACATGTCAAACCATTGAAAAGAAAACCACAGTTCGTTGAAGATGATGTGAAAATGGATATTTTGTTAAGTGTCGAAGAGAATCCAACTTCAAGTACACGTCAAATTGCCCGTGAAAATAATGTTAGTCATACAACTGTTCTAAGATGTCTTCATAAAGAAAAACTTCATCCCTACAAATTAACTTTTGTACAGGAGTTAACAGAAGACGATCCAGATCGTAGAATGGATTTCTGCGAAATATTGATGAATAAGCTGAACAGAAATGAGATAGCTCTTGGTGCCATTCTTTTTTCTGACGAATCAACATTCACATTGAATGGAGAGGTAAACCGACAGAACTGTAGATATTGGTCAGCAGAGAATCCTAATTGGATGCGTGAGACACATACTCAGTACCCTCAAAAGGTGAACGTTTGGGCCGGTATCATAGGCGACCATATTATTGGTCCTATATTTATAGATGGAAATTTGACAGATGAAAAATATTTAAATATGCTTAGAAATGAAGTTATTCTTGCGTTGGCAAACTTATATCCCAACACAATAGATCCTAGCTTACCGAATGAAAATGTTTGGTTCCAGCAAGACGGGGCAACACCCCATTATGCTTTAATGGTAAGAACTTATTTAGATGAAAATCTTCCCCAATAAATGGATTGGACGAAGAGGTACTATTGAGTGGCCAGCAAGATCGCCAGACCTTTGCCGTTAGATTTTTTTCATTACAGGGTGTTTCATTAAAAAAAAAACAACACCGACTATGGCATACTTGCGTGAATCACCCTGTACATTTAAATTTATGTTTACATAACGCACAACTCAATTCAAAAGTTGACATGTCTCGGCATTTTTTATAATTTTCTAAAATAATGACATAAAGAATTTTATTCCATAAGTGGTTTCCACACTGTATAAAAACAACTTATGCTGTGTAATTCGCGAAAATAAAATTTCAGAAAATTTCAAAACACAAAAAGGACTAAGACAGGGAGAGGGATTAAGTCCACTACTATTTATTATCTTTATGGATGAAATTATAAAACAATATTCACTAAAGATGAAAAAGCTACTACAGAAATTTACAAAGAATAAACATCGCTGAAGGACCCTTTGCAGATGATTTGATTATTATGACGGAGACAGAAAAGGACCTACAACAGAACTTCGACATATGGAATAAAACTTTAAAAGAGAATGGGATGAACATAAATAAAACCAAAACAAAAGTGATGCAGATATGTAGAGACAGTAGTCAAATGAATATTGCAATAGATGGAACATTGAGCAGGTGAAAAGCTTCAAATACTTAGGAGTGGAAATTCCAGACAACGGAAAACACGATATTGAAATTAATAATAGGATCCAAAACACTTTGAAACTATACTATGCAATGAACAGATCATTTATAAACAAAAAAGAAATATCGAAGAAAACGAAAATGAATGTTTATAAAACCATATTTAGACCAACCCTTACATTAGGATGTGAATTATGCTTGCTCACACAGTGACAAGAGTCAAATCCAGGCTGTAGAAATTAAGTATCTCAGAAGAGTCAGGGGTGTCACAAAAAGAGACAAAATGAGAAACACAAAAATAAGAGAAGACCTGGAAATAGAATCAATTCATTGAAAAACGACAACTTACCTGGTGGGGGATTGAGCTACTAACTGCTCCCTTCTAGCTAAACACTTTTTTCTTTCTTTTCAACAATCCCTCGAAAACCTCTTGGATACCATTCACCAATTGTAATTGTTCAATTCACCTTTGCATTAAAAGTTTTTCTATTGGATTTTAGTTGATTGTCAACCTTTGACATTTTAAACACTTTAGTTAATAATAAACTTCCTTCCTAAATTATGTACCAAATCTTTATTTTATTGATATCAGACCATTACTTATTGTTTATAATTTTTATTAATTGAGTTATTAGTTGATAAATTTCAATACATTCAACAGTCACATCCTGTGATTGGTTGTTTTTCTACCAATAAATTATGACAAGTTGAAATTGTTTTGTTTTTGACTATTTGTCATATCAGTGTTATTAAATAGATTTATGGCAAATTGACTAATATATTATTTTTTAAAATATTATTAATAACTATAATGAACCATAACAATACATATATAAATTTTTATGGAGTCATGCATAGATTTTTATGGTATTTTTAGTTTATTATTACACCAAAAGCTGTAATAGTACACAATTATTCACTTACAGATTGCGTCCAATTGGCGAATTCTTCTCTATGATTCACTGGTATAGGCATAATTTTTTATAGCAGTGAGATGATAACCACAACGCTCAAATCATCGGAATTTAGACTTAAATCTTGATACTTATTTTTTTTTAATTTTCGGAAACTTAGCACGTTCTTACATTTTTTAAAAGGGTCTTCCAGATAACGGAGTAATCTTCTCTTTAGTTGATGCATTACAAATGAAACACTTCATCTATACAGTACACTGAATTAATCGCCACTATATGACCAAAATCGTCACTACATCACCAACAAAATCAATACGAGTTTAAAATATTGAAAAATGTAAAAGTATCAGACGGTTTGATAACTATTAATAAAAAAAAATTCTTTTTTTCAATATTAAACAGAGAATTTTGTTAAATCAATAAATATGTTTATAATTGTGATGCGAAATAAGCTATATAAAATAAGGACACTTTTGACAGCTAGGAAAACAAACAGAGTGAAACGTCGAAATGATCTGAACCCTCAAAACGCTGTAGGACAAGGTTACGCAAGCTGTGACCTGCCGTAGGACACCTCACCGTATTGTGTGTGACATACCTTTGAGGCAGGTAAATTTTAAATTTGTAGGAAATAGAAAAAGACAAACTCATGCAAGGTTTCAACCTGAAACAAAAATCTCTCTCGCTCACTCTTTGGATTCAGGATGACGCATGTCATACGACAGAAAAACTGGCGCTACAGATTATTTAGGTTTTGTTATTGGTTTTCGTATTTGTATCAATGTATCAAGCAAGTAAGATAGTAATCGGTTCTTTAACAGCAAATCAATTATCAAAATATGTGAAGTTTGACACGAATGGTAGATATCAAGTAACGTGGCACTAACTACAGTTTTCATTGGCGAAGCTGCGAATCACGAATAACAAGATATAAAATATATATTATTTATTTGAGAGCAACGGCGTGAAAACGACGAACAACATTTTTTTAAACGCATGTATGTGATATCAATGTTTTATTTACGAATAACAGAGTTTATAAATCCAGCATAAACGTTTGAACTAATTCACTTACCTTTAGGCTGATTTTCATCCAATGATTGTTCAAAAATTCCAAACGGCGAAGCGGATTTTTGTTGTGGCAATTGCCACACGTTATATACTGTAGGCCACAGTGAAGGACTTTTCACGGACTGATTTCCAAGAGGTGATTGTATTCCACTAGGAGATTGTACGTTTCCCATAGGAGACTGAAAGATTCCCATGGGAGATTGAACGTTTCCCACAGGAGATTGTACATTTCCCATAACTCCGATTGAACATTGCATATTTCCGTTGGAAATATTGGAGGTTAGCATCTGCCGGTATCCCTGCGGCGTAGTTTGAATATCTTTTTGAAATGAGTTTCTTAAGAGGGATTGAGAGGTATTGACGAGATGATGAAAGTTTTGCGTTACATTGTTTGGTAATAATTCTTGTTTCTGAATTTGTGATTGTTCGTTATTAGATCCATTAAGTACTTCGTTTTGTTGTATTGTTGGTCGCTAAAAAGACATTAATACATTTAAAGTAGCTAAAATATTAATTTTTATACATTGTTCATTGAATTATTCGTGTATTATTTCAAAAAGGGCCTACATAAATTTGGATGGATAATATATATTTCGGGTACTTTTTGACAAAGGATATCAATGTAGTTCATTTGAACAAAACTCAACTTACCTCCGGTAGGATTTCTTCAATGAACTCAACCTCTGGATCATCAGTAATAATCGGTTCACAATCGACAGGTTTTCGAATATACCTTGAAGACCTTAACTCTTCAATGCTATACTCCGTATTTGGTTCTCCATAGACTCGATGTTTCGGATACATTGAAATACAAGCTGGATTTGGTGGTTCTGGATAACAAATGCTTACTATCCAATCAGAATAATCTTCGGCGCATACTTTTGGGTAAATTATTTCCCTTGGCATATCTATATCTTCGTGCACTATATAAAAAAATATATATATATTAGGCTGTTATGACTCATTAGAAAGAAAGAGGGACGCAGGCCATAGTATACGTTCAGTGCAGAGAGGGAGAGAGAGAAAATGGTCATTAACTGTCAGAAACTGTAAAAAATGGTCAATAATTGTTAAAATTTTGAAAAATGGTCAAAAAGTGTCAAAATTTTGAAAAATGGTCAAAAATTGTCAAAACTTTGAAAAAATGGTCAATAATTATAAAAAACTGCCCAAAATGGTCAATAATTGTTGAAAATTGTCAAAATTATTGAAGAATGGTCAAAATTTTTGAAAAATTGTCAATTATTATCAGAACCTGTCAAAAATGGTCAATAATTGTTCAAATTTGAAAAAATGGTCAACATTTTTGAAAAATTGTCAAAAATGATCAATAATTGTCAAAACTGTCAAAATTGGCCAATAATTGTCAAAAATGGTCAATTGTTGAAATTTAAAAAAATGGTCAAAAATTTTGAAAAATGGTCAATTGTCAAAATTTTGAAAAAATGGTCCCAAAATTGTCAATTATTGTCAGAACCTGTCAAAAATGGTCAATAATTGTTAAAATTTTGAAAAATGTCAAAACTGTCAAAACTATCAATAATTGTTAAAATTTGAAGAAATGGTCAATAATTATTAAAAACTGTCAAAAATGGTCAATAATTATTGTTGAAAATTGTCAAAAACGGTCAATTATTGTCAGAACCTGTCCAAAAAGGTCAATAATTGTTAAAATTTGGAAAAACGGTTTAAAATGGTCAACATTTTTGAAAAATTGTCAAAAATGATCAATAATTGTCAAAACTGTCAAAATTATCAAAAATTGTTAAAATTTGAAAAAAGGTCATAAGATATCGCAATTACAATATGGCCAAAAATTTCAATGACTATCGACGAGAAATGGTTTTGTTGCACATTCCTTTTAGAAGAGAAGATAATGATGTTCTTGCATTCTATTGCGCGTATTTTTATTGATGGTTTTCCCAACCTCGCATTCTATTGTGCATAAGAAGCAAGCTTCTGTCGACGGTCCGACGAACGCTCACCTTTTTTTTCCTTAAATATACTGAAAATATTGTTGGAAATAACGAAAATAAAATACTGTAAAAGTTTGAACTCTCAATATTTATATCAAGAGGTGCCGCATTGATCATTTCTATTTTCCATTTAAATAACATGGAAACAAAATTGTCTTGTGCTTTGGAATTTTATAGCTCACTTAGGGAGCAATACTTCGGAATGACTAAGATATATTCTTGTAGGAAATTTGACGCTCTGCAAAAAAGGTCTCCTATAATTTTTTGATATTTTCACTCCTTTCAAAGTTATTCAAGGTTAAAGTTAAATTAGTAATACATTTTGACATTTTATCAAATTTTTCGACGCTCCAATCAAGTTTATGAAAACATTTTATAGGATATTTTTTGTAGAGCGTTTTATTGGTTATAATTTATCTTTCTAAATATTTTTAATGGGTCGTAATTTATTCGCATTAAACTGCATTAAATAATATAAGTCAATACAAGAAAAAATATCCTAACGATAAGAAAAATAAAAACATTAGTGGTCAGACAATCAACACATCGAGACCACAGGAAAGACAGGATCGGATTTAATAAAAATGGAGAGTGAAGATGAAATTGCCAAGAAAAGAAAAAGCGATTGGGAAGATGAGGAAGACCAACATGATGATGAGTTCAAGAAAAGCAGAATCGACAGGAAATCACCTAAAAAAGCATATAGAAAAATAGAAGAAAACATAGAATCTTTGATGGGAATGATGAAAAAAATGGGAGAATCTATAAATGAACCATCGAAAGAAGTAAAACAAACGAGGATAGATCAGAAAGAATATAAGGAGGAAATATTAAAACTGAAAACCGAAAATGAAAAACTAAATAATAATGTACAAATGGCAAAAATAGTCTTGGAGATTAGAAAATGAGAAAAGACATAGGTAATAATATAGTAATATAAGGTACGAAGATCGGTGCTAAAAATCAAAAAGAATTAGCAGATATTATGGGAGAATTTTTTGAACAAGAATTAGGATTCAAAATCAAAGTATACGAGGATGTTGAACTAGTAGAGAAAACGTGTCTAATAAAACTAAACAATGCAGATAATAAAAGGACAGTTATGCAAAACAAATTCAAATTAAGAAAGAAACAAGGGCATAAGATTTTCATTTAAGATGATATGTCACCAAAGGATAGAGAACCAAAACCAAAATTGGATACAGAAAAATGTATATTGCAACAGAAGAGTGGAAATGGGAAAACAAAGAAAATAAGTTAATAAAAGTTAAAAGTGATTTGGGGTCAAAAAACTGAACAGAAAAGAAGACAAAGCTGAAAAAAGAAGAGAAGAAAGATCATCGAATATTAATTTAGATCATAAATTTAGTTGTAAGGGTATTTGTAAAAATAGTTATAATAATAGTAATGATTATAAGAATTATAGTAACGATAACAGGTTTAGTAGCAATAGTATTTTGAAAATTCTACACGAAGACAATTACAATAACAGTGACAAACATATGAGTAATAATAATAAAAAAGTAATGAAAATAATAGTACAATAAAATAAATTTAAAAACAAAAAATACTTCGATATGGAAACTAGCTACATGGAATATAAAAAGCATCACAGGAAAAGAAATAGAACTGGAAGAAGAATTTGAAAAAATGTACATCGATGTATTAGGAATAACAGAAACAAAGAAAAAAGGACAAGGAATACAAAAATTTGCAAAAGATAATTATATTAATATACAGCGGAGTGCCACAAGAAAGAGCAGTGACAGGAGAAGGATTTATAATACATAAGAAATTAGAAGCACAGATACAAAGCTGGAAAGCGTGGTCAGAGAGGATACTGACAATAGAAATGAAAATGGGAAAAAACCAGAAGAGAACAATAATCGTATCGTACGGACCAAATGAAGATGATAAAGCTGATAATAAGCAGAAATTCTGGGATGAATTGACAGAAGTAATAGAAAAAGTCGAAGGAAGATAATACATAATAGGTGATTTTAACAGTAGAGTCAGTCTGAAAGATGAAGAACATAAAACAGTTATTGGAAACCACGGAGAAAATGTTAGAAATAATAATGGAAAAAGAATGATCGATTTCTGTTTAATAAACAACTTGATAATAACTAATACATGGTTCCAACATAAGGATATCCACAAATACACAAGAGAAGTAAAGAGTAGGATTGAAAAGTCGATAATAGATTATATAGAAATAGAAAGACAATATCAAGATACAATAAAAGACCCGAGTTAAAAGAGGACCAGAAATCGGCAGTGACCATTATGTAGTAGAATCCAAATTCAAAGACAATGAAAAGATAAGTCAAGAACCTTGGATAAACAAAGGTAAGATACTGGGGCTTAATATTAGAGGAATGGGACTGATAATGGGAACTGATCGTACTAAAATAAGAACTTGTATTTGCTATAGATCCGAATACAACTTGATGCCGATTATGGAACTATGTTCGGGTGACATGGTGGCAGCAAAGATTATACTCGAAAAAGATGGGGTAGTACTAGAGACAATAATAGTGTCTCTGTATCTTCCCATCGATTCAGAAGAACCACCACCGGGGACTAACATGGAGAACCTGATGGAATACTCAAGGAGACATAATCTGGATGTCATTGTAGGGGCTGATACCAACGCACACCATAGCAGTTGGGGCAGCAAAGACAACAACACCAGAGGTAATAAACTATTTGACTATCTACGTACTACTGAACTTGATATTGCGAATGTGGGTAATACGCCTACATTTAGAACATCAAGGGGGGAATCATTGATAGATGTTACTCTTTGCACTTTACGTGTCAGGGAAATGATTCGCAAGTGGCATGTATCGGATGAACCATCTTTATCTGATCATGCCCAAATATACTATGAAATTAACGTAGAAAAATCGGTTATTAGAACATACAGGGATCCTAAGAGCACTGACTGGGTATCTTATAAAGAGGACCTGCTTTCTAAAATCCGTTCACACCTAGACAGACCAAAAACTGCTGAGGATTTAGAGGTAGCAGCCGTATGGCTGCAACAGTGTACTCTGACCTCTTATCATAACAACTGTCCGATAAAGGAGAGTCGCTCTTCTAGATAAGCCATCTGGTGGAATAAAGAGCTGACATCGCTAAGGAAAGAAACAAGACGCTTTTTCAACAAAGCGAAAAAAACGGGTAACTGGGAAGCGTATAAAGCTAAACTAGGTACATACAATACAAAAATAAAAGAATCCAAGGAGAAGTCCTGGAGAGAATTCTGTGAGGACATGCAAGGTGTCCCTGACAGCGTCAGAATCAACAGGATCCTCAAAAGGGATACTTCTAACAAACTTGGTTCTATTCAGTTACCGAGCGGAAAGTTTTCAAATACTGAGGCAGAGGCTCTAGAGCATCTCCTCAGTGTGCACTTTCCAGGTTCGGTAAAGATGGAGTCAAGCTATGACAACAGGCCGGTTGCCAAAACAAAGGCAACCAAAGAGGACTGGGAACTCACGAATAAGATATTCAGACCCCATCTTATCAGATGGGCTGTAAACTCATTTGACCCCTAGAAAACTCCAGGACCGGATGGCATATTCCCCAAGCTTCTGCAAGAGGGACTAGACATCATAATGGGTCCTTTAGTTCTGATACTTCGAAGCAGCCATGCTCTAGGGTATATACCAATTGCATGGAGAGAGTCTAAGGTGGTGGTTATTCCTAAACCAGGAAAAGAAACGTTCACCCAGGCTAAATCCTACCGACCAATCAGTCTGACATCATTCATGGTGAAAAATATGGAAAAAGTATTACATATGTATTTACAAGAAGGAGCGCTTAAGAGCATCCCTCTACATAGACTACAATGGGCTTATCAAGCAGGGAAATCAGGTGAAGCTGCCCTGCATAATTTGGTCTCATGTCTCGAAAGGAGCCTGAATCATAAGGAAGTAGCCCTTGCAGCATTTCTAGACATCGAAGGTGCTTTTGACAACACATCGATGTCATCAATTAACAGATCCCTTAAAAACAGAGGGATTAACAGTAACATGCAAATGGATAGGATCCATGCTTGAGCATAGGACAATATCAGCACATATGCATGATAAAACATACACCGTTAGGACAACTAAAGGATGTCCTCAAGGTGGAGTACTTTCACCACTTTTGTGGAACCTAGTTGTGGATGACTTGATCTATAGGTTGAATGATCAAGGCATATGGACGCAGGGTTTTGCGGACGACATAGTGATTGTCACCAATGGGAAATTCCCGGAGGTGGTTATGAATGTCCTACAGGAAGCACTGCGAATTTTGGAGGAATGGTGCCTTGCAGAGGACCTTTCAGTTAATCCAAAAAAAAACAAAATAGTTGCTTTCACGAATAGAAGAGTTCTCCCGCAGGGTAGAGTACTTTTGTTCAGAGAAGAACTAGAAATATCCAAAGAAGTCAAATATCTGGGAGTGACCCTTGATTCCAAACTGAATTGGAAGGCACACCTGGAAAAAATTACTACCAGGGCGACTAGACAATGCAGAAGAGTTATGGGCAAAACCTGGGGAATACAACCTGAGGTGGTTCACTGGCTCTACACAACTGTGATAAGGCCAACGAACACCTATGGAACAATAGTCTGGTGGAGGAGGACAGCAGTGACCTCTGCAGTTAATATGTTACCTGCAATCCAAAGAGAAGCTCTTCTTGGTATTACCGGGGCAATGAACAGCACGGGGACGGCATCAATGGAAGCCCTTATTGGACTTCCTCCTCTAGAACTTTTTATAAGGGCGGAGGCAATGATGGCAATTCTTAGGCTGAAATCGGGAGACTTATGGTCCCCGAACAATGTTCGAGAAGGACACACTGATACAACTGGGACATTACTAGACGAACCCATATTTCACATGAGTTTTGATAGCATGACACCAGAGAATATATTCACTGAGCGAGTGAATATCATCATCCCATCTAGGGAACAGGTGATGCACCCAGGTAATTCTGGAGAAATCATCTGGTTCACCGATGGCTCCAAAACAAACCATGGCACTGGGGCTGGTATAAAAGGACCTAGAAAGAGAATGTTCTTTAGCCTTGGTCGATATACGACTGTGTTTCAAGCAGAGACGATTGCCGCTATAGCCTGTATTGATGAAAACATCAGAAGGATATACCGGACAAAAAATTGAAATACTCACTGACAGCCAGGCTCTGCTTAAGGCTATCAGTAATCCAACAACTAAGTCTAGACTGGTGAAAAACTGCAAAGAATCCCTCAACAGGCTGGCAAGAGACAACAAAGTGTCTCTAATATGGGTGCCGGCACATGAGGGGATTGCAGGTAATGAAATGGCGGACCAGTTAGCTAAAGAAGGCTCTAAAGGAAACTTCATAGGTCCGGAACCGTTTTGTGGAATCACAAAAGATTGCATAAGAGGGGGAATCGGGAACTGGCTAGATAGGGAACACCAATTCAAATGGAGGGTGACACAAGGGCACCTTCATACCAAGAGTTTACTGAACAAGGTAGACAAGGAACTCTCAACCAGGCTACTGAAACTGGGTAAGAGACATTTGAAGACAGTTACCGACCTAGTGACTGGACACTGCACCTTGGGGAAACATCTGTACAATATGGGCAAAGTTAGTGAACCTATGTGCAGAAAATGTGAACTTGATGATGAAACACCTACCCACATACTCTGCTTCTGTGAGGACTTACAAGAACTTAGACGGAAGCACTTTGGAGAGGAATTTATACAACCATCACAACTACTGAAAATCCCTCTAGTCAAACTAGTGGCCTTTATAGAAGACACGGAGCTTCTGGAATGGAAGTAGATAACATGGGAAATGGTACAAAGATTCAGTTCAAGTGCCTGGGCTGATGAGCACAACCCAAATATATGAATGAATGAATGAAGATAAGTCAACCACCGGCATCAACAAAAAGAGGGAAAATACAGCATGAATCTATAAAAGCCTATAAATTAAGAGAAATACAAACACAAAACTTGATTAAAAAGAAATAAAAAACGGAAATATAGAGGATAAATGGAACCACCTTAAAAATACAATCCTACATATAGCAAAAAAAAGTGTGTGGAATAAATAGAAAACAAGATAATATGAAACAAACTTCATGGTGGATGATAGAAATAAAAAACCAAGTGAAACAAAAGAAAATGGCATGGAAAAACTACTTATCGAATAGAACAGAAGGAAAATATAATAAATATAAGGAAAGGAAGAAAACCAAAGAACTAATTAAAACATCGAAGTGCGAACAATAGAGAAAATAGAAGAAGACTCCAAAGCAAATCAGAAACTCTTTTATAAAGCATTAAAGGATATAAAAACAGAAAAAAAACGGGACACATATTTTATAAAAAAATAAGAGTGGCAAAATACTAACAGACGACCAAGAAATTATGCAAAGATGGAAAGAATATTATCAGGAACTACTTAATGATACAAAAGATAGAGAGGAACAAATCCAAATTAATACGCAGGAAGATGCAGAAATAAAAATAAGTAAAGAAGAAATAGAACAGGTGATAACAGAGGTTAAAAATGGAAAAGCTCCTGGATATGACAAAATTACATCAGAAATGATTAAAACCGTTGGACAAAAAGGAAAAGATATGTTGTTACAAATTTTCAATAAAATTATAGAAGAAACACAAGGGACGGACAAAAAGCACTAATTGTACCAATTTTTAAGAAAGGTGATGTGAAAGACTGCAATAACTATCGTGGAATAACATAATTAGCACCGCGATGAAAATATTGGAGAAAATACTGGAGAAAAGAATCAGGTCGGCAATAGAAAATATACTGGAGAAGTTACAGAGTGGATTTAGAAGTGGAAGAAGTACCCAAGACCACATATTTACCATTAAACAGTTGACAGAAAAAGCAGTACAAGAAGAAAATAAACTATTCGTGACTTTTCTGGATCTAGAAAAAGCCTTTGATACAGTACCTAGAGAAAAAATAAGGAAAATATTAGCAGAAAGGGGATTGAATACAAAAATGATGAAAATAATACAGAACATCTATGAGAAAAATGAGAACGGTCATAAGAAATAACATTATAACAGAAAATTTCACTACAAATATGGGACTAAGACAAGCAGGGAGCCTAAACCCTTTGTTATTTATTATTTACATGGATGGGATCATTAAGAAATGCACAAAACTAAGTAAAAAAGTATGTGTGGGACATTTGCAATAGTGTAGGGTGAACATCAGCTAGTTGCATTTGCAGACGATGTTATATTAATAGCAAAAAAGGAAAAAGAACTTCAAGAAAACATAAATGTGTGGAATACAGTAATGGTAGACATGGGAATGAGAATAAACAAAAACAAAACAAAAGTTATGGTCGTTGGGAGACGATAAAGAGGAAATAAATGTAAGAATAGATACAGACAGAATGAAGCATGTTGAACATTTCTAGTACCTTGGAACAATAATAGACGAAAACGGAATACAGGAAGCAGATATTAACAATAGAATAGGTAAAGCTAATAAACTATACTATGCCATGAATACCAAATTTATAAATAAAAAAAAATATCTAGACACGAAATTGAAAGTATTTAAGACAATATATTGACCAATACTTACATATGGATGCGAAACATGGGTGTTAACAGGACAACAAAAAAGTAAAATACAGGCGACAGAGATGAAATATTTAAGAAGAGTAGGATGTGTAACAAAAGAGGATAGAATGAAAAACATAGATATAAGAAAAGACCTGGGAATACAATCAACCTTGGACTTTATAAAAGAAAGACAACTACAATGGTGGGGACATTTACAACATATGGATGAAGGAAGACCAGTTAAGAGAATATGGAAAGCAAAAATTGGAAAAAATAAAAAAAGGGGCAGACCAAGGCAAGCTTGGGATAAGGTAATAGCTGGATTACTGGATAAAAGAGGAAGAAGCTGGAAAGAAGCGAAAGACTTAGCTCAAAATAGGGAAGAATGGAAAAAATTCGTGAAGGAAGAGTAACTGCAGCACGCCCTACACCACTAAGTGGTAGAAGGGCTTCAAGATTATATAAATATATATAAAAATATAATTAAAAAACAATCTTCAGATTGAAAATATAATAATTCAATTAATATAATCAATTATAAACAATAAAATTAAGATTATTCAAGAAAATTTACAATTTAATGCGAATAACTTACGACCCATAAGAAATATAAAAAAAAATTATCAAGATAGATTATAGCCAATAAAACGCTCTACGGAAAATATCCCATAACATTTTTTCCAAACTTGATTGTAGCGTCGAAAAATTGAAGAAATGTCAAAATTTATTACCAAGTTAACTTTAACCTTGAATAACTTTGAAGGAAGCAGAAATATAAAAAAATTATAAGAGACCTTTTTTGTAGTGCGTCAAATTTCCTACAAGAATATATCTTGGTCATTCCGAAGTATTACTCCCTACATGAGCTATAAAATTCCAAAGCACAAGACAATTTTGTTTCCATGTTATTTAAATGAAAAATAGAAATTATCACTGTGGCATCTCTTAATATAAATATTAAGAGTTCAAACATTTACAGTATTTTATTTTCGTCATTTTCAATAATATTTAAGGGAAAAAAAAGTAATTGATTTTTTTTTAAACAGTCCAATATATATTAAAACTATACTTTAAAGATAGAAAAACCTATTTTGCATTTGTGAAACATGGGTCACTAGTGATATGGAGGTGTCTGTTGTTTTAGCAGATACATTTTATGTTGTATTTTCTCCAGCGATCAGGGAGAAGTCTCGGGGACGTACGAGTGGTGGTATTGCCATGTTTTATAGAAAATGTATCAATCTGAAAGTGCTTGAGACATCTCCCTGGTGGCTAATATGTTTAGTCAGAAATGGTAGCTTTAGTTTTATAGTTTGCATAACTTACTTTAACCAGTCGCTGGAATTTGAAGAGCTATTAGAGTTATTTCAATTATCAATTGATGGCATAGTTAGTGAATATAAAGATATTTTCATTGTTATTGTGGGTGATTTCAATTCCAGAATTGGAGAACTCAGTGTTATACCACTGGAACTTTTACCAGGCACCATATGTTCACCAGATATGTCTAGTAACGATACAAATCTTATACACAATAAATTTATCTATCTATCTATACTTTAAAGATAGAAAAATGTGTACCTGTAAAACCCGAAGTTAAACTTGCACTACTGCTGCCTATAACTCTCTTTTTGACAGGTACAATATTTGTCCAAGGTCCTGCTTTTAAGGTGTTTTCCTTTGGTATTTCTTGTCTTTTAGCTGCAGCTATGATACTTATTGGTGCAGCTTCTGTAATAGCAGCTGCTTCTTCTCCTGTTCTATCTTCGTGTACATGTATGACGGCATTATTTCTTGAAGAAGTTGAACTGTTTGATGGAAATGTTACTAATCCATTAGCACTGGGAACTCGAACGCTAGAAACACGCCCTGGTCGATAGGTGTGTAGTGAAGTAAGAGCTTGACGTTTTTCCAAGAGATTGGTTTGATTCGGACCGAATATTACCTGTTTAACAAAGAATGTGCACTCCATCTGTCAATTATAGAGTAAATTAAGTTGGTACTTACGTGTTGACCAGCTGCCACAATTAAATTTTGATGTGCATTTTCTAATTCATCATATGGTTGTGCTAAATTTTTCTTTCCTTCTTCGAATACGTTATTTGCAGCTGGAAAATCACCTGCAGCTTCATGATAATAGGCCATTGCTTTATAAAAATCTGCACAACCTGTGCACAGATCTTTGGCTTTTAACATATGAAAGAATTCCAGTGGATTCGGTTGGGAATCAAACTAAATGAAAATTTTACTTGAGTATGTGCTGCAATATATAAATAAAAAAACTTACATATTTTATCCATAATTTACAAAACCTTTGGTCATTAGTGTATCTTCTGTCACTTTCAAATTTGTTTAAGCAATGTTCAAGCAATGGCACTAAGTTGCCTTCATGGCCATGTTTAGGATAAGTTTGTTCAATCCATGATATATATTTGTAATAATTTTCCAAGGGATCGTCTCCAGTATATGTTCTTATTAATTCTTCCCATTGTCTAAAAAAGGTTGTTAATGTTTGATTAGAAATATTAACAAATCTTCCAATTCAGTTTCACACATTTCAAAATTTGATACATAAAATACTCCATATATCTTGCTCCAAGAACAAAATGCAGTATTAACACTAAGTATTCTGTATTATAAGCATTTTAATAATAAATATCCTACTGTTTTTGTTGAAGAAGTTCCATCTGACATTCCCTGTTTGTTTGGGCTTGTAATGCTATGCCAAGTTGATGAACATTTCTGCCTCCAGGTAGGGGTAAGATATTTTCCTTGCTGAATTCAAAATCCATCAGTCAGATTGTAATATACCTACCTAAAATATTTTGACGAGTCAGTTCATTTAATGCAATAAAACTTCTTCTAAAGTATAGAATTAAACAATATTCCTGTACTTCCTCAATCTTTGTATGCTTTGTTGTTCTTGTTTGTTTCATTTTCAAATAAATGTTCACAAAAAGTTTTCTAATCTTCTCTTTTTCTTTCCAAATGGTTGAAATTGTCAAGTTTTGTACACTATAGTACATTGAAACATACAGATTTATGTTTTGGTTCATCTTGTTTACAAAAAACTAACAACTGATTGAAGAGATATGAGAAATCGGGATTTGGTTTTAGTGAAACTGAACACATGTAAACCAAAATATGGTCGCCACTAATGCCAATGAACTTATTAATTTTAAGGAGAAAACTATTTAATGTCATGTTTTAAAAAATTTGAGAAAGTGCCAAAATTATGATTTGATCGAAAAATGAATTGCAACTATAAGCCTTCAATTAATAGTAAGGAATTATAATATTTTTCTAATTTATACATCACATTTCAGGTTAGCTTTAGTGACATACATTACACACATTACTACAATCTATAGGTAACTACAAAATTTTAACAACTCCAAAACTAAAGAAAAAATATTTTTAATCAACAATATTTATTCAGAAATTATTAACTAGAATCAAGAGCTTAAATTATCGGTATAATTTGTTTTAAAAACAACAGTAATTGCAGTGTTTGTATTTTGTAACTTTGGTTACTGAACTTTAAAAAAAAACGTTAAATAGTGGAAGGAGTAAACATATTCCTCTATTACAATTTACAATAAACATACTTACTTAGTAATCGTTAAAAATTATTTAATGAGTTTTCAGGGTAAAACTAATATTTTTTAAATCTTTATGTTATTTGAGTAATGGATAAAATCATACCTGAATGACTGATATTCAGATCTACACCCGCTGTCAAAAGAGTCCAATCAAATATTTCAATTACTTCATAAAAAAAACTATACAATTAGTCACCTCGCGAAAGTTATGAATAAAAAACACCGAGATTATTATTTACTGTAGATTATAGTTATTTCAACCTGTTTAAATAAAAATACACTGAAAACTGAAATACTACAAAAGCTTCACAGTAAATAACGACAATAACTGACAGCAGCAGACAGCAAGTTACATCACAGAAGTACCAACCTATAAGGCCTCATTATACAGGTTTATTTTCAGAGCTGGGTAGTGGAGCTCGGAACGGAATATAAAAGGTGATCTGTGATAGAAGACACCACAGGATAATTTAATAAATAACAGTTTGAGAAACTAAAGAGCGAGGGGTGTTGAATATCAATTGTTATAGATTAGTTGTCTAATCAATTGCAAAAGCTAGACGTGTTCCTCTCCCTTGCCGACTTTTTCTTTTGATAGGCACTTGACTGCATAATATGTCGCTGTATCCCTTATCCCGTTTTATCCCTTTTTTTGCGCCATCTTCACAGCGGTAGTGACAACTCTACGATTCCTCCTTAGAGTTCTATGATTGCGGTTAAAATTTTCGGGTTAGATATCCCCACATTCGCGTTGTTTTCGTAATCGGGTAGAAATTTGGATTGCCTACGTAATGGAAATCTCGAAAAA
Source organism: Lochmaea crataegi (assembly GCA_947563755.1). Taxonomy (NCBI): domain Eukaryota; kingdom Metazoa; phylum Arthropoda; class Insecta; order Coleoptera; family Chrysomelidae; genus Lochmaea; species Lochmaea crataegi. The sequence continues at coordinate 121,677,067 of OX387422.1, read as the reverse complement.
TTATACAGTGTGGAAACCACTTATGGAATAAAATTCTTTATGTCATTATTTTAGAAAATTATAAAAAATGCCGAGACACGTCAACTTTTGAATTGAGTTGTGCGTTATATGTAAACATCCTGGGGTGTGGAGACCTACCAGGCGCGTCCCCAGGTGGCGGATAGGGGAACGGTCAGGAGCCAACGCTCTTGATCAGTGGCAGCCATAAATAGGGTGAGAGGACGTAAAACTCCTCAAAAGCCTTTGCGAAAGCTGTCACCGTGGACCAACTCCCCCAAGTGAAGGTGTGAAGGTACCGTGCCGATGTACTGGATGGTCACAGGGAATGTGGCCTCGAACGGTCCCCTGGGGGCACCAGGCGAAACTCCCTTGTATCCCAGCCTTACCTCCTCATGCGGGGCTCTGAGGAGGTGGACAAAAAATTCCCTAGCTACTCGTGGGATTCAGATGGATCTAAATACAACCAAAAAACCAAGCGTCCTGGAGACGACTAGCAACGACAAGGCTGAAGGAGCCGCCGTGGCTAGCACGTCTTCGGAGGCGAAAAAAGAAAAGAAAGGCGGTCACCAGAAAGCGAGCTTTAAAGCGAACTCGCTGGAAGAGGTGGACCGTATGTCGGAGGAGGATCTCCGCGGCGCCAGACTGGCGGGAGCCTCGAGGAAAAGGATGCAGGCTCTGTTGAAAGTGGGCCTGGATTACATTGAAGCCAAAAAGGCGGTAATCAAGGAGAACCTCGCAAAGTCGCTTCTACCAAAGAACAAACGAGAAGAGGTAGGCGAGCACCCTACCAAAGCTAAAGTAGAGGCGAGGAAGCGCCCTACGGTAGCTACGGAAGAGGTGAAGAAGCGCCCCAGAGGTCACAAGGGACAACCCCTCCACAGGCAAGACCCGTGATGAAAAGGCCCAGAAGGGAGGATAAACCGTCCTTCCGGGATGCGGCCTCGTCGGAGAGGGTAGCCATAGTGGAGGAAGGATATCCTAGTTGTCAGATGGAGTCGGATAGGCTTAAAGCTCTCCAGCACTCCATCATGAAGGCATACGAGGGGGTGGCAGATGACGGACCTCAGGTGAGATTTGTCAAATGCATCCATAAACCCGGGTACCTTCTAATCACTTGCGCGGACGTGGCGAGTGCTGAATAGTTGGATGGGGTGGTTCCCTCACTGGTTCCCTGGGACAACGCAAGTCTCAGGACCCTGAGGGGAGACAGCCTACCGAGACCTGCAGCTGCTTGCTACGTCTTTGTCCCTGACGAGGATGGCGAGAGATTGGAGGGTAAACGAATCCTAAGCAGGCTGAAGGTGAGCAACCGGAAGCTAAGGACATCGCTCTGGACCATATGGGGAAAGACCCCGATGGAAAGGGGTCAGATGTGGACCTTCTCCATGGATGAGGAATCCTTGGAGGAGATCAAAAGGCTGGACATGAGTCCCTACTTCGGGATGGGCCGAATTAATTTCAAGGTCAAGGAGCAGGGACCCAAGTCCAGTGGAGAGGGAGGCTGTAAAGCCTGGACCATCCACTGACACAACCGGCAGTGCGGCCTCCCCACAGGTGAGAGCAAGTGCCTCGGGGAATGGCCCAGGGCTGAAAAAGGGGAAGAAGAAGAAGGGGGAATCTTCTGCAGAGGTTAGACCCGGGGAAGCAGACCAGCAAAGTGGCGTTAGCCCTCTCAAAAGGCCGTTACCGGTCAGGGAGGAAGCTGAAGCCATGGAGCAGGGGGAGCCCAGGGTCACAGAGCCCACAGAGGATTCCCACTCTTCGACCTAGAGGACAGCGTTAGGTTCCTGCAGGTCAACCTTCAACACGCCAAGGCTGCCAGTGCCGTGCTGTGTCGAAGGTTGGAAAAAGAAGGCATAGATGTGGCCCTTCTGCAGGAACCTTGGGTACATGGAAGGACCATAGCGGGCCTCAAACAACAAACAGGTACGTTACTCTATCATAGGCCAGCATTAAGGCCAAGAGCATGTATAATACACAGTGAAAGAGTTAATTGTATACTAATTCCAGGGCTTTGCTCCGGGGACTTGGTTGCAGGAATCCTTCCATACCAAACGCAGGGTGGGACGAAGAGAGTAGTCGTCTGTTCCGCCTACTGTCCAGGAGATGAGCTGACCTGTCCTCCACAGGTATTAAAGGCTGTCGTAGACTATTGCCGGGAGAGGGACATGCAGCTTATACTGGGATGCGATGCCAATGCCCATCATACAATCTGGGCCAGTACGGACATCAACAAAAGAGGTGAGTCATTTTATGAATTCATACTTAGGAAAGGGTTATTTATTGCCAATAGAGGTACAGAACCTACTTTTGTCACAGCGGTTAGGAAAGAGGTATTAGACTTGACTTTGAGTACCAACAGAATAAGTGATAACATAGTGGCTTGGCGGGGATCGCAGGAACCATCATGTTCCGACCACAGGCATATCAGATTTGAGCTGAAGTCATCAGCCCTAATAGTGACTAAGTTCAGAAATCCAAGAGAGACTAACTGGGAACGATATGATGAATCCCTCAGAGAGTCACTTAAGGAAGGGACAGTCACTATTAAAGGGGAAGAAAGCCTAGAAGTGGCAGTTGACCAGGTTAACGAGGCAATGTTGAATGCCTACCGAGTGAACTGTCCAGAACGAACAAGGCAACGCAAAGGGAACACAGTTTGGTGGAATAATTACCTAGAGGGATTAAGAACCGAGGTAAGAAGGCTATTCAATAAAGCCAAGCTCAACCAAAACTGGAGTAAGCTTACTCACTATAATAAGGCGATCCGGAAGGCCAAAAGGGACTCATGGAGAAGGTTCTGTGAGGAAATTACAGAGACCACAGAATGCGCCCGAATCCACAAAGTTCTGGCCAAAGAAGGCTCCAATGAAAAGGTGAGTCTCCTGAAGAAAACGGACGGGAACTATGCAGAAACGGCTCAGGAAAGCTTGGAGTTGCTGACAAGAGCACACTTCCCAGGAGCTATCATGTATCTAGGTCGGCAGGAGGTAGCCAGAAATCTCCAAGAGGTAGGTAGACCCAGTCGGGAAGACTGGCAAATTGCCACTGCTATTACAAGACCAGATAAAATAAGATGGGCGATAGATGAATTCCAACCCTTTAAATCACCGGGAGAGGATGGAATCTATCCAGCCCTACTGCAGAAGGGTAAAGAAGCATTAGTGCCGCAACTAAGTAAGATCTTCAAGGCTAGCCTAGCTTGGAAATATACTCCGGTAATATGGAGGAAGGTGAAGGTCATCTACCTGCCGAAAGTAGGTAGAATATCAGACCAAACGCCCCAATCATATAGACCAATTAGCCTAACGTCCTTCCTGGTTAAGACTTTGGAAAAGCTAGTAGATAGGTACATAAAGGACAACGCTCTGATAACTCGCCCTCTAAGCGAGCGTCAGTATGCCTACCAACAAGGCAAGTCAACAGACCTGGCTCTGGATGACTTAAACAGGCTACTTTCCAAGTCGATCGACGACAAGGAAATAGCAGTAGCTACTTTTCTGGATATAGAGGGAGCATTCAATAATGCGTCTCCAATATCTATAACCAGAGGTGTATGGAAAGAAGAGGGATCGAACCCATCATCTGCAGGTGGCTTGCAGTCAATCTAGGGAATAGGATAATCACATCCACCTTGGGAGAGGCAACCATCACGGCGGGGGTGGGGAGGGGTTGCCCTCAGGGAGGCAGGTTATCGCCCCTTTTGTGGGCGATTCTTGTAGATACTCTTCTAGTACGGCTGTCCGATGAAGGTATTCAGTGCCTAGGGTATGAGGACGATCTTGTGTCGTCATAAGAGGACGGTTTCCAAACACGATATCAGAGCGCACCTAAATGGCGCTTAATATAGTAAGTGGCTGGTGTAGGGAGGAGGAACTGGCAGTGAACCCCCACAAAACTGCACTGATACCGTTTACAAAAAAGAGAAATTTGCAAGGTCTACAAAAGCCACAAATTAACGGAGTGGAAATTCCATTTGCTAAAGAAGTTAAGTACCTAGGGGTAATCTTTGACCAGAAGCTTACATGGAATTCTCACATCGAAAAAACCACGCACAAGGCCAGAATCGCTCTCGGAAGGTGTAGGCAGATGTGTGGGAAGAATTGGGGATTGAATCCTAACATGACCAAATGGTTATATACACAGGTCGTGAGGCCAATGATAACCTATGGATCAGTAGTCTGGTGGCCCAGGACACTGCAGATTGGGGCGCAAAGGCAGTTAAGTGGTATCCAAAGGCAAGCTTGCCTAAGTATCACAGGGGCCATGAGAACGACGCCGACTGCAGCCCTGGAGGTAATACTGAACCTGCCACCACTGCATATCTTCGTTCAGGGAAATGCAAGATCTGTAAGTCACAGATTATTACAGGGGCCTCCTTCGATAAGTCAAGGACAAGGTAAGGTCTACAAAAAGCTATATGAAGAAATAAAGGCAGATCCAATACTGGGAATGCCAATGGATCAGATTGCCCCACAATATAGTTTTAAAAATGAATACACAGTAATCATTCCAGAGAGAAAGGACTGGGATACAGGGCCTCCTATAATAGCGAATCTCTACTGGTTCACTGATGGCTCTAAAACAGACTCTGGAGTAGGAGCCGGAATATATGGGGTACAAGAGAAGATCACGATCTCTCTAAGCCTTGGGAAACATGCCACTGTCTTTCAGGCAGAGGTAATGGCGGTGAAATGCTGTGCAGAAGAGTTGATGAGACGGGAGGTAGATAGCCAAAGAATCGTCATCTACTCCGATAGCCAAGCAACACTAAAAGCGATAAGCTCATATCGGACGACGTCAAATCTGGTGTGGGAGTGTCGCAAGGCCCTCAACAGACTAGGTAGTCATAATAGAGTGACCCTAGCCTGGATGCCAGGCCATCAAGGAATTAAAGGCAATGAAAAGGCCGATGAATTAGCCAAGCAGGGAGCGACGGAGGTCATGATAGGGCCAGAACCTTCCTGCGGAATTGCTAAATGCCTCACCAAGGAGAGCATCCACCAATGGATAAACAACCAGGCGTTGCGCTGGTGGCATGAAACTCCGGGGCAAAGGCACGCTAAGCTATTCCTTAAAAGCCCTTCGGTCAGACTGTCACGCGACCTACTATGTCAAAGTCGAGAAACGACGAGGATGATGGTGGGAATGCTGACAGGGCATTGTAGGCTAAGGAAGCATATGCACACAATTGGCCTAGCAGATTACAGCCTATGTAGGTTATGCCAGGAAGAAGACGAAACCGCGGAGCACTTACTCTGTGAGTGCGAAGGCCTAGCAAGGGTGCGGTTTCACCTATATATAGAAGAAAAACCGAGGGCAGAGAGCTAGGCAAAGGAGGCGGTATCCAGGCTAATAGGTCTAATAAAAAGAATAAAGCTAGATATCGAGCTCTAAATATGGGGGAGGACCACAATAGATCTGCAAAGGTCGCAGTGGGATAGGATAAAGACCCACTCCAATTCTAATCTAATCTAATCTATATGTAAACATAAATTTAAATGTACAGGGAATCTACACGCAAGTATGCCATAGTCGGTGTTGTTTTTTTTTAATGAAATACCCTGTATATTTGCGTATTTTTGAAATCCTCTTAATGAACCGATTCCAACAAACTGAATAATGTATGGTCAATTATGAATTATACAGGGTGAAATTTTAAAATTAATAATTTATTACACTTGAAATATTGGTACTTTTTTAAATTAGCTAAATATGGATTTATCAAAAATCTAAACTAACTAATTATTAGACGTATTTGTATATTAAACAAAACCTGCTACGCCCATGAATTTTATCATAACTACCTAAAAATTGCCTAAAAACGCCAATAATTAGACAAAATCGGTAAATAATGTGGATTGTTTTCTATTCTGTCAGTTGTTGAAGTGTTGACAGTTTATACTGAAAAAGTAAAATCTTTGTCAAACACTCTTTCCTTGTCGACATAACAATGAAATATTTAACTGAGACTCACCGAATTGAGATTTTAATGATGATCGGGTACGGGGATAACTGCAGAAGTCAAGTTGAAGTGGCAAACTTATTTAATCACAGGTATCCCGAATTGCCAAATATTTCACAAAGTACTGTGTCTAAAATTCATGCACAATTCAGAGAACTTGGACATGTCAAACCATTGAAAAGAAAACCACACTTCGTTGAAGATGATGTGAAAGTGGATATTTTGTTAAGTGTCGAAGAGAATCCAACTTCAAGTACACGTCAAATTGCCCGTGAAAATAATGTTAGTCATACCTACAACTGTTCTAAGATGTCTTCATAAAGAAAAACTTCATCCCTACAAATTAACTTTTGTGCAGGAGTTAACAGAAGACGATCCAGATCGTAGAATGGATTTATGCGAAAGATTGATGAATAAGCTGAACAGAAATGAGATAGCTCTTGGTACCATTCTTTTTTCTGACGAATCCACAATAAATGGATTGGACGAAGAGGTACTATTGAGTGGCCAGCTAGATCGCCAGACCTTACGCCGTTAGATTTTTTTCTGTTGGGTTATCTCAACTTCAGAAATACGGAATATTTCACCTCAAACTTTAAACAAAGTTAATGAGGAGTTCTATAGGAGACTGTGCTATTGCCAACAACTAGGTGGAGAACATTTTGAGCATTTATTTTAATGTATTAAAATCAAATACATCAGGTATTTTATGTATGTGTTTAATAACTGTAAAAATAAAAATTTCACCCTGTATAATTCATAATTGACCATACATTATTTAGTTTGTTGAAATCGGTTCATTAAGAGGATTTCAAAAATATGCAAATATACAGGGTGTTTCATTAAAAAAAACAACACCGACTATGGCATAGTTGCGTGAATCTCCCTGTACATTTAAATTTATGTTTACATAACGCACAACTCAATTCAAAAGTTGACGTGTCTCGGCATTTTTTATAATTTTCTAAAATAATGACAAAGAATTTTATTCCATAAGTGGTTTCCACACTGTATATCTGATTTTGTACGTTCTGTCTTGATTTTCTGTAGAAGAATGTTTTGAAGTTTTTTAGAAGAATGTTTTGAAGTTTTTTAGAAGAATGTTTTGAAGTTTTTTAGAAGAATGTTTTGATTTTTTTAGAAGAATATCAGTGGTTCTTTTATTACTATAAATCAAGGTTTATTAGATATTTAATTATCTTATATGTATGTAAATGTTATAACTTCCATATATACATTATATATTTATTTATAATAAAAACGATTTTAAACGCTATGACCGTTTGTTAATTTTATAAACTACGATTTTTGGTCGTGAATAGTTTATTATCTATTGAAATATGTTGCAATAATTTCTCGTTTTAGATCATAAAATGTAATAACGTCAACAGAAGTGAATTTTATTTTAAATTTTGTTCCATTCATCCTAAGCAAATTTAGTCATGAAAAAGGTCATGGTCAGGTCAACTTGTCAGTTGGTGGACATCCAGGGACCCGGACCGAAACCGCTTTTAACCGAGAACCGGACCGGAACAGTTATGTTTTGGTGGACGGAAACCGTAACCGGAACCCATATTTATGATTTTTCATGTACCGGAATCGAAACTGAAACCGATTAATATTAAATCGGCTTTTTTGGGTTTTTAGTTCCTTGATATCTAAAATGAAACCTGTACTGTATAATTCAGTAAACACTATTATCCCAGACAGCACAGGATATCCTTAGGACGTCCATATTGAGTCCTAAGTAGGTCCCAATGTCCCAGGCCTAATTTGTACGTACTAGGGACGCACACTCGCACACATTAGAATAAAAAATTAGAAAATAATACACATCATTATTAGAAACCACAATTATTTACAATTTGTGCTGCAAATAAGAGTAATTTCAACCGGAAGGACGTGGAGGGGGCGATACGTATCTATTGAACCTATTGCGATGATCCAGACGATAATCCCAGCCTGCTATAATTTTTTTGCCAGAAATTTTTTGGAAAAATAGGATATTTTTACATTTTTTTTTGGCAAAATGGTGTGACTTATCAAATTGTGTCAAAGAATAATTTTTCCATAGAGTTTTAAGGTTTTTATTTTTTTTTTCACTTAAAAAAGGTGGAAGGCATTGATAATTTTGAAAATTATCCGTGGTCCTTAGTCCTTATTTTATATAAATGTACAATATAAATATTTGAATAAATGTATATATAGAGATATTATTATTAAAAAGATCCTAAGAAGGCCCATTAAAAAAATAAGAGGACGTACTTGGGAGGTCAATTACTAAAATTGAGGGGACGTACTTGGGATGTTCTATTTAGGACTTCCAAGGGACGTATGGTTTAGTATCAAAATAAGGTCAACTTGGTTAACTGGGCCTACGGGGTAACTGGGCACCCATTTAAATTCTCGGCGGGATACCAAATATTCCGTTACTTTCATCTTCTTGTTTCGTTAACCTTGAAGTAATCTGTTCGCAGCAGGTGAAATTATTGCATTTGGTGTTCCTTTTTGCGACATTATTTTCGCGAATTTAAAAAGTTTATGAAGATATCCTTGCATCAAGCAGCACACGATCATTGGTAAGTGTACAGTAAATACATTGGTGTAATTATTTTTACCAAATATGTATTGTTAGGTTAAAAAAACAATAAAACATGCATTGCTGATTGTGTTTGAGGTTAGGTTTGTTACTGGTGGTATACAACCGGTGGTGCCCAGTTGCCCCGGCCAATTTCGGTTTTTGGGAAACTGGGCCCAGTATTTTTGGGGAATAATGGGCCATAGTGCCCAGTTACCCTACTTTAATTTTTAATTATTTTGTTTTTCAGAAAATGGTCAGAGATTATAAGAGGAAAACATCTAAAGGTAGTGACGGCGGTCGATATACAAAAGCCCAATTGCAGGCTGCCTTGGATGATGTGGCAAATGAAAACAAATCTGTTTATGGCGCTTGTCAATTCTACAATAACCCAAGAACGACGCTTAGGCACTATATATGGATCACGAGGAAGTGGAGTTTTAACTGAAGCAGGTAAAGGGGGCGGCGGACGTTACGCATTAGGGTTGGAGGCGGAACGAAAACTGGCTTCACTCCTTGGCACTATGCAAAAATGGGGCTATGGTCTTTCAAGATCGGAAGTGCTAGATTTGGTACAGAATTATGTTAAGTCAAATAAAATCATAACAAGGTTTAAAGATGATCGACCTGGCGATGAATGGTTCATAAATTTTTGTAGTCGAAACAAACTTTCCATTAAAAAACCCCAAGGTGTCGAAGTTTCCAGAAAAAAACAAGAGAATCCATGGGCTATATATGGTTTTTTGATCTCTTGGAGAAAACTATAGCCGACTTAGATTTAGAAGGCAAAGCCGAACAAATCTTCAACTGCGACGAAACGTCATTCTCTTCAGATCCTTCAAAGACCAAAATAGTAGGGTCCGTTGGTACAAAATGCACCAGAACGATCTCCACATGCGGAAGAGAAAACACTACAGTTTTGGTATGTTGTTCAGCTTCGGGAAATAAACTACCACTATTAACCATATTTAAAGGCAAAAATGTTATGGAATCATGGTTGCCAAATAATCCAGAACCCAATGATAAAACGGGATATGCAGCTTCCCAAAGAGGATGGATGGTGTCATCAATTTTTGTAAAGTGGTTTAAGAAATGTTTTTTATTGAATGCACCGAAAGAACGCCCTCTGAATTAATTGATGTTGCAATCCAAAATCAAGTATTTATTTTGAAACGTCCTCCACATTCTACACATATCTTACAACCTTTAGATGTGGGTGTTTTCAAAAGCATGAAAACCAGATGGGACCAAGCTTTGTGTAAATGGCAAAGATCTAATCCGCGTAAAAAAATTGCCAAAAATCTGTTCGTTGAACTTTTTAATACTGAATATAAAGATATGCCGAATATCAATATTATTAATGCATTTCAAGCTACTGGTATTTATAGTATTTCAACCAATGGACCTGATCGAACACAAATTTCAACAACCATATTCTCCAAGTCCGATTTGGCAAAATATGATGCACAAACTGTCCCCAGAGAAAATAATGAGTTGAATATAGAAACTGAACCCGAAGCATCTTCAGATCAAGAAGCCAATATAAACAGAGGACCTGAAGAACTTGAACAACCTCAGCTTAGTACATCGTCAGCTGATATAAACGATACATCGACTCAAGAAGAGAGTGAAAATATTTTACCTGAATCCTCTAAAAAAGTAGAGCTAGAGGGTAGCTCCCCATCAACGAACACAACCCACACTACATTTGAGGCACTGCTGCCAAGTTTACTTACAAGAAATGCTGCATCAAGCTCTGGAGAAATCCAACCAAAAAGAAGAAGAGTCTGTTCCAGTGCAGAGCTTATTACAACGCCGGAATACCTCAACAGAAAAAAGGAAGAAGAAAGATTGCAGAAGGAAAAAGAGGACCAAAAAAATCAGAGAAAGCAGGCAGGAACAAAAAACACAAAGAATAAATCACATCCCGATTTGGAGAACTATATCTTAGACGAATCAGAACTGGAAAAGAGGCTGAAAGATTCAGCGTGGAAAGGTAAATCCAAAGCATCCCAAGTATTGAAGAAAAAAAAAGGTTTCAGATCCGCCAAGCTCTGACTCTGAGAGTTCTGAAGATGATCTGGTTTTATCTTCAAAATAAGATGCGGAAAACCCTATTGCTGTTGTCGAAGGAGATTCCATTTTAGTCATGTACAATTCGGAACCGTATCCAGGAAAAGTACTCTCAGTGAATGGAAACAAAGTAGAAATTCTGCATATGGAAAAAAGTGGTATATTTTCGTGGCGTTGGCCAAACAAACCTGATAAACTCACCTATGATGAATCGGAAATAATACAAATTATCCAGAAGCCTCAGGAACAAAATAAAAGAGGCGCTTGCGTTATTCCTGAAATGGAGAGATATTCAAACTATAAGACTTAAATAGGTTAATTTATATTCCTTCCTTTATCATTTAAGTATTTTTGAGAAAAATAAGATTTTGTTTTTTGACTCGTTTGTTTATTTTCGTAATACATTTTTTCAGCATTTTGTTATGATTTTATTGCAAATGCCATAACTCGAAGCTTAATTGTCCGATTTCCATGAATTTTGGACACAAAATTTACAAAGGTGTATGTGTGGACCCAGTTCTCCCTGTAAAGTTCTAACCCCAAACTTCTGGGTAACTGGGCACCAGTGACTTAATATATATAAAAAAGAAAATTACAAACCTAGATCAATATTTTTCTTACTATATATAAATTAGATCCCTAGTTAGCACACACACAAAAAAGAGGTTTGAAATGCCCTCAATTAGCAACGGTATTGGTATATAAACTTTGAGTGATGTAATTTTAGGTCCCAGTTAACCAAGTTGACCTTATGTCCTCAGAACGTCCTGAGGATGGCTAAGGGCCTGAAACGGACGTACCTGGGATATCGGGTGTCTGATAACGGACATCCTGGGAACGTTTTAGGTAAGTACTTGTGCTGTCTGGGATAATGACTAATAAATAATAGACGCACCGTTTGGCTGGGTAACAAAGGAATGCGAAGCGGAGAGGCATTCTAGGTTACGCAGAGAACCGGTGAACATAAAATAAGGTTGATAGTGTTTTATTTCGTATACCCTAATATATAATAAAGTATTAGAAAGGACTCATTGAGTGAACTAAGGAACACTACAAAACCTTAAAACATTTTGCTTAAGAAATAAAAGAAAAATAAGATCGAGCCAAATGTCACGTACATAGCTGAGACGTCACGTTGCTTCGTTGTTGAAAAAAGATGATGATTTATTTTTTATTGATTTCTTTTTAGTTTTACTAATAAAGAGAAAGATCAAGATGATGATAAGACCGAGTCAGACTCGCAGGGAAATAATGAAACTGCGAGTCAAAATAGGCGTTTGAGGGAAAATCCCATTTTGAACTATTTCAAAGAGAAAATGTGAAGAATAATAATTCTAGCAAACGTAGACTTTATTAATATGCTTATAATATAAATAAAAAGTATAGGTAGTGTGTAGTACTTTTATTCCTTTATAGTAGAGTTATGTAGGTGTTTGTTCATTTCACCAACTTTATTTGAATCTCACAACTAAGCAAAATATATTTAACATTAACGGGTCTTTAATGAAGGTATGATTGAAATTGAAGGTATACTTAATTTTTCCAATTATTATTATTGCAACTAAATTAAATTCGACAAAACCATTCGTTCACTGCCCATTTTCATATGTATTTCAAAAACACCCTGTATATCTGTTGGATTGCTTCTCGTGGCCTCGTAATATTTAGCATACATAACAAACTATATAGGTAATAGACTGTTAAGTTATTTTTTACAATTAGCGTATTGACGAGTTATCAAAAATTGTCTACTACAATAACCGAAAAAAACCGTTTTGTACCGAAATAAAATTTCAGGACTGGACCGAAATTATTTTTCAGAACCGATACCGGCACTGAAACCGAAATTACTTCATGGGCTGGACCGAAACTGGAATCGAAACCCTTATTTCCTTTCGGTCCGGGTCCCTGGGACATGCCCTATATATTTTTGATAAAATACGGTTCATTTAGTTTTAGCTTGAAATATTGAATTTTTTGTAACCGAGAAAACCAAAGAAATTACCCACATAGCACAGTATATTACATAAATATTCAAAATATATTCCACATGTTCAAATAATATTCGGAATGAATTTTAAACGTTAAGTAAATATACAAACTACAATATACTTGAGAAAATATAAATTAGATGTTGTATCAATATTGTGAAATATTTTTGTATGTTTTTACAACATGAAGAAAATTATTTGTTTTAATATATACAAAACATATTACATACATATTAAGTGAAATATGTATTATTCCAGATATGTATTAAACTTTCAGATAACAATATTTATATAATGTTCACGATTGTAATATTTTGACAATGTACAAAAAATGGTATATATTTTTAAATATACATCACATATTAAACAGATATTCAGAAAAGTATGTACTGTTCCAAATATACAACTAAACATGCAGTCTATGATATTTATATAATATTTATGATTCTTATACATTCCTGCAATATTTAGAAAATAACGTTTATTTTAAAATATGTATTAAATATTACATAAATACTTAGTAAAATATATACTATTCAAAATATGTATTACGTCTAAATTGAAGGATATTTATATAATGTTCACTGTTTTATATTTTTGAGATATTCAGAAACTGATATACTTTTTTCAATATACACTACATATTTCACATATATTCGGTTAAATTTTGTATTGTTCCAGATACACGATTGAACGTACATATATGATATTTGTATAATATTCATAATTGACACACTCCTGCAATATTCAGGAAATAATGTTTATTTGAAAATATCTATTAAATATTACATAGATACCGAGTAAAATGTATTCAATTCCAAATATGAACTAAACCATAGACATAATATATTTATTAAAATATTTAAATTTTCCGCCTTTTCTAAACTGTAGGCTAAAAATCCCCAATTTGATAAGAAATTTAAATCATTTCGCCTTATGTTACCCATGATTTCGCCTGCCAGCACTGCCTAGTAGTATTTAGGATTAGTTTAGTTTTAAATTTATTTAGGGTTTTAGTTTTAATAAAGGAAATAAAAGTAAGTGAACCTTTAAAATGTCAGCCACCAGGTATAATTCGTCATAGTTGTATTGCAAAAAATTGTAATAATAAATATTTTTGGCAACTTCGCAATTTGGAGTGTAAGAATAAAACATTTTTCAAATTTCCATCTGATATTAATCAAAGGGAACAGTGGTACAAAATCTTAGAACTTCCTTATTCATCCAAAGATCAAAGGTTGTGTGAAGTTCATTTTGATGATAATGCATTTTCAAGTTCATTACAAAAAATTCTTATTAAATTTGCTTTACCTTTGCAACCCTTACATCATACACCACCAAATGTAGTTGAACATAATAATAATACCCAAGCTTTTGAAAATACAGTATTGCCTGTAAAAAGAAAGCTTAGTTTTTCTAATATTGATGATAGTCAATTTGAACATGTACCCAAAAAACAATGTTTGGAATTCAGTATTTTAAGTAAAATAAATGAAACTAGAGTCAGTAATCTATCTCCCAAGAAGAAGAAAATGTATTGCGAAGAATGTAAGGCTAATTTGCAGACAGACATTTTAGACGTTCACCATAGTTTCACTTCCTTCAAAGAAAATGATGATAAAACACGTCTGATTTATGTACAAAGGGAAGTCATTAAATTTCTTCCAATGCTGCATGATATTGTATACTATATTTTACCACTTTTAGGTCATGTAGAGAATATTATTGAAAAAACTGAACTCTTTGCAAAAGGTCATATTAATTTTGGTTGGTTCACCTGTCAAGAACATAAATCATATGTATTTTCTCAGCTCATAAAAGTTTGCGTCCCCTTATTAATTAAAAAATATTATAATGATGGTAAGAGGACTAACAAACAACAATAATTCCTTTTTTTTGTAAAAATGTACTGCGTTTAATTTTTTTTTGTTTCAGACCTGTTCTTGTCTTAATGGATCATGAAAATCGAAAATCTAGTTTTTAACTCCTTTTTATTAAAATATTTGTTGTTTTGTTTTAAAATAATGTGCAATTTGATGTGATATAGGATTAGCTTTCTAATTTTAGTGAAAATATTGTGATAACAATTCAAATTTTCTAGTTAGGATAGAATATTTATGTGATACAGTTTTAACAGATATATTATAAAATAAGCATTTAACTAATGTACAATTTATTGTAAGTGATCTGTGATAATTTAATCCAAAGATACAATAAGAATGTTAATTAATGAAAGTTGATAATGTATATAGAATAATTGTACTAATTTAATAAACAAATATTTTAGTTAATTTTGTTATGTTATGTGCAGGTTAATAAAAATTTTAAATGTGTGTTGTTTTCTTATTTATCTAAATTATGTGTCTTAAAATTGTTTGTTAATTATAATTATTTCATTGCAAAAAATGAAATAAAATTTTATTTTTTGTAATGAAATTATTATATAATAAACAATTTTAAGACAAATTGTAAAATTTGCTACCCATAATCCAAACTACCAGATTTAAATATCCCGCCTGTTAAAATTAGTTCCGACACCCCTTCCTGGTGCGCTGCGATCAACGCGATGCCAACGGTTACTACAGCAACGACAACTCTCATTATATATTATTTCTCTATGGTTTCCAGCTTCCCCTCCTATTTAATAGTAGATCCCTAAGAAATCGGTAGATCCCCAACGAATTAAAACATCTCTCTTGATAATAAGGAATAAGTAGCTTACTTTACAGATATACGAACCATTTCGACTATTAAATACTAGGTGGCGCTGAAGGCAATTTCTCAATGAGAACTTTATAGTACAAGCACAGGATACCCCACTCTCACAGAAACTATAAATTTTTTTATGCTTCTGTATGCGTGGTGCATTCTGTGGTACATTCTACCTTTGACATTTTGTTGATTACGGGAGGGTCGTTCGGCAATGCTACTCCATTGACTCAGAACACTCCTCCCTTCACCGTTCGGCTATTACAGAACGAGTAAGAGGAGCAGTCTTTAATCGTTTGTGTACTGTGGAGTGGTGTGAAAAGAGCTGCTTCAATTGTACCACCTCGGCGAGGTAGGGTTTTAGGAGTGAATATGCTCATTTCGATTACCGGCCAAAAAATAAAATTCTCATGTATTTTAGGTTTTAGAATTGCGAAGTAATAATTATTCATATTTTATAAAAATACTAAAAAATAACCACCAAAATACTACAACGAATGACTTTTGTTTGAATTTGACGTTTGATAGATGTCCCTCGTTTCACCGGTAACAAATGATCCTTTTACTCTACGAGAAATCTGCTTCTGCTCCACTGCTTTCAATCTCCATTTCGTAGTTAATAGCCGAACGGTCCTGGGTAAGGTTGGTAACCATGGAGGCTATAGTATAGCCTCCATGTAGAAGGAAGGAGCACCATCTTGTATGGGTGACAAGTTGAAAAAGTGTCCATCTGTAAACAGCAAAATATAATTCGAAGATTCACCGAAATGGCGCTCGTGTAGCTAATGGAAATTATGTGAATTTCGGGTTATAAACCGAGTGAACTGTGCTGGGTTGAAAAATTTAGTATTTTTCGTGACTTGTGTAATTGACAAATATGCAGTATTTGAAATCTCAATTATTTACGTTGTATTTCCTTTTTTAATTTTGTATCTTACTCTAATAATTCATGGCGCTATTTTGAAAATCTTTCCACTTGCTACTATGGCGCCACCTTAATTTGCTTCCTTTCGATGGACACTTTTTAATACATTCAGATGGTGCTCCTTCCTTCTACCCTCCATACTAAAGAAATGCTACATTGTCAGATTCACGTAAAATAATTATATATAAATATTTTTATAAATGTTTTTAATATCAGCTAGATTTTAACAAACAATTCGATTATTTCTGGAACAAAACAAATATTACCAATAAACGTGTAACAAATTTCTGAAATATATTAAAAATTAGAAAAAAAAACTAACACAATGCGTTTCAATTTTAACTTAAACTGAAACAGGATGCTGAGTCTTAAGATGTTTGTTACGATCTACTTTCTGTCTAAACTGCCTTCGGCATACATGGCAAGGGAAAGGGCGTTCGTCGGTATGGATCCTTCGGTGATTATTGAGAGTTTCGGCTCTAAAAAACCGTTTAGGACAGAGCTGTAACAAAAAATTTAATTCAAAACAATTTAGAAAACAAACGTTAAAGTTGAAAATTCCGGAAGTAGTTTGAAGGCGCGCCTGCGCATTCAGAATATAGCTATACATACTTACATCACATGCATATCTTCTGTCATTGGTATGTGTCAAACGGTGTTGGTAATAAACAGAACCAGTTAAATAACATTTATCGCAAACGTTGCATTTGAATGGTCTCTCTCTAGTGTGGGCTCTTCTTATATGATCCTTCAAATGCGAACGTATCGTGTATCTCGCTTCACAGCCTTCGTGAGGGCACGCAAACGGCTTTATCCCTAAAATCGTAACGAAAAAAGGATTAAAAACCACCCCCATATACCATTAAAACATTTCGCGGTTTAATCTCAGTGAGTATGTATTTACCTTGATGGAAGCGCATATGTATCAAAAGATGAGAAGTTTGGGAATAGCTTCGGCCGCAAGTTTCACAAACATACGGTTTTAACTTCTTATGAGCACGACTGTGTACTATCAAAGCTTTGGCGTTATGCAAAACCTAAAATTCCATATATAGCATTTAAATAACGAAGCGGTACTGGAAAATTTAAGTGCCGCCATCCAGATTTCATTTACTTAATTACTTAATTTTAGAAATCCACAAAATTAAGAGAACGATACGCTCCGTCGGACTTTTTAGAAGTATTTGGTATGACACTATATAAAGAAAGAACTTATTTATTACCTGTCCACATTCATCACAAGTGAAATTCGAAGCATGTACCTTCTCCCGATGTTCCTCAAGATCGTCAACATTTATAAAAGTTTCGATGCACCTTTCGCATTGATATTTATAACCGTCGTCGACTTGAAGACTCGGTTTTTTCGTTCTCGCACTCAGATTTGTCGGCCATTTTCGTTTTCTACCTCTCTTCTTCTTTTCCGTTGTATCAACAGAATTTTCAAGTTGTTCGCCGGTATTCTCTTTATTTGCGTCTGTTCCTTGATAGTGGATTTTGTTAACTGGGACGTCTAAAGTTTCTAAAACGTCCTCGATTAGTTTGTTGAGGATATTTTTGTTATCTTCGGGAACTGTAACATCGACATCTTTGTTGGTTTCTTCAGTTTGGAGCTTGTGAGTATAGTGCTTCTTTTTTATTTTGTGCGTGTAGAGTAGTTCGTGAGATTTGTATGTTCTGTCGCAATATTCACAGTAAGTTAATTTTGGCAAGCAAAACAGATTTACGTATTCCGAACACTTTTTCATCCAATGTTGGGCGGCTATTGGATAAGAATCGAAAACTTTAAAGCAATCAACACATTCGTAATTTCTGGCTGTAGTGTGTTTCCTTTGGTGTATAAGCAGAACCTTTTTTTCGGCGTAAGTTCTGTTACAAAATTCACATTGTAGTAGAAGCTCGGTTGATATTTTTTCTATGCTTTTCTTGTCAATTGCTTCTTTGGTGTGAATATTTTCGTTAGTCAAGACAACTTTACCTTCGTCCGATAATTGTGTTGTTTTTTCTGCTTCATCGTCTTCGATTTCTTCGATTTCTACGATTTCTACACAAGATGTCACGTGATAATTTGCTGATAGAGGTGAAGAAAATACTTCATAACACTTTTTGCATTTCCAAACAGCCACATCGCTTCTGTAAAATTTAGAAATGTCTCCAGCTTTTTTACAATAGTTTTCTTTGTGTATCCTCAAACGATTTTCACTAATAAATTGTTTGTTGCAATTTTCACACACATTTTCTTGTGTATTTTCGTGGCTAGACTGGTGACGAACCAAATTATTTTTATTAACAAACTGTTTATTGCAAACTTCGCAAATGTATTTAACGGGAATACCGCCATCAGTTTCACTAGAATCAACATCCGATTTTAAAACAGCTTTTTCTGCATTAAATTCACACTGATGCCTTTGATATTGACATTTAGTGGGAAAAATAGTCTCACAATTTTGGCATCTTATCATAGTAGGAAGATTCAAAACGGTCTTACCGACATATATCGATGGTGAGTCATATCTATCTTCTAATTTAATACACTTAACAAAATATTCATCGTTCTTGAATTGGCTTAAATTCAATGTTAATCGGTTTTCATTAGATAATAATATATCAGGATCAAAGCTTACGTTTACTGGACAAAAGTAGCACGTGACGTTTGGCGTAGTACGTAACGTTCACCGTTACACGTGGCGTTTGACGTAGCACGTGGCGTTTGGCGTAGTACGTAACGTTCACCGTTACACGTGACGCTCCACATTAAGTAACGATGATAAAAAGACTACATCATACTTGGAAAGGAAGGTACATGGCATTCGATATTCTTCAGGAGATGTAGAATATTCCAAAGTAAACGAAATATTGGAAAGCAAGCTATTGTATGCCGCAGACTATATTTACATTCGAGGACAACAAAAAGCGGAATTTCTGCTGAAGAAATGTCACGTATTTGGTGTTTTTCCACACATTATTGACGTTTGCAAATTTGATGGCACGCCGTGTGCAACAGGAAACTTTGTTCATGATCCAAATCCCTGCCACGCCTCAGGACTATATTCGTGTACCGAAAGAAATGTACAACGCCTCAGTCACTGGTTTTCAAATACTGTATTACCATTATAAATAAAGTTTTTTTAAAGTAACATGGGTTTTTTATTGAAACACTCTGTATATTCATCAACTTTTATATTACATGAAGATTCAAATTTTCGTTTCACAATTTTTAAAATTAAAACAAAGACAAATACTAATATTACACATGACATAGCAAAAACATTATTGATTTCATTTTTTATATCTTCTTCTGTTCTATTGAACATGGTTGAATACGTCTTAACGGATAAGTAATTTGTGGTAATTGTCTGCATGCTAGCTCTTTAGGTAACCAGTTTATACTAAGACTGCTCCACGCCTGTCGTACTTCTTCTTCCCCACCAGATAAACTGAGATTCTCTATTTGCCTTATAACCTCACTTTTATCCTCATGAAAAGCAATTCGATGACTGTACTCTTCTGAAGCCATATTACAAATGAGCCCACATGTTTGACGTAGCTTGTGACACGTGACGTTTGGCGTAGTATGTAACGTTCGCCGCTACACGTGACGTGACACGTGACGTTTGACGTGACACGTGACGTTTGACGTGACACGTGACGTTTGACGTGACACGTGACGTTTGAAGTGCCACGTGACGTTTGACGTGACACGTGACGTTTGACGTGACACGTGGCGTTTGACGTAGCATGTGACGTTTGGCGTAGTACGTAACGTTCACACGTGACACGTTGCGTTTGACGTAGCACGCGACGTGCCACTTCAGTTCAAATATTATATAGTATGTTACTTTTAAGCCCCCCCGGTATATTAAGAAATTCGTTAGTAATATTTCAACATAAGTTACTTTTAAGCCCCCCGGTATATTAGCGCGCGCCTGTTATCATCGCAACGGATCAGTCTCGATTACGTCACAACTTACGGCGCCTAGCGTACGGTGCGCGCGCGACCGTATTGCAGCATGTAATACCTTTCTTCGCATAGAATAAACATGAGAGCTCATGGTCTACTGTGTTAAATCAATTGCTATTGACGCGTAGGTTGGCGGTTGGATCCGCACTCAAGTCAAAATTTTTTTAAAATTAAATTCGCCTCATGATGCGCGAAGCAGACTAAAAATGGCGAACTGCACGGCTCGGGGACTAAAAATGGCGGCCGCCTCATGATGCGCGAAGCAGACTAAAAATGCGATGCGCACGGCTAAAAATGGCGGACGATGCGCACGACGGCGCTCTCTCTCACACACATTACCTCCATGACTCTCTCTCTCTAACACACTGTTTTCCCTATACTTGTCGCGGAACTGTCTTAGTCTATCTACTTTTGTAGATATAGGATCTTCGGTGCTTGAATTCTTTCCATACCACATTCCTGAAGACGCCGTACCATTTTCTTCTATTTTATATACGTTTACAATTGTGTTATTATCAAGGGTGTTCATTTGGGAATATTACTTTGATGGATTCCCTCGAAATATTGTATCAAAATAGCTTTGCTTTTAAAACCGTCACAGTTATCTCACTCGAAATATTTTTCATTTAAAAACAGTAGATTATTTTGTTGTTACAATGGAAATGTCAGAATCTCAATTGTTTGGATTCGTTCGTAAATACTTATATTTATTTTAACACATTGGCTTAGAAAGAGATAGTATTAGCACCCCATATATTAGACCAATTACAGCACTGAACTTTTTATACCATCCAATGATAATGAAGATTGCAAATTCCATAATTTGCCAAAGGAACGTATACTATTCTATAGTTCCATGAGAGGGCTGAGAATACAAACAGTCCACAGAATTCACTCGACCGGCGACCACAGATCACCATTCTCGCCGTATTTGTGTTTTCTTAACCTAAAAGCCATAGTCAAAATATTTCTCTTTGCTAAAAGCTCAATCATTTTGTTTGATATTTTGGCTGTGTTGAGACTGTGCTAATAATTTAAAGAAGTGTCTAGTTTACGTGATCTGTGAGAAGTAATGCTCTAAGAGGTAAAAGTGATACCTACGAGCAGTGTAAAAAAGTGAGTAACTAGAAAGTACCCCATTAATCTGAACTATTAGTACTCCTAATAGTATATGAATACGAAACGAATAACCCAGAAATTACGGGTGAGAAGCTAGCTCCTAGCTCCAAAAGTAAATCTGCGACAATTGACTGAGCCGGCAACAGCGCACCAAGATGTCCGTTTATCACCGTTGCCTTGGCCACAGATCCCCTACCTAGTCGGTACAAGATAGTTACTTGAAAAAGTGAAATTTTATTAGTTAATTGTTGAAAGCAAAAATTCTAAATTGAACGATAAAAAAAAATTTTAAAAAAGAGAATATGCAAAAATAAAAAAACTAAAATCCTTCCAACCCAACTGTTACACCGTGCAACAAAAACAATGGGCGCCAATTTGTAACGGTAAAGGTGTGCTTTTAGTTGGGCGCCAATTTGTAACGGTAAAAGTATGCTTTTAGTTGGGCGCCAATTTGTAACGGTAAAGGCGCCAATTTGTAACGGTAAATGCTGTACCTCACAGGGCACCAGCTCGAAGGGCTCCGGCTAGAGACTCCTCTCAAGGGTGATTCGACCCCAAGTTTATGCTGCACAAGTGCTACAGGAAGGTTGTAAAAGTTGAGGGCGCCACTACCTTTTTAACGATGAAAACTACAAAAAACTAAGGCGGAAAAGGTAGAAACGCCTTGTAAAATTTAAATGAAAGTTAGAAAATAAAAAAGTTACTAAAAATTACCCCGGGCGATATCTCCCTCAACTTTTATAGTTGAGGATTTTATTAAAAAAAAAGAATTAAAAACAAATTTTTAATTTATTCTGCCACAGGAAATGAATAACGGAATTTAATAGAGGAATTTGTACTTTTATAGGTACTTAGCTTAGATGAAGTGGTTTCCTGGAGAAGAAGTCAGGTCTTGATCCGAACTGATGAGTTCTGTTCTAGGGTGGTAGTTTGGGGGTTCTATCCTTGGCTATATTCTTGGGGTTATATTCTCCGGTTAAATTCTTCGGTTTATATCCTCGGCGTTATATTCTAGCCTAGGGTTATATTCTCGGCGTTAAATTCTTGGGTTATATCCTAGCCTAGGGTTGTATTCTTGAGTTATATCCTAGCCTAGGGGCTGTGCTTACCTAGAAGTACAAGTGGATCAGGGATATATAGGAACTTGAATGTAATGGGCACATTATGTTGGTCAGCTTTTCAGGTTAAAGAAAAGGAAGGCAGTTATTTGAAAGTAAAAAAATTTATTTAATTTACTGAAAGCTTTCCAACATTATATGTTCCATGTTAAAACAGAAAAAATAGCAATTATCGACTAAATTAAAAAAATATACTAATGATCCGAAAGAAACTAATAATAGCAAAAAGTTATTTATTTAGTTATATGAAAAAATATCGTGCCTAGGAAATATATTAAACCGGCACTGGCGTTACGAAAGAATATTTTATAGGTTAGCGGTTTATAAAAGTGTTATTTTATAATTAAAAGAGTTATTTCGCAACTGAAAAAGCTTGAAAATATTTGTATAAAAGTAAACAGTGAATTATAAAAGAATATTTGGTTTAAAACTACCATATTAGTATAAAAGAACAGTTTATGACCACGTGTTGAATTTAATTTCGTCTATCTCTGTAAAAAAAATAAAGAATGCATACGAAAATTATATCAGACAGTACTTTAGAAGAAGCTTATTAATTATAAATTATGATTTTGAACTTACCACAGCAAAATTCATAAGATAGGTACTTAAGATATGAAAGATAGCGAAAGATGATGTGCCCTCTTAGGCGGTCGTTAACAAAAAGGGGTGTTTAACGTGGCGTTGTGCAAAAAATGGAAGCGTCCGTTGGCAGACATCAATTGTCTAACGATCAGGGTTGAAGAGTTTGGGATCACAGAACTATAATTGAATGTGGCTAGTGACGACGAGCGCTAATTAAAAGGATTTATTCTGTAAAATCGAAACAGGTCGATAGACATGTTACAAAATGCTTAAAATTCGTAAAGAGGGGTTTTTTGCGCCGGAAAATCGACTGGCACAATCAGTTTTTTGATAAAATCATTATTTCGCCTTCAAATAGAGTCATGAAATTTTCGAAAATCCACTTTTCAAAACAAAAAAATCCTCATAACTCGACTAATAGGAAAGATAGAACGTTCTAGTCTTCACCAATCGATAGAGGGGACAATTTTACATATTTTAGTGAATTTTGAGTCGATATTGCCAAGGATTAAGGGAGTTAGAAAAAAGCAATTTGATTCGCAAAATATTTCCATACCTACCCCTTTGTTCTAAATTTTCGACAAAAAAAATAAAAATGCTTAAAATTTGTAAAGAGGGGTTTTTTGGGCCGGAAAATCGACTGGCACAATCAGTTTTTTGATAAAATCATTATTTCGCCTTCAAATAGAGTCATGAAATTTTCGAAAATCCACTTTTCAAAACAAAAAAATCCTCATAACTCGACTAATAGGAAAGATAGAACGTTCTAGTCTTCACCAATCGATAGAGGGGACAATTTTACATATTTGATTGAATTTTGAGTCGTTATTGCCAAGGATTAAGGGAGTTAGAAAAAAGCAATTTGTTTCTCAAAATATTTCCATAGCTACCCCCTTTGTTCTAAATTTTCGACAAAAAAATTATAAAAAATGCTAAAAATTCGTAAAGAGGGGTTTTTTGGCCAAAAAATCGACTGGCACAATCAGTTTTTTGATAAAATCATTATTTCGCCTTCAAATAGAGTCATGAAATTTTCGAAAATCCACTTTTCAAAACAAAAAATACTCATAACTCGACTAATAGGAAAGATAGAACGTTCTAGTCTTCACCAATCGATAGAGGGGACAATTTTACATATTTTAGTGAATTTTGAGTCGATATTGCCAAGGATTAAAGGAGTTAGAAAAAAGCAATTTGATTCGCAAAATATTTCCATACCTACCCCTTTGTTCAAAATTTTCGAGAAAATTTTTTAAAAAATGCTAAAAATTCGTAAAGAGGGGTTTTTTGGACCGGAAAATCGACTGGCAAATCTTGACAATTTTTTTAAGTCTTAAACTTCAAAATATTTTCGTAAGTTCCAAATTGTCAATCTTTTTAAAGGCGTGAGTTGGGGAAAAAATTAGTTAAATATCTTTCGTTCTTATCGTTCTTGATCACGATGTTTGTTGAAACTCTATTTTTAAAGTTTCGGTAGCGGTCCAGCTGCCGTTATCAAGAATAATGAAAAATAATAAATTTTCGAATCATCGAAAATTGATTAATCGATTATTTTCGATTAATCGATTATTTTCGAGTAATCGATTATTTTAGATTAATCGATTATTTTCGATTAATCGATTTTTTTCGATTAATCAATTTTTTTCGATTAATCGATATTTTTCGATTAATCGATTATTTTCGATTAATCGATTATTTTCGATTAATCGATTATTTTCGATTAATCGATTTTTTTCGATTAATCAATTTTTTTCGATTAATCGATATTTTTCGATTAAGCGATTTTTTTCGATTAATCGATTATTTTAGATTAATCGATTATTTTTGATTAATCGATTTTTTTCGACTAATCAATTAATCGATTAACATCGATTAATCGAAAAAAATCGATTAATCGATTAATCGAAAATAATCGATTATTTTATATAATCGATAATCGATTATGTTTTTTTATAATCGC
The DNA here is from genome assembly GCA_947563755.1 of Lochmaea crataegi. Classification (NCBI taxonomy): domain Eukaryota; kingdom Metazoa; phylum Arthropoda; class Insecta; order Coleoptera; family Chrysomelidae; genus Lochmaea; species Lochmaea crataegi. Next base: position 121,652,086 of record OX387422.1, on the reverse strand, counting down.
CCAGCCCTAATTTTGAGTCGATATTGCCAAGGATTAAGGGAGTTAGAAAAAAGCAATTTGATTCGCAAAATATTTCCATACCTACCCCTTTGTTCTAAATTTTCGACAAAAAAAAAATAAAAATGCTTAAAATTCGTAAAGAGGGGTTTTTTGGGCCGGAAAATCGACTGGCACAATCAGTTTTTTGATAAAATCATTATTTCGCCTTCAAATAGAATCATGAAATTTTCGAAAATCCACTTTTCAAAACAAAAAATACTCATAACTCGACTAATAGGAAAGATAGAACGTTCTAGTCTTCACCAATCGATAGAGGGGACAATTTTACATATTTTAGTGAATATTGAGTCGATATTGCCAAGGATTAAGGGAGTTAGAAAAAAGCCATTTGTTTCTCAAAATATTTCCATACCCCTTTGTTCTAAATTTTCGACAAAAAAAAATAAAAAATGCTTAAAACTCGTAAAGAGGGTTTTTTTGGGCCGGAAAATCGACTGGCATAATCAGTTTTTTGATAAAATCATTATTTCGCCTTCAAATAGAGTCATGAAATTTTCGAAAATCCACTTTTCAAAACAAAAAATACTCATAACTCGACAAATAGGAAAGATAGAACGTTCTAGTCTTCACCAATCGATAGAGGGGACAATTTTACATATTTTGGTGAATTTTGAGTCTATATTTCCAAGGATTATGGGAGTTAGAAGAAATCAATTTGTATCGCAAAATATTTCCCCTTTGTTCTAAATTTTCGACAAAAAAATTATAAAAAATGCTAAAAATTCGTAAAGAGGGGTTTTTTTGGCCAAAAAATCGACTGGCACAATCAGTTTTGTAATAAAATCATTATTTCGCCTTCAAATAGAGTCATGAAATTTTCGAAAATCCACTTTTCAAAACAAAAAATACTCATAACTCGACAAATAGGAAAGATAGAACGTTCTAGTTTTCACCAATCGATAGAGGGGACAATTTTACATATTTTAGTGAATTTTGAGTCTATATTTCCAAGGATTATGAGAGTTAGAAAAAAGCAATTTGATTCGCAAAATATTTCCATAGCTACCCCCTTTGTTCTAAATTTTCGACAAAAAATTTTAAAAAATGCTAAAAATTCGTAAAGAGGGGTTTTTTTGGCCAAAAAATCGACTGGCACAATCAGTTTTGTGATAAAATCATTATTTCGCCTTCAAATAGTCATGAAATTTTCGAAAATCCACTTTTCAAAACAAAAAATACTCATAACTCGACAAATAGGAAAGATAGAACGTTCTAGTCTTCACCAATCGATAGAGGGGACAATTTTACATATTTTAGTGAATTTTGAGTCCATATTTCCAAGGATTAAGGGAGTTAGAAAAAATCAATTTGTATCGCAAAATATTTCCATTTTTCGACAAAAAAATTATAAAAAATGCTAAAAATCAGGACTAGGAATCGGAAAAATCTCCTTAGGTAAATGGCACATGTAGGTAAAACCGTTGCGGTCTCACACCACCGGTACCCAGAACGGGGGGTCGTTGTTTTTCCCTTCCGCACACTACAAGGAGTACAGAGCCGCCTTTCGGCGCCACAGTACCGATAAACAAAAAAATATCAGACGTCTGTGCGGGGAGCGTAGGGTTTGTTTTGTTTTTTCCATGCACTCTTCCACAAGTTTACATTCCTTTTGCCATGGGCGGCGTTAGGAGTAGGGGTAATGAGAAGGAATCGTTTAAAATAAACATCCCTTCCGTGTCAGAAGGTTATTCTGTGACCAAACTGTTACGAGATTTGAGTTTTTAGATTGCCTACTATCTTTTTATTTTTCAATTTTAATTTAATATCTACACGTGCATTCGAAATGTAAAAGTCTTTATTTCAATGAAAACATGATGTGTCTTTAAAGATATGTCTCGTCGTAATTATTTTCAGGGATAAATTCGTACAAAACAAAATTCCAACGGTGCACGTAGATTTTATTATCGTATTATCAATCTATTTCTATTTTTTTTTTCAACGGACATCGATATATGTAGATACAGGAGAGAAAATGAAGTAAAAAATGTTTTTCAAGAAAACGGATTTTTATTTTTTTTCTCACCCTTGGAACGTTTGTCAGTGATTTTTGAATATGACATGCTAAAGACTATCGATTTATCAATCTATTTCTATTTTTTTTTCAACGGACATCGATATATGTAGATAAAGGAGAGAAAATAAAGTAAAAAATTTTTTTCAAGAAAACTAATTTTTATTTTTTTTCTCACCCTTGGAACGTTTGTCAGTGATTTTTGAATATGACATGCTAAAGACTATCGATTTATCAATCTATTTCTATTTTTTTTTTCAACGGACATCGATATATGTAGATAAAGGAGAGAAAATAAAGTAAAAAAATTTTTTCAAGAAAACTGATTTTTATTTTTTTTCTCACCCTTGGAACGTTTGTCAGTGATTTTTGAATATGACATGGTAAAGACTATCGATTTATCAATCTATTTTTATTTTTTTTTTCAACGGACATCGATATATGTACCTTGTAACCCATACCATTTTTTGGAGTCACTGGAGTTTTTTCTGTATTCCCTTGCTCTAGTTACATTTGTTCGTAATTTTCCCTTTGAATAAATCAGAGAAAAGTTATTAATTCATATGCAAAATATCAAACCATAGGTTCGATAACGTATGCCCCTCGTAAATACGTTCAACTCTCAGCGGCTGAGCGGTCGAGCGGTGTTGCCAGATCAATTTTACTCGTTTGGAGTTTTGGAGCTGGGAGCTAGCTTCTCGTCGATCCAGAAATTACTGGAATAACGGAATAACCAATCACTTCAGAAATCAAAAATGCCAAAAGTTGAGAAATTTTTTAAGAACTCTTCCGGCAGATCTATACGACAGATTTATAGAGACGTAAACCGCCGCGTTGAAAAGAAAATGGCGATATATAATTCACGAAATGTAAGACATAATATTAATCAATCGCTAATTGGTAATAATATAAATATACAGACAGGTACAATAGTAAACAATGAACTGATGGAAGTTAAACATGACGCTTTATTTAATTCCACTGTAACTAGTGTGTATTGCCCATACTGTGGTATGGGCAACAAGGAGTACTTCATTAGTAGAACATTCAGGCAGTAAAACTAGTGATACAGTAACAGATTTAAATATCCAACAAATGCTTGCTCGTTGGGCTATTGAAGAAAATGTTGCACTATCTTCTGTAAGAGCACTATTAAAAATTTTACGTTCAGACCCATGTTTATCAAATATACCAAAAGATCGTAGAACTCTTGTCAGAACAGATACAGACACACACATGTAATATCTTTAGGGATATTTCTATTATTTTGGAATAAAAATTTTGGGAGAATACAGTAAGTAGGACCTATTTTTAAATACTAAATAAATTATTTATTTATGTTTTACAATTACTTAGATGTCATATATTAATTCAAAAAATATATCTATTTGTTAATTTTTTTATTGCAGGTAACTTTGGAGTGGCTGAAAAAAAAGTTTCAAAGGCAAAAACAAATGACGTATTGTCTAGTTCTGATTTAGATGTGAGAAAAAAGAAGAAACCACAACGTTTCTCATTTTCCAATACATCTACTGAAAATGAAATGGACTCGGACACATCAGGAGAATATCCAAGAGTTCCATCAGCACTTCAAAAAAGACCTGGTAAGGGACGTAATGTTAAACTAAACTGGGTTTATTGTACTGGGTGTCCCATTTTTATCTAACCGGCCAAATAACTCGGGACCATGACGTTTTCGGAGAAAAAATTTTGAACAAAAGTTCTGCAGTTTGAAGGGAGACATTCGATGCCGCATACTCTAGACCTTGGGTGGAGTGTTCAAGGTCAACTTTTCGCTAATCACCACAAATTTGAATTGTTCAAATTTTGTTGCAACGATAAGCAGTGGTGATGATTCTTTACGAAAATTTGAGTACCTTTGTGTATCTTGCTAATTTCTTAGACAGCTACCATCATTTGCCGATGGGAAAAATAGGGGGTCCCATTAAAAAAAACAAGTTGACCTTGAACCCTCTACCCAAGCTCAAATGTATCTGTGGCATCGAATGTCACCCTTCAAACGGTACAACTTTTGTTCGAAACTTTTTTCCGAAAACGTCATATGATTTTGAGTTATTTGGCCGATCAGATTAAAATGGGACACCCGGTATAAATGCTGTCTGGAGAGCAATTATGTTTACACTGTAACAATCTAGTACTTTTCTATTTTAAAACTGAATTAGAACAATTTAATGATGTTTTTTTTCAAGATGACCATCAACAAGATATTTCAGAAGGGCGTAGGCTCAGGCATAGGGCAGTTAGTGCTATATCAATCGGAACTGATACTAACCGAAGAAATATTAGAAGGTAAACAAAATAAAAAAGGTGGAATGGTATGACATTTTTTAGTATTATTATTTATTTCAGAGTTCAAAAAAGAAATTACTAGACAATTTGCTATTATTAATGCCAAACTAGATGATATGTCGGAAACATTAAATTTGGCGATAAAAATCAGACAGGAAGAACCACTTCTGAAAGATATTGACGACAAATTAAAAAATATCATCTCGATACTACCATTGTCAGACCAAAACAATTTTAATGTTCTGGAGAAATTCTTGTTGGATCCTGTCAATGCTGCAGCCAGTAACTTTATTTTTTTCAGAGTAAGTACCTCAGCTTGGTTGGAGGTAATAGTGCCAAAGATGTGGTAAAACACATCATGTTCAAAATCTTCAGTGTACAGTTGGGCTGTTACTACAGTTGGGATGGTGCCAAAAAGAAAAACAGATTTAAATCTCTCAAAGTGGCACAAGTTATAATAGGTAATATTTTTGATACATTTCTTTAAAGATTAATTTATCAATTCTAAATTAGTATTATAGTGCTAAATGTGTATTTTATGTGTTTATTTTAGTTAGTTGTTAGTTAGTTAATTAGTAACAAATTATACTTGCAAACTACCAGAGTTTCTAGAAATGACTTGAGGGATCTAACAGTTAAAAACATGAATAATTTTCTTAAACCTTGAAACAACTAAAAGAAAGCAATATATTGTTGATTAAGGGATAAATATTTAATTATACAACTGAATATAATTGAAATATTAATATATTATGTGTAAAAAAGATCTAAATATTTTCAGATACAGTGATGCTAAATCCTCCTATAAAATTTGCTACTGACTGTGAGATTATCAACAATGTAAAACTCTGGCTTGTCAGATGCCCTGACAGAATAGAAGGAGGAAGAAAATCTGTGCGACCCGGAACAGGAGAAGATCGACCTGGAACAGGAGGTCGCTTAAATACTATGGCCGAAAGCTAACTTAAATGCCCATTTATAAGTTTTTTTTTCTTAGAAAAATATTCTTTCTTTTTGAAGATTTTTAAATTATTTTTTAATAAAGGATTTTTTAGAAAACCATGCTTTATGTTCAAACTAAGAGTCCTAGCTCCAACACAGTATCCTAATGTTTTATGCATATCATAACAATATTTTGTAATGAATGTGCAAAAATTATATGTTTGAAATGTGCAACCAATATATGCCTGAAATTGTGGAAAAATTTATACAACATGAAAACCCTGGCAAATAAGCATGTTTTGAATTTATTTTAAATATTTATACAATATATTGTGTACATATGCGCATATTGTAACAATATTACGAAATAAATGTTCAGAAGGGTATGTATGTAAAATATCCATCTGAACATTGTAGGAACATTAATGAATATATTTTAAAAAATGTTTGAATATTTATAGAATATATTTTGTGCATATAATAACAATATCTTATAATTAATATTCAATACAGTATATATTTCAAATGTGCAAGCAAAACTACATTTGAACATTGTAGGAACATTTATACAACATGAAAACCCCTGACAAATGAATGTGTTTTGAATTCATTTTAAATAATATTTGAATATATATACAATATATTGAATCCGTTTTGGAATATACACACATCAAAAATGTCTAAGGAACAGGACTATTATTTTACTTTTTTCAACAAAAACTTTAACAAGTTTTTGTAAATACATACCAATCGATACGTAAATTTGTTATCTACAAATCAAGATAGGCGGTGACAATTATTCAGTCAATTGTATTGTTTTATTAAGCCAGAAGTGACAGCGCTTCATCTCACAAGGTTTATTGTTCCTAGTTGTATAGACAATTTTAAAGATAGGCTCTAGTAAACTTTAAATTTATACTTAAACAAGATTGTTAAGAGCAAGGGTGGTTATGGAGCGTAGGCATGTATCACGTGTTCAAATGGTGAGTGCTGTGAATATGATTGAGGTTGGTGTTTCGCAAGCTGATGTTGCACGTCATTTTGACGTCTCTCGGGGCGTGATTTCGCGATTATGGCATCGATATGAACAATTTGGTGATGTCTCTGAAAGACATGGAGGTCGTCAACGTGCAACTACGCCTCGACAGGATCGATATGTGGTAGGATTAGCTCGCCGAAATGTGAATGCCACTGCACGCGAACTTTGTGGGGCCTTAGCAAATGCCCACAACATTAATGTGTGTGGCCAAACTTTGAGGAATAGACTAAATGATGCGGGCCTACACGCCAGACGTCCATTGAGGGTTCCCATGTTACGTCATGGAAATCGTGGACTAAGATTAATGTGGGCACAAGAACATGTTCATTGGGGCTTACAAGAATGGAGTTCTGTGTTATTCACGGATGAATCTAGGTTTTGTCTCTATCCTGACTCAAGAAGATTGAGAGTCTGGAGAGGACCTGGTCGACAAGAAAGACTCAGACATGTACAGGGTGTTCGTCCGTATGGTGGTCTACAAGTTATGATGTGGGCTGGAATAATTTTTCATCATCGAACTGTTCCCGTTTTTGTGGAAGGCACTTTGAATCAGCTTCAATATATTGACCGTACAATGCAAGGCCACATACAGCAGCAACAGTAAGAGATTGGTTTAATACTGCGGAAATTACCCTTCTACCGTGGCCAGCACAGTCACCAGACCTTAATCCCATCGAGCATGTATGGGATATGCTCCAGAGACGGATCGCTCCTAATTTGCATAATGTTAATACTCTCCAAGGTCTCCAAGATCTTTTTACACAAGAATGAGCATTATTACCACAAAACGCAATTGATAATTTCATTTTAAGTATGCCAAGACGGTGTCAAGCTGTAATTAATGCTCTTGGAGGAAATACAGATTATTAAAAACATTTTTTGTTAAGATTTTTATGTTTTACATTCATGGATGTGTTAAGAATTTCAATTAAATTAGTGCACCTTTTAACTTTTGTTAAATTATTTCATCAAAGAGAAAATTAATTTCACTGAAATTAAGATGAATTCATTACTGACTAATCAGTCATCATAACGATATGTCACTTTTAAAAATCCGATCAAAATTCATGTATATACGAGGAAAAATCTTTGTGTTCCTCAGACATTTTTGATGTGTGTACTTAGTATATTGTATGTATATGAAAATGCTATGTGGGTAACAAAACTCTCCAATGAGGAAAATCAACTGGACAAAATAGAAGCGAATTATCACAGCGTTGCATCGCCTTTTCGCATGATTAGTATTAAATTATTATCTTTGACATCTACTCACATTTCTATTTGAAACAATTATTTTTCACATAGCAGGCGTCATAAATACAAAGGAAATCTGACAGATTTTTATTTCAAAAATCAAAATTGACAATAATTTTTTTTTTAGAATTTTATTTTTACAGTGCAAGTACCTACAAATAATTTTTTTAGGGGGACATGTCACGAGAATACGTAAATTTGTTGAATTCTTTGGAAAAACTGGAATTAGATATTAACTCTAATATTACCGAGAACCCAAAACAACCGAATCCATTCATGAAACGAAGACGGACAACGCTTTCCCCCATAAATTTCGGTTCGAAGTATACTTGCAGCAATTCTAAATTTCGAAACGTAAAAGTCACCACGTCATTCAAAAAACCCAATAAGAAAATATTGAGAGACCCTGTATTAAAATTTCTCAAGTGTTCGCCGAAAGTACCTCCTACGAATCCGAAAAGAGAAAAACAATTCGGCGAAATGTTCAATCGCACCGACGATTTCAAATCCTTCATCAATGGCTTTTGAGCATCGATAACGAATCGAGCTCAAGTAAATATACCACTCCTAGTGTTCTGAAAGCGCAATATTCGTGCAGAGATAAGAAATTCCAAGTACGAGTCTCGGTAGCTGTTCGCTAGAATCGCTATTGAACTTCACGACTCCTCCAAGCTCGCCGCTCACTGTAGACGCTCGTTCTGGTCCAAGCTCACCAATGTGCCCTGAAAGATCAGCCGGTATCTCGTCGCAGAACTCACCAGCTCCTCCTCCTACCAGTCCTACCTCTCCTGTGCGAAGCTCATCGCCGCTCCCCGGTGCTCTCGCTGTGCAGGTTCCGAAGAGGACTGGCAGGACAAAAAATCCTCCACGCTACCTTCAACATTATAGTGTGGGAGAATGATGTGAATCAAACTCTTTAAGGACCTATGCTTTAGTGTTGTCAGAGACAGGGTTGTTTCTGGTGTTGTGCAGCATAACGGACCTACTTGGTGTCTATGGTATCAACCGTCAGTGTCAATGTAGTGTCTAAGTCATTGCTGTCAATCTGTTAACATATCTCAAAATATGTACAATATTATTATTGAATAAAACCTAATATCCTAGGTTTTCTCGTATCTATTTCACTCTTATTTCTTATATCCTATTCTAAAAATTTTTCAATTGTGTCACAGGTAGACTTCCGAACAACGCGGCAGACGGCAAACGGTAGCGGCAGACGTAGAGATGGCGATTCTTTCCAAAAAAGATCGATTTTGAAATCGATTCGAATCGTAACCTGATGAATCGATTCATACAAAATCGAGGTCTAAAAGATCGATTTCTGAAAAATCGATTCTTTTTAAGTTTGTATTTACAATGTAAAAATGTAAATCCATTTTATGAAAAACAAGATACTAAAAAAAAATAAACAAACTCTGGGATCTCTTATCAGTAAAATCAGGGATTTTTTAGTTCAGGGAATTCGATAATAACAATTATTTTTATTACCATATCAAAGTATCAGATCAGATATAAAAGAAGACATTTATAGTAAATTTTATACCCATTTAGAATAAGACCATCCTTATTTATTATTAATAAATCGGTTGAAACAAAAAATTACCAACAAAAATGAACGTCGTAACTAATTTATTAGATGTCACGTTTTTGAAGTTACGTCAAATTTTGATTTCATGTTAATGTCATAACGCAAAATAAGATATAAAAATGCGATATTCTGATGAATCCAAAAAACGTATGCTTAATGTAGTAAACTATTTTCAAAACGATTTAGGATCTCGATTTAAGGCAATTCAAAAAGCGTCCGAAACACTAAAAGTTCCAGAAAGCACATTATACAGGGTGTTTCATAGTTAAACCACCATAGGTTAACTACAAGTAGAGGACACTTTGGTGGTTCCAAATAGCCTTGGTTAATTGGTCTAACATAATTATTAACAGAGATACAGGGTGTTTTATTCATTTAGTCCAATGCTTTAGAAGGCCATAACTTTAGAACCACCCTATATATTTCTTTCATATTTGGTAAGGATATATTGCATTGATAACACAATAAGATAGTGTAATAAAAATAATTATAATCCAGGTCTGGTTTGAGAAAAATTTGCAAAATTCGATAATCTCCAAAACAACACCCTGTATATCAGAATTTTTAAAATCCAATAGATTATTCGAAGAGAACAGAAAAAATAGAGCGGCACCAAAATATTTTTCGAAGTGCACATCCCGTTTTACTGCTTAACTTTTAATGTCAAAGTTATTTAAATGTATCATTGACTTTTTCGTACGTAATAACTTTAGAACCACCTTATAGATTTCTTTCATTTTTGGTAGGTGTAAGTTACATAAGCATCAAAATCTTATCATGTAACAAAAACAGTTATAATCCAGGTTCGGGTTAAAAAAAAATATTTTATCAAAGATTTTTATAAATCAATAGTTTATTCCAAAAGAACAGAAACAATTGAGTTACACGGAATGTCAAATTATTTTAATAATTGTTCGAAATGTCCACCATTTTGTTCTATGCATTTATGAGCTCTTTTTAAGATGTTTTGTGTTGCTCGTCTTATCATTAATGGATTTGCCCTGATTTCCTGCCAAGCATCATCAATTCTTTGAATAAGATCTTCTAAGCTGTTTATCTCAGTAGAGTATACTTTGGCTTTCAGATATCCCCAAATATGATAGTCCACTGGGTTAAAATCCGGCGACCGTCAAGGCCAATTATTGGGCCCGCTCCTCCCTATCCACATGTTTCTAGAAAATTTCGCACAATTACCCTAAAGTGAGGCGATGCACCATCGTGCTGGAAATACATTCCTCCAATTTCCACATTTTCTAATAGCACTGGTAACATATTTTGCAAAAAAGCAAAATAGTCGTCCCCTGTTAATGTACGGGATAGGACATATGGTCCAATAAGGTGATTATCTAAAACTCCACACCAAACGTTAACCGAAAACCTATACTGCGAATGTGTTTATCTTGTAGCAAAAGGATTTTCATAATCCCAAACATGGGAATTTCGTGGATTATAAACCCCATCCTTTGTAAATGTGGCCTCATCAGTGAATAGGCACCTGCTAACTATTCTTCTCCTTCTAAGTATCCACCGACTAAAGTCTAATCGCGGTTCCAAATCACGTGGTTCTAGTCTTTGAACCTGTTGAACATGATAAGGGTAGAAGCTAAATTTTTTTAATCTCCTCCAAGCGGTAGTCTGGGGTACATTTAATGAGTGGCCAATCCTTCTTGTACTGACTGTTGGGTTGTTGTTAACCATATCTGGAACAAAATGAATTATGGCACTGGAGGAGACTAATTTAGTATCACATATTAATGTATTAATGTAATGAACAAAAGGGAAATTTCTAATCGACTCTTAGTCTTAATATCTATTAAATAAAATTTAATATCTTTACTTTACCTAGTATATCATCTTCAACATTCAAGTGTTGTCTTTCACCATAATCATTGGTTGTCGCTGTAGGAAATCTACCATGTTGCCGACTGTAATCAAATACTCTCGCAAATGTCTGGTAATGAGGAGTCCGACGATTAGGAAAGCGTCTTTCATATTCCCTTACTGCTTCTCTACCATTTCCGTTACAAAAGCCATACACAAATAGTATGTCTGCATATTCTACATTTGTAAATTTATGAGGCATAATTAATTATTATTCAAAATGATCTAAATTATTTCGTGCGACATTTACTAATAACAAACGATTAACTACCAATAACAAAACGAACTGCCAAAGTTTTCCGTACTTCAACAGTTTACGCCTATTTGATAATTTTTCTGTTCCTTTAGAATATTAGACCTACTTGATAATTGTTAATGATTTTGACTTGAATATTTTAGTAAGTGTCCACTTCGAAAAACATTTCCGTGTAACTCAATTTTTTCTGTTCTTTTGGAATAAATTACTGATTTATAAAAATCTTGATAAAATTTTTTTTCTTAACCCGAACCTGGATTATAACTGTTTTTGTTACATGATAAGATTTTGATGCTTATGTAACTTACACCAACCAAAAATGAAAGAAATCTATCGGGTGGTTCTAAAGTTATTACGTACGAAAATGTCAATGATACATTTAAATAACTTTGACATTAAAAATTAAGCAGTAAAACGGGATGTGCACTTCGAAAAATATTTTGGTGTCCCTCTATTTTTTCTGTTCTTTTCGAATAATCTATTGGATTTTAAAAATTCTGATATACAGGGTGTTGTTTTGGAGATTATCGAATTTTGCAAATTTTTCTCAAACTAGACCTGGATTATAATTATTTTTATTACACTATCTTATTGTGTTATCAATGCAATATATCCTTACCAAAAATGAAAGAAATATGTAGGGTGGTTCTAAAGTTATGGCCTTCAAAAGCATTGGACTAAATGAATAAAACACCCTGTATCTCTGTTAATAATTATGTTAGACCAATTAACCAAGGCTATTTGGAACCACCATAGTGTCCTCTACTTGCAGTTAACCTATGGTGGTTTAACTATGAAACACCCTGTATAATCTTGAAAAACCAAACAGAGCTACAGATTTCGAATTTAGAAGAAATATGTCTGCAAGCGTTTCCCGGAGCAAAACCCGAATTACAAAAAATACCCTGCATTGTTTGAGGGAAGTAATTTATAAAATGTATGCGCGAAAGGATAAAATCACAGTAGAAACTATTTTACGGCAATTTATCGAAGAGTCTCCAGAAACTAAGATTTCCAAAGGTTCGTTATATTTGGGAATTAAAAAAATGGTTTTTCATTTCAAAAAACAGGATGGAAGAAAACATTTATTGGAAATGCCTGCAGTCAGATTAAAAAGAATATTATTTTTGAACAAATACCATGATGCTAAAAGCGAAAAGCTCTTTACACCTGTTTTTCTGGATGAGACATGGGTTTTTAGTAAAAGCGGGGACAGAAGAATGTGGCAATATGGTACTAAACACAGTTATTTAAAAATAACTGGAAGTGGGACACGATATGTAATTGTTCATGCCGGTAATAAAAAAGGTTTTGTGGCAAATGCATCGCTTATTTTTAAATGCAATAAAAAAACAGGCGATTACCATGATAACATGAACACCGAAAATTTTGAAAATTGGTTTAAACAGCAACTAATTGTAAACTTGGAAGAACCATCGTTAATTATAATGGATAACGCATCGTATCACAGTCGCCTGGATGAAGAAGTCCCAAGAAAAACTTGGAGTAAAACACGCATGTTAGAATGGCTCAAAAAAAAGAATATTCCTTTTCCAGATCACATTTTAAAGGATGCTGTTTGGAATATAATTGAAAAGCAAGTTTTGCCAGACAAAAATTATCATTTAGACAAATACGCTGCCGAGCATGGTCATTGTGTTCTCAGGCTACCACCCTATCATTGCCATTTTAATGCCATCGAAATGGTATGGTCAGAAACTAAAAGGCATTATAACCAAGCTATTACGAAAACTGCAAGGTCACCTACTGAAGTTTTAAAAGTATGGAATGACGTTGTAAAAAATGTACCGGAGCAACACTGGCAGAATTACATAAATCATACAGAGAAAATTATTTCTGAAGCATGGGAAGTAGAAAACAAACTGGACCTACTAAACATCGAACCTATGGTGATCTCTGTATCCAATGAATCCGATGATGAACTATCACTTTCCGAAAGTTATTCTGATTTAGAAACTAATTAAACTTTGCCTTGAAGATCACGTTGTCATTTTTTTAAAATCTAGAATTTGTACTTAATCGAACTCTGAATTGCCATATTTTTTTAAGAAAACTATGTATCTAGTTAATAAAACAATGTTTTTAAAATTAGTGCGCTTCTTTTATATTCTTTTATTATGTCAACATCTTTAGAATTTTATGAATTTCATAAAATTAATTTGTATTATTACAAACCGCCACTGATAATATGAAATTTCAAGTCACTACGCCAATGCAATAAGAAATATGTCAAGCATTTGACATGACAAAGGTCATAACCTAATTTTTTTCATGCGGGTTCAGATGGTTCAAGAAGCCGCGTACGTTAAGTTACTAAAACGGCTGGTACCTCTAAATAGGTATTAATTTTACTATAATTTCTAAATGTAGGTATTTGTTACATTAAAAAGTTAAGAAAATAGATAATATAACTTATAGTTCCCAAAACCAAACCAGAAAAAATCGAATGTCGATTTTCAATGGTGAAATATCGATTCACTGAATCGATTCAGTACAACATATCGATTTAAAAAATCGATTTATTTGGTCCGAGGAATCGATTATTCGGTTAATCGATTTCAGATCGCCATCCCTAGGCAGACGACGACAGCAGTTGACGTTGAGCAGCATGTCCCGTCGTCCTACATTCCGAATCCAACATTCCAACTGCAGTTATAGTGCGGTTCTCAGAACTATCTGTGCTTGTCGCTTTTGTATGTCTTCAAAAATGAATAATACAATACATCAAGTTTTGTTAGAGGAAGACGATGATTTGTTGCTGTATTTACATTTTTTTAAAAGAAGAAGGCCAGTACTACCAATGTATGCAGGGTCGGACTGGCTAAATTTGGCCCCATCGGCACCACCAGTAATTGGCCCCCATCCTACTCTGTTTGACCAACTCGATTATTCCCATGAAGGTGATTAATCACATTTAAGACAAAAATATTTAGAATTTATATATTAAAAAGTAGTGTTAAAATAGTAGATAGTCCAAAATCATGAGAATTTCAAGTACTTTGCGACCGTTTCAAATAATCTAAAAAAAATATGCGTTTAAAACATAATACATATAAATACTGTGTAGGTAATAAATAAAAAATAAAGGTTAATTTTTATAAAAAACATTTTTTTAAATAAACAACAAAACGAAAATTTTTAAGATAATCAAACCAAAATAAATAAAAATAAAAAATCACAAATTAACATTAAAAAAGACTGACTTCCATAAACAACAACAAATATGGAAATTAATATTACATAGTCAAAAATAGGAGTGTCAGTGTAGTAAGTCAGTACTATTTGACTAAGTCTGACTAAAAATTTCTATCATAAAATAGAACGATGTCAATAACAGACATAAATAATTAAAATAAACAGGTACACGTACAAAATCACAAAACAAAATAAAACTACCATTCTTCAATAAAATATAAAAATAAAAAAAACTAGCCTATTATAGGTAGACACAATCAGAAAAAACGAAGCTTAAAAAGTCAAAGCATTATAGTAAGTTGAGCTTGTGGATGCTAACTTATCGATAATTCTTTCTGGGTTAATACTATTTAAGATGTCTTTTTCCGTATTCATTAATATTAGGGCCTGCAATAATTCTTGGCCTAATAAAGATCTCAGTATATTTTTAATAGAGAAAATACTCGTTCGCATGCCACTTGGGTGCTAGACAAAGTAATTAAAAACTTATAAGCCATATACAAATTTGAAAAAGTGGATATATGCATATTATATTCTCTTAAAATTTCAAAGTGCAGTGTACGCAACCTACACATTCATTTGTTTCAGACTTATTTATGCAGAGGTCTGTTTCAACATTTTTTTTAATATTGGGGTATATTTGTGTAAAACTCAAAAACTCATTTTTTAATTCCACATTATCGATCCCAATCTTTTCTGCAATATCAGTAAATTTGGAGTCGCTTAATAAATCCAAGCTTTTAAAATTTCTGGGGTCGAGACCTAAAAAATCTTCATAAATTGTTTGTTGGCTTCAAATCTCTGGCTTATACTTTGAATTGCCTGATTAATTACTGATTTAAATACTTCAACTTCAAATTTTTTCATTGGATCGGTTATAACGGAATCTTCAGTAGTCTCGTCTACCATACGTTTCCTTTTTCTTAACCTTTGTTGTGGTAGCTTATGTTCAATTAGAATATCTTTGTTTCTAATGGTCTCTATTTGATTGATATAATTTAAAAATGCATTCGTCTTTTTAACAATTACATCAAATTTGTCATACATTTCATATAGCATTGCTTTCGCATTTGTTACCAAATGGTATGCTTGGATAAAATCAATACCTTCTGTCTGAAGATAATTTGAGGCGGGAGTCACGTATTCAAAAATTTTTATCATGATAAATCATATTTGCAGAAATTTTCAAGTAATGACTGCGCCTCTGAGCATGTTTTTGAGTCAAAATCTGTACTTTCAGCCATTTCTAATAAAACAAGTATCAACGTAGAATAAATTTATTTAGAATGGTCGTCAAACGTGCCAAATAAATTAAAAAGAGCTTTACTCTTTGCCCACCATCTAGTTTCTCCAATTTTTTGTAATCTTTTAACATGGGTGTGAGTAGATTTTAACGTTTCCCATAAATGGACTCTTTTATATGACTCCGAAATAAAACATGCTACTCGATTTAACAACCCAAAGTAAGATTTAACTTTTTGATTACATTGAGTGCTATCACAAACAACTAAATTATCTATATGTGCATAGCTTGGAGTCCATTGTACTGACCTGACATATTAGCTGCGCCGTCGAAGCTACATCCAATTATTTTTGTTTCATCGAGGTCTAAGTTATTTAAAACATTAATTAATTTGGTCTTAAGAGCCAGCCCAGTACTTATCTCCACTGGAACAATATCTAACAATATTTCTTTTACCTTACCCTCACTATCTATATAGCGAACTATAATTGAACATTGTTCAACCTCGCTAATATCCTGGGTTGAATCAATTTGAACATTATAATTTCCAGCTTCTTTTACTTCGTTTGCTATTCTTAATTTAATTTAATTTCCGATTATAGTTATTATTTTGTTTACCATTGTTTTGCTTAAAAATGTAATTAAATTACCTCGGCCACGGCTGTCTTTATGCTTTTCTTTTCTTGACAATGTGTCCTTAGCTGCCATTTCCACATGATGTTTCAATATATCGTCATATTTTGCCAATAGTAAAACTAGCTCCAGGAAGTTTCCTTTTCGTTCTGTATCGTCATCTTTTAGATTATATGCAATCTCATTTTTCCCCCTAAAAGCAATTCCTGGTTTCGCAATTAAACAAATTATATCAATTATTCTTAGTAAGCAAAGCCAAAGATTACAAAAAATATATAAGATTGTTCACTCGTACGAATTCTATCGATCAAAGGATT
The DNA here is from genome assembly GCA_947563755.1 of Lochmaea crataegi. Lineage (NCBI taxonomy): Eukaryota > Metazoa > Arthropoda > Insecta > Coleoptera > Chrysomelidae > Lochmaea > Lochmaea crataegi. The sequence continues at coordinate 121,635,336 of OX387422.1, read as the reverse complement.
CATACCGCTGGTTACTGTCTGGTGACTTATCGGTTGGCGCCATGCTACAGTATGTCGCTTAATCCTTACTTGCATTTAATTTTGCATATTATACGGGTCGTCGCCTATCGAGCGCTGGTATTTTAGAATTCGTTGTTCGTGTTTTATGTTTATTTTATGTTCAATAAATATTTTAAATTTATTAATTAATTATTGCAATAAGGAAAAAATAATATTAATATTTTTCTCTTCAATAGCAAAACTTATAAAATAAATATTTTGTTATTTTTGTTAATAGTCTTAGTTGTATACATAATAAATCGTAGAGTTTATCACTTTCCCACGAATTCTGAATGCAGTCTTGGTATTAAGTTCTTATAATGTAAACAAAGATAAAAATATAGAGAAGCAATTAAGGGCCAGAAATGTGCCTACAATCTCTAGGAACTTTGTATAAGTATTTCATTTAGTCTTTCGGGAAACGTTCCGGAAGTAAAATTTCTTGTTCGCATTATTTTAACTCCTGTCTTCCAAAAGTAACATAATATTATAATTGTGGTTTTAAAATGCCTGTGTGTTGTGCTGTGATGGGTTGTTCCATCAAGGTGGGAAAACCAGAAATATCCTTTTATCGTTGTCCCAAAGACGTTGAGAGGTGGGTATTAAATTAGTTATTATCAAATACGGAATTCAACTTTTTTAAACTATTGTAACAAAGATATTTGATAATAATAAATTAGTTAGTTATTTAGTACTTATAGGTACTGGGTATTCATAGAAATTTGAAAATTAACATATCTAATTTATTAATAAATATATCCTGCAGCTGCATAATATGTTTTAACCTTGTGAATCCAAAAAATACGGGGTGTCCAATTTAAAGATCAAAATTGTTTTAGTGGTCCTATTATTCTGGTGGCCAGTGAGTATATATAATTGAATTTGTGATATTCTGTATAAATAACCGCTAGATCGTCTATTACTAAAATGTTGAATAAAATCTGTCAATTGATTCATTTTAAAAATTTTGATGTATTTTTTACTTATACCTAAACTTTCCTTTTCAAATTCATATCCTGAACATTTTTCGAAATAATTAACATTTAAAAACATTATATAAAAAAAACCTTTAATATACCATCCTATTACTTTGAATATATATTTCTCAAGTTACCCCTGTATAGCTTGGAATAAAATATACTTTTCTAATGCCCTGGTACCTAGCGGTGTCGTTATTTACAACAAAAGCGAGCCGTGAATATGATTTATGAGTGCGGCGATCGTTTAAAACACTAAGAAGAATCAGACCGCCTTCAAGTGAACTATCTTATATTTATTTTGTAATCTTTGGCAAAGCCTATTTCTTGTTATTTCTTCTTTCTTTTTATCCTGCATATCCTTGTTTATAAAATTTTCAATGTTTTTAACCCGCTTTATAGTAAAATATGTATCCACAGCTTGCATGTGACATTGCGATGATTCATGAATTTTGACGGATTGACATATATGCCGAAAGTCATTATAGCCTGTAATAAATGTTGAAGTTTTTGAGCTAAACGCCATACACAAGGAACAAAAGAATTTGTCTAACTGAACGGAAAAAGATAACCAATTTCGACGAATTTTATCTTTATTAGATAGAATTCGAAAGTATACTTGCTCTGCTTTAAATTTATTAGAACTATGCTGAACTGGATGAGATGCCAAAAATAATAATTTGGTTTTCATACTAGATTCTGCAGATGGGGGAATGAATTTGGTTAAACTTTCTTCAATATTTTCCCTTGGTTTTGGTTCTTCCACAACTTCAGTTTTTTCAACAAGTTCTTTATGTTTAAAATTTTTTTCACTGCATTTTTCTTCAGATTCATAATCGTCAATTTCAGTTTGTTGGGAAAAAGAAGGTGCATTTTCACTATTTTTAGCAGGTGAGTCATTGCTATTCCTTTCAAAAGTACTAATTCCTGCTCCGCAATTTAGAGGAGTATTTGCATCTGCGCTTTTTTTCAAAAATAACTTTAAATTAGATTGGGTTGGTGACTCTGCCGCTTGTAAAAGTAATTTTTTATGTCTTTCTTCTCGTTTTTCTGTTCCACTTTTGTAGACTCTCTTTTTGGTATTACTTCGCACATCAGCCTCAGCCATCTAAGAAATAAGTATTTCTATTTTATTTTAAATAAATATATCAATGAAAATAAATTGTTAAGGATTAAGCCTGAATTAAAATGAAAAGGAATCTTGGATGATTCAAAAACATACTTTTTGACTTAAAAGTAACACAGTATATTTCAATCAACAAAAAATCATATAATTTCCGAATCTATATTGAAATTGTGGGTAATTACTTATTTTTTGTCAAAAATTTACTATTACTATTAGCAGGATTAGCATACTAAACATACTTACTTTTAACTTTTATTTAATACACATCGATTTCAATAGGCTTTCTTTCTTGGTCCAAACAGTCCAAACACACAGGAGACAACAAGAAAGAACATGCAGGCCTCGCGCCTCGCCTCGCTTTAGCAACAATTAGGAATTAACAAAAACAAATTAAACTAAGTTATTACCTAACGCAGAACGCACAGGACTAAAAGATACTTGCGCTTGGCCATCTCTATTAAACAAATCATCTCAGCAGCCTAGAGCCTAGACTACGAACAACGTCTAAAGACACCAATGTTGTCAGATTTCAGATTTCATAGATTTCGTCGAAATATTGGAAACAACATTTTTATGATGGTGGTTTGATTTATCTCTAGAGCTTGACCGTTGACGTTGGCCCCCAAAAGGGTTTGGCCCCGTCGGCAAATGCCGACTTGCCGACCGGACCAGTCCGACCCTGGGTGCAGGATCACCGAAGGCTCTTTTGAAACACTCATAAAAAGGCATTTAAATGAGAATGAAATCATATTTAGAAATTACTGCCGGTTTAATAAAACACAGTTTAATTTTTTGCTAACTTTAATTTATCAGGAACTTACACCAAAAACTACAAGGAACGTAATAACGCCTGAAGAAAAAATATTCCTGACATTAAGGTAAGATTTTTTTTATATACGATTAATTAGAAACAATTGTTCTCCGCTGCAGTTAGGATAATTGTTGAGAATATTGTCTACCTGCACTATTGAAACTGTTTCCTGTGTTGGCTCCGAGTAATTACTGTTTGGAGAATAAATCTCAAACTCTAGAGTGGCTTGACATGCTTGTAGTGGGTCTTGATGCACCTTGGGATGGTGTAGCATAACTGGAAAATGTGGATGTTTCTGTGGAAGGAGTCTCAAGAGCCATCATCTCATACTTAGTAAGTTCTTGTCTTGCCTTAATTCGTAATGAAGGGGGCAATGTTTTTAAAACGTCTTTCATATGGGTGGCAAAGGAGGCTATCTCATCTTTGTTATTTTGTTCAGGGATATTTTTTAAAATAGACTGGCGTGCTTTGTCTCTTTCTCGAAGGTATTGAAGGACATCATCTTGTTGTGTAGTGACGCGACGACGATTAATTCTTTTTTCTTGGTTGGCCTCTTCCCGAGATGGTAAACATTCGTTGTTTTCTTCTGATTGGGAGGAATTAATGGTAGCGCTTGGTTGTTCGGGGTTTGATTCCTGTACAGGAGTAGTGTCTTGCGTAGATTCGTGGTCATCTTCAATAGAGGAATCTTCTACGTTACTTATTCCAGGTCTCTCTTGTGACACTGTATCTAAGAACGACAACAATCTGTATGTTTGCCATTTAGTACAGCTATTTTGTGGGGTTGCAGACCCTGTTGGAAGTTTTACGTTTAAAACGAACATAGCCATCTCGTATATAGTTTTCCACTGTTTTTTGCAGCTGTCACCTAAAAAGAAAATATTCTGTCACCTATAATTAAACGAGAGCTGTTTTTTGTCGAAGTAAATTTGACATTTCAATGAGAATTTTGTTACCTGACAATTTAACGAAAAAAACTGCCTCTGAAAAAATTACGGGTCCGTAGGACGAGTAATTCGACAAATTCGGTAAGACAATTTAACGAATACATAAATCACTATTAACAAATAAGGTGTAAATTCGTACAAGTTATGTTCCGTTTTGTCGCTGGAAAAAGTTAGGGCAAACTTTTTTCACTGTTATTATTATAATGACAAAAAAACACCGCTGCTTATATTATTATTATTAACAAATAATTGTTTTTAGGTTCATAGCTACCGGAGAAAGTTTTGCATCATTAGCATTTGCGTACCGCATATTAAGCTGCTATATTTCACGAATCGTAAAGCAGGTCTTAAAATTACTACGACAATTTAATTCATGTATAAAAAATCCCACAAGCCGCCTGATTTTGTCATTATGACAGCGAAAAAAGTTTGCCCTAACTTTTCCAGCGACAATAACGGAACCTAACTTTTGAAAGCATGACAACCAGCACTGTAAACAAATTTTTGATGACGTTATGTCAATTTTTCTCAAACTTGCGTTGTCAGAAAAGTTTTCATTTGTAGAAAGTTCTCAAAATCAAGCTATTTTTAATAATTGTCTTTTCCGTTAAATTAAATAAACTGATTTACATCTCATTTTTTAATTTATTTATTTACATATTCATTAAATTGTCTTACCGAATTACACTCTAGCTTTTTTTGAGTCGAAGTAAACTTGACATTTATCATTCGAATTTTGTTCCCATTAGGTAAATCAACTCAAAAAACTGCCGTAATTTTTTCAGAGGCAGTTTTTTTCGTTAAATTGCCAGGCAACAAAATTCTTATTGATACATGTCAAGTTTACTTCGATAAAAAAAAGTTCTCGTGTAATTATAAGTGACAAAAACTTACGCCAATTGCTATGCAGCCACCTACCCAACGTTGCTTTAAAAACATTGAAAAAGAATTTTTGGAAAAATGGAATATGCCCAATTGTATCGGAAGTATCGACGGCAAACACGTGCGTAGAAAATCACCACAACACAGTGGGTCGCTATTTTTCAATTATAAAAATTATTTTTCGATCGTACTTTTGGCAATAGTAGATGCAAACTGTAAATTTATTCCAATAGATGTAGGTTCTTATGGAATAGAAGGGGACAGCAATATATTTAAAAAATCAGCTATGGGAAAGGCGAATAATTCAGAACGATTTTAATCTTCCGTAACCTTAAAATCTACCAGGAGCAAACGACAGTTTGCCACATTTTTTGGTCGGAGATGAGGCTTTTGGTCTTAGTACATATATGATGAAACCATATTCCCGAAGAGTTGCAACATTATTTGATCACCAAAAGGAGATCTTTAACTACATGCTATGCCGTGCTCGTCGAGTTGCAGAAAATGCATTCAGGTTATTATGTCAAATTTTTAGAGTGTTTTATTCGCCTATAGGAATTTCGCCGGAAACTTGTGATGACTGCATGCTGTTTGCATAATATTTTACGCGATGCCTATCTCGAAAATACCCAAGTGCCATTTTATCGTCTTAATGAAGAATATGAACCCAATATGAATATGGCCAGAATGGCGGCCATAAGTGGTTTTGCAAATCGTGACGGTTTATGGGTTCGAGATAAACTGAAAGACTATTTTTTCCGAACAAGGTGCAGTGTTGTGGAAAGAAAACATTGTTTTTCTACGACAACCTCGATAAATGTTCATTTTATAACCGTAACTTCAATCATAAACTAGCACATTTTGTAAAGAATTTCATTTTTGCATCGGTTGCTAGGCAAGTTGCTAAGCAACAAATGCGAAATGGAATATTTCGTGTTAGGTCTAGGTTCACTCTAAAATCACGACGACTACGTCTTGTCAAATTATGACGTCCAGCGACAAATTGATGAAATGTCAACAGATCGTTTCTGTCAAAGTTTTGGTATGTAAAATTAATACCTATTTAGAGGTACCAGCCGTTTTAGTAACTTAACGTATGTGGCTTCTTGAACCATCTGAACCCGCATGAAAAAAATTAGGTTATGACCTTTGTCATGTCAAATGCTTGACATATTTCTTATTGCATTGGCGTAGTGACTTGAAATTTCATATTATCAGTGGCGGTTTGTAATAATACAAATTAATTTTATGAAATTCATAAAATTCTAAAGATATTGACATAATAAAAGAATATAAAAGAAGCGCACTAATTTTAAAAACATTGTTTTATTAACTAGATACATAGTTTTCTTAAAAAAATATGGCAATTCAGAGTTCGATTAAGTACAAATTCTAGATTTAAAAAAAATGACAACGTGATCTTCAAGGCAAAGTTTAATTAGTTTCTAAATCAGAATAACTTTCGGAAAGTGATAGTTCATCATCGGATTCATTGGATACAGAGATCACCATAGGTTCGATGTTTAGTAGGTCCAGTTTGTTTTCTACTTCCCATGCTTCAGAAATAATTTTCTCTGTATGATTTATGTAATTCTGCCAGTGTTGCTCCGGTACATTTTTTACAACGTCATTCCATACTTTTAAGACTTCAGTAGGTGACCTTGCAGTTTTCGTAATAGCTTGGTCATAATGCCTTTTAGTTTCTGACCATACCATTTCGATGGCATTAAAATGGCAATGATAGGGTGGTAGCCTGAGAACACAATGACCATGCTCGGCAGCGTATTTGTCTAAATGATAATTTTTTTCTGCCAAAACTTGCTTTTCAATTATATTCCAAACAGCATCCTTTAAAATGTGATCTGGAAAAGGAATATTCTTTTTTTTGAGCCATTCTAACATGCGTGTTTTACTCCAACTTTTTCTTGGGATTTCTTCATCCAGGCGACTGTGATACGTTGCGTTATCCATTATAATTAACGATGGTTCTTCCAAGTTTACAATTAGTTGCTGTTTAAACCAATTTTCAAAATTTTCGGTGTTCATGTTATCATGGTAATCGCCTGTTTTTTTATTGCATTTAAAAATAAGCGATGCATTTGCCACAAAACCTTTTTTATTACCGGCATGAACAATTACATATCGTGTCCCACTTCCAGTTATTTTTAAATCACTGTGTTTAGTACCATCTTGCCACATTCTTCTGTCCCCGCTTTTACTAAAAACCCATGTCTCATCCAGAAAAACAGGTGTAAAGAGCTTTTCGCTTTTAGCAGCATGGTATTTGTTCAAAAATAATATTCTTTTTAATCTGACTGCAGGCATTTCCAATAAATGTTTTCTTCCATCCTGTTTTTTGAAATGAAAAACCATTTTTTTAATTCCCAAATATAACGAACCTTTGGAAATCTTAGTTTCTGGAGACTCTTCGATAAATTGCCGTAAAATAGTTTCTACTGTGATTTTATCCTTTCGCGCATACATTTTATAAATTACTTCCCTCAAACAATGCAGGGTATTTTTTGTAATTCGGGTTTTGCTCCGGGAAACGCTTGCAGACATATTTCTTCTAAATTCGAAATCTGTAGCTCTGTTTGGAATTTTCAAGATTATATAATGTGCTTTCTGGAACTTTTAGTGCTTCGGACGCTTTTTGAATTGCCTTAAATCGAGATCCTAAATCGTTTTGAAAATAGTTTACTACATTAAGCATAAGTTTTTTGGATTCATCAGAATATCGCATTTTTATATCTTATTTTGCGTTATGACATTAACATGAAATCAAAATTTGACGTAACTTCAAAAACGTGACATCTAATAAATTAGTTACGACGTTCATTTTTGTTGGTAATTTTTTGTTTCAACCGATTTATTAATAATAAATAAGGATGGTCTTATTCTAAATGGGTATAAAATTTACATATAGGTAGCGAATCGTATGTTATGATGTTATATTATGATATGTTGTCATAGAAAAAGTATAGTATGCAACTTGCAACAAAATGGCCATTTTGCACTCGTATGAATTGCAGCACTTGCCTTCGGCTCGTGCTGCAAATTTCATACTCGTGCAAAATGGGCATCATTTTGTGCTCATTGCATAATATACTATAACCGTATTGAGTAATTGACATATAAATACGTATTAAAACAATAATAAATTTGTACTTAAGTTATAACATTTTTAATTATTTATGTAAATATATAGGTACTTACTATTTTTATTTGGTTCTCGGCCTATTTTTTCCAAATATTTTCTTTTAATACATGATCTTTATAACCTGCATGCTTGCAATCAAATAATGGGGGATGTTGAGATACCAAGTTAATGAAATGTTCACTGTCTTCGCCTTCCAACACGTCCATTATGTTCGACGGCACGCAGCCATAGATAAGGGAGGGATAGATAGGAAACTGCAATGTTAAAATTTGAGACTCTGAAATGTCAAATTTTCGCCATCAAACCAGCTGTTCTCGAACTAAAACTGACATTACAGAGTAGGGGGAAATTCAAATATTCCTATTGACGCCACCTACCGGCTGATTTCTACAAATTTGACAGGAATAGCGGGAAATTTAAATATTTGAGTAACTATCACAACAAATTAATTTCTTTTATTTTCAAATACACTCTACCAATTACACATTTTCAATCAAATTTTGTTGAGCCGATGCTTAAGAGATAACTATTTGCTTAAAAATGTGAAATCGTTAGCATGTATATGAAAATTGAAGAGAAGCAATGTTGTTTATGAGAATGGTAACATACATTTAATTCAACTCTTCATAAATGGCGTACTCCAAGCTGCTCGTTTTTTTCTTTATACTTACTTTATAACATATTCTTCACTCAGCCTGCATTTATTACTTTGTTTCAAGATTTAATATTGACTTCGTGTGGACTTTTTTGTATATAAAATGAAAAACATTGTCACACACAAAAATAGATATCTATAATGTATTACTCACTTGAACTAGATAATATATCGGAATAGAAATAAGAAGACTTTTAAAGTATACTTTTAAATAAAATTTATTATTAAAAAAACTAACTATACTATACTTAAAAATAAACAATACATTTCGAATGGCTTTACTTTTTTTTAAATTTATTTTGGTGATAGGTTAAAGCCTTCTGGTGCATGCGGTTTATCTGAGAACTACTTTGGCCCAATAAATTTTGATTGAGCCCCTCTTTCCAATTGAAACATATAATATTAATGATAATTTGTCTTTCCATCTCCACAGTATGGTCACATATATCGAACTGAAAATACTGCTTATTTATAACCGATGCATTTAGCTTACAAATTATGTTTTTCTCGTTGCATTTTAATGGCAGTACCTTCATGATCCATTGGTAGATATCAGCCAAACCATAAATAAATTTATGTGATGCATACTTTAATCTTTTAATATTTGCATCATATTCTTTAGCTTGGCTGATATCATGCCAATTGTCCATAATTGTGTGCTCATCGGCTATAAAATTATTGGTGCATACAACACAATTTTGAAAATCTTTTATTTTACTCAAGACATAACCACTAACATGGCCAATCGCAGCTTTATCTCTATATGACAAGGGGTGAGAATCAACAACAATATTATCAATATTTTCTGTATTTGTATTTTCATATAGAATGTCATCCTCCACCCCCTGTGATACAAAATATTTTACAGAGTCCAGCAGTTTCTGTGGATTTATTTTGTCTTCCTCACAATTTGCTGCTTTTGAATATCGATCAACCATGTTATTTATGAGTAATATCTTGAAAAAATTTTTAAAAGTATATGGGCTTGGATTTGTATCCCTTAGCCCATGTTGGCGTAATTGACCAAAGAAATTTTCTAGTGGATCCTGGTTTAACATTCTTGGTTTAAAATATGAAATTTTATATTTTTTTAGTTCTTTGGCCAAGAATACCAAACCGTTTAAAGTAACTGCCCAATTAACTAATGTAGGTGGTCTCACAAGTGTACCATCAGTGGGTTTCTTAAAATGCATGGTAGACAATTCATTTTTAGCATTCTGCCAATATTGTACATGACCACTTTCTTGCGAGACCGCACACTTTAAGGGTTTTCCAGATGTACTGTTATAACGTGTATGTCCATTGACACTGTCAAACAAATTATCAAAAAATTCCAAAATTTTAACTGTACACCTGGCTGAATTTTTTAGAACATGAACTCCATCTTTAGACTTGATTCCTAAAAATAACAAAATATTAATGTGTAACTAAATTGGAAGTTATTCTATATTGGAAAATGACCAAATATAAAAATTCTTATAGAAGAGATTTCCAAAAATTACCTTTTCTATACATTAAATGCATTACTGATGCAAACTTGTGACTGAACACCTGGGCAGCTACTGAAACTTTCATTTTTCTCATATATTTTTCGTAGACATGCCCTTTTTTAATTTTGTTTAAAGCTCGAAGTCTTCCTGCTTCATTGTCAATTTCATATGTAGCTACAACATCTTGCCAATCACCAAAAATCCTATTTTTATTGACCTTCCAATATAATTGTTTCTTCAAGAAATTGTTGCGAATTCCCTTAATCAAATGTGGCGGATCATATATATGTGCAATTGTTTGTCTGTTACTTTTATATATTTTCAATTGTTTGTTAATATTATTTGGGACTCCATTGTGTTTTACTAAATAATTTATTGCCCCTGTATTTTTGGTGCCTTGGTCCGATACTGTTGCTACTACCGTTAAGCCTGCTTTTTGACTTTCATGGACAATGGTTTTTATTTCTCTTACTATGTTTATGGAACTATTTTTAGCACTAACGAAAGAATATGCAATGGGTTGTTTCCAGCCCGTTCTAAGTCCTGAAACAAAAAGAGTTAAATGATTAAGATTTTTTTATAGGACCATCAGAAAATAATTGACCCATTAGATGTATTCAAAATTTGTCAATACAAGAATGCAACCACAGATTTTTCATTGCATTCTATATTAGATATAGCCTATATACAGGGAGTTTCCAAAGTAATTTGAAATATTCTTGTGCATGATTCGTCATTAAATGTTTTTATTATTTCAAATAACCTTGTGATAAACATAAAAGTAGTACCTACATTTTAGTATAAATCAAATATGTTTAAGGGAACTTTTCGTCTCAAAATTGAATGACGAATCGCCCACAAGAATATTTCAGATTACTTTGGAAACACCCTGTTTAATAAAAGCAACAAACCTCTAATCATATAAACCTGGGCATAATCTGCAAAATCAGCATTTCGCACATCACCATAATCTACGAAGCCATCAAATTCTGAATTTTTTTTTATTAACATCAATATGTGCCTGTAAAGATATTTCATCAAAAAGCAAGGCACATACTCTGTCTTCCTCTTTCATGTTAGCCACATTTATTTTAAGGTTCCTAAATAGGACCTCATTTATCCCAGCATCTATAGGAATCCTATTCAACAATTGTTGCAAAGTTTTTTTATTAGGCATTGCAAAAAGCCTGGAAAAGAGTTTATAGCTCTTTCCACTCTGTTTTTGTAAAACTAAGCCCAAGACTTTCTCATCCAGAGTGTAACGATGACCTTTGGAAGATTTGATTTTGGATGACTTCACTTGGAGTTTTACTAAAGTAGCAACATGCTTTTCTAAACCTTCCGTTACTTGATCTAGCATCTCTTCATCCGTTAGGTGTTTAATAGATGTATGTATGTATGTAAATTGGGGTGACATTCACTGAGACCCAATAGATCTATTGTGTCCCCTTACTTCTACTTAGTTCCGGAGGAAAATCTCAGAGACTAGTAGCTTCTTCAGTCCTATTTCCCGGAGGAATTTTAGGATATCTGCAGGCTCTAACTTAGGCAAATGTCCCTCTTCTATCCAGTAATCTCCAAGGTGTTGTGCCCTAGGATTCTGAATTGCTGTGCAGTTCGCAAGTATGTGGATGGAGGTTTCTTCTTCCATACCACAGAATCTACATTCTTCTTTCTCCACTATTTTGAGCTTTTTCAGGTGCCCATTCAGGCGACAATGTCCCGTAAGAATGCCTGTTAAAAATCTTAGTGCAGTTTTACTTTGACTTATGCATTCATTTGATCTCAACAGGTTGTAGTCACCCAGAAGAATATTTGATTGCCTAAGTCCTACTAGATCTTTCCAATGGTCAGATCTTCTCTTTTCTTCGGCTTTACCTATTTCTTCCAATAATACATTGGAGCTGATACCGCAAAAGGGTTCCGGCCCCCAAAAGGGTGTTCCAGTCCCCCTCTTTGCTAGTTCATCTGCTATTTCATTTCCTTCTATCCCTGTGTGTCCTGGAATCCACAGTAAGGTGACTATATTGTTCTCGCCTAGTTCCTTTAGTTTGCGTAGGCATTCCCACACCATTTTGGAACTGATAACACAAGAGCTCAGTGCTTTAATGGCTGCTTGACTATCCGACATTATGATAATCCTTTGCTTTATCAATATTGAACTGGGCACACTTTCTTATTGCGTGAATTTCCGCTTGAAAGATACTCGGGGTTTTTCCCAAGCTTTCAGAGTGTTTGGTTCCTGGCCCGTACACTCCTATCCCAGTTCCTTCTATTGCTTTTGAGCCATCCGTGTACCATTGAATGGCATTCTTTCCAAGTCTGGTAATGAGATTTGGATCCCATTCCTTCTTGTTGCTTAATTCCGTAACGAATTTCTTTGAAAAGTTATACTTTTTCATCATACCATCTTGTGGCATGTCCCAGATTTTTTGATTTCTAGGAAGTAAGGAGGTGGTTTTTTTTTAATGATTCCCTCTCTACATAGTCTGTATCTTGTTCTTTCTGAAACACTTTCCACCACCATATGTAGTGGTGTGAGGTTGAGAATAACTTCCATGGCTGCCGTTGGGCATGTTCTCATTGCTCCTGTAATGCACATACAGGCTAGTCTTTGAATTTTTGAGAGGTTTTCTCTCGTTGTCAATAGGCTAGTTCTACTACTCCACGCAATGGCTCCATAAGTGATAATTGGTCTCACTATGGCCGTATACATCCAGCTCAGAATTTTTGGGTTGCACCCCCAATTTCTCTCTGCCAGATTCCTGCACACCATTAGAGCCATTTTTGCTTTGTATATAATCTCCTTTTCGTGTTTGTTCCACAGGAGTTTACTGTCTAGAGTCAAACCTAGATACTTGACTTCCTGTCTCCATTCAACCTCGCTCCCATTAAGTTTAATGGTTTTGAGGTTGAGCTTTCTTTTCTTAGTGAAGGCTATTAAGATGGTTTTGGTGGGGTTGATGTTGAGTCCCACTTGCCTACACCAGCTATTTGTATAGTTCAGACCCTTTTGTACGATGTCACAAAGGGTATTTTCGAATTTTCCCCTGGCTGTTATGACAATATCATCAGCATATCCTTGGCAGGATATTCCGAGGTCAGTCAAACCACACAGGAGTTCGTCAACCGTCAGGCTCCACATTAATGTGGATGCTACTCCTCCCTGTGGACATCCCCTGGTTGTACAGATGGAGACAATGTCTTTGCTCGTCCTCGTCTCTGCTACTCTAGTGGTGAGCAGTTCCGACATCCATTTGGATGTTGTGCTGTCTACACCTCTTCTATTTAATGCTCTTTTGAGAGCCTCATGAGGAGTATTGTCAAAAGCTCCTTCTATATCCAAAAAGGCGCATACTATGGCTTCTTGGTTGTCTAGAGCACCTCGGATATCCTCCGTCAGTTGTACCAGTGCAGTCTCCGTAGATCTGCCTGCCCGGTAAGCATGCTGATGCGGGTGGAGAGGTAGTCTCTCTAGGATTTCCGCTCTAATGTAATTGCCAATAGCTTTTTCCATCGTTTTAAGCACAAACGATGTTAGGCTAATTGGTCTGAAGGATTTGGGGTTTGTTGTGTCCCTTTTTCCAGCTTTTGGAATGAAGGTTACTATTGCCCTTCTCCATGCTTCTGGTATATAACCCAGTTCTAAGCTGCTTCGTCTGATCCTAACCAAATGTGGTAGAATTTCGTCTTGACCTTGCTGGAGCAATGCTGGGAAAATTCCATCAGCTCCCGGTGCCTTGAATGGTGAAAAGGTGTTCATAGCCCATTTTAACCGTTCGTTACTACAAATGTGCTTAGCCATTGTAGTGCTTTCTCTCGAAGGTCTGTTATGACCTTCGAGAGAACTATCTCCCCTATTTGGGCTACTCCCAGGAAAATGAGTTTCTAGTAAGAGTTTCACTCTTTCTTCCTCATTTTCGGTATATTTACCGTCTGGCTTCCTCAAAGCCATATCTGTGTTGACCCTACTTTTTGCCATGACTTCGTAAAGTCTTGCCGCAGCAGGTATTGTGTTTATATCTTCACAGAATTTTCTGAAGCTATTTCTTTTAGCTTTTCTAATTTCCTTATAGTAGGTGTTTCTCACCTCGGTGTATCTCTGCCAGTCTCCGGTGAGTTTTGCTCTATTAAAAAGGTCCCGGGTTTGAGATCTTAATTCTGACAGATGTTTATTCCACCAGGGTGCATCTCTGCTGCTTCGTTGTTCTTGAAGAGGGCAGCTCGATTCAAATGCATCAATTATTGCCCTGTTCAGGTCCTCAAACTCATTTTCCAGATCGAGATGGTGCTTAGCCCTCCCTTTTCTCTGGATATGTGCTAGGTTCTCTTTCAGACAGGTGTTATAGTTGTCCCAATCTGTTTTTCTTGCTTTTCTTCTGGGGCTCCCCTCAGGTTTGCCTAGTTCTAACTTGAATGTAATGATGCTATGATCGGAGAGAGATGGTTCGCCCGAAACTCTCCAATCTTTTACTATATGTTTTAGATCCTGTATTGCCAGTGTGACATCTAAAACTTCTTGCCTTACCCTTGTTACAAATATGTGGGTATTCCCTATATTGTGAATATTAAGGTTTTTATTAAGGATATATTCTAAAAGTTGCTCACCTCTCTGGTTGGTATTGCTACTGCCCCAAACAGTATTGTGTGCATTGGCATCACATGCTAAGAGTAGAGGTAGTCTCTTCTCTTCACATTACTTCACCAGCCTTTGTACCTCGGGGGTGGTGCTATCCCGTCTCCCGCAAAGTAACATGATGCTATTACTATCTCCTTGCCCTCCTTCTTGTGTTCGAAGAGTGCTCGAACTGGAACGAGGTCTCGAGTCATGTATTCTGAAAGACAAAAATAGTTAATATTGTTCCTTATCATAATACATGTTCTTGGTATATCACTACCTGAGTGATATACTATTTTAGCATCTTTACATGCTAATCCTCTTACCTGGTTATTATTGACCCATGGTTCTTGGATCAAACACATCCCCCATTGGTCCTTAGTGAACAATCTTGTGATCACCGCCGAAGCTCCTTTGGCATGGTGAGCATAAACCTGTTAATCCCCGCCATCCTGTTGGTTTTCAGGTTGGGTATTACCCTCCTTCGTCAGGGTGATGTCCCCTTCTGTAAGAGTGCTGTCCCCTTCCTCCAACCCAAACTCCTTTCCCTCCTCGGATAGCGGTGACTCCTCCCCAAGGAGTTTAGAGATGTGTAGGTTTTCTACACTACTCGAGTCTTCGCTGGCCTTGGAGGAGATAGAAACCTTCTCAGGGTTTCTTTCCTCTTCTTTTCTGAGGCCATGTACGGGGATTTTCCCAAACCGGTAATGAATGGTGAACCCGTTGTTCTTGATTTTTGGACAGGATAGATTGTCAATTCCTGCCCTCAAGACTAGGCCTTTGTCCTCTTCTTTAAGGTTGAGGACCTTCCACTGGTCTGTTACCAAACCTTCATTCTGTGCTTTTATCAAGCGAAGAAGTTTTCCTTCCTCTACGCCTTTGCTTCTTGGGAGAAAGATCGTAGCGGTGTGCATTTTTGGGATGTTTTCTCCCTGGCACACCATCAGTTCTACTCCCTTCCAGCTTTTCAGCGGTGGTATTATCAACTGGAGCCATTCTGCAGTCTGTGGTGTTTCACAGTCGATTAGAACGACTCCTGGTCTGAAATGTATGCCCGTAAACTGGAGCTTATGCTCCCATCCAGCATTTCTTCTATTATTGCGTTCTCCAGCAAGGTTTGGTCGTCCGCACTGAGAGTGGTCTCAGGGTACGCCCTAGGGGGAACCGCCATTCTTATTATTTTAACTGCAGCTGCATAGCTGCCAGCTGAAGAAGGGATGGCTGTTTTGCCCTCCTTTTTCTTCTTCACCTGTACTTGCGGTGACTGGGCTGTCGCCTCTTCCCGCTTTCGTTTTTCTCCTTTAGGAGGGATGTTCTTCTCTCCTTGTTTTTTGCGCTCTGCGGCTTTCTTTCTTGCTTCTTCCGGTGCAAGTCCCTGCTCAAGAAAGCGAAGATACCATCTCACCCCCGCTACACTAAGTCCACGCCTCAGTGGATCGTCCCTTCCTCCGGGTTTGCCCAGTTCAGGAAGGATGGGGGTTTTTCTACTTTTTTTCCAGGATTTTCCCCGAAAACTCTCAGCAGTTGAGGAGGTTGAGGGTATGGATGCCCCTGACGTTCTCCTCTCCTGTTTGTCTATGGTTTTTTTTGGCACTGCGGATACATTGCTCCGACTTGTGCCCGGTTGCGGTGCTTGCCCGCTCAACTTGTTCTTTTTTTTCTTGTCCATGGATGATCCCACGAGTAGCTAGGGAAGTATAAGGTCCACTCCCGCAGAGCCCCGCATACAGGAGTAAGGGTGATTAAACTGGATGTCCCCAGATATCCAGAGTCCGCATATTAGCGATCAAGCTTCCCCTTGACCACGCAGTCCTCGGCATATGCTGTTCCACCTTGACTTGAGGGGTATTTTATTGTGGTCTCCTTCCACTTGGCCAGCTGTTTAAAGCAAGCCCCCACATCTAGTGAATATACCTCATCAACCACCTTCCACTAGATACGGTTTATATCAGGCAGGTTTCCACGAGCAAACTATTGCTCCGACAACCTCGCTGACTCCGGCAACCGACCGGCTATCAACGAGCCGATCGGGACAACAGTCCACTCTCCACGCTGAAGATCCTGATATCGGATATCGGTGTTTAGTAGATACTCGTGATCTACATTTATTTGCTAAGCGTTTTTTTAGTTGTAGTGCCTTTTGGTACAATAGTTTTTCTCTGGAATTTAAATCTTTCACTCTTCGAACACCTGTATTCTCCAAAATATTAAATGAATCTGAAATTTTAAAATTACTTGTTAGAATGGATCAATTCCAAGAAAAGAAGTTACAAATTTGAATGTTGAGGTCAGTTATTTTGTGGTGGTCAATATCACATTACTTTTATTTAAATAAATGACATGTAACAGACTTTACTACAACTGAAAATGCAATTGCTGTAAAGTAAAAACGACATTTTTTAATGCCCCAGTCTACCAAAAGATAATCCATTTTGAAATTAAACTTTTTCAAATTGTAATAACAAACTAAACAGTAACTACATACTTACATTTCCTCTTTCTTACAACTATTCTTTTAGTAGCTTTGAACTGGGATGAAATTCTTGAAGTGGAAGGTAAATTTTCAAGTGCATTTACTTCTACAGATGACTCTCCCATTTCTTTGGAAACTGATGAATTATCAGTGGATTTCCACATTTCAGGCATATCATTGTCTCCATGTTGTAAATAATCATGATCACATACATCTACAACAAAAACATGTGTTTTTTTAAACAATCATTTCGTTTGAATTATATTGACAATCCATAAATTGTTAATATAACTATACACTTCACTTATTACATATTTTTATAAAAATTGATTGCCCAAAAAACTTATATGCATATATGAATGGCACCCAAGGCGTTAACCTTGTTGATTACCTACTAAATCAACATTATACAAATAACTTACACTGTGTCACTTGTGGAGCAGTACTGTTAGATGTTGATGGTAAATCCTGGATGTTTTGTGACATTCCTTGAGAAGTATTCTCAATTTCTTCATAAACTGTAACAAGAAATATTTATAGTATAAAGAAACCTAATTGGGTGTGGCTGCCTAACTCCATTTAGGTATTAAGTATTCATTCACAAACATTACCTTTATCTTTATTGGCTCCACAAAGCAGCGTTGGAACAGCATTACGTAAAAGACGATTGTTTGTAGTTTTGTCTTCGGTTCGAAAGTGTACATCACAAATTCTATGTGACCTATAAATCAATTCACATGGCAATGTTTTTAAATATGAATTGCCCGTAACGTCAAGCCATTTAATGAACAGATCCTTGTTGTTTGTTCGAATTGGAAATCGATGACGGGGTGAATCCAAATCAACACATCCTTGGACTGCACACGTTCGGGACCATTTGTTCATCTTACCCATTTTATTCTGCAAAAAAGATCTTTTTTGTTAGCGCATTCCTGTTAACAGCAGATAAATAAAAAATCATGTCACCATGTTTATGATAAAAGTAGAGAATCTATAAAATTATTAAATTGATTTGTATCTTAATACCGAATAACCAAAAAAACTTACCAAGTCTTAAACAGAACACTGAACTAATTTTAAAAAGTTTTTCGCCACAAAAACAGCAAATAATAAAAAATCTAGAAGCACGTCCAAATCATCAAAAAGCACAATCTAAAATAGCGATGGGATGAGTAATCTGCGATGGCGATATTTCAAACAATTGACAATTGACGTCTTTCACCTGCTACACTAACGACGAATCGACCTGTTCTCGAACTAGGTTAGGTTAGGTTTTTGATGAGTGGGTCTATAAGGCCCTCCACTGCGACTCGCAAGAGTCTATTGTGGCTCACACCTATTCAGATTTCACCAAACAAATTCAGCTTCTTAACAAACCAATTAGTTTATTTGGTGAATGATACTTCAGGTCCGAGGGCGAGAGAGAATCCCTGCCAAACATCAGATACCTGATTCGAGCCGTGGCGGGGCAGGCACAAATTATATGCTCTGCTGATTCATCATCTTCCAGACAAAGATGGCAGGTCGGATCTTCCGACAGTCCAAGTTTTAGCATATGATGATTCAGATGACAGTGGCCTGTTAGACAACGTAGGTCATGCCTGCTATAGTCTAACATTTTTTTGGAGACATTCTTCGAAGGATGTATGAAAGCCTTTGAATGAACCAATCCTGGTAAATTATGCCAGAAGTCTAAAGCTCTTCTTACCGTCCAGGTATTCAGTGTTTGTTTGGCAAAACTTATTGCGATGCCAATTATTGGTTCTGGTCCGATAGAAACACGTATGGCACCCTCCCTTGCAAGAGAGTCCGCCTTCTTATTGCCTTCTATTGCCTTGAGCAGTCTAATACCAATTTCGACGTTACACGGTAAGAGCTAAGTGCTTTCAAAGCCGCTTGGCTGTCCGAGAAAATTTTTATTGTTCTATGTATGAGATTGGCTTGCTCCAATCTCTCCACACATTAAACAATGGCGTAAATTTCCGCCTGGAATACGGTTGCATAGGATCCTAGAGAGGTTGAGATTTCTGTCTTAGGTCTGCGCCCGTATACACCTGCACCAGAGCCTGAGGGTGTTTTTGAACCGTCTGTGTACCAACAGCTGTCTGCTCTTAATAGTTCATCCTTACGGAGGACCCATTCATCTCTATTTGGAAGTAGAGCGGTATAAGGCAGGCCGTAGTTTACTGTTGGAGGCATTATGTCAGAGGTCATTCCCAGAATACTGTGACTTTCAGTGTCCACTAGCATTCTGCTTCGTTCTGTATAAGCCTGATTTGTGCATTTAGAAATATGCACAATTCTGTAAGTTGTCCATCTAGCCTCTCTTTCCAAAAATATATGGAGAGGAGGTAGGTCCAGAAGGATTTCCATGGCTGCTGACGGTGTGGAGCTGATAGCACCAGTAATTGCCAGGCAAGCCTGTCGCTGTAAACCAGAGAGCTTTGCTTGGGCCGTTCGCTGTAAAGCTTTTGGCCACCAGATAATAGCTCCATATGTGATCATTGGTCTAACGATCATCACATATATCCAATAGATTTGTTTGGGTCCCAAGCCCCAAGATTTTCCACAGATCCTACGACATGTCCACAAGGATAGTCTGGCCTTATGGATAACTTTTTCCAAGTGAGCGTTCCAAGTAAGTTTCATATCTAGGATAATCCCCAAATATTTTACTTCCGCCGCAAATGGGATAACCTCACCATTGTAGGAAAGTGGTGGAATATCCTCCAACTTTCTTTTCCTAGTGAAGGGAACTATTACAGTTTTACCAGGGTTAACAGACATCTGTTCCCTCTGACACCAACTGTGGACATCGTCCTACGTCTTTTGGAGGGTATTATATGCTACCCTTCCTGACTTGGTCCTTGCCAAGATGACAAGGTCGTCTGCATTCGCTTGCAGCTCTACCCCTCTTCTTTCGAGAGCGCTAAGCAAGTTATCCATCAAGAGTGACCATAGTAGGGGAGATAGTACTCCGCCTTGTGGGCAGCCCCTGGAATCCTTAAAGCTAATGGTCTCGTCCTGAAGAGATGTAGTGGCTGTCCTATTAGTGAGCATGGCATATATCCAACCGGTAATGGTTGGTTTGATGCCCTTTTCAGTCAAAGCTGAACCAATGGAGGTCGGTAGTGCATTGTCAAATGCTCCTTCAATGTCAAGAAATATGGCCACCGCAATCTCCTTGTTGTTAAGGGATTGTGTGATTTTCTCAACAAGGTTGCGTAATGCTAAATCTATGATTTGCCAGTTTGATAAGCATATTGGTGGATGCTCAGGGGGGAATTATATAAAGCTACCCGCCTGATGTAGCAATCCAGTGCTTTTTCAAGTCCTTTAAGCAGGAAAGATGTTAGGCTAATTGGTCTGACCGATTTAGGGTGTGGGTCTGTGCGGCCCACTTTCGGTATATATACCACCCTAGCCGTCAACCAACTGGGTGGTATGTAATTCCACGCCAGACTAGCTCTATACAGTTTAATGAGGATGGGTAAAAGTAATTCCAGTCCGTTTTGCAGCAGAGCTTGAAATATTCCATCCTCACCAGGAGATTTGAAAGGCTGAAAAGATTTGATTGCCCATTCAACTGCTGGTGCTGTGATAACTTCCTTGGCGGCCTCCCAATCGATCTTTTTTGGCCGCCTTGCGCCCTCAAAGAGCGGAGGTCGATTGTTACCCAGAGACAAACTTCCAGGAAAGTGATTTTTAATCAAAAGCTCTAACGTTTCTTTTCTAGAGGTCGTGGAAGTGCCATCAGGTCGCTTCATCGACCCTATCTCGGCAATCGACTCTTTAGAGAGAATATTGTGAATTCTAGTACTGCGAGGTATATCAGAAATACTCTCACAGAACTTTTTCCAAGACTCCCGCTTCGCCTTTCTGATTTCTTTATTGTAACTTGTTAGAGTAGTTCTATAAAGCTCCCAGTTGCCTGACTCTTTAGCTCGGTTAAATAATCGTCGAACTTCTTTTCTTCGCTTTTCTAGGCATTGTTCCACCAAGTAGAGTTGCGATTATCTCTTTTAGTCTTGAGTGGACAGTTTTCATGATAGGAAAAGATCACTGCTTCGCGAAGTTTTTCCGCTGCAGTATCTATCCCATCACAACTGTTAATTGTGGTGAAACCATCCTCAATGTACAGTTGAAGGGAATTTTTATATCCACTCCAATCAGTAGCTTTTGAGTCGCGATATTCCACTACTGGCCTCTGGCCTATTTCAATGTTGAATTGAATATGTCTATGATCTGAACACGAAGGTTCAGTAGATACAGCCCAATGCTGTATCTTATTGTTCAGAAAGTTTGAGCTGATAGTTAAGTCTAATACCTCTGATCTGTTTCTAGTTACAAAGGTTGGTTCGGAGCCTTTATTAATAACAGATAGCCCTTCCCCTAGTATATAATCAAAGAGTAACTCACCTCTGCGATTTATATTCGTGCCGCCCCACGATGTATGGTGTGAATTGGCGTCACAGCCCATGACTAACTGAAGTCCGTTCTTCTTGCTATAGTCGATTAATCGCCGTATAGCAAGAGGAGGTACAGTATCCATGTCTCCTGGGAAGTATGCAGAGCAGGCGACTATGTTTGTCATGCCATTCTTCTCCGGTAAGTACATCTGGATGGCTACTACATCTGGAGTGCAAAAGCCTGTAAGCAAAAAATAATTAATATTTTTCCTGATGAGTAGACATGCTCTAGGTTTCACCCCAGGGCAGACTATTACCTCACCAGGAATATTGCCGAGACCGGTTACTCGGTCTGTGTTTCCTGTCCATGGTTCTTGCAGGAAGGCAAGGTCGATTAATTCGTCCTTGAACCTTTTGCCAAGGATATAAGAAGCGGCCTTGGCGTGCTGTAAGTTTGCCTGTAAACAATTGAATGTGGCAGAGTGTTGAGTGCCGCAGGCAAACTTATATCTCCTCAAATATTGGAAGGATCAGTCGGTGGGTCAATTAAGACGCCACCATCTGCTCCTGCCAATGATGAGGCTGTGTTTGGTGCAGACGACGAGGTTTGATCACCTTTCGTCGCCGGCCCAGCTGGTTTTATTGGTGCCTTTGTCGAGGCCATGACGGTCTTCGATTTCAGGATACCAGGTCCAGTCTCTTTTGCTGGTTTCCTAGAAGAGACGATAGCCGTCGCGATGGCGTTATTTCAAACAATTGACAATTGACGTCTTTCACCTGCTACACTAACGACGAATCGACCTGTTCTCGAACTAAAAACAGACAAAGAAAAATATCTCCTTCTCACTTATGAGTCTCAGCATGGGCCATTCAAGTTTCCATACCCTGAAGGATGTTGAGCTTAGTGTTGAATGAAAGTTTGTGATACAATATTTAAATAAGATACAGCAAGTCTCACTCTTCTCTATTAGATAATAAATATATAATTTTACAAATTTAAAAATTTCGCCAAGATAACTAAATATACCTCAGTATTTATCAACATTTATGTCAGTAGCTTACATTTTACACTTTTGGAGGTTTTTTAAAAAGTACCTATC
The DNA here is from genome assembly GCA_947563755.1 of Lochmaea crataegi. Taxonomy (NCBI): domain Eukaryota; kingdom Metazoa; phylum Arthropoda; class Insecta; order Coleoptera; family Chrysomelidae; genus Lochmaea; species Lochmaea crataegi. The sequence continues at coordinate 121,612,649 of OX387422.1, read as the reverse complement.
AAAATATTATTTTATTTCAGTTATTGGGAATAGAGGTGGACTTTATAAACTCTGTACAATTTTCAAATCATACAGGATACAAAATCTTCAAGGGACAAATTTCAACAGACAAAGATTTCTCCGATTTAATCGAAGGTCTGTCAATGGTATCAATACACACTCCCATTTATTAATGGGTTACAATGGATCCACATCATTCTTGAAACAGATTCTTACTGTTGTTGAATCTTTAAAGAAAAAGAATCCCAATCTGATATTATGGTAAGCTCAATTAAATAAAAACATCTTTTTGTTATTTCAATTGTACTTTCGGGAAATTTGCTCATTACAAATAAAACAAAATTTCAACAACTCAACGTTTTTTATTAATACTCAACAATAGGTGAACAAATAACTATTTCAATAAACTATGAACAAACAAGATATAACAAGCCATAACAATTATTGCTAGGTGAACAAATAACTATTTCAAATTTAAACTATGAACAAACAAGAACAACAGCTTCCAGAATTGCCAGGTAAGTACTCGTCTTGCTGTCAATCTTCCTTCTCGACTAATTCTGAAACAAAAAAGAAAATAGCAGTAATAAATAAACTCATGGCAACTTTTATACAGTGTGGAAACCACTTATGGAATAAAATTCTTTATGCCATTATTTTAGAAAATTATAAAAAATGCCGAGACACGTCAACTTTTGAATTGAGTTGTGCGTTATGTAAACATAAATTTAAATGTACAGGGAGATTCACGCAAGTATGCCATAGTCGGTGTTGTTTTTTTTAATGAAACACCCTGTATATTTGCATATTTTTGAAATCCTCTTAATGAACCGATTCCAACAAACTGAATAATGTATGGTCAATTATGAATTATACAGGGTGAAATTATTATTTAGTTTGTTGAAATCGGTTCATTAAGGGGATTTCAAAAATATGCAAAGCCCCAACTTAAAGGTTTTCCGAATAAACACGTAGAAATAATATAAATTTAGAAAAAGTAAGTACGGCCAATCTAGCAATTAATAAATCAGTTAACGAGCCAGAAAAACAAGTTAGTGAAAGTGAAAAAACATCAACTAACAGCAGTGATGACAAATTCAATAAAAAGGCAGTTTATAAATATGGGCCAACTGACCTTGATCCTTTTCACATTTACATAGAAAATTTTGGATCCGGTTTTAAAGGTGGGCTTAATGCGCTAAAAGTAGGAGATATAATTCTCTCAAATTTCCCAGAAGTTGATAATAAAGTTCAAAGTATAGATACAACGCCAAAGTAGTTTCAAATAATATAAATATTCCTTATCATCAACAACAAACTCCCATATCGCACCCTTCTCAAACACATACAATCCCTCCCTCTCAAATACCATAGCACCAACCGACAATGTTTCAACAGAATAGCCCACAAACTTCACAATTTTTCACCTATTCAAAAATCCTCAATAAAAGGCAGAGACCAAGTAGCCCAGATCCTACTTTAATTGCTCACAAGGAACTAATTTCACAGCCTAGAGTTCCAGGAACGGAATTCAATATTTTAAACAAATACGTATATACACAGCACACCCAATTGCAGATCTGCAGTATCCAATAAAGAAAATTTAGAATATCTCCTTCATACAAATCACATAGATACTGCTCTTTTATCAGAAACATGGTTCAAATCAAATAAATATTATAATTTTCAAGGTTATAACACATACCCTAGTCACAAGAGGTAGAGGCAGTGCAAGCACAATTTCTCAATTGGAACGTTTTAAATGATCCACATGGCTCAAATCAACTACCTTTAGTATTCTTTTTTAAATCCCCACAGTGAAATACACATTTACAAAATATTTAACATATCTGGATTCCCAAAAATGCAAACTGGACAACCTACACCGAGATATTAGAAATTATTGACCCGTTACAAGTTACAGCGGGTTCGTGGACAACATCAATATGGCAGCCGAGATATCATTCCAAAAAGAACAACCAACTTAACAGCCCGAAGGAACCATAATCCCAAGATATGGCGGAATAGAACTTGTGAAGAGGCAGTGTCAAAAAACTTCAAAATAACGATTTATTTTAAACAAGAAATACACAAAACGTAATTTTTTCATTTTAAGAATACAAACATTATAGCTATTATATTTTAATTATACTACAGAGTGTCCAGAAACTCTCCTGCCAAACGGAAACTACAATTACTAGAGGTGATGTTAAGTCGATTTAGCTCGCATTACCTTAATCCGAAAATGCTTCCTAAGGGAGCTACAGCCCTTTGAAGAAGATGTCCTCATATGAGTTTTCTTCAAATTATTCAAAAATACCGTTACTTAAAATATTCAAACTTGGTATAATCAATAAACAGTTACAAACCAGTCGTTCGCTGTAAAAAAATTTTTTTCAGATCCATCACAAGCGTGTCAGTCGGGGGGACCAACAGGTATTTTTATTAAAATATTACAGATACAATTTTATAATCCAACATGATTTTATGTAAGAAACACATAAAGTTTAAATTTATTTTTCTCGAAAACGGTTCATGATATCGATTTGAAAGAAGAGAACATTTTTTATGAAAATTATCTTGAATTTTCCAAATTCGGTGTCGGATACATAAAAAACTTGAAAATAAAATTTTTTTAATAAAAATACCTGTTGGTCCCCCCGACTGACATGCTTGTGATGGATCTGAAAAAAATTTATTTACAGCGAACGACTGGTTTGTAACTGTTTATTGATTATACCAAGTTTGAATATTTTAAGTAACGGTATTTTTGAATAATTTGAAGAAAACTCATATGAGGACGTCTTCTTCAAAGGACTGTAGCTCCCTTAGGAAGCATTTTCGGATTAAGGTAATTTGAGCTAAATCGACTTAACATCACCTCTAGTAACTGTAGTTTCCGTTTGGCAGGAGAGTTTCTGGACACCCTGTATATTAATATTAATAACGCAATCCGTATTGTTACTAATATTGATTCCTGATGACCTCTTTGACACATTTACAAATTTCAAACATCTACGTATCTATGACAACGCAGAAGGCACACTATATATTTTCTAATGCAAATTTCACTAAATAAAATATATTTTCCTAGACATTTTTCAGACTTAATTAACTAGTCTTTATTATTGGCAATAAACTCGACTCGTCCAATAGTCTTAGATTATGTACTTGTTACATAAATAGCTATTACAAACCAATGGCTCCAGGACGGGCATGTTATCGCAAAATTGTCATTGCTAAACACTTGCAAAATTTAAAAATAGCTTATGTGCCCGTACCTGAATAAATAAAATATAAGTAAAAGAAAATTCGTATTTTATCCACCATGAAAATGTATATTAAACCACAACAAATCAGAACAACATTATACTGAAAAACGACCATGGGCTGTTTTCACTTTATTGGGTACGTTGCCATGGATACATTTTGATTTATTTCGATTTTGACGTTTCAAATATTTAATATTTCAAAATGTCACGATTTGGTCATAATACTGACGAGAACATTAATGAAATTATAGAAGCAAATATACTCTGTATTTTTTTCTATAATTAGCAAAACATTTTCTATTCGAATAACCCTCGAACATCGATAAATGCTCAAAAATTTTTCAACAACTTTCTCAAGCTTGTTGCTTATAGACAAGCAACAAGCTTTCGAAATTTGTTATAAAATTTTTTCGAACAATTATCAATGTCCTTGGGTTATTACTACTGAAAATTAAATTCTCACTTAAAAATAATTGGATACATGAATAATTAAGTAACTCGCACATAACAAAAAAATAACTTCCTCAAAATAATATATATAAAACAAAAATAGCGTAAGTATTCAAAGTAAAAATGAAAAAGACGTTATGAAATGACAAAAAATATAAAAAATGCTCACTAAACAAGATAATTACAATTTAAGACAATGTCAATCAATAATGAAAAGTAAAAATAAAATCGTGAAATCAAATTACAACAAATAATGAACTCGCCAAAAATTGAATATAACCATTTATATTTTCTTTTAGGACCATATTCCCATTCCTATTTGGACCATCTCCATTTTCCATGATAAATCCATAATTAAAATTCCATATAATCAATAAATAATAATTGCATAATTTCCATATTAATAATGATACGTAACGATAAGATAATGCCAATTTGCAACGTCTCCAACAATGTTGGGCGACAATTTGCAACGGCTACTCAGTTTAGAGAGCACCTCAGGTGTTGGGTATGAGAAAGGACTGGCTATTCGCCGCCCATACGATAATTTATTATTAATTAGCTGAAGGAAAGTAAAGTGAACGAAATTAACGTTACAATAACTCAATATTTCATCAATAATATCCATAAAACTAATTCCATAAACTTATCCATAATTCCAATAAAAATCCCATTAAAATATACAATATAACTACCATATTAGCTACCATATTTTCCATTATACTAATTTTCCATATTACTCCTTAAAAATCCATAATATTTTCTTCTTTTACCCCTAAGGGCCCATCCATCAATTTGCTATCAGAAGAGTCCAGTTTCACCATTGAAATGAATTTCTCCATTTCGTCAGGGTCGCCATGTAATTAATAAGTTCTGGTTATAAGATAAGCTGCTTCCAATATAAAACCATTATAATATAGATAACTTTATTGTTTACTGGGATTATCTACATAGGTACATATAATTTAAGTAGTATCCCAAAATATAACGACTGGCCACAATTAGGGCAGATATTGACTCTCAAGTTTATGTTTAAAAAGGAACCTCGTGTATTCTAACAAATATATATTTATAGTCTCTCTCGGCACGTCTACTTAGTTTGTTGTAATAACTCAAGGTGATGTTTACTAATCAATTAATAATTAAGCCTTGGAATTATTATATAAACTATTATACTGAGTGTTAAATATATTATGTTGGAATTCCCTTACATTTATATATAGAAAAAAAAAATAATAATAAATGAACGTAGAAAAATAATAGTATTTTATGCAACGATCATGTAATGATAGCCATTAAGACACGAGCATGATGTAGGATACGAAACGAGCCGCAGGCGAGTTTCGTATATAATATGCGAGTGTATTAATGGCCTTTACATGAAAGTTGCATACAATATTTTTTCTACTCCGATTAATAAGAATTATTTAATTAATAATTATCATATATAGTTACTTTTGAAAATCAAAATTATTTGACAGCTGTCAAATTAAGTGTCACCTAATATAAGTAAATTTCAGAAATGTCAACCAGGTATCCATGGCTATATTAAATATTGTGCGAATGTCGCATTCCTATTGGCTTAAAAATCTGTATCATAATGAATATCATTATGATACAGATTTTAGTCTTTTAGTAAGTATATTATAAAACAGGAGTAGAAAAATAAATAAAGACTTCATATGATCACAAAAAACTATACTAGTTCAATAGTTTGATGATCTTAAAATGATGTTCTAAAAAAAGAATAATGAAAAACGGTTTTTCGCATTTTACTCGATAATTTCGAGGTTATGTAAAAAACTTGTGAATGCAAAAGTTGTAGATATTTTAATTTTGAAACTTGTCTATACCAAACACAATCAAGTACATACATGCATATCAAATAAAGTATAATAATAAAATAATAATGTGCGTCATTTATTTTAGTTATTTAAAATATTTGCACAAGAATTTTTAAATCTGCTCTATCAGCAATTACATGCAACATTTAATTATTGTTTCTCAAATGACTTCAACTAAAAAAAATTTGGTTGTCTTTTTGAGCGAAATATTTTTTCCTTAATTATGTTTCAATTTAATGCATTAGATCAGGGTGTATTAAGGTCTATTTACGCTATACCGTACCGTACTTTGGACCGCGCTCGTTATAATAATATATCAATGTTTTAACTGATTTAATTTGCGCTAGGTCAGCCCGGGACCGAGCCTCGCCCGTGTCTCTGTCGCTACTCGGCGGCAAATCGTAGGTCTAAATTTTTTTGTCGGCATCATGTTTGTGTAAGGTACATACTTACGACAGTAGTCAAATAGATACTGGTTAACTTAACCATGACGGACGATCTTTCAAATTGTTTACAGGTCAGTATAGTCAAAGAATACACCAACTAACAAGAAGCGAAGCCCGACGCAATCTCTTTGATGTTTTGGTAACAAAAATTTATGACCTTGAGAGACTGACGTTGACTGATTACTTAGTAAGTACAATGAGAAAATAATCAAATTTTTAAATATCGACGATATAATGGAAGAGTTCTATATAAGGTCAATGTAGCCAACACAATAAAATAAAATGACATATGAAATGGGGGTCACTGAAAGGGTTCACCTATTGACTTAATTTTTCAGTTTGTCAGATATAAACCATATTTTATGCAATATATCTTGTACCCGAATGATAAAAAGCTCGTTTTAATTTAGGGTGTTTTGCTTTCTAATGTTTACCACAAATATCACATGAAACTGTCAAAATTGTCAGTGCAATGGTGCAAGCAGCTTAGGCGTAGTTTTAGCTTGGTATTTGTTATGTATGTTTCAAATTTTCAAAATTAAATTATAATACACTGGAAAGACATATATACAAACGAATAAAGTTTATAAAAATAAAACCACGCTATGACAACCAATGTTATGACGTTGACTTTGACAGTTAACAGACAGGCCATGAGCCTTAAGAAGCAAAATTCCCTAACTTAAAACGAGCTTTTTATCTTTTGGGTACAATATATAATATATAAAACATCGAGTATATCTGAAAGAAACAAGAAGTAAGTTAAATGGTAACCCCTTTCAGTGACCCCCATTTCTATGTCATTTTGCTAATTTTAATTTATTGTGTTGGCTACATTGAGCTTATATAGAACTCTTCTATTGATCGACAAAGTGAAGTATGACAAGTACCTTATTATAAAAATGGCACCGTTAAGACATGCGCATAAAAAAAAATGATAGGCAGCTTCGCTTCTTGTTTGCTGGTGTATTCTTTGGTAAATCATTTAACGAGACCTTATTTTCACAACTGGCACCCTACCAATATCCTGAATAGACCTTTAGACGTTTTTTTATCAGTTATACTGATCTTAAATGGGAAAAAGATATCCAGGATATCCCCATAGGGCTAATAATACCTAAGCTTTAATATTTGTAAAATCATATCTTCTTCTTTTTTCTATTCATATATATTAAGTCAATCACAAGATAGGTCACTCACTATTTGGTCTAGCCAAAATATTAAACATCAAGTAGGTATCACATAAAATGTAACTTCTGTCATTCTGACGATGATATGTCAATATCGAAATAATTATCAATATCCTTTAATAATTTTCATAAATTTTGTAATTAAATAGTGGAATTAATTAGAATCAGTTAGTTTCATTTATAATATTAGAATGATTGATGATATATATTTGGTCATTAAGAAGATTACCTGAATATTTGTTTTTATTAATCTCAAGGGCTTCTCCAGGACATTGAGATCTGCTGTACCTGACTCGGGTTGATCCTTCAGAAACATTGCAGGCGTTAACGCGGCGAATTCCTCCGGCTCATTGGAAACGTAAGTCAACTGCCGCGAATTAATAATGTTCTCGCACTCGCACAAGACAGTCAATAAGTCCTCATAATTTAGTGACGCATTTTCCGTAAAAGTCTTTTCATCACTCCGATGAGGCGTTCCCAGAATCCACCCCACCACCTCGCACCAGGAGGATTCAATCGCCACTTGATTCTCTGGACGGTGCTAAAATCTGCTACCGCCTTCCAATCTAATTGTCTTAAACTATTATCCAGTCCTACAAAATTCGTCCCATTGTCACTGTATATGACGCTCTGGCGACCACGTCTCGCGATAAAACGACGAAAACCTTGAACGAAACCGTATAGAGGTCCCGTAAATCCACGCCGGTAACTTCGAACACTTTTGCGTCGCGAACTCGATCAAGAGGCAGATGCGGGGTGCTGACAATTTTGTCTTTTACATACCGTGCACTGAGATAGGACCGACCGTACTACTCGCCTGCCGCCAAGAATCCGACTCAGACGAACAAAAGGGAACCTTTCCCATCAACGCCCAACCTAAAGTTGTCTCCACAGCTACAAGACCACACTGAAGTTGATATTTTTGCCCCGTATATAACTTTCCTTCGGCGTCCGCGACGAGTAAAAGTTCTATTGGTGCTGGATCCCCTACATCACGTAAGAGATATATCCAAGTCTTTTAATTCGTCTAACCAAGGACCTTTAAAAATAGGCGATCATTACATATAACGGGTTGATCCAGTGCATCAAAATGACAGGAGTGAATACCGTCGCCCACTGATATTTCGTAAACCGGATGCACTTGCTCGGAAGCGTTACTTAATTTATTGTTCCTTAATTGCAAACCAGAATGGTTGGTTAAATCTTGTAGATCATACCGACCCCGTTTAACTTGGAAGTATAATTCAATGTCTGTCAAGGCATATAGCCCGGCCAAGGCCAAGGCATATAGTTCTAACGTGTTACTGTGACAAACTAAATTACACCTAGGTAAGAATTGAAATTTGAAATCTTATTATTGTGATCCATTGATAGTAAGTAGTGATAAATATCACTGAGATTCTTATGGTCACTCTTCTTGTTAATGGTACAAGGTTCTTGTGATATGTGAGCCATTTCTAAGAAAAGTCTTTTTTTAGTATTTGTTTGTATGTCTAAAATATTAACAGATTCAAAATCCATAACATGGTCTTTATCAATTACATGTTCTGCTAATGCACATCTGTCAGGATGTAATCTACAATCACTTTTATGTAAACTTAAACGACTTTTTAATAAGATTTCAAATTTCAATTCTTAATCAAAAATTAATTTTTTAAAAAAACTTTTATAATAATTTGACATTATCATAACCTACACTCTCCATTTTTTGACATAATTTTTATAATTTATTTGAAAGAAAAAAATGAAATTGTTTATCTGTCATAATGACAATATTTCAATATTTTTAAAAAAATTCAAATACCAATTTTAGCATTTAATATATATTTACCATTTTATATCAATCCTCAATTTACTGTAACTTGATAATGGAAATAAAAGTTTCCGAAAGCTTGTTAAATTAGTAAGAAGAGTTCACTTTTATAAACTTGCCGTTTCCCCAATATTTCTGGTTTTATATATATATATAAAAAAGAAGCAGTAGGGTAGTTACGGCTGACTAGTTGAAAAATAAACTATAAAATTTTTTTATGGGGCACAGCCAAAATGATTTGTTGATGGTAAAGAAGACTCTTTTTTACTAATCCAAGCTTTCGATAATGTTTATTATCATTTTCAAGGCTAAAATTATAAATTATTTGTTACAATTTAGATAAAGACTATATTAGCAAGTGAGTTAATTCCTTTGAGAATGTAAATTCGTTTGTAAAACATGGAAACTAATCTTGACAAACTATTATTGAAAATTTACACATATTTTTAAAAAAATTAAAACTACTAAAATTGTTAAAAATGACAAAATTCAGTCATCTTGGTTCCATTATAAACTACACAAAACAAGTAACTGACCAAGTTTTTCATAATGTAGAAATAATAAAAAAGTCATCAGCTCGAAAATATAAAATACCTGTTTCAAGAAAAATACATTGTTACCAACAAAACTAGTACCAACTGAAATCAAGGCACCAGTTTTTGAATAATTTAAGATTTAATTTATATTATTTTAATTCAATATCTTTGAAAATAGAAAAAATTAAAATTATTGATATATCTGTTAGTGTTGGATTTGAAATCTACATAACATTTCTTACTTTTGTTTTTATTTGATTTTATAAATCCCTTTTTGCAGTTGCCAATTGCAAAAGTCCTACTAGTGGAAAGAAATTGAAAAATTAGGAATTTCACTCAACCAACTTACAGTCACTAACCTATCACATCAGAAACTATGAGTTGTCAAAGTGAAATGGAAGTTTGGTTTAAGAAACATCAGTTTGTCGAATTAAAGTCAACTCTCAAAAATTGCAAACAAGTGATTCAAACACAATAGGTAGTTGCTAATTACCTATCCTCTTTTTTATAATTATTAAAAATATTTTTGAATGTTATAAAAGAAAATTCTGCAATCCTTATCGAAACACTGTCTGCCACACAGTATCTCAAGCAAACCAACAAAAATTCGTGTTATTAATGTGACATGGTTACAAATTAAGAGAGCTGTTAATTTTGTATATCTGTTAAAATGAAATTAATAACAATTAAATAGAATTATAATGTTATATTGTTAGGAAGATGAAAATTATAATATTTAAATCTTCGAACTAAAAACCGTCATTACCATCTTCACCAGAAATGCAAATTAGATAAAGAGAAAAAAAAAATTACAATAATATATATTTAGTTTGTTATTATTAGAATTGATATCTTCTCAACAATCTCAACTTTTGTATTAATATGATTTAATCAATCCCTTTTTGCAGTTGCCAATTGCAAAAGTCCTACTAGTGGAGAGAACTAATAAAATTAGGAAATTCACTCAACCAACTCATAGTCATTAACCTATCACATCAAAAACTATGAGTTGTCAAAATGAATTGGAAGTTTAGTTGTTATTTGTTGTTATATATATATATATATATATATAGAATAGTCTTTGCCGACTAATTAGGTATAAAACCAGAAATATTGGGGAAACGGCAAGTTTATAAAAGTGAACTCTTCTTACTAATTTAACAAGCTTTCGGAAACTTTCATTTCCATTATCAAGTTACAGTAAATTGAGGATTGATATAAAATGGTAAATATATATTAAATGCTAAAATTGGTATTTGAATTTTTTTAAAAATATTGTCATAATGACAATATTTCAATATTTTTAAAAAAATTCAAATACCAATTTTAGCATTTAATATATATTTACCATTTTATATCAATCCTCAATTTACTGTAACTTGATAATGGAAATAAAAGTTTCCGAAAGCTTGTTAAATTAGTAAGAAGAGTTCACTTTTATAAACTTGCCGTTTCCCCAATATTTCTGGTTTTATATATATATATATATTTGTCACTCCTATAAATATAGAAACCAAACACCACATATTTACGATTTTTCTCACAACTTGTCTATCACACATCTCAAGATCCATAACTTTGTCACCAATAAGGATTCAAGCGACATCCAACCAGAAAGATACTGGTTATATCAAAAAGAAGGCTCAAATCTACAGTAGGATACTATTGTAAGTAGCATAATATTAAATCTTTAATTAATTACGAGGTTCAGTAAATTGTTAATGAATAAAAACTATATCAATAAATAAAATGTAAGTCAATTTTTTTTAAAAGTAAAAGTAGGACGACACAACCGAAATGTATATTCGCAACAATCTGTTTAACAAAAACTATGGCTCTTGTGATATTCAACATCTAAATCCATAAGTTTGTCACTCTTATAAAAATAGAACCCGAACATCACTTTTGTTACCATTATTATTCCACATTGTATAGCACACACTACAAGATCCATTACTTTGCCACCAATAAAGATCGTGAAATATGTGATATCCAATAAGGAAGAAATTAGCCTTGTCAAAAAGAAAGTTTTAAATAACCGGAAAACTATTAATAGGTACGATAATTATAATATGAAAAATGTTTATTTGTAAATAAATAAGACTATGTCATTCAATTTTTTCTATTAACTCAGATGATTCACTGTTAACATTATTTTTATTAATTGTAAGCAAAAAGGAATAAGTGTGCATTAGATGTTGTACGTCTCTTTTTTTATTCAAGGAATTCATATCAGATACTGTTTCAAACATCTCTAAACAATTTCTTTTAAAGTTGTGTGATTCACTGAAATGTCCTCAATGTTAGCTTTATGTTTTAATGAAATGTTATGTTCAGCTAAAGCACAACTTTGTTTTTCCAACCGAATATCATTTTGATGTTGAGTGACACGACTCTTAAGCACTCTCGATGTCTGACCATAGTACACTCTATCACAGTCTTCAAAAGGTATCTTATATATAACTCCTGATTTTTTTTAAATGGCATCATCCTCTTTTAATTTTAAAAAACATTTTTTACCAATTGTGTTATTATATTTGTGTGTTATTTTGATTATATTACTTTCATTTTTAAAAACATTAATGATTTTTGTTGAGATATCTTTGATGAAGGGAATTGTGACATATTTAATTCTTTCCATCAATACATTTTCATTTTGTTGTCTACTATAGATGTTCGTGACTCTAGTCTTCTAGTATTAAATATCAAGTTTTTTAATAGTTTATCAGGATATGAATTCTCTAAGAGAATATTATATAGTTTAATGTAATTCTTTTGTAACATTGATGGATAACATCTTATCCACCCTATTTTTCATTCATTTTTTTTATACATATAAGAAACTCAAGAATTTTAATTACAAATTTTGTCTTCATGTTCGACTTCTTTCAGATTTTGATTTAGTATTCAAAATGTAATCTAATAACTACCACGCTTAGTGGAAAATGTTTCATGTGTTTAAAAGATGTTTCACTTAATTTGTACAAACTCACTTTACACGTAACTTTAAATTTTTACCTGTATTAGAACTTGTTCATATTTTAGCCTTAGGAAAGGATTCAAATAAATCCGAAAGCTTGGAAGTAGTAAAAAAGAGTTTAATTTCTCAACCAGCCCAAATTGTGATGGAATCCCTAATATATAGTAGATTAATTTCTAGCAAAACTAGCCATCTAGACTACCTTTTACTTTTTTATATATATTTTTTGTAGGGCGTTTTCTTGGCTATAATTTATCTTTTTAAATATTTTTTATATTTTTAATGGGTCGTTATCCGCATTAAACTGCAAGTCAATACAGGAAGAAATTTCCTAATTGTAATAAAAATCTTGTAGTTCAACAATTACAATTAATTATTATTAATTATGATTATTCAAGAAAATTTTCAATTTAATGCGAATAACTTAGACCCATAAGAGATATAAAAATAAATTATCAAGATATACCTATTATAGCCAATAAAACGCTCTACAAAAAATATCTTATAAAATTTTTTCCAAACTTGATTGTAGCGTCGAAAAATTGAAAAAAAAATCAAAATTTATTACTAAGTTAACTTTAACCTTGAATAACTTTGAAAGAAGTAGAAGATTCCTACAAGAATATATCTTAGTCATTCCGAAGTATTGCTCCCTACGTTATAAAGCTATAAAGTTCCAAAGCACAAGACAATTTTGTTTCCATGTTATTTAAATGGAAAATAGAAATGATCAATGCGGCATCTCTTAATATAAATATTAAGAGTTCAAACTTTTACAGTATTTTATTTTCGTCATGTCTAACAAAACTTTCAGTAGATATATTTAAGGAAAAAAAAAGTAATCGATTTTTTTGAAACAGTCTAATATATATGTTACAGTTAATTTCTGAAAAGAGCCGTATATATACCGCGCAGACCGTTTATATACAGACTGCCCATATCAGACCGATTATATAAAAAATATTTATTTCATAAATCGACTAATCATTATATAAACAGCGTCGGCCTTATTATACTGCGTACTTATTTTTAGACAGTTTGTGAAACAATTCAATATTTACATCTACAAACAAGACCGTAATAGAGTTTTGTACTATAACCAAATATTATTAATCTATGGCAAATAAAATAATTATTTCTATGCCCCACTATTTAGAATTTCTGTCTTGGTTAAAACAGATCATTGATTAATCTATCGAGAAGGGCAAGTAAAATCATTGAAGAAGTCATTTTTCTAACACTGTATGTATAGCTTCTTCAATGATTTTCCTTGCCCTTCTTGATAAAAACTACAACTATAAAATCTCCTAACGGTTAAAAACAATGAACAGAATAAACTGACTAACTATATATACGCGGGTTTTATATAGTCAGTTTATAATTTGTGCCGTATTTCATATTTAGCGGAGCAGTTCAGGCAATATATATACCGACTAGACAGTATATATAATGCCCAATTTCATATATTGACTGTAGCATATATATAAAAACTATACTTTAAAGATAGGAAAAAGTGTACCTGTAATACCCGAAGTCAAACTTCCACTACTGCTGTCTATAAATCTCTTCTTGACAGGCACAGTATTTGTGCAAGGTCTTTTTAAGGTGTTTTCTTGACTTTTAGCTGCAGCTATTGGTGCAGCTTCTGTAATAGCAGCTGCTTCTTCTCCTGTTCTATCTTCGTGTACTTGTACGACGGCGTTATTTATTGAAGAAGTTGAACTGTTTGATGGGGATGGGGGTTTGATGTATGTATGTAGCGAGGTAAGAGCCTTGCGTTTTTCCAAGACATTAGTTTTAATCGGACCGTATATTAACTGTTTAACAAAGAATATGTGCACTCCATCTGTGGATTATAGAGTAAATTAAGTTGATACTTACGTTTTGACCAGCTGCCACAATTAATTTTTTTTGAGCACTTTCTAATTCATCATATGGTTGTGCTAATTTTCTCCTTCCTTCTTCGAATACATTATGTGCAGCTGGAAAATTACCTGCAGCTTCATAATAATAGGCCATTGCTATATAAAAATCTGCACAACCTGTGCACAGACCTAAGTCATGTAACTGAAGATAGCCTTCCAGTGGATTCTGTTGAAAATCAAACTAAAAGAAAATTCTACTTGAATATGTGCTGCAATAAATAAATAAAAAACTTACATATTTTATCCATAATTTACAAAACCTTTGGTCATTAGTGTATCTTTCGTCTTTTTCGAATTTGTTTAAGCAATATTCAAGCACTGGCAATAACTTGCAGTTAAGGCCATTATAAGTTTGATCCAGCCACGATATATATTGGTAATAATTTTCCAAGGGATCCTCTCCAGTGTATGTTAATATTAATTTTCTCCATTGTCTAAAAAAGGTTGTTAATAATGTTTGATTAGAAATATTAACAAATCTTCCAATTCAGTTCACAGATTTCAATATTTGATATATAAAATACTCCATATATCTCGCTCCAAGACCAAAATGACAAAATATCCTACTTTTTTTTTTGAAAGACTTCCTTCAGATAATCCCTCTTTGTTTGGGCTTGTGATACTATTCCCAGTTGATGAACATTTCCGTCTCCAGGTAGTTGTAAAATATTTTCCTTGCTGAATTCAGAATCCATCAGTCAGATTGTAATATACCAACCTAAAATATTTTGATGAGTCAGTTCATTTAATACAATAAAACTTCTTCTAAAGTATAGAATTAAACAATATTCCTGCACCTTGTCAATCTTTGAATGCTTTGTTGTTCTGGTTTGTTTCATTTGCAAATAAATGTTCACAGAAAGTGTACTAATCTTTTCTTTTTCTTTCCTAATGGTTGAAATTGTCAAGTTCTGTACACTATAGTACATTGAAACATACAGATTTATGTTTTGGCTCATCTTGTTTACAAAAAAATAACAACTGATTGAAGAGATATGAATCGGGATTTGGTTTTAGTGAAATTGAACACATGTAAATATGGACGCCACTAATGCCAATGAACTTTTTAATTTTGAGGAGAAAACTGTTCATCAATATCATGTTTCAAAAAATTTGTGAAAAAGCCAAAATTATGATTTGATGGTAAAATGAATTACAACTATAAGCCTTCAATTAATAGTAAGGAATTATAATAATTTTCTAATTTATACATCACATTTTAGTTTAGCTTTAGTGACATACATTACACACATTACTACAATCTATAGGTAACTACAAAATTTTAACAACTCCAAAACTAAAGAAAAAATATTTTTAATCAACAATATTTATTCAGAAATTATTAACTAGACTCAAGAACTTAAATTATCGGTATAATTTGCTTTAAAAACGGTAGTAATTGCATTGTTTGTATTTTGTATGTTTAATTGATGAACTTTAAGAAAAAACGTTAAATAGTGGGAGGAGTAAACATATTCCTCTATTACAATAAACATACTTTAGTAATCGTAAAAAAATTATTTAATGAGTTTTCAGGGTAAAACAAATATTTTTTAAATATTTATGTTATTTGAGTAAAATGGCCGCTATTCAGATCTACCCACGCTATCAAAAAAGTCCAACCAAATATTTCAATTACTTCATAAAAAAACTATACAATTAGTCACCACGCGAAAGTTATGAATAAAATCACCGAGATTATTATTTATTACAACCTGTTTAAATGAAAATACACTGAAAACTGAAATACTTACAAAGCTTCGCAGTAAATAACAATTTTTGTACACCCTCTAACAGCTAAACTCTCATTCTATCTATTGCCCAAGTGAGGGCGCATCTGTAGCGTGAAACAAAAGAATACACCCACAGATCACCCAGACTAGATGGTTCACGACACGAAAATGTTATATATTTTGACCAAATTGGCGCCATCTGGGGCTGTAAACGTTAACTACTAATTTGTCACGTAATGGTGCCAAATTTAAATTTTATTAATGGCGGGAAATTTAAATGTATTAAATGTTATTTTCGGTAGTTTAAACCGCGAACTACGAACAACTGATACATTTTCAAATTTATCTTTTTTTTTTGAAAAAGCCCTCAAAATTGCATATTTTTAAGGTGTATTAGCACAAAAACAATGCAATTTTGAGGACTAGATGCAAAAAATATCAATTTGTACATTTTTAGTTATATTTTAATTAATAATAAAAAAATCAAGGAAACATGTTACTATAAGTAAGGCAAAAATAAAACTTGAAATATAATAATTATAATTTTAATAAACTTCGTCATTTGCACTCCATAAATAAAAAAATATTAACAAATATTTTGATGAGTAAATAGTACAATATACATATAAAACTAAGACTACAGAATATTATTATTATTTGTTGGTTCATACAATGATTTAAACAGATTCAACAATAGTGTGTTCAGGTTTTTTTAATATTCCTCCCAGTAAACACACTCGTTATATTTACATAAACACGCCATAAGTTTCAAGTAACAAATATTATATTTCAAAATACCCTTGATTTGACGGTTATATTACATAAATCATAAGTAACAATAATATATAACACCTTCTCCCTGGAATTAACATCAATATTCTGTATAAAAGATTACTTACTTTTTTACATAACACAGACATTTACATAAACGCGACGTAATAAGTTTCAAGTGATAAATCTTATATTTTGAAAATTGTCTGTTATGTTATATAAAGTAAATAAAGTAGTAAATAACAATATTTCATAACATTTTCTCCCTGGAATGAATATCAATATTCCGTATGGAGTAGTAACTTTTTTATGTCAAATAGATTCGTTAAATTTACATAAATATGCTGTAAGTTTTAGGTTCAAATTTTAAAATACGCGGGGAAGTTACTTCATACGCTTATGACATGTGAGCCAATCATGGACATGGACATTAATATTTCTTTTCTTAATTATTTTTAAATATATTTTATTGGCTTGTAATTTAATTCTATTATTACCTGAATATATCTTAGTTTTCCCTTGTAAAATTTTATTCACATTTTTACACCGCAATTATGCAACAATGTTCTAATGGTAAATTTTATAATTAGTGTAATTATTTTTTCTCTATGAATGCTACAAGAATCTAAAAATTGAAAATTTACTGATTTGTAAATACAATTCTTAATGGTATGAACCAAACATCTAGATTGTGGTTGTTGATTTAAGCACCAATTAATAATTTTAAAAATATCATAAAAACGTAGCACAAAAAATGGAGTAGGATAAAGTAATCTTCTGGCCCATCCACTGCCATATTCTCTAGAATAGGTGGTTTGTGAATAAACCACTTAACAAGAAGCGAAGCTTCCAATGATTTTCTGTATGCGCATATCTGAAAATCGCCATTTTTATAATAAGATACTTGTCATACTCCACTTTGTCGACCAATTATATCGCCGATATTTGAAAATTTCATCATTTTCTCAGTGTATTTACTAAGTTATCTGTCAACGACGGTCTCTCAAGGTAACAAATTTTGGTTACCAAAACATCAAAGAAAATGCGTCGGGCTTCGCTTCTTGTTAGCTGGTGTATTCTTTGGTGAAACGTGAACTGTCATCACACAAACTTTCTTACAGAGAGTTCAACCCAACCCGTTCAACCATTTTGGTAAATATAGATAATTAGATAGAGTAAAAACTTCAAATCGGATATAAAATTGTTGTCTGTTATAGGAAATAAAACATTTGCGTGTAGGATTTGGTGTTGATTAATATTTATTGCACATTAACAAAATTACCTTTACAAAAACTTAAAATAAAATCTGTGGAAGTGACAACGACCATACTTGGTAACAACTTTTATAAGACAACTTAATATGATATTGACATACATGACAGCAACACCAGTTCAGTGTTACCACATATATATAACTAAAATCACTAAGACAGGTTTGTATGCGTCTTCACATTATGTTAACACCCTCCCTCAAACCTGTTAGTATAGATCTACATAATTATAAACAAATTTAAACTTTCAAGCTTAATGCGTTCACAAAATGATTAAATTTTACAGCACACAAAGCTTTAGTAAACACATCAGCTAATTTCTCATTAGAGCAAATATATTGAAGTTTTACAATACTTTGGGTAATCAGATCCAAAATAAAATGCAGTTTAACCTCAATATGCTTGCACCTTCTATTATTCTCAAAATTTTGTAACAGTTTGATTGTGCTTTGGTTATCTTCAAATAATATGATTGGCAGTGAAAAATCAATTTTTAAATTTAACAACAAATTTTTTATGTAGAGCAACTCACATGAAGCTACACAAACTGCAACAAATTCAGATTCTGTGCTAGACAATGTAACTAAGATCTGTTTTTTAGAACACCAAGATATCAAACAATCGAATAACTTAAAACAATATCCACTTATGGATTTTCGATCAGTTATATCGTTAGCCCAATCAGCATCAGTATAACCAACTAAACCCATATCAGTAGAACAAAAATATAACTTATAATCAATAGTAAATTTTAGGTATTTTAAAACCCTTAATAGTTGTTTAAAATGTTCATCTGTAGCACAATTTTGAAACTACCCATCATTATGTACATAAGGCTTCCTAATAATTCTTGATAAGGCAACTTAGTATTTAAATTACAGTCACAATTTATTTTCAAATTTAAATTCTTTTCCATAGGTGTTTTGAAACGTTTACATTCTTCAAGATTGTATCGCTTAACTAGACTTTCAATTGCTGATTTTTGATCAAGAGTTATAAATCCTTTTTCCATATTTCTATCAATTCTTATTCCCAAGAAATTACAATGACTGTTAATTTGATCCATTTTAAAGGATTGACATAGTTTCAATTTTAAATAATGTAAAAACTTTTCATCATTACTAGCCATTAAAATATCATCTACATACAAAAGTAAGTGACATCTCACATTTTCAACAATGTAACTATATAAACAATAATCTGACTTGGATCTTTCAAAATGTAATAGTAACATGAACTCATTGAACTTTTCATTCCACGCCTTTGGAGCTTGTTTTAAACCATAGATGGCCCTATTCAACAAACATACTTTGTTTTCATCAATTTTTGAAACTTCAAGACCTACAGGAATTTTCATAAAAGTTTTTTCTTTCAAGTAACTATTCAAAAATGCATTTTTTACATCCAATTGTAGCATGTTTAATTTATAATGATTACAAATAGCTAAGAAAATTCTCAATGTAGATAATTTTGCAACAGGAGCATGTATTTGAGAACCAATATTAAAATTATTCTGTTCAAAGCCTCTTGTGACCAGTCGAGCTTTATAAATAGGTTGATCATCATCGCCCTCCTTGAGTCTGAAAACCCATCTGTTACTAATTACTTTTTCATTGCCCGTTTTTTCTACTAATTCCCATGTTTTATTACTTTTCAGTGCATCCAACTCGTTTTGAATTGCTTGTTTCCATGAATTCCACTCTGAACCTTCTTTCGCTTCTGTATATGAGTTAGGTGTTTCTGAAAATTTACTCAACAATGCCAAGCAGCTAATATCTAAATCATCAAATTTTGTTGGATCAAGTTCATACAAATCATATCTTCCTGGTAATTTTGTTGTTCTTTTTGGTCTCTCATTAGGTTCACTTTCACTTGCCTCTTCTTTGTTATCAGTTTCATCATTGTCCTCTTCTGTTTCATTTTTGCTTTCATATTCATCATACTCTTCTTCATTGCCATGGTCTCTATTTCTTCTTAAACTATCTTCTCTTGTGTCCATGAGTTTGCGTTCATCAAATATTACATGTCTACTGTGAATTAACTTATTATCTTCTTCTTGCCATAACTTATACCCATTTTCTGTATACCCAATGAACCTACATTTTACCCCTTTGTCATCTAATTTCGTTCTTAAGTGGTCTGGTACTCTAGCGTAGGCCGAGCAACCAAAAACCCGCATATTTGAAACATTTGCCTTTTTACCTAGCTATAATTCAAAAGGACTTTTACTCTGAACCAAACACGATTGAGTTCGATTAGTTATATATGCAGCCATTAATACTGCATCTTCCCAAAAACATTTACTCAAATTTGCCTCTTTTATCATACATCTAGCCCTGTCCATCATCGTTTGATTCATACGTTCTGCAATGCCATTAAGTTGGGGAGTATAGGGTGGTGTGTAATTTATATGAATACCTTTTTGTGAACATAATTTTAACAACATATTTGAACGATATTCACCTCCATTATCGCAATTTAATTTTGAAATTCGTTTATTACAGAATAATGAGGTTACTTTTGCTTCATAATCTTTAAAACAATTATAAACTTCATCTTTACTTTTTACCGAATATACTATGACAAATCTAGAAAAATCATCTACAAATGTTATAAAATACTTATTACCATTACGTGATACCCGTGTAATCGGACCACAAACATCTGTATGTATCAATTCCAATACTCTAGTGGATCGGGAAGTTTTTGAATTGTATGGGAAACATTTTTGTTTAGACTGTATACAAACATCACACATTTTATCACCTTTTGAATTTACAAATTCTAACCCATTTACAACATTTAATTTTTTCAAGTTTAACAATGATCCATAATTTAAATGTCCATACCTTTTGTGCCAAATATCCATGTTTACAGCTAAATTAACAGATTCATTTACAAATTCAACATTGTTAGAAATTTCAAATATTATCTTGTACAAGTTATTATAACGATTTCCCACAACAAAAATATCATTTCCCTTTTTTATTACAATTTTACCATCAGTACACACTATCTCAAAACCTGCTTTTTCAATGGTAGAAATAGACAACAAATTTACTCGTGCACAAGACATTTTTCAAAATAATTTTTACCTTTTTATTATCAACGACACTTGTTAGCTCTAGATCACCTGCACATGTTGCCAACATGTTCTTTCCTTGTTCTGCTAATTGTATTTCTTTTGGCTTTTCAAATTTCTTCTTGTTTATTAATGATTCTTCATTATTGATGTGTAGCACCAGAGTCTGCATACCACTCTGATATTGATCCACCTGCACTTGCAGACGTAGTACAAAAAGCTACCTGCAGCTCTTCTTCACTTGTACTTTCAGTTGTAGCATAATTTGCTTTATTTCTTGTATTTTCCTTTTCTCTCCAATTTCCTTTTTCTCTCAAACTTTCCTTCTTAACTAAACATTGATGTGATCTATGTCCAATTTTATTGCAATGGAAACATTTAATTCCACAAACATTTTTCATGTGTCCCAGTTTTCCACATTTATAACATTTTATCTGTTTTTCGGTAACAAATGATGAAGGCATGTTTTTCATTTTGCTTGAAGTGTGTTTATTTGTGTGAAACTCTAGCAATCTGCTCTTTACAAATTCCATTTTTAAATTTTCTTCCGAAAGGGTCCTTATAGCAGTGACCACATTTTCAAATTCTTGAGGCATCGATAAGAGTAAGAAACATGAAATATCCGATTCTTCAAAATTACTACCCAGATTTTTTAATTCTCGGAATATTCTGTCGCATTATGCAAAATGATCTTGAATATCAGTATCGTAGTTATATTTTAGAGTAGTTAATTCTTTTAGCAAATAGAATTTTGAACACGTACCTTGTTTATTAAAAATTCTTTCCATTTTCTGCATCATCTCGTGTGCAACTTCAATTTCTTTAATATACTCTAAATGCGAATCAGAAATACTTTGTATTATTATCATACATGTCTTGTTGTTTTTCTTTTTCCATTCTTCATTTCTATTAGTTTCCGGAACCTCTTTCAGAACATCATTGCATTCCATCGCTTTCAGAACTGAAAACAATCTGAATTTCCAATTATCGAACCCATTTCCATTGAATGGTATTATACCATATTTATTTTCCACTGATTTATCCATTTTTCTTTCTTTACTTAAACACGTTACCATTACCAATTATCAATCTTCATCTTCTGATGTACCGTGCAGTACTACAGTTATAGATAACCGTTCATCACCCTTAAGTTATAAGGCACCAACGACTTACAATAATTGTTCAATTGTTATAAACAACTATTATAATAAAGTTTAAATAATTGCGATTTCCTTTATTTCATAGAAGAAAATAGATGGGCGTAGAAAAAGTATAGTACGTTACACGAGCTGTAATCCTATTACGCACCGCCGCTACGCGGCTACGTGCGAAAACTTTTTCACTTCGTGCGTAATGGTTTACTTACAACTCTTGTTACGTAATATACTAATTCTTTAACTCTGAACATACAATACTATCTCTGAACGTGTGTTGTGAAAAGTTATCCAGCTGCTAGACGTAAAATGATAAAAAATATACACCTCTGTCTTTTTTCTGGCATACGTTAAATAATGTTTATAAAATATTTAAGTAACTATTTTTGACTTCTATAATTTTCTTAATAAATCAACAATTATATTTGTCACACTCAATTTGTAGAGGAAGAGGATCAATATGATTATATATAAACAGTTTCACATTAAAGGTGAGCTCAAGATATTTCCTACAGGAACAAAAATACTAATAAATGAAGCTTCCCCAAAGATCGACCATCAATTTATTTCCATATCATTGATTAACAGCAAATGCCAAACTCATGCTGCAATCCCTCTAAAAACGAACAGCAGATCTACTTCTAGAAGCAGGAATTATTAGAAGATCAGGAAGTGTCTAATACTTTAATAGATCAGAATTATCAGGATAACAAAGCAACTACACAATCCCTAAAGAGTTTCAAAGAAAATTTTATACCAGTTAATTTTAGCCAATCAGATGCCTGCATTGTGACATGTTGCTATGACAATAACCTAATTTCTTCGGAAATTTCCCTGCGTAGAGGGAAATTAATAAGTGGAAATTTCCCTCTGGCTTGACAGCTGTCATAAATAATAATAATATGTCACCAATTTAATTTCTATTTTAAAAAAGTTTTGGTATAAAATTCTCTTGCCGAATCTCCCGCGAGCATCATGAATTAATATTCCGGAAATTTTCCTCAGTTGCGAATTTTTTAAGAAAATTCGCACTTCGAGAAAATTTCCGGAAATAATTCGTGCCCTAGGGAGATTATAAGTGATAATTTTTTTTTAATATTCCCTGCTACCGTTTTACATGTAAAAAAACTAGACGGGCTAGAATTTATCAATTACTGTAAGTGTTTATTAATGTACAAGTAAATATATTTAGTTGTCTTTTTTTTTGTAACAATAAGGGATTTTTGACAGTAGTAGCTTGAACAAAAACAATAAATAATGTGATATCACAGGATTACAAATCTCCAGCCCAGTAGTATGTTAATGTAAGGGAAACATGTGTTTTAAACAGGATATCACATCCATATCTAATACAAAAGATTTCTATATAATTTGTATTTTGTCAAGAAAAAATTATATATCTACCATACAAAAATAATCAATGTGAGAACTTAACTGATTTTAAGTTCTAATTAAAAATAAACTGTAGTGGAGTAACTGACTCAATTAATTACACATATAGGTACAGTAAAATTATTAAACGTAGGATTGAAAATTTTTAAAATCTCTGACATCACAAAAACATTGTAAAGACTCTTTGTGGAATAAAAATACTTCTCCACCACATGCTTAAACACACTGGCTTCTAAATTTAAAAATGGATCCCGTAAAACACTGGACCTTGACATCTATGACGAATTCAACAATTATATTTAATTTAGCAAGTTATCTTCTTAAATGTACCATTTGTGTTATTTTAAATGTTTCATATATTATTTGTTGAATATGTGTATCTTCATTAATTATATTTTACTTCTAAAACAAATAAGTTTATGTTTACTGTTTTGAATATATGAATACTTCCAATTATATTATTTGTAATTTTTTTTAATCAATAAATTTATAAGTACCTACTTATCTTTCTACATTATTGTGTAATTAGAAACACTTCATAGATTATTTGTTAATATTCAAGGATGCTGAACTTAGTGTTGAATGAAAAGTTTGTGATACAATCACTCTTCTATTAGATAATAAATATATAATTTTACAAATTTAAAAATATCGCCAAGATAACTAAATATATCTCAGCATTTATTAACATTTATGTCAGTAGCTCACATTGTACACTTTTGGAGGTGTTTAAAAAAGTATCAAAATATTATTTTATTTCAGTTATTGGGAATAGAGGTGGACTTTATAAACTCTGTACAATTTTCAAATCATACAGGATACAAAATATTCAAGGGACAAATTTTAACAGAAAAAGATTTGTCTGATTTAATCGAAGGTCTAACTGTCAATTGTATCAATATATATTCCCATTTATTAACGGGTTACATTGGATCTACATCATTCTTGAAACAGATTCTTACTGGTGTTGAATCTTTAAAGAAAAAGAATCCCAATCTGATGTATGGTAAGCTCAATTAAATAAAAACATCTTTTTGTTATTTCAATTGTACTTTCGGGAAATTTGCTCATTACAAATAAAACAAAATTTCAACAACTCAACGTTTTTTATTAATACTCAACAATAGGTGAACAAATAACTATTTCAAATTTAAACTATGAACAAACAAGATATATCACGCAGCCATAACAATTATTGCTAGGTGAACAAATAACTATTTCAAATTTAAACTATGAACAAACAAGATATATCACGCAGCCATAACAATTATTGCTAGGTGAACAAATAACTATTTCAAATTTAAACTATGAACAAACAAGATATATGACGCAGCTTCCAGACTTACCAGGCAAGTACTCGTCTTGCTGTCAACATTCCTTAAATAATAAGTCTGAAACAAAAAAGAAAATAGCAGTAATAAATAAACTCATGGCAACTTTTGTAATTTTTGACGAATGAAATGCAAATATCGAAATAATTATAAATGATAAATTTTGTACCAATGTAAACAGTAGATTTTTCTTTATTCCATTTAGTCCCGGTAAATTAGCTCAAAAAACAGCCAAACAATGGAATAATTCCTAGCAAAAGGCATAATTAATGCAGGGAAAAAATGCAGTTTCTGAATGCATACAGTTGAGTAGGGGTGGGGGTTGAAAAGGGGGTTTTCGTCGAAAAAGTTGTAGATGATTAAAAAATCTATAACTTATGTAAAAACAAGTATTTTGTCAAGTAAAATGCGATTTTTTCGTTTTTCATTCTTATATTTCTAGAAAATGAACTTAGGACCGCCAAACTTAGTAGAATTGTAGCTTTTTTGCAAAAAATGCCTGAAAAAAACATTAAGGAAGAGAGTTCTTACAGACCTAATTTTTTTTGTAGACTTCATATAAACAAAAAAAACTATACTATATACTAATTCAATAATTTGATGATCCTAAAATGATGTTCTAAAAAAAGAAGAATGAAAAACGATTTTTCGCATTTTACTCGATAATTTCGAGGTTATGTAAAAAACTTGTGAATACAAAAGTTGTAGATATTTTAATTTTGAAACTTGTATATAACGAAAGACAATCAAGTACATACATACACATTAAATAAAGTATAATAATAAAATAAGAATGTGCCTAATTTATTTTAGTTATTTAAAATATTTGCACATGAATTTTCAAATCTGCAAATACGCTATCAGAAAAATTTTTCCTGTTAATTTCTACTATCAGCAATAATTACATGCAACATTTAATTATTGTTTCTCTTTCTATTGTTTTCTTTTATCTTAGTTCAACTAAAAAAATTTGGTTGTCTTTTTGAGTGAAATATTTTTGTCCTTAATTATGTCTGAATTCAATGCATCAGATCAGGGTGTATAAAGGCCTATTTACGCTATACCGTGCCGTAATTTGGACCGCGCTCGTTATAATAATATTATATCAATGTTTTTACTGATTTAATTCACGCTAGATCAGCCCGGAACCGAGCCTCGCCCGTGTCTCTGTCGCTACTCGGCGGCAAATCGTAGGTCTAAATTTTTTTGTCGGCATCATGTTTGTGTAAGGTACATACTTACGACAGTAGTCAAATAGATACTGGTTAACTTAACCGTGATGGACGATCTTTCAAATTGGTTACAGGTCGGTATAGCCAAAGAATACACCAACTAACAAGAAGCGAAGCCTGAAGAAATCTCTTTGATTTTTTGGTAACAAAAATTTATGACCTTGAGAGACCGACGTTGACATTTCTAAGCTTCGCTTCTAGTTTGCTGGTGTATTCTTTGGTGTATCATTTAATGAGACCTTATTTTCACAACCGGTACCCTCCCACTAGCCTGAATAGACCTTTAGACGTTTTTTTATCAAAATATTTCAATAATACGAGATATAGTGCGTTACAAAATATAATAGAAAATCATGTCGTGTAACAGAGATTTAAAAAACTTACATTACTAAGCTTTTGGCTAACTGAATTAAGATATATGACAATGTTTTTGATGGTATTCAGTGACGAAATTATGAAAAATGGCGAATGATCACCATTTTGTAATTTCAAAGTATATTCAAAATAAATTTGTATAGACAATTTTCGATTTGATTATTCAAATGAAAATTATTTACACTTTAAACATAATTCCAAAAAATAAGAAGTTCGGTACCTTCACCCATATTTAGATTTACTCTGACATAATCTAAATTCTGCTACTGAGTTGGTATCAATGCGCGCACCACCACAAAGCACTAAAGCAGTACTTTGCAAAGTGCTCGATTGTGCGAAACGTTGCTGTAGTTGGAGCATTCACCATTGAGTACTATGCCGCATAATGCGCTTTAATGCTGTAACTGGAAAACTAACATAATATACTTTTCACATGTTCCAGACAGTCCTCGACTTTTCGATGATAGAAATTATTAATGGCCTAAAACAAATTCAGGAAACATTAAAGCTAGAAGTAGGACAGCTTAATAATAGAGTAGACTATTTAGAAGAACAACAAGAAAATTTAAAATCTAGTTTTAATGTTTCCTGAATTTGTGTTAGGCCATTAATAATTTCTACATCTGCTACGCCTCTCCTCTTTGCGTCTTTCCTACTCCTCTTCTACCTGCTTTATACGTCTCTCCTCTTCTTCCTGCTTTATACGTCTCTCCTCTTCTTCCTTCTTTTTGCGTCTTTGTTTCTCTTCAATTTTCAAAAACCATGCTGGGGGTCCGGAAGTATCCATGTCTTTGTCGTATACGGTGAATTTAGTATTCACCATAAACAGATACTTTTTATATCCCACCGCTGTCACCACTAGTACTCTTTTACTTTCTTTATTTCTTCGACTTTCACTTTTACAACACAATACTATACTATACACGTCTTACTTTTATATCACAGAACTCAACTCCCTAATACTTCAAAAACTAACTAACTATTGTCAATTGTCCCCCTTTTTATAGGCTTGTTCGTAGAACGATCACAAATGGTTGGAAACTGGACGACACATTCGCAGAGCCTCTCTGAGAACGGTTTTTATTCAACAAGAGCCTAACTAAAAGGGTTTCCCTTTTATCAATAACAAAATAGTGAAAATATTCGAAAATCCACTCCACTTTCTGAAACAAAAAGGTACTTGTTGAAGATATAGAACGTTTTAGTGACCAGCAATCGATTCAGGGGAGAATTTTGCATATACAAGTGTAGTGTAGTGAGGCGTCCAACTTATGTGCATGTTTGGACAACCTCATAAACTTTAAAGCTGGATTTATAAACTTTGTTGTTCCCGTTGTTTGTTGCTCGCCGTGTTTTCCTCGTAGCTGGCGATACGTTATTAGTCCAGGTTACCAAGGTTTTTACCTCCGAATTCCATGGAGACGCATCGATTTTCTTGAAATTTCAACAGTAGGTAGGGAATACCTCAATAAACAAAATCTACCCTATGCCGATGTGTGCTTTTACCCTGGGAGTGGTTACCACCCCTAACTCGGGGGGTGAGAATGTTTATATTCAAAATAACCTCACAAATAAATAGAGGAACACATTTTAAGCAAGAAATGCTTCATAGAGTTTTTTCGAAAACTCAATAGTTTTTGACTTATGCTTGACTGTGCTGAGAACGCGAAATATTGACGTCGCGTGCAATTGCACGAAAAAAAATTTTACAATGCACAAGATTCAGAAAATCGCACAGAAAATCTTTGTATACCGAAAATCAATGAAAAAGCAATGAGCTCTATCAGGAACCCAAAGAAAAGGAAATTTGTTGAACAAAACAAAGATAACAAAATGACCAAACCAGGAATAATTTTCAAATTCCGTTAATTGTAGTTCCTCCCAAAAAATCCGTTGCTCATTTATCTGTTGAATCTGATTTTGATCTCCCAATTGTACTTGAAAAAAGTTTCTCCACTCCAAAAAATCACGTCAACTGTTCCGAAGAGAGTGGAAACAATTTCTGGTTCCAATAAATTGAGTGAAAAAAGTGATATCAGAGAGGCAAGCACGAAATATTTTTTAAATTATCCGAAATTTATACACAATACAATAATTATGATAACCTTTTGTTACAATAACAAACATTTTATGGAATTAATATTATTTTCAGATAGCAAATATTTCATCGGAATTACCGGAAATACCTCAAAGTTATATTTCTAACCCGAAAAAATAGCTATTTGTGTATCAAGAGCAGAAAGTAGTACTTTGGCAGTCGAGACAGAAAGTTGCCGCGCGACGCGTCAGCGGAGCGCGGCAATCTGTCGAGACTACCAAAGGACTTTCTGCTCGAAATACACACAAGATTTTTTCTACGATCACACCAAAATAAAATTAATTTTTTATTAAAAACGTGTTACTTTCATCACAATATTGGAAGTTTATTTGACATATTAAGCCTACTATTCGAAGACAAAAGATTAATTGTGTATGTTGTGTTGCCTACTTATGACAATAGACTTTATGATTTAAAGATTTATGATTTTATGGTTGTATGAATATTATAGTTCATTAAATAAATTACAACTTTTTTAAATTTTATTTGAACGGAATACAGAACGATAATAAACAAACATACCTTTTACTTATTAACTAAATTAAAATTAAAGATACAATTTTGGCAATTTTTTATGTTTATGCCTGAGGTAGATGTCTCTGAAAGGTTAGAAAATGTCAAATCTTTCTGGTGATTGCAAGTATGTTGTGTTGCCTACCTATTGCCATTGTTTGTTCTTAGCAGTTTCGTGTACCTATGTACGTAGGCAACACTTATCACATTAATGTCAGATATTTATTACTTTAATGTCAGATATCTTTTAGATTTCCCTATTTCTCATTATATTATTACGGAAAATACTGTTGGATGCTTTAACATATTAGAAAATCAACTAAAATATTTATTTATTCTACAGTTTATATTAAAATATCTACTAGCTCTCTTTTATCTATAAATAAAATTAGTTACTTTCTGCTTAAGAGCGCCAATAATGTCAAATTATGACAGCTCGCGGAAAACATCAACTTTGCGGTTAGATTTGAGTGTGCAAAAGCCTACTTTCAGTAGTGATCGTAGGAAAATAAACGTGTTATCCCAATATGTATTAAGGCAAAATGAAACCGACTGTGCATCACATTACTAACAAGCATAATGCTGCTGTATCAATACCATTTTACAATATTTTTTTTTGTTATTTTCAGGCTACCATGTCAAATAATAATAATAAAGCCTCTGAGACAGCACTGGGGAATCCTTTAGGAATTGAAATTTCAACTGAATTAAAAGAGTCAAATAATAGTTATTTAACCAACAAGTGTATTAATGAGGGCCATTAACAATCGAGATAATTTAACGCACGAGCAGAGCGAGTGCGTTAATGTTGGAGATTGTTAATTGCCCTTTTAATACTCGTGTTAGCTACAAAGCTTTTCCGTCGACTGTATCAGTTTTCGTTTTTCTCAATATTTAAAAACTAAAATATTTATTTGTTTCATAGGTAAGTACTGTCAAAAATAAATAATGACATTGAAATGTCACAGAGAAGGTCGCCAGTTCAAATGTCACTATTTTCGTTTTTCTGACATTATATTTTGGATGTTTCATTGTTTCAACACTAATATTATTATAATTTTGTAGAATAATAACATAAAAACGATATGTAAGTCAAAAACTAGAAGTATTCTATACTAGGATTCATTTTTTGAAGACGTTATTGTATGTTTGGTTGCCTACACCACAGGTAACTGTCAATATAAATATAATGTATAAGATGTGCGTTGGGTTGCCTGCAGAAAATCGTTGATTAATGTTGGTAAATCATGCATTAATGGGGGTCATTAATGTATGATTTTGTCTAATTTTGAGAACGTTAATAGCATATGTTAATACACGGTCGACGGAAAAAATAATATTGACAATTATTGTAAAGTACGTATATTGCTTCAATGTTATTACATTTTAATAAAAAATAGAATTATTCACATTCACAATTAAAATACGACGAAACTAGTGCACTAAAGGGTATGTGATTTATATAAATATCAGTTAGGTATGCCCCATATAAGCAACCTTTAAAATTATGAGGAAATTGTATTTATATGAAGCAAAGCCGGACGAAGATGAACAAATTACTGACAGACGTCAAATATCAAATCAAAATTATACGCTGTCAGTCATTACTCATTAAAAACTAAAATATTTCCACTATTACAATATTTTAATTGATGTTTTTATCCTTTGTTTTATGCTGTTATTTTTTTTAGGGAGAAGTAGAAAGTACCAATAAGAAGCATAAAAATACTTTTTGTTTTTTTTTGTGACAAGGATGTTTCACATTTCTCGAGACACCTGAGTACTTGGCACCAAAATGAGATTGAAGTCCAGCGTCTACTCTCATATAAAAGCAAGTCGATGGAAAGGCGACAAGCTTTGAGAGTATTAGGAAATAGAGGGAATTATGTCAAAAACCGATCCACTTTGCAGTTAAGACCAGTGAGACGAGTACAATCAGGAATTCCATCAAGCAGCAATGAATTTCTTACCTGTCCCCATTGTTTGGGTTTTTATAAAAAGAAAAGCTTGTATCGACACACAAAGATTTGCGATAGCAAGTTACCATCAGCGCAAGGTGGAAGGCAAAACTCTCAAAGTGAGAGCCAAAGTGCATTACTTTTAAGAAAATTTAAGCACGATGAACTGTTACAGAATGAGTTGTTTCCTAGAATGAGGGCCGATGATGTCAGTTTAACGGCAAAAAAGGACCCTTTGATATGCAATTACGCATATTCTTACATGAAAGGTAGAAAAAGTAAAGGGAACTTGGAATTTGTAAGAACAAGTGTTAGAAATTTGGCCAAGTTGTTGCAGCTTTCTAAAGAATCGGACGATAATATTTAAGGTTTACTTGACTTATTAAGACCAACACTTTTCAAGGAAATTATTAAAGGAGTTAATATTATAGGAGGTTATAATGAGAAAGATGATGTATATGAATCCCCCACAGTTGCTGTAAATTTTGGGACGCTACTAAAAAAATGCTGTGACTTGGCGTGTATTCAGTTACTTCAGGAGTCCAACACAGAAGCTCGAAGAAAAGAAATTAAAATCCTGAAAACCCTGACAGAATCTCAGTGGGCAAATGAAGTTTCTGCTCAAGCTATCTTAAACTTAAGTAGCAAGAAATGGAATAAAGAGTAATTATTACCACTAACATCAGAGCTAAAGAAACTAAACTATTTAGAAGAAATGACTCAATGCAACTTTGAAAAGCTCAACAAAAACAAAAAAGATGGATTGGCTTACACTTCTCTAAAATAAATATTATACTGCCAGATTATATTAATGAATAGAAGGCGACCTGCTGAAGTGGCACACATTAAAGTAGAAACATATAAGTCAATAAATCTGGATGTTAAAGAATCTGAATTTGACGGTTGTTTGACCAAAGCAGAAAAAATGTTGCTAACTTCATGTAGCCGCATGTTAATAAGGGGTAAGAGAGGGCGGGGTGTTCCTATTTTACTTTCTCAAAGTATGTGAAAACAATTCGATATGCTGCTAAATGTTAGGAGCAATTTCATCGAAAACAATGATTTTATTTTCCATACCTCAGGCAAAGATTTCCTGGATGGTACAAAAGTGTAGTACAAATACGCTGAGAAATGTGGTATTCAGAATCCAAAATCAATAAGCGTTGTTAGGCTACGCAAACACTTAGCAACTGTAACTCAGCTGCTTCAATTTTCCGAGGGTGATTTAAAACAACTTTCTCGATTCATGGGACATACCTACCCTACAAACGCATTGTAATTTTTATAGGCTCTCTGATAGCACTTATCAGACAGCGAAAATCTCAAAATTGCTGCTTCTTGCAACTGAAGGAGGATTAGAAAAATACAAAGGTTTAGATTTGAATAGTATAAACATTGATTTGAATCCTATTTCTGAAAATTGCGACTTGGAAGACTTGATTACCGAACAAATACCTGATGACCCGGCACGTATTTCAAATGATAATACGACACCAAATTTAAATGTGGAGAATGACCATAAGAATTCGAAGAGTGTTTCTAACAAGCAGACTTGGTCATTAGAGCAGAAAAAAATTATTGCCAAATATTTTGCTGAACAAATAAAACAAATTTGGAAATCGGTTGACCCTAAGGGCCATCCCTGCAACTTACCGCTAAATTCAATTTTCAAACGCATGCAATTTTGTCGCTAGTTGCTCTCCGAGCTCAAAGATAAAGCTATTCGATGCTTTTGAGCTCTTCAAGCTCAAAAGTCGTATCAAAGTTCGATGAAACACGATTTTTTTAATTTTCAAACTGCTATAACTTTGGAATGAATTAACCGATTTTCACGCGGTTGGCGGCGATCGACGTAGTTTTTTGAGCTCTATAAAAAAGTTTGAACAAAAAAATTGATCTGATGAAACATTTCGGAGTTATTACAAAAAAACACTTTTTTTCGACAACGATATCTCACGAACGCATCAACCGATTCTGACGCACTTGGTGGCGATCGATGCGGGTTTTCAAGGTTAAGAGCTGATTAGTTTTTGAGGTCGATCGAAAATGAAAAAAAAACAACTTTTTTTGGAAATCTAAGTTTGGCGAAGCCTTTTCAAATGATACCAACTGCGATCAAATCAGAAGTACACACACACCCACACACCACACACACACACACCACACACGTACACACACACACGCACACACACACGCACACACACACACGCACACATACACGCACACACACGCGCACACACTCGCGCTCACACACACACACACACACACACGCACACGCACACGCACACGCACACGCACGCGCACGCACGCACACGCACACGCACGCACACGCGGATTTATTTGAATCCTTTCTAAAGGCTAAAATATGAACAAGTTCTAATACAGGTAAAAATTATAATTAATTTAAACTTACGTGCAAAGTGAGTTTTCTTTTCTTGAATAATCATAATTAATAATAATTAATTGTAATTGTTGAACTACAAGATTTTTATTACAATTAGGAAATTTCTTCCTGTATTGACTTGCAGTTTAATGCGGATAACGACCCATTAAAAATATAAAAAATATTTAAAAAGATAAATTATAGCCAAGAAAACGCCCTACAAAAAATATATATAAAAAAGTAAAAGGTAGTCTAGATGGCTAGTTTTGTTAGAAATTAATCTACTATATATTAGGGATTCCGTCACAATTTGGGCTGGTTGAGAAATTAAACTCTTTTTTACTACTTCCAGGCTTTCGGATTTATTTGAATCCTTTCTTAAGGCTAAAATATGAACAAGTTCTAATACAGGTAAAAATTTAAACTTACGTGTAAAGTGAGTTTGTACAAATTAAGTGAAACATCTTTTAAACACATGAAACATTTTCCACTAAGCGTGGTAGTTATTAGATTACATTTTGAATACTAAATCAAAATCTGAAAGAAGTCGAACATGAAGACAAAATTTGTAATTAAAATTCTTGAGTTTCTTATATGTATAAAAAAAATGAATGAAAAATAGGGTGGATAAGATGTTATCCATCAATGTTACAAAAGAATTACATTAAACTATATAATATTCTCTTAGAGAATTCATATCCTGATAAACTATTAAAAAACTTGATATTTAATACTAGAAGACAAGAGTCACGAACATCTATAGTAGACAACAAAATGAAAATGTATTGATGGAAAGAATTAAATATGTCACAATTCCCTTCATCAAAGATATCTCAACAAAAATCATTAATGTTTTTAAAAATGAAAGTAATATAATCAAAATAACACACAAATATAGTAACACAATTGGTAAAAAATGTTTTTTAAAATTAAAAGAGGATGATGCCATTTAAAAAAAATCAGGAGTTATATATAAGATACCTTTTGAAGACTGTGATAGAGTGTACTATGGTCAGACATCGAGAGTGCTTAAGAGTCGTGTCACTCAACATCAAAATGATATTCGGTTAGAAAAACAAAGTTGTGCTTTAGCTGAACATAACATTTCATTAAAACATAAAGCTAACATTGAGGACATTTCAGTGAATCACACAACTTTAAAAGAAATTGTTTAGAGATGTTTGAAACAGTATCTGATATGAATTCCTTGAATAAAAAAAGAGACGTACAACATCTAATGCACACTTATTCCTTTTTGCTTACAATTAATAAAAATAATGTTAACAGTGAATCATCTGAGTTAATAGAATAAATTGAATGACATAGTCTTATTTATATACAAATAAACATTTTTCATATTATAATTATCGTACCTATTAATAGTTTTCCGGTTATTTAAAACTTTCTTTTTGACAAGGCTAATTTCTTCCTTATTGGATATCACATATTTCATGATCTTTATTGGTGGCAAAGTAATGGATCTTGTAGTGTGTGCTAGACAATGTGGAATAATAATGGTAACAAAAGTGATGTTCGGGTTCTATTTTTATAAGAGTGACAAACTTTCATGTGTTTAAATTAATTATAATTTTCACCTGTATTAGAACTTGTTCATATTTTAGCCTTGAGAAAGGATACAAATAAATCCGAAAGCTTGGAAGTAGTAAAAAAGAGTTTAATTTCTTAACCAGCCCAAATTGTGACCTTATCCCTAATATATAGTAGATTAATTTCTAACTAAACTAGCCGTCAAGACTACCTTTTACTTCTTTATAATGTATATTTTTTGTAGAGCGTTTTATTGGCTATAATTTATCTTTTTAAATATTTTTTATATTTTTAATAGGTCGTTATTCGCATTAAACTGCAAGTCAATACAGGAAGAAATTTCCTAATTGTAATAAAATTATTTTAGCTCAACAATTACAATTAATAAAAATATAATTATTCAATTAATATAATGAATTATAAACAATAAAATTATGATTATTTAAGAAAATTTTCAATTTAATGCGAATAACTTACGACCCATAAGAGATATAAAAGAAAATTATCATGATATATTATAGCCAATAAAACGCTCTACAAAAAATATCCTATAATTTTTTTTCCAAACTTGATTGTAGCGTCGAAAAATTGAAAAAAAGTTAAAATTTATTACTAAGTTAACTTTAACCTTCAATAACTTTGAAAGAAGTAGAAATATAAAAAATATATAAGAGACCTTTTTTGTAGTGCGTCAAATTTCCTACAAGAATATATCTTAGTCATTCCGAAGTATTGCTCCCTACGTGACCTATAAAATTCCAAAGCACAAGACAATTTTGTTTCCATGTTACTTAAATGAAAAATAGAAATTATCAATGTGGCAGACTAATATATATATATATAAACTATACTTTAAAGATAGGAAAAAGTGTACCTGTAACACCTCCACTACTGCTGCCTATAACTCTCTTCTTGACAGGCACAATATTTGTCCGAGGTCTTGCTTTTAAGGTGTTTTCTTGACTTTTAGCTGCAGCTATTGGTGCTGCTTCTGTAATAGCAGCTGCTTCTTCTCCTGTTCTATCTTCGTGTACTTGTACGACGGCGTTATTTATTGAAGAAGTTGAACTGTTTGATGGGGATGGGGGTTTGATGTATGTATGTAGCGAGGTAAGAGCCTGACGTTTTTCCAAGAGATAGGTTTGATTCTTACCAAATAATGCCTGTTTAATAAAGAATGTGCACTCCATATGTGGATTATAGAGTAAATTAAGTTGATACTTACCTTTTGAGCAGCTGCCACAATTAATTTTTTTTGTGCATTTACTAATTCATCATATGGTTGTGCTGAATATCTCTTTCCTACTTTTAATACATCATTTGCAGTTCGAAAATGACCTCCAGCTTCATAATAATAGGCCATT
Organism: Lochmaea crataegi; assembly: GCA_947563755.1. Classification (NCBI taxonomy): domain Eukaryota; kingdom Metazoa; phylum Arthropoda; class Insecta; order Coleoptera; family Chrysomelidae; genus Lochmaea; species Lochmaea crataegi. The sequence goes on along the minus strand of OX387422.1, from coordinate 121,575,988 downwards.
GCTATATAAAAATCTGCACAACCTGTGCACAGACCTAAGTCATGTAACTTATGATAGCATCTTAGTGGTTTCCGTTGAGAATCAAACTAAAAGAAAATTTTACTTGAATATGTGCTGCAATAAATAAATGAAAAACTTACATATTTTATCCATAATTTACAAAGCCTTTGGTCATTAGTGTATCTTTCGTCTTTTTCGAATTTGTATAAGCACTGTTCAAGTAATGGCACTAGCTTGCTGCCATGAACGCCATGTTTGGGATAAGTTTGTTCGATCCACAATATATATTTGTAATAATTTTCCAAGGGATCCTTTCCAGTGTATGAGCTTATTAATTCTTTCCATTGTCTAAAAAAGGTTGTTAATGTTTGATTAGAAATATTAACAAATCTTCCAATTCAGTTCACAGATTTCAAAATTTGATACATAAAATCATAATCTCGCTCCAAGACCGAAATGACAAAATATCCTACTGTTTTTTTTGACAGAGATCCATTAGACATCCCCTTTCTGATCGGGCTTGTAATGCTATTTCCAGTTGATGAACATTTCTGCCTCCAGGTAGGGGTAAAATATGTTCCTCGCTGAATTCAGAATCCATCAGTCAGATTAAAATATACCAACCTAAAATATTTTGATGAGTCAGTTCATTTAATACAATAAAACTTCTTCTAAAGTATAGAATTAAACAATATTCCTGCACTTACTCAATCTATGCTTTGTAGTTCTTGTTTGTTTCTTTTGCAAATAAATGTTCACAGAAAGTGTACTAATCTTTTCTTTTTCTTTCCTAATGGTTGAAATTGTCAAGTTCTGTACACTATAGTACATTGAAACATACAGATTTATGTTTTGGCTCATCTTGTTTACAAAAAAATAATAACTGATTGAAGAGATATGAATCCGGATTTGGTTTTAGTGAAATTGAACACATGTAAACCCAAATATGGTCGCCACTGATGCAGAGACGCACAAGTGCATAGGAATAGTTTATTCTGTAACAAGGTTAGAATGAAACTTCGATGCGAGTGGAAAGTACCGAGCGCGAGCCGAAGGCGAGCGTAAGTTACCACGAGCATCACGAATTTTCATTCTAACCGAGTAGCAGACTATACTTTCTCCACGATCGAAGATTTAAATATATATTTTTATATAGAAATGAACAAGAGATAATTTTTATTACTAAACTGAATCACAATTATTATATTAGGTAAACACTCAATAATTCAAGAAACATTCTACTTTGTATTAATTGTTATATTTGTACAGTTTTCGACATGAAAAACTGGTGCATTATTGGAGGAATTTTCAACAATTGCGAGGTTAGGTTAGGTTAGGGTTAAGTGACAACACTAATAGTATGGAGGGTAGAAGGAAGGAGCACCATCTGAATGTATTAAAAAGTGTCCATCGAAAGGAAGCAAATTAAGGTGGCGCCATAGTAGCAAGTGGAAAGATTTTAAAAACAGCGCCATGATTTATTAGAGTAAGATACAAAATTAAAAAAGGAAATACTACGTAAATAATTGAGATTTTAAATACTCCATATTTCTCAATTACACAAGTCACGAAAAATACTAAATTTTTCAACCCAGCACACTTCACTCGGTTTATAACCCTAAATTCACATTATTTCCATTAGCTACACGAGCGCCATTTCGGTGAATCTTCGAATTATAATTTGCTGTTTACAGGTGGACACTTTTTCAACTTGTCTCCCATATAAGATGGTGCTCCTCCCTTCCACCCTCCATAACTAATAGGGCATGTCCACCAACTGACAGTTGACAGTCGCCCGCAGGTAAAACAATAATTTGGTTAGATTTGTATTTTTGTTGTTGTACATTTAAATTGCATGGGGACAGAGGTGTTGCAGAATATTTCTTCAATCTCAAGAGAGCATTCTGTAATCAAATTTGATTTCAGAATTGGCAAATTCTGTGATGATCGTGGAGAAAATTAGTTCGGTGAGAACATGAGAAGGCTCCTTTGTCTGATACATTGGAACTGCATAAATATGTCTTTGTTTAAAAGCTCGCAAGGTGTAGGCAGGTGGCGGTAGCAGCGCTCCAATTCCATCTGACATTTGATGCGTCGCCTGTCGCCATATTTGGTTCATGTTTGTGTTGCTCTGTATCCAATGAACTATAAATACGTATGGAACGGGCATTTTGCAACCGAGCAAGTGGTCGAGTGGTTACGCTCTCAGCTTGCATTTGGAAGGACCAAGGTTCAAATCCCAGGTCCGCCTGACCTGTTATGAGTTTTTTCAGAGGTTTTCTCGTAGCAATAGGCGAATGCTGGGTCAGGCACCTACCACCGTTCCCTCCACTCCCATCCCCTGAACCAAACAATCCTTATTCCTTCCAATGTTGGCTGAAGAGGCTCCGGAAAGCCTATAGCGGCCCGCTCCCCTCGAGAGGGGGGAGAATGAAAAACAATCCTTCTTTTTTTTTGCATTTTGCATATGAATTGATGTCAAGTGTCAAGATGAGACAGACGATAAGGATAGCGCTAGTCAGGGCAGAAAATCTGTATTTAACATTAGAGGAAGTGTATTTATCGTGTTTGCTTTTAAATAATTTTGCTTCTGCTGAATTTTTAAATTAATAATAGTAGTTTTTGGTGATTATTATAAATATTTATAGACTTATAGCCTTTAAGAGATTTTTATTTTGGTTTTATATTTGTCTGAAAATGGATTAATCTTGCAGTGCAGTGAATTGTACTAATAGACGAACAAAAGGTATCAAAAAGGAAGTTTCATAGGTTAGTTTAATCGTTTAATTCATTTTGGAGTGGTGAAAAAATCTGTAGTTTTAGGATTCCTTAAAGATCCCAACTTGAGGAAGTTAGTTAGAAGTGGTTACATGCAATAAGAAGAGTAGATTTTACTCCCAGTCCGACATCGGCAATTTGTGCCTATAGATGATTATGAAGTAAATGTTCATGGAAATAAGGTATTGAAAAAGTCGGCTGATTTTCCTGCCCCTCTCAGCAAGGAACCTAAACAACGAAGGGTTTGAAAAAGAAAACATGAAGAAATAACCCTAAAAGAACCAGGTATTTTCATTTGAATATTCCTATTTACTTCTAAGTCATTTGAAGTGTTTATTATTCATTTTATTATTTTCAGATCAAACTTTGGATATCTGTGAGGTGGTAGAGAAACCTGAAAATCCTGAACTTATAGATTACGAAAATATGTTGGAAGTGCTGGTCCTTCAAATTTAACACACAATCATGAATCTATGGAATCATGTGAAACTGAAAATTTGTAATTTAAGGTAGTTTTAATAATAATATAGTTATTATCAAAATTTTCACTTCTACTAATTTGTTGAAATATTTATGTGTTTGCAGGACCCGTAGAGAACCTGTATATTTTGGGGATTTCAAGTTTTCTGATTTAAATAATATGCAGTGTAGGAAGAGGTTTTGGAAAGTTGCTCATGAAACTGTTCAAAAGTACAAGAAAGTGTACAAGTATAATCAAAGCAAAATAAGTAGGCAAAGAATGAAAATTAAAAGTCTAAATAGCCTATTGGATGAATTACTCAAACAGAAGAAAATATCTGCAGGCTACGTTCATGTATTTTGGCTAGAGGTGGTCATTTCCAGCATTTATTATGAATCATATTACATTTTACATCTTTACTGTTTTCTACTCAATTTATTAAAAGAATTATAAATTATGGTGTTTATTCTATTGACCTCCTGAATTTTGTCGCATGTATTTAGAAACACCCTGTATTTGTGATGTGGTAGAGTATATATAGCAGGTTTCATTAGCAAAAAACTTAATAAAACTCTTAATTGCAATGAATGTGCCCTTTCTTTAATAACTTCTAGTTCTAATTGCATGCTACTGAATAGAAAAAAATAGAGGGGGTCTTAGCAAGCCTACAAAAGATATAGTTAAAATTTGTATGGTTGCAGAAAGCGTAATTAAGTCTGAAAAAAACGTTTCTGTGCCGAATATAATGTTGAGGCTGGTCTCTCTTGCAATGAGAAATTTGAACATCAGTGTATTGTTTTTATGTTTATCTCAGCATTGTCTAGATCAAGATCCACTTCATGGTCATATAATTTAATTGGTAAGATTAATAATGAAAAATTATTTTACAATTCGGCTTCACCACATAAATTCAATAAAAAACCAAATTCCTGATAGAATCACACAAAAGCTTGCTAAAGCTATTCATTTTAAAAACCAATAGCCTCATAAGGAGAACTGTTGCTTTCTACACAAATCTGCTAAAAATATTTTGTATTTTGAGAAATAATTTTTTTTTATATAATATATATCTTCCAAAATCAGTATTTTTATTGAAATTTAATATTATATAATAATTTTATCCTGTTTACCCATCCCTATTACTCCCTTTTATCCAATTACAATTGCTGAAATTTGCGGGCCTTTTGCCCTGACTAGCTCCTTCTCTCTCTCGGACCTCCTTTTCTTCTATTGGCCGCAAAAACGTTTCATTGTTTAAATGGGAAGGGGCCATTCCATCCCTATTCATAGTTCATTGTCTGTATCTGATTTTTATTTTTCACCTTATTTGTTACTTATTGTTTTGCTAGAGTTATTTGATTTTATTAGAATTCCGACCAGTTTGAAGTGCTTAGAAGTTAATATGTCACAAAAACTTTGTTTGCTGTGTGGAAATAGTGAAGAAGAGGTTGAGAAAATCCATTATTTTTCATCCAATGATAAAAAGTAAGAATATTTTTGGTCTTTTTAAAGTAAAAAATAATAGTTCTAATGCATTTATAGGTCAAAATTGTGACAAGAAGCGGTGGGAATGAAGTACAAGATAGTTACTTAAATTTGAGTACACCTAGCAATACACTTGGAAACAATAATCAACAAGTGCTGGTAAATGAAACTTTGGAGAACAATAAAAATGAAGCATCTTGCTTTGAAGGTATGTTAACAGACTAATTTTATTTCTGATAACCTACCAATAAAAAATCATGAAAGAAAACTTGTGTATTTGTATTGTCAATAACCATTACTTGCATTCAAACTAATATTAACAACATAATTTGTAAGTAGAAGGTTGTCAATTTCTCAAATGTGGTAGAAATTATTTCAAAAAAAACTAAGTCAATAATGAAACTGATTCCTCTCCTAATCTTTATTCTTTCTGCTTTTATTCCAATTTCAACAAAACTTATTCAAGTTTTCTGTATTTGGTTTTATCGCCAATGAACCTTCGGGTTCCAAATATCATTAATTGGCACCATAATTTGTAAGTATGTTTTTTAAATTCTATTATATTAACACCCTTACAGGTCTGATGATAGTTAAGTTCACCGAAATTAGTTGCCCTAATAATTTAACAATACATTCATGTAGTATTGACTTGCAGTTTTCTTCTTTGAAACCATAATTTGTACTTATTTTTGCAGCATAATAATTTTTTGTGCTTTGCATTGCAGGGAAAGCAGTAATGCCTGTCACAGAGTCAGTTGCAAGTTGTTCAGGGTTGCAAAGGAGCCAATGTACCCCTGATCCAATTAAGCGCACAGTTTTTCGCAACATCAAAGACCTTTCTAAAGTGGGGGCATCACCCAGGAAGAAGCACTTAATATGGTTTGTGGAAAGTAAGGAATGGTCACAAAGTTCAGAACATCTAAACTACCTGACTGAACCACTTGTTGTAGCAGTTGGCTATTCTGTTACAATGTTGGAAAGAATACTAGACCAGAATTGTAACGAAAACCATCTAACAAATATAGTCTCGCAATATATTCGTGAAAATGTATCTTTTTCTTGGTTGACATGCTCCAACCATGAAGATGCTGTCACCAGGGAAATAATTTTGGCTGTGTGTCGAATAGGAATTCCTTGGTGGTGTAAGAGAAAAAACCGAAAAGTCGTACAGGCTCGCAAAGAAGCACGTGCATCCAAGAGAAAGATAAAGACGCTTAGCCACTGCTGAACAAGTTGTAAATAATTTAATTTTATGTGTAATATATTATAAATAAACTACGTTTCTTAATATATATATGATAAGTAGTTTGTAGAAACTACTGACTTAAATAAATTTTATCCAATGTATTTTACAGATAATGTTTTGAAAGGACAGTGATTTAAGAAAACTATTCAATATCTTGTATTCCTTATAAAGGTTTTTTTAAGAAAATTATGTGTACTAGATTAGATATCAATCTGCACTATTCTTTCCCACATAAAAATATATCAACTGATCACCACAGTTTTTAAAACATTACTGTAAATAATTCACACTCTCTTGTATTACAATTAGAGAACATTAATTCTATCTCCACTTTCAAAATGAATATGTTTGTTATACCCTTAATTAGCAAAACTTCTTTCTAACAAAATCTCAATAGCTCAACATGGATTGCAATTTTTTTTAAAATACTGTAATTCAATTATAATAATATAACTGTATTATGTTTACGCACTTTCATATTTTTCGCTATATTTATCAATAAACAATTCTTTGTGTTGATTTGTCTTATTATTTTTCAAACAACTCTGTATTACGAACGAATTTTTAAACCGCTTCGTAGTACGCGCTCTTTTTTAAACAGTTCTAGGAAGGGGGTGCCGAGTTGGGAAAATAAGCTCTCGTACCCTTCTTACCTTTACATGCGCGCCACCTACCTACACCTTGCAACACAATGGACCAGTGGAGTATTGCGAACTAAAATTCTGCATACACTTGGGCGTCTCAGGCAGGGTTGTCTCTGCCACTAATGCAAATGCCAATAAACTTATTAATTTTGATGAGAAAACTGTTCATCAATATCATGTTTCAAAAAATTTGTGAAAAAGCCAAAATTATGATTTGTTGGTAAAATGAATTACAACTATAAGCCTTCAATTAATAGTAAGGAATTATGGTTCTGGTAGACTTCGCGACCCTCGGAATTTTATGTTAATTTTAAATTTGTTTGATAGCTCACCTTTAATAAAGTAGATTAGAACAAAAATTTCGTTGGATTATTCAGAAATTACTTTAAAAATCACGAATTTAGTTCAAAAAATGGTACTTTTTCAACACTATTTAATGCTATTTTACGGTGAATATTTTCCCTTTAAACTGTAAAGGTTATTATCTTTAACTAAATGTAAGTCTGTTTCACAAAAAAACCGGAAGAAAATACTTAAATTTCGCCAATTTTCAGAAATATTTTTAAGCATAATTATTTTCACTTGACATATACCTAGGGTTCACAAATCATGGTAATTGTATGATCAGGTGATAGCTTTAGCGGCGTTTTCAAATGGTGTTTATTTTCTTTTAGTTGAATTAATTTTGCATTGTAATAGATTACAGGAATATATAAAAATACAAAATGATTTGCATTTATAATAATAAAAATTGAAATATTAAGCATCCTTAGAATATAATTTTTATCTTAGATTTTCTTTATTTCTCACATTAAATGTAAGAGTTTATAACAAACTTACTGCTGTACCTACCACATAGTTTTATATATATATACATATATATATATATATAATTACTTTAAAATAAATGAAATGATACTTCGAAGCTTAACCTCTCTAGTTTATTACATTGTTGAGTTTCATTTGGTTCATGTAAGTTAGGTTAGGTTTTGGTTCTAGTTACACTTTGATCTGTGTCAGTTGGTCGGGAAGCGATATGTGTTGGATTATGATGGAAACTATTGATTGTCATTACTATTTTTTATTGAGGTTATTTCTATTGTTATTTACTATTTTCTGTTTCTTATTATCTGATATTGTTATAGATAGTTACACTTTGATCGGTGTCAGTTGGTCGGGAAGCGATGATGAATTGAATTATGAAAACTATTGTTATGGTTATTATTTGTAAAAGATATGTTATTCCTAATTATGCTATTTCGGCACAAAAACTTTTTGGAAAACTTCATGTGGAATACAAATTATTTGATATTTACGGGACCGGTGAGTTGCATCCCATTTGAGCAGGCCAAACTTTTGACCGCTGAGTTGCATCCGTCTCACCGCTGAGTTGCATCCCGTCAACAAATTTAATATTGTGTCTAAAACTGGTAGATAATTAAATAAAAGCGGGCACTGTTGTAATGTTTATTCTGATATCGTAACTGATACTAAATTTTATTCCCAAAACTGTGACTAATACAGTTTTATAGCAATATAGTGAATAATATATTAATTTAATTTATACATTATTCAATTATGTAGGTTTGGTTAGGTTTGATTAGTTTTGGTTAGGTTAGGTTTGCCTTGGTTATGTTTTGTTTGGTTTGGTTAGGTTTGGTTAGGTTAGGTTAGGTTAGGTCTCAACACGTCACACTTTCTACTATCGATAAGATTACATTAGCCACAATCAAAAGCTTAAGAGATTTAAACTAAGAAAATATGATGACATGTTTACAAAAATAATGAGTATTAAAGCAAACGCTGTAAATTAGTGCAATGTATGTCTCTAAATCAGACTCTATTAAGTGTTCTAATTACATCTTACATATATACTTATATAATTGTTATCTATTTATTTTCACTATTTTTTTTTGCATTTTATTTATTATAACTATATAAAAAAAAATTTGTTATACAAGTAAATTGTAAAAATCTGTGGCAGAAAGACCTCGGTCGTTAGCCATTTGGGTAACCAATAAAGATAATCTCCTCCTCCTATGATGACATTTTTCAAATCTCATACAGATTTATGTTCCAATTTTTATAAAAATATTTACGATTCAAATACATTGCAATAAAATTTGACCTGCTCTTGACCATGATAGGCGATTATTAATGAACAGACCTTTTTGGGATGCAACTCGCCGGACGCCTATATTTATGTCTATCTATATACATACATGTTTATGCCCTTCCCCTTTCCGAAAAAATATGTCTCTCTATATACATACATATTTATTCCCTTCTCCTTTTTGGAAAACTTTATGTGGAATACAAATTATTTGATATTTATATCTATCTATATACATACATATTTATTCCCTTCCCCTTCTCGAAAAAATATCAAATAATTTGTATTCCACATGAAGTTTTCCAAAAAGGGGAAGGGATTATTACCTTCCCCTTTTTGGAAAAAAAACTTCATGTGGAATACAAATTATTTGTTATTTATGACTATCTATATACATACATATTTATTCCCTTCCCCTTCTCGTAAAAATATCAAATAATTTGTATTCCACAAGAAGTTTTCCAAAAAGGGGAAGGGATTATTACCTTCCCCTTTTTGGAAAAAAAACTTCATGTGGAATATAAATTATTTGATATTTATGTCTACATTTATACATACATATTTATTCCTCATCTCGGAAAAATTGATGTTGAATATAAAGTATTTAACTATTTTTTATATAAAATATCTGTCCAAATAGTGGTCGTGGTGAAAAAATATTGTTTTTTTGGATTTTTCTCTATAAATTCTGAATGTACCACACATGTTTTAGTAAAAAGATCTAAAACCTTGTGTTAAGTATTTTCAAGCCGTCACGAGTTACGGAAATGAGAACTGGCAACATTGTCCATCCCCCGCTCTATCTAAAATTTGTGACCATCTGATATCTAGACATAATTGTCAAAAATTGTCAAAAATTTTAAAAAAATGGCGGATTTTTAGTACTTTCAATTGCAATTTTCTCTTTCAAAAGTGCATGATCCAAGAATTTTTTTCTTTTAAAATGTTCTATAGCAATAGGGCTTTCTAATAAAAAAAAAATTGTTGCAAAATTCCGAGGGTCGCAAACCTTACCGGACCCGCTTTAAAAACGGTAGTAATTGCATTGTTTGTATTTTGTATGTTTAGTTGATGAACTTTAAGAAAAAACGTTAAATAGTGGGAGGAGTATTATGAGTTTTCAGGGTAAAACAAATATTTTTTAAATATTTATGTTATTTGAGTAATGGATAAAATCATACGTCAATGGCGGATATTCAGATCTACACACGCTATCAAAAAAATCCAACCAAATATTTCAATTACTTCATAAAAAAAACTATACAATTAGTCACCACGCGAAAGTTATGAATAAAATCACCGAGATTATTATTTATTTTAGATTATATACACTGAAAACTGAAATACTTACAAAGCTTCGCAGTAAATAACAATCGTACACCCTCTACCAACTAAACTCTTATTCTATCTATTACCCAATTGAGAGCGCGTCTGAGCGTGGAACAACAGAATACACCCACAGATCACCCAGACTAGATGGTTCACGACACGAAAATGTTATTTATTTTGACCAAATATACCATTCCAGAACACGTGACTTTGACAGGTCGGCCATCTTAGCTGAGGGGCAAACAAAGTTCTTTTATGGTTCACTTGCATTGTTATTTCCGTTTGGTTAACATCAATTTTGATCTCCTGTGTTATAGTTTTGGAAAAAAGTTTTTAAATTCATAGTTTATAGTATTTAATAATAACAGAAAGAGACTGCTTGTTAGATTATTGCAATAATGTCGCTGTCACGAAGTGCATATTTTGCAACACTATCGGGAGATGTTCTTTCGCGTTATTTAGAGAAAATTGTAGTGATAAATAACATTGACCCGTATACCCTTACAATTAGTGAATGTTTGACGTCCCAAACTGATTTACCCACTGTGACCATGCTGGATTTAGTATGTTATTTAGTGGAAACTCATAGCTACTACACAACTAAGCAGTTGAAAGCTGTAAAAAGCTTGAAAGCCCATGAAAATTACAACTCAGTGGCAATTCTGAAATTTATGGCTAAGAAAGTCAACGACGCGTTTGTTATTTTAAGCAAGGTAAGAACATTTCTCAGATGAAAAATTTTAAAACTGTTCAATCCCTATCAGAGTGATAAAACTAATATAAATTTTCATTGCAGGTTCGTCATTCACAAAAAATGAGGGAGTCACCTTTGGAAGTCTGGATTATTATTTTAGACGACGGAAGTGTCTCCAGTGCTCATTGCACTTGCATGGCAGGGCTTGGCGAAATGTGCAGCCATGTGGCTACTGTTTTATTCGGCTTGCACGCTAAATCTAGTGTCGCGGATGGAAGCTCCATTTCTTGCACAGATTCACTATCCAAATGGCCAGTTCCTCCCATGAAAAATGTGGAGATGATGAGGGTTCGTGATATGGATTGGGGTAGAAAAGTTAAGCCGACATCCAGTTCTCAACAACTCCATATACCATCAATGAATAAAGATGAAACAAGGATACTGCTCACAAAGTTTGCTGACATTGGAATTTGTTCAGCAAAAAGCCTTCTAACGGAACCACTAGCTTCTAAGATAGCAAATGAAATAAAAGAGAGTTGATGAATATAACCTATCAAGAGTTGATGCTTGTTGCCAAAACTACAAAACTTACAATTACTGAGAAGGAACAGAATATAATTGAGAAAAATACAAGGGAGCAGGCCCTCAGTAATACATGGTTTAAATTTAGAACTGGACTGTTTGCCGTACATCAATTGCTAAACCCTCTCTAACAGCAATTAAACATATATGTTATCCATATAAAGTTAGTTTACATTTAAGAGCTACTGCTTATGGGATAAAACATGAAAAAGAAGCCCTCCAGCAATATTTGAATACAATGCAGACAAAGCATCAGAACTTGATTGTTCATGAATGTGGATTAATAATCTCTTCCAAACATCCAGAACTTGGTGCTTCACCTGATGCAATGGTGTCATGTGGTTGTTGTGGTTTAGGTGTTGTTGAAATAAAATGCCCGTTCCTACTAAAAGACAATGTGTCGATCAAAGACTACTTATGTATGAAGCATTCCTGCTTGGAAAATATTAATGGCGAAATATCTTTAAAAAAAATCACTCTTACTACTACCAAATTCAGCTGCAAATGTTTGTCACAGAAAGAAAATACTGTGACTTTGTGGTATGGTCTAAATTTAATATTTTTATAGAAAGAGTGTATTTTAATGAAATTTTCTTTAACGATAATTTGTGCAAAGCTTTGGACTTCCATCTATTTGTTATAAAGCCAGAGCTGCTTGCAAGGTACTTCACTGATAAAGGTGGAAAAGCCGACGTTAAAAGTTGGTGCATTTGTGAGAAACCAGATGATGGAAGTCCAATGATCCAATGTGATAATGATGATTGTCAAATTCAATGGTTTCACTTTGATTGTGTTCAAGTAGACAATTTATTTAATGTAAGTTGGTATTGTCCTAATTGTACAACATAATTGTATTTTCCTTTTAAATAGAAATTTTTATAATATTTATTTGTTTTTATTTTCTAACATCTTTAAAAATTTCAGAAAAAGATAAATGTTTGAACCATCAGAAATGAGAATTTAAAATTCGGATGTAATAAAATGATAATACCAAATTCAAAAAGACAATATATTTAATTGATAATACATTACAATTCAATGATAATAAAAATGTGTATATAGAATTCAGAATAAGTCAAAATATACTTTATCGATATGTAAGTTACTTCTCTGATATATCTGATTACTATAGAAAAAAAAAGTTCATATTACATCTGCCTTTGAATTACTGGTTATGTCATTTTGATTTATTTTCTACAACTATTTTCAATATTCAGATGTTTATTAATATAATTTATTACTGTTTCTATGATTAACTTTAATAATATTCACCTATTTATTTTTTGTTCAATACTCAAAAATGTTTACTTTAAATTTTAAATGAAAAAAAATACATATCAACCTCCATAAATTTTTCCATTAGTTTTCTTTTGATTCCAGTTATTTTTCAATGCAAAATTATTTTTAATCTGATTAATTTTACCTATGACCTCACCCTGCAAATGCATTAAATTGAATATTATTTTTTTATTAAATATATATCTATACAAATCACAGGTAGATGTAATTATATAACAATATTACAGCAATACAAATACCAGACAAAGAGTATTTTGTCATTGTGTAAACATTCAAAATAATTCAAGAAGACAAAGAAAAATTGCACATTTACATTTATTTACCGAAGAGGTATTTGTGATGGACACATATTTATTATTGCACTACAAACAAGTACAATTTTATCTAATGCACTTATATTATCTTCACTAGTGTATGATACCATCGATATAGGGAGGGTTTCATGCAGTATCATGAATTTTTTCTTTAAATAGCCTATTACTCTCTCCACATGAATTCGAACGTGTTTTTTCAAGGTCCAGTGGATGTAATTGACTTTTACCTTTTGTGAAAGCAGGCATAATTAATTTTCCACCTTTTAATCGCACAGCATCATCTATGAGAAAACCTCTATCAGCTAAAATTATATCACCAGGTATGATATTATTCAGAAACCCACAATTTTCAGTAATATATTTATCACTACTCCTACCTCCCCATGCTTCAGATATATAAGATATTGTTCCTTGGGGAGTTATACCAATCAAAAACTTAGTGGTTTCATGGTGTTTATAATTAGACCAACAGCGGGCTGCATTCAAGGTATTGGAAGGTCGTTCAGTGAATACTTCAAAACAATCAATAATCACTGCTACTTTGTTGCCAAATGCCTCTTTAAAGCATTCTGGGATATTTTTCTTCAACTCTTCTCTTTCAGGCCAATCTACAAATGTCTTGAGTCTTGCATACAGCACATGTAAACATTTAAAAAAAGTCTCTGAAGCTGTTGTTGGACTCACTGCGAATTGATAACTCAAATATTTTAATGGTAAATTTAATCTTAATTTCATTAATGTGAGCAATAATTGTTGAAAAGTGGTTAACACATTATTAGGATGAGATGGCAGGTAAGGTAGCAAGTCTTCATAAAGTATAAACAACATTTCAGCCTTTGGTAATCCTGTAAAATATAATGTTTTTGAATCATTATTCCTCAAAGAATTTTCATTTAATTCCATGGTCTCTAGCTTTGACTTCAAGGTGTATATTTCACTATTACGAAATTTAAGTTCCTCCATTGAATTAGATAATGCTTCTATAGTTAAATCAGTCTGAATAGAAACACCAACAAAATCACCTTGAATTTCTGTGGCTGAAATGTTTTCTTCAGTTGCAGTAAAGTTATACGAACAGCCTGGAACACTTTCTGGAGCAATAAGATCAACAGTTTGCTGAGAATTACTAGTATCGTCCTAAAACATTTTAGATATGTCAAAAATAATATATAAAAGATCAACAGAAGAATTAACACAAACCTCTTGTTCATAATCTTGATGTCTAGCCCTCTTGATAGTCCGCTCATACCTTGTTACATCTGATATTGATTTAGGAGCCGCAGATAAATATCCCATATTCTGAGTTGGTATCCAATCAGGGTTATTTTTATCCTCCAATTGAGCAGCAATATACATTATACTATTCGGGAGAAAGAAAGCAAGGGGAAAAGGGGACTGCCTTTATGATTAGCAAACAAGCAGTACGACAGGTTATCCAATTTAATGCGATAGATGGAAGAATCTCACATATCAGAATTGAAAGTAAACAAGCCAACCTAAGTATAATAAATGTGTATGCACCCACAGAACATGCCAGCGATGAAATAAAGGAAGATTTCTACGAAAAAGTGGAAGAAATTTGTTGCGAGACTCCGCGTAATGACATAATGCTAATTCTGGGAGACTTCAATGCCAAAATAGGCCAAGAAGAGTATATCAAACAAGTCGCAGGGTCAGAGACAATTCATACCAGTACAAACAACAACGGAGAAAGGTTATGCAATCTAGCCATGACTACAAATACATCTATTGTAAGCACAATGTACAAGCACAAGAGAGAACACAAGATCACATGGACATTCCCAGGGAGTAGAGATGGAAATCAGATAGACCACGTACTAATATCCAAAAAATGGAGGCACACAATACAGGATACCAGAACTTACAGAGGAGCTAACGCAGATTCTGATCATTTCCTAGTAATAACAAAAATGAAGAACAAAATAATTAGATGGAGTAATAAGAAAAAATACAGAAAGCGATGGAATACACAGAAACTAATGACACCACACATAAAACAGACATACATTGACACAATACAAAGAAGTTTGTTGAACCGTCAGGAATACAACATTGAGCAAAGTTGGATGACTATCAAAAACAGTATTATACGAGCAGCCGAGAAAGTAATTGGACAAAAAAAATACCCGCGTCAACAAGGAATGGTTCGACGAAGAATGTGAACACAGAATCAAAATAAAAAACCGAACAAGACAAGAATGGCTAAAGACAGGAAGCCAGAATGAGTTAGAAAAATACAGAGAAGAAAGAAGAGAGGCGAATAAATGCTGCAAAAAGAAAAAAGCAGTCTGGATTGCACAGTTAATGCAGGAGATTGAAGCCAATAATAAAGACAATAAAAAATTATACAACTACATTAAATCACAAAACACTACAAAAAAAGCAACTGCAAAAATAGATGACACAACGTGGGAAGAGTACTTTAGAACACTCTACAAAGAAGAGACTATAGAAGAGGTCGAAGAGATAGTAGAAGAGGAAGAAGAAATTGAAGGCATACCGTCACTGGAAGAAACCTCTGAAATTATAAAAAGTCTAAAAACAAGAAAAGCCGCAGGTCCAGATGAAATCCCGAATGAACTGATTCAATGTGGAGGTGATTCCTTGGTAGAGGAAATTCACTTGCTAATAAGTAGAATATGGCAAGAAGGAAAAATGCCGGAAGAATGGGAAGAAGGGCTTCTGGTACCCATATTTAAAAAAGGTGACACTTCAATTTGCAGTAATTATAGGGGAATAATACCTCATACAAAATACTCACATCGATCATCCGACAGCGATTAGAAAAATACACTGAGTCAGCAATTGGACAGTATCAGCAAGGGTTTCGAAAGGGTAGATCGACGATAGACGCAGCCCACATTCTCACTCTGACTGCAGAAAAATGCTACGAATATGATATTGACCTTCATATACTATTTATCGACTTCAAACAGGCGTTCGACAGCATAAGCAGAGGGCAATTAGTACGCGAAATGAAGAAAATGAAAATACCTTCAAAACTAATTCAACTGAGTTTAATGACCATGGAGAATTCACGGGCAAGAGTGTTAACACCCAGCAATGTTACAGATACAATAAATATACAAAAAGGAGTTAGACAAGGTGACGCTCTTTCAACAACTCTATTCAATATTGCTCTGGAAGGCGCAATCAATGTCTTAGGAACCCAGAAGACTATAGCACAAAGCTTGGTTCAACTCATAGCCTACGCGGATGATATAGCCCTAATCGCAAGAACTAAAAAAGCCCTGGAAGAAATAACACTAAAGCTAGAAAACGAAGCTCGTAAAAGAGGTCTGCACATCAATCAAGATAAAACCAAATACCTACTAAGCTCCAGAAGTGGAAACTGCAATCTAAACAAAATCACGATAGGAGACAAAACTTATCAAAAAGTAGACAATTTTAAATACCTGGGGATCAATATTAACAACAAAACTGATAGAAGTATTGAAGTAACGCAAAGAATACAAGCAGGAAACAGAGCTTTTTGGAAATACCAACAAATCTTAAAGGATAAACATCTTAGCAGAAAAACAAAAATAAACCTTTACAAAGCAGCTATTAGACCAGTAGTAACCTATGGGGCAGAAATCATGTGCCTAACCAAAAGGAACGAAGAGCAGCTAAGAATTTACGAAAGAAAAATTATTAGGAGAATAATGGGACCAAAAAAGATTACAGACGGAGAATACCGACAATTAACGAATTTGGAGCTTAAAAACATACTAACCGGAGAAGATATAATCACATTTATAAAATCACAGCGGCTCAGATGGTACGGGCACATCCAAAGAAGAGACCCAGAAAACGTATTATATAAAGTTACAAACTGGGCCCCTACAATAGACCGTCCAAGAGGAAGACCAAAACTCAGATGGCTAGAGCAGGTATACGAAGATGTGAAAAGACTAAACCTCAATGACCAGAGGAAGACTATTAAGGACAGAGTGCTGTGGAACAAAGCAATAAATAGCGCGAAGAGACTTAACTTATTTTAACGGAAAAACACATTTTATATCTAGTATGCTAATCAATGCGGAGTGATTCACCGCAAACATAGAATCTAAGAGCTTCAAGTTGACATGAAGCAGGCCCTATTCCGACACGGAATGTCTGGCCTATATATATATATATATTGAGCAGGTTTCCCTGAAATATGAATAATTTTCAATTATATGAATAGAAATATAACAAGAATCTTACCACTAATGAAATGTCTGGAACATATACGACCATTTCTAAGCTGCGTTTCTGTTAAAGGACCTCGTTTTAAAGTCCTTATCCATGCCTTACGACGTTCACTAGATAATGCGTTCAAATAATCTCCCCGATTTGTTAAAACGGAAGGAAATCTGAAAAATGATACCTTGTCTCTTTCAGCTCGCATAGAGCATTTCAGAACCGAACAAAACGAAGGCATTTTCAATAATATTACAGATTAAGTACTATAAATCACGAAAGTATAATTTATTCTCAAAAAGTACTGGTCAAAAACTTAAAAATTGATATTAACAACGCTTTAGTTACAATGCAACTTTGTTTGCCCCTCAGCAAATATGGCCGACCTGTCAGTGACGTCATTCTGGAATGGTCTATTGACGCCATCTGGGGCTGTAAACGTTAACTACTAATTTGTCACGTAATGGTGCCAAATTTAAATTTTATTAATGGCGGGAAATTTAAATGTATTAAATATTAATTAATCCGCGAACTACGAACAACTGATAAATTTTCAAATTTATCTTTTTTGCTTGAAATAGCCTTCAAAATTGCATAATTTTAAGGTGTATTAAAACAAAAACAGTGCAATTTTGAGGACTAGATGCAAAACATATAAATTTGGACATTTTTTAGTTATAAAACATGTTACTATAAGTAAGGCAAAATAAAACTTGAAATATAATAAATATAATTTTAATAAACTTCATCATTTGCACTTCATAAATAAAAAATATTAAGAAATATTTGATGACTAAATAGTACAATATACATATAAAACTAAGACTACAGAATATTATTATTATTTGTTGGTTCATACAATGATTTAAACAGATTCAACAATAGTGTGTTCAGGTTTTTTTAATATTCCTCCCAGTAAACACACTCGTTATATTTACATAAACACGCCATAAGTTTCAAGTAACAAATATTATATTTCAAAATACCCTTGATTTGACGGTTATATTACATAAATCATAAGTAACAATAATATATAACACCTTCTCCCTGGAATTAACATCATTATTCTGTATAAAAGATTACTTACTTTTTTACATAATGTTAGGTAAATCAATAGACGAATGAAGATTGGCTAAACTGATATGCCATATGTCAAGAACGCGGTATCTGACAGTACAACTGCTTGGATACATATATTTGTAAGTACCAATGTACCATGTTGAAATAAATATAATAATACCAGTCTCCATAATTTATTACAATACAAATTATTACATGGCGCTGCGTGACTAAAATAGCTAAATTAACAATTAAAATCGCAGAACAAAAAGGGATTGGTCCGATGAAGACAGATGGAAATTTAGCAGAAAACTGGAAGATATGGAGAGCACGTTTCCAAAATTATTTAATAGCCAGTGAGATAAATAAGAAAATTGAATCTACACAGTGTGTTCAGCTGTTGCATTATATTGGAGAAGATGGATTTCGAGTTTATACAACTTTCTCGTTCGCAGACGATGAGAAAGATAAATTGAGTAAATTAATTGAGAAGTTCGAGTCTCACTACTTGCCCAAAGAGAATGTGAGTTATGAAAGATACAAATTTTTCTCATACTGTCAACAAGAAGGCCAGACATTGGAGCAATTTTTTACAGAAATCAAACAGCGAGCAATGAAATGTAAACTAGGTTTTTTGCAAGAAAGTCTAACGAAGACAGTTTTGATATGTGGAGTAACCAGCAATAGCATCAGAGAAAAGCTTTTACAGGATGACAAAGAGGACAAATTAAGCTTAGAAGAAGCAATACAGCTAAGTTTGGTAGTAGAAACCTCAAAAGCCCGAAGCGAAGCGATGACAATACAAAATTCAACAGCAGTGGTGGAAGCTGTGAAGAGAAATACAAATATACAAAGGCAAGAAAAGTTGATAAAATCATGTACCAGATGCAGTAAGACACACGCTGTAAATAAGTGTCCGGAATATGGAAAAAACTGCAATGAATGTGGTACAAAAAACCATTTCGCTCAAGCATGCAGGAAGAAAAACTCAAGAGTCAGGGAAGTCAAACAACAAGAAATAAGAAGTAACAGCGAAAGTGTAAGTAGTGAAAATTTATTCATTGGTAGTATAAATAAAAATGAACATTGTGTTGGTTTTATATGGACTATTAAATTAGAAATAAATAATAAATGTATACAATTTAAGTTAGATACTGGGGCCATGGTCAATGTGTTGCCGATGAAAATATATAAGAAGATTAAAACGAGTGAAAGTATAATTAAACAAACAAATAATAGACTAACCTCATACACAGGGGATAACTTAAATGTAGCAGGCATTAGTACACTAAATTGTAAAAAAGATAATAATATATACAAGTTGGATTTTTTCATAGTAAATTCAAACACACTGTGTATATTAGGGTTAGATACATGTTTAAAATTAAACTTAATTCAACGTATAAATAATATAAATGATGAGGACAGTAATTACTCCAATTTAATAAGTGAATATAAAGATGTGTTTAATGGAATAGGATGTTTAAATGATGAAGAACCATATCACATCATGATTGATAAAAACGTGGAACCTGTGGTACACCCAGTAAGAAAAGTACCTTTACCTTTGTGTTTAGATAAATTAGAAAAGAGTTTGAAAGATCTTTCAGATGAACAAATAATTGAGAGGGTGGAGGGCCCATCTGACTGGGTGAAAGCTATGGTTCTAGTTATGAAACCAAATGGGTTGCGAATTTGTTTGGACCCAAAAGACTTGAATAAAGTAATAAAACGAGAATACTGTCCAATCCCCACATTCGAACAAATTACAAGTGACATGTCGGGTGCAACTGTATTCAGCACGTTAGATGCGGCAAGTGGATTTGACCAAATTTGCTTAGACAAAGAAAGCTCTGAATTGTGCACATTTGGGACCCCATTTGGTAGATATAGATTTAAAAGATTACCTTATGGTTTAAAGCCTGCCCCAGAAGTTTTTCAAGATAAATTTCAAAATATTTTTAAAAATACAAGAGCTAAAATATACATAGATGATATAATTGTGTGGGGCAAAACCAAAAGTGAACATGATCAGAGATTAAAGGCTGTATTAGAAACAGCTAGACAAAATAACATAACTTTTAATTTAGAAAAATGCAAATTTGGTAAAAACCAATTAGTGTACATGGGACAAAAAATTTCAAAAGAAGGAATGGTGTTATAGTGTATGATGAATTGCACAGCTTTGACTTTTTTTTTTATACCATTTATTAGTATTATTTTTAAACATTAAGTATATTGTATATTCTATAGCACAATAAATAAATAAATAACTTTAACAAATGATAGAATTAAGGCTATAGTAGAAATGCCAGACCCAAAAGATAAAAATGATATTCAGCGAATTTTAGGGGTTTTAACATACGTAAGTAAATATAAAAATATTAAAAATTTTTCAAGTAACACTTGGCCACTAAGGCAGTTATTAAAAAAAGATAGTGAATTTATATGGGAGGAAGAACAAAAACGAGCTTTTGAAAATTTGAAACAAGTCTTGACCACAAGTCCAGTCTTGCAATTTTTTGACATAAATAAACAGATAGTGCTGTCTGTAGATAGTTCAAAAACAGGAAGAAAAATAATAGTTGAGACTGATCACCAGCCTCTTTTGTCAATATTAAAGAAGCCATTGAACAGTTGCCCTGCCCGACTTCAAAGAATGTTATTACAATTACAGAAATTTGACTTTGAAGTCAGATTCAAAAAAGGAAAAGATTTGATTCTGGCAGATGCATTGTCGAGGGCTTACTTGTCTGAAACATATGATGTGTTGGAATCAGAAATTGAAGCTCAGGTCTGTTTAATTAAAAATCAGATTAATGCAACACCAGAAAAAATAAATCAATTAAAAACAGAGACACAGAAGGATTATGAGCTTCAGGATCTGATACAAATAATTAAAAACGGATGGCCTAACAGTAATAAAAAATTGAATCCAAATAAGAAAAAATATTTTCAATACAGAAGTGATTTAAATGTTATTGATGGGTTAATTTTCAAAGGGCATGCAATTTTAATCCCTAAATCACTGAGATGTGAAATGTTAGACAGAGTGCATTATAGTCACCTAGGTTTAAACAAAACACTAAGCTTAGCAAAAAACTCAATATTTTGGCCAGAAATTAACAATGAAATAAAACATAGAGTGTCTAATTGCCATTTATGTTTAAAATACGCACGTTCGCAAAGATCGGAGCCTTTGGTATCACACCACATCCCAGATTTAAGATGGAATAAAGTTGGTTGTCATATTTTTGAAATACAAGTTCAAAAGTTTTTGATAATAGTTGATTATTTTTCAAAATTTGTTGAAGTTGCAATTTTAAATAAACCACAAGTAGAAATGTTGTAAATTCTTTAAAATCTATATTTACTACACATGGTATACCGATTACCTTAGTGTCTGATGGAGGCCCACAATTCACTTCAGCAGAATTTCAAAAATTCAAAAGAGTGGGAATTTTCACATGTAATCTCATCACCAACGTATGCTCAAAGCAATGGTATGGCTGAAAGACACATACAAACAGTAAAGAAAATAATTTAAAAAACCATTGAAGATGGCAAAGACATACATTTGGCACTCTTAAATTATAAAAATTCTGTAACAGATTCAAATTGCACTCCCGCACAGATGTTAATGTCGAGAAATTTAAGATCAAATGTAAGAAATGGTGGTGTGAACACTTTAATTTTAAGTTCATTTGCAACATCTTGAAGTAGGAAGCCCCTATCTGCTAATAGACAGTAATTTTCTTGCAGAAAGTTCTTCATATCACACTGTACAAACAGTTCACTATCAGATATGGAGCCTTCAAATCCATCACTACAGTATATTATGGCACCACTAACTGCTATTACAACTAGAAATTTAAATCGTGTTAGTGTGCCTGTAACTGGAGTAAGTGATTCTTTGCTGCCTAAAGTTTCTTACCATTTGTGATATTTCAGTGGCATCCATAACCCCGAGAATTTTATCCTCAAAATTTTTGAAACAATAAGGAATGTTCTGTATATTTCTAGCTGCCAAAAATAAATCACCTCTTACTCCAATGATTTGGTGGTACATAAATTGAACCCATGTAAAAAATATCACTGATATGTATGATTTATTTGTATTACAAAAAAATGTCAATTCGTCTTAAGTGTATCCTCATCTCAATCTTACTATGTAGCACCAAACATAACTTGTCTCTATTAGAAAATTTTGAATAGAAATTCTTTCTAACTTTAAGCTGCCTATTATATTTAAATTGGTATTTTAAGTCGATCATAACATTTTCATCTCGGAATGAACAGGGGTGCTTCAAAATGTGGAGGGTTAAGTCCAGTACATAGTAGTTTTCCTTTTTAGGTTTTTGTATGAAAAATAGTTTTCCCGGTATGAGTATTTATGTCCACGGTGAAGATTTGAATATATGTGTACTATCTTTTGTTTCATTTTTGGTAATCTTTTTTTGGGTTCAGTTTGTGGTTGCATTACAAAATTGGTAAAGCTATAACTGTGTTCCACAATATTCGTAGTGGGTGTAATTGGAGATGGAAAACTCTCAGAAAATGGATCATCAACAACATCTATTTGATTGTCTGAGACACTAGCAAGTTCTTGTACATTCGATTGAGTCAATTCAGCATTTACCTCAGCTTCAGTAGACCCATCATTTCAATAGGGTTTTAGATCTACACAATTATTATCGAAATGTTCACTACAAATATAAGTAATTTTGTTCTTTTCGAGTTTCTCGGGGAAGGAGTTTTCCTTTTCGGGAACTGATTGCATTTTCGGAATGGCCGTACCCGAAAACCCCTTTATGCAAAGTTTCAACGGAATCGGAGACCAAAAAAATGTTGCTCTTGACCTTTCACATTAATTCACAAATTAAAGGTTAAATCTAACCTAACAAAACCTAACCCCAACCCTAGTTAGATTTGAAAAAGTTGGGCATGCGTTCTTCTTCCTCTTCTTTTTCTTCCTCCTCCTCCTCTTCTTCTTCTTCTTCATCTTTTCGAGTTTCTCGGGGAAGGAGTTTTCCTTTTCGGGAACTGATTGCATTTTCGGAATGGCCGTACCCGAAAACCCCTTTATGCAAAGTAAATAAATCTAACCTAGCAAAACCTAACCCCAACCCTAGTTAGATTTGAAAAAGTTGGGCAATCCAACTGCGTATAATTTTCCGTAAAATTAAAATTTGATGGCGTACCAAGAAAAATCCAATTCTGAAAAATTTATTTTGCCCATAACTTCTTTCTTGGAGGGTGTGCAAAAAAAGTTATTTGTTGGCAAATATGGACTAACATTGGGCAATCCAACTGCGTGCAGTTTTCTGTGGAATTCGGAAAAAAAAATTTTTTTCGAAAAATTTGTTTTGTTTATAACTTTTTTTGGGGGGGTGGGCAAAAAAATTTATTGGATGGGCAAATGGGGGCAAAAATTGGGCTATCCAACTGCATCAAGCTTTTTGCCAAATTCAAAGACGGGGGTGCTGGAACTAATTTTTTTAGAAAAATTAGTTTTGCCTATAACTTTTTTTTGGAGGGTGGGCAAAATAATTTATTGGTTGGGCAATCCAACGGCATAAGGTTTTTTGCAAAATTCGAATTTGGGGGTGCTGCCGTCACGCAGCATATCTTTAGAATCCGATACCTTTGTTAATTTAATAACTACAAACTTTGAAATAAAACCTTAATTCTTAGAAGAGATCAAATCCGAGCAAAATAAAGATTCTGTATGTACAAAACTTAAGCAATATATCAATTTGGGTTGGCCTCAGAAAAATAAAATGGATCCAGAAGTTTCTATTTATTTCCAGTATAGGCATGAAATTTCAGAGTGTGATGGTTATTTATTGCGCGGTTCACGCTTAATTATTCCTTATTCTCTCCAATCAAAAACTTTAGGTTTTATTCATCAAGGTCACCAAGGCATAGTAAAATGTAGAGCTAGAGCTAAGGCCTCTGTTTGGTGGCCAGGATTATCCACTAAAATAGAAAATTTAGTTCGCAATTGTACACGCTGCATCGAGTACAAGGTCAATGTAAAAGAACCTTTCTTTGAAGATGAATTTCCGGATCGCGCATGGCAAAAAATTGCACTTGATTTATTTAAATGCGATGAAACTTGGTACTTCATTGTAACTGATTATTTCTCTCGATTCTTCGAAATCTTTAAACTTCAATTAATGACTGAAAATGTGATCATCACCAAATTGAAAGAGCTGTTTTCTAGGTATGGTTTACCGGAAATAGTAAGATCAGATAATGGACCACAGTTCCAAACCGATTTCAAAAAATTTTGATTTTAATCATATAACGTAGAGTTAACGATATATGTGTAAATAAACTATATTTGTAACTGTATATCGTTTCCTTATAATACGAACCCAACATAACATGCCAGTTTCCAATTCCTGCAGTAGTTCTTCCTCAGTTAAAAATGGCTGTATTGAAGCTGCAGTCAAAACTGCTAAGAATTTGATCAAAAAAGGTGATAATTTATTTTTATCTCTGTTAGCATACCGTACCACCCCTTTAGAAAATGGTTTCACTCCAGCAGAATTATTATTCAACAGAAAGGTTCGTTCTCCTCTTCCAATTTTGCCTAGACTGCTCAATCATACCATTGATACAAGTCCAGTTTTCCAAAGGGAGGGAAAGTATAGGGATAACATGAAACAAAATTATAATAGGCGTCATCGCACTAGAGAGCTTCCCGATTTAAAGGTTGATGATAGTGTATGGGTGACCGATCTAAAAACATACGGGAAAGTTATTCAAAAGCTTAACGAACCTAGATCTTATCTTGTCGAAACTCACAGGGGCAGGTTTAAAAGAAATAGATGCTTTTTAGTACCAGCAAAATATTACAACTTTGCTTCCCATGAAATTGTTACCCAATGTAATCATAAATCTAATGTGGACACTCACTCACCATCATCTGTACAGTTAGATAATTGTAATAAAAGTTCTGCAGAAACTGAAGTTATACAAGAAAATGCTAATAGTGATGCCAATGAAATTGAAAGTGCTAAAAATAACTGACCAGTGTGTATAGTTAAAAGACCTTCATATCTAAAGGACTATGTTGTTTAAAAACTTGTTATATCTATTATAATAAAGGGGGGATGTTCTGTCAGGACTTGAGTTGCCTAGAGATGGAATGTCATGATGACAGGGTTTTTTTTTGAAGATGTTATTTTAAGATTGTAGAGTTAACGATATATGTGTAAATAAACTATATTTGTAACTGTATATCGTTTCCTTGAACCCAACATAACATGCCAGTTTCCAATTCCTGCAGTAGTTCTTCCTCAGTTAAAAATGGCCTATTCCATCGCTTTGAAGCCATAGTGATCTAAATAATTAGAAAAAAAAAATTACCAACTAAAAATAAAATCCCACTCGTGTTTTTGGGTACAGATGTAGACCCTTCAATTTTTATGACACTTCGACTGTCACTAACATGGAGGCTATACAAGGAGATCGAACTCCATGTATTCCAATTTCTGGTCATTATAGAGGGCACCACATAAGTTGCAATACCAAAAAATCTGACGGCAGCCAATCATAAAACTCGAGTTCATGATGTTTTATTGGTTGCTACCTTCTTTGACAGTTCGCTGTTCACGTGTGTCACAGAAATGGAAAATATTGTGAATAAGAAATCCGTATTTTGTCCTCGTTTTCAAAAATATCGAAAATTTTAATCGTTTGGTGGTAAAATAATCAGTTCCACTCTGTGCTGCTGAATTTATTTATGTTTTTACGTGATAAAAAATATGAATATCTACTATCATGTCTTCTCTTCAGTATGGAATTTTAGAACACTCTTAAAGGTCCAGCACAGTTAGAATGAGTATGTCTTTAAAAGAGAAATTTGAAGAATAAAGAAGACACTCTACGTGCAAGTAAGTATATTCTAGAACCAAGTTCACAAGTTGGATTGCCCAATTATAAAAAATAAATTGAAGATGAATAAAGAGATATGTTTACAATATGTATAAAGTTTTTCAGAATCTGGCTTCCTAAATATTAAAAAAATATTAGCTACACAAAAATATGAAAAAACGGAGGAAAAAAAAGGAAAAATCACTTGAAACGCTTGGAGGAAATGTGCCATTTCAAATGTACTATATTAAATGGCCTTCGAATAATTGAGAATTGCAACTAGAGGGAATACAGTTTGAAAACATAGAAAGTATGTATAGATAAATAGCCAGTAGTCATAAGCTCTAATAACACACAAATTTGGTCCTATTAATAAGAAGTAATAAAACAATTACAGAATTAATAATATCTAATATTTTAGGTTATTTTCCATGAAATGAACGAAAAGATGATTGCTTCCGAACTGGTCAAGCCTTTACAAGAAGAAATTATGAAAATATTGAATATACAGAGAGTTGCACGAGAAGTAATTTACTACACACTATGTAACTTCTTTGACCTAAATATAAAGTGTACAATCCTTCGATCATTAAACATTGTTCAAAGATACAATCAGTATTTTGTCTCTAACTTGATATCTACCTATCCTATTGCTTGTTATACTTATCCAGCTTAGGTATTATGAGTAATAAGTGAACTGTTGAAGTTAAAATAAGGTAATTAAAATACTTCATATTTACTGCTCAATGTACCAATAGGCTTTATAGGATTACGAGTTCTCTTGCAAAAAAATTTAACTGAAGGATATCAGAAAATACATCTATATCTTGATACCAGATGCTCAACTATGCACACTATCGAATGAGACATCAAATATACAAACCTCTAGTCTATGATGAAAACATAGTGCTGCTATTTTTCTAGGCATTACTGAAGCGTCTGATGGTGTTTGGAACTGTGGTATATTCTACAAACTATATGAAATGATGTGTCCTAAGACTTCTCCAGTGTTCCTCACTGTCCTATTTGCTCTACAATCTATCTATCTTGTTACAACTATGATTTAGCAACAGAACATTTAAATTTGCATACATATTGCAGTACATAGATGACATGACTTTGATCAGTCATAATAATCTCAAAATAACAGTAAATAAGCTACAAAAACTTATAACAGAATACTGAAATGGTTTCACATGTGTAGGATGAAGCCCAAAGTCTTAAAACTCAATGTATAATCTTAATCTGTTCAATAACAATGAAAAATACAATATATTTTCAATCAATAGGTACAATTTACTAATGACATAGTTCATGCACAGATTTTCAATATAAAATATATTTAAATAAGTCCGCATCATACATGAAAATAATTTTCTTAAGTACTTTAAAAATACAAAAATTGCAATGTACAAACGTTTATTTCCTAATGAAGCAAACACAGTGGAAAGTTACAATTAGTAACATATATAAGTACGTACACAAAATATATAACTGTGGACGTTCTGTAACTGAAGTTGCACAAAACATTCTCTACACTATTTTGAATCCTGTGTTTTATCTATGAATGTTATACTACAAGGTGCCACACTGGAA
Source organism: Lochmaea crataegi (assembly GCA_947563755.1). Classification (NCBI taxonomy): domain Eukaryota; kingdom Metazoa; phylum Arthropoda; class Insecta; order Coleoptera; family Chrysomelidae; genus Lochmaea; species Lochmaea crataegi. The sequence continues at coordinate 121,548,299 of OX387422.1, read as the reverse complement.
TTAGGTACAAGAACATTTTCCCTTAACTTAATTTTTAATTCCGTTTTAAATTTTCCTACACTACTAAATAATTTAGGAAATTTGGATATAATTTGTTTTTTTGTAATACCTGAATCAATTGTTTTGATCGGTGCAACTTGATTATAGACTAAGTTCAGAACTTTTAAATTTAAAATAGCTGATCTTCCAAGAATCGGTTTTGTTAATTTATCAATGACAAAAATTTCTGTTTCAAATGCAAATGAGAGATCTTTATGTTTTAAAATAACATCAAGTGTCCCAAGAACCGACAATTTAACCCCAGACGGACCAGTTACAGTTCGATTAGATGACTTAATATAACTATACAGACCAGGATTAATTAAATTTTTAGGAAGACAACTAATGTCCGCACCACTGTCAATCAAAAATTCAATATTTTTATTTAACTTAGAAACCCATACCGAGGCAACCCATTCTTTAGAGTCAACATGATTAATTTGATGATCGATTGTAATAGACCCCATAAAGTCAACTTCGCCTACCTCTGATTCCTCCTCAGAATCATAGTCAGCGGTATTATATTTATTCTCTAAATCTAGTATTTTATTAACTTGGAGAGATCTGACCTGATTAAATTTCCTGCAGACGGAAGCCCAATGTCCTTTCTTCTTGCATTTATTGCATGTAGACTGATTAGCAGGGCACTTGTCCCGGGTATGTGACTGTAGACCACAAAAGCCGCACTTAAATAACTTTTTCACTTTATTTATTCCCGCACTCGAACCAGTAGCACTATTTTTATCCATGGCTTGTACGTGACCAATTTGCCTGTGGTTACTTAAGAGTACTTTATTCTGTGAAGCATGTAACTCCGCTTGTTTGGCTTCCAGAGTACACTGTTGCAACGTAAGTTTTTCTCTAAGTTGAAGTCTTTCAGACGTTTTTGTATCTGCCATACCCACTACTATCCTATCTCGGATTAATTCCTCTTTGAGTTGCCCATAATCACAATGCTTAGCTAGGGTATGAAGACTAGTTATGAAGGAGTCAATAGTTTCACCTGGTTGTTGAGTCCTTGAATTAAATTTAAATCTTTCAAAAATTATATTCCTACGTGGAATGAAGAAATTTTTAAACATCTGAATGGTTTCTTGATATAGTATTGGTTCATTTGGGAACTGCAGAACAACTTCTTCAGATTCATCCCCCATAATATATATTAGTAGGTCAATTTTTTCTTTATCTGGTTTAGAAAGGAGTCCCGATACTGACATATACCTTTCAAACCTCTTTTTCCAACCTGGCCACGCTGCTGGCATTGAAAAATTAAATTTTTCTGGTGGTGCAACATTAATAGAAGTCATTGTTGTCGTAGGGTTGTTTGTTGTAGACATTTTTTTTTAATTTACAGACAGGTACTGTATCGTGAACGTGAATATCGAGCACTGTTTTTATATAAATCACCGTTTTTACTTTCGTGTGTATGATTTCAACACTGTATCAATCGAAAATGCTTTGGCGCGCACTGCTTTCTTACCGAATGTTAGGTTAGTTTTTTATTACCGGATTTATACGGCCTAATCGATTGGTTTTATACAATGTTAACTCGCGAAGACCACCAAGCTGCCACCATGTTCTGTTTGGGTCCTTATAAATGAAAGATCACGAGTTAGTTTCAAGTATTTATTTAAGTGCACCATTAAGACACTTGCCACAGTCGGCCATCGAGATCACAGATAATCACAGAGATAATATACCCAATCGAGATTATAACAGTGTTGCCGCGGCTACATTGCCAAATTATCCTCGAAAGGAACTCAAATTATCCTCTTTTATCCTCCGAATATTTACAAATATCCCGTTTTTATCCACACGATTATTACTGTACGTAGATCAAAAAATATTATCACATCACTACAATTTCTGATAAAATAATAAACGGTTAACCATAGAGAAATAATTATTTTTTATTTCTCTATGCTAAAAACCAAAAAAGAAGAATTTACTTAGGTTATGAACAATACAGTTGACGTATCTCAAAATTCTGTCATTTATATTTCAAATACGAATGAAGAGTATAGTATTATGTCAGATTCAACAAGAATAAATACCAGAGACACAAATGGTTTGTGTCCTTTGCTTAAACCAGTCCCTTTGTCCCGTAAACGCAAGATGTTAGACGCGTTAGATATGAAAAAATCCAACAACGAACAGGATATGTCCATTAAAGAAAACTTGTAGTTCGTATTTTATACAAGATTGAATGTTTAAACTTGTTGGGATAATACTGGCTTCAGGACTGGTTCCTAAAAGTGGTGGATGTGTCGAATGATTACATTTTTTGATCTTGTTGGATTTTTCCATATTTAACGCGTCTAACGTCTTGCGTTTGCGGGACAAACGAGCTGGTTTAAACAAATGACACAAAGAATATGTGTCTCTGGTGGTTATTCTTGTTGAATCTGACATACTACTATACTCTTCATTCATATTTGAAATATAAATGCCAGAATTTTGAGATACGTCAACAGTATTAGGCAATCCAGATCACGTGACTTAATATGGCCGTCCAGGGCAAACAATGTCAGCTGTCAGCTGATCAGTTTTGTATTGTCTATTCAACGATAAACAGTGTTCAAGTATTTTTTCGTCTATTTTATTAACGTGGTTCATATAATGTATACCTACGCTGTGGTTTGACTTTGTGTTTATTTGAAAACCTCCATTGGATTTTAACCACACTTGAGAGTTATTTGGTATTGTCACACAGATTTTACACCAAATAGCACATGGAAGCATTCAAAATTTTTCATGCCTACATTGCAAATAGTTTGCATTTGGCTTAGTGCTGGAAGTAGGATCTACTTTAGTCAATGGAGTTTTCGTTTTAGTATGCAAGGTAATATTTGAGTTTATCATTTTGAATGTTATATTAGCAATATCCTATAAATGAAAAAAATGGTACCTGAGAAACCCTAGAACATGTAGAGGAAGTTTCCATATATGAATAAGAATAGCAAGGTTAAGAGATAGTTCAAACTTTTATTGCAAGCGTACACTCATCCCATGCAGAAGTTTGACGAGATAGAGAAGCTCTTTTTGCAATGATGATGATGGTAGACTAATAATATTGTGTGAACAAGTAAATGATAAAATGATTCCATTTTGATTACATAGATTCAAAAACCTGTTCCCTACGACTCATGGTATTACAGTGTGTTTGAAAGTTTAATTTTTTTTATGTAAATCAAATGACTGAAAATTATTATTAAATTTATTCGTTTCTACTCAAAATCAAGGTATGTAATAATGATTTTATGTTTTTGTATTATAATTCTTTATTAAATATGTTTGGACAGATAGCAAAACTTTTCACTTAAATTACCTTTTCAGTACCTAATCTAGCTTTTTTGAATTTAGTTTTAGTTTTGTAGAACTATGTCATCAGCTGCACAAACACTCTTTAATATGACTCATAATAAAAATAAATAATAAAAGGATTATTTGATTTACATCAATTAAACTAAAACCAAATTGAAAAATATTTTACTGTGAGCTTGAAAAAATACATGCTCCTATTTAAACTAGCATTTATTTGAAGCAAACCAATCATTTTTAAAAAGTGGGGCATGATTCTTTTTTTTTTTAATCCATTGTTTGATCAAAACAACTCGAGTTTTGATGCAAGAAATTATTCAGGAATTTTAAACAAATGTATTTTTTGACTGAAACAAATCACAATTAAAAAAAAAACGGATAGTCTTGATTTTAAATTAAAAAATGTTTGATTCTAAATAGTAATACTTTGAAGTAAACAACTTGGGTTTGCACAAACGAAATTATTTTGAAGTTTTAAAAAAATCCATTTAAACTTGTAGTTGTTTAAAATAACGTTTTACAGAAATTAATTGTTTATATTAAAATATTAATTGTTGGAAGTAAACAACTTGAGTTTGGACTAAAGATATAATTTCCTTAAATTTATTCACTTGAATGTATACATAACCCTACAATTAGTTAGAATGATACCAAACTCTTGTTTGAAATTTTAAACAAACCGACATTTTAACTTAACACGTCTGTTTGGTTGACTCTATTCAAACTTCAGATTTGTTTATCTTAAACAAATTTTCTTTCATTCAAGAAAATCTTTTTCAGAGTGATAGGGGAAAGGTATGTATAAGCCTAGTAGGATTCTTAGAAAGACTCTGATAAATTTGAGGTATTTTCAACATGTCATACCATTGAACAATGGGAGAGTTTTCCCATACCCACGACTGTGAACAGCGCTTCTGGCGACAAATTATTTGAATCGGAAGCATGTAGTGCTTATTTTTCAAGACTCAATCTATCCATCACATTTAACTAGTTGATTTCTAAGATGCTCTGAACTCTTGTAGGAAGAACTTCTTATACTTTGGAATCCAAGTTCTTCACCGAATCTACTTAGTAAATGAGACCACAAGTTTTAAACAAATTCATATTGCTGGAAAGCCCACTGGCTTAGTAGTACCATTAGAACTGGTACCGTATCCTGCACATCAACTGATTTCAATTAGTATCCTGAGGAAGAACTTTTACGAACTGTAGGGAATCCTTTGTAGTGTAGCTGAGTATAGAAAGAGAGAGCTAAGTAGAGTATTATAGAAGCTGAGTGAATCGTACCGTAAGGGTCTTGCAAACCACAGAGTCACCGTAGAACCTACTTCGGGGAAAACAGATAAGCCATTCCTAATATTTCTTATAATTGTGTTGATATTATTATTTTGATTTATTACCTGAATTTACTTACTCTTTTCACCTATCTTATATGTGTTAATTTACTGCTATACTGTTAAGAATAAGGGTTGTACTCCTTCAGAGTCACTATCGTGCGCTACTATTTTTTTTAATTATCTCCTCTTTATTGGTTTATGTATTGTTGGTTGTATAAGTACTGTTTGGAATCAATAGAAGTCCTATAGAAAAGTTTTGTGGTTTTATTGCAAGTACTAGCATCTACAAGAATCCAATAGAGTACAAAAAGAGTACAGACCTCCCCTAGGTAGCCTCATACTGGAAATTTTGAGCTAGCCTAGCAATATTTCGCTTTAAGGTTCCTCCATTATTGGGGTATCCGGTGATGAGTCTAAGCACCTCAGTGATCGAGTGTAACAACGGTAAGCAAACCTCTCACCCGAGTTCTCAACAAAACATCTGATAAATATCATGTTGTTTAGTGCATGAAAGTACACAGTTCCGTACCATGGGTACGCTCTCAATTATAAATTTTAGTTGAAAAATAAATGTAGTTTTTGTTAAACTTTTTTCCATGTGTGTATTGTGAAAATTCCCGTTTTAAGAATAATAATTTCACAGTATTTTTTAGGGTAACTTTTGATATTTGCTTGGTTTTAAAAATAATTCTTAAAGCTTCCGCAGAACAGAGGCAAAGTGGTTTTGAAATCTAAATTTGTATTTACATTAGTTATCTCGAAATCCGGGAGCCACCACCCACTTAAAAGACTAGAAAACAAATAATATTGAAGTGCAAAATCATTTAATTGCAAATATTGTACAATATTACGCGTATCCTGAAAGCTTAAAAATTCAAAAAGCGCGCGTCTTAAGTGATAGTTCATACCTGTAGCCAAGGTAGGCGCTAGTGGTAACTCTGTGCCACAGAACACTACACGTTTAACACCTCTCTTATTTTTTATTTCTCTATGCGGTTAACCAACAAACCAACACACACAAGCGATAAAACCGATTCGGTCCAAAATTTTTAGGTGGGGGAAATGTGGGACAACTGTCAATCGAGAATCGATAAGGAATGAACAGTGAACTGTAGATTGTAGAATGAATCGTTGTTAATAAAAACAAAAAACCGAAAATAAATCATATTTATTATTATTAAATGTACATAAATATATTTTATTTAGCGAAAATCTTGATTCTCCGTGACACTTAATTCCTAATTCTTCTTTTTTAAACCAAGTTCATAAGGATTGCAAGGGTGACGTCATTTGCCATTCATCATGCCTTTTCGTTGATAGGAGTATCGACTCAAAAATCAAATTTTATTATATAGGTATGTTACCTGTCACTTTCACGAAGAGACTACAAATTTTCACAAAATTATGTGCATGTGCACTTTTTACCTTAAAATTTTAACTTTTATATGCAGCACCTTGAAACCATAGCTTGAAACACGTCTACTCGGAATCCACTTTAATGACTTCATGGTAGTATGAACTTTACGCATGGTAGTAGGAAAAATGTAATAACGTCAACAGAAGTGAATTTTATTTTAAATTTTGTTCCATTCATCTAGGGATGGCAACGATATATCGATAGTTTGGAAATATCGATTTGTCAACCCAAATATATCGATATTTTTCTGTGGCGATATATCGATTAAACTTTCATATATCGTTTTCCAATATAATCGTCTGTCCTTAGTCAATAGTTGGTTGCCTACTTTCGAACGAACTGGTGCGGACTAGCGGAATGCAGACGTACCAAATATTTTGTCATGTCATTATCTTATCTATCAGTTCACCATAAAAAGAGACAACCAATAACCAGTGATCTGATTTTGATAGGTCAAATCAGGTTAGTTGTTACTTGTTTCCGAAAAGTGACGTGTGACGTGACAAATGACAGTCGGGTTCGGACGGGGGAGTACCCAAACTGAATAGAATCGTTGAATAATTTTTGTGATTTGTAGCAATGGTAGTAATAGAGTTTTATTTATATAAATATATATCTGATATGATATTAGAACTTTCTGTTTTGTTTTTTTATTTTATGTTAAATTTTCTTGTTTTATGTTTAATTTTCTAGTTTGTTTTGTTGAAAATAAATAAAAATGACTTTTTTTACACCTTAAAAACAGTTACTATACGATACAAGAATAATCATTTTATAAGATAAGCATAAACAACAAAAAATAATAAAAAACATCGATATTTTGCAATATCGATATTTTTGTTTCGATATATCGCATATATCGATACCTTGGTTGCGATAAATCGTCATTTTTATTCGATATTGCCATCCCCACATTCATCCCAAGCAAATTAAGTCATGAAAATGTTAGATCTGTATATTCTCTCTTCAAAAACGAAGAAGAGGATTTTTGACATTTTCTTGTTCTGGTGACATGTGACATTTCAGATTCAACAATATGTCAGGTGCTATTATGATTTTTGTGTTCCATAGAAATATTATATATTGTAGTGCACGTAATATTCAATTTCTGTTCGCTATAAATTGTATAATATGATAACTTATGTAAACAAATAATGACTTCATATATGGCTTACAGGACGAAATATTGTTCAGTTTGCAGTGAGAAGAGGTAGTAGATGGTCCAAGTTGAAAATGTCTGAACTAAGTGCCAGAGTTCTTTCAATTCAAAGCCATGTAGTGTCAGGATATGTTGGTAATAAGAGTGCTGTATTTCCTATGCAAGTATGACAAATTTCATAACAGTATTATACATATTGGAAAGATAGTAGACTTTATTAAAAGTGATTTTTTTATTGATCAATACATGAATACAATTGTATTAATTAATGTGGCTAAAGTCCATTCAAACTAAAATTTTACAATATCAAACATTTTTGAAATGGTATCAAATAAACATATTTTGCATTTGTTACTTTTTGGAACTCACAATGATTTTTGTAAAGTACTCACTTATCTTTCTACATTATTGTGTAATTAGAAACACATCATAGATTATTTGTTAATCTTCAAGGATGCTGTGCTTATTGTTGAATGAAAAGTTTGTGATACAATCACTCTTCTATTAGATAATAAATTTATAATTTTATAAATTTAAAAATATCGCCAAGATAACTAAATATACCTCAGTATTTATTAACATTTATGTCAGTAGCTTACATTTTACACTTTTGGAGGTTTTTAAAAAAGTATCAAAATATTATTTTATTTCAGTTATTGGGAATAGAGGTGGACTTTATAAACTCTGTACAATTTTCAAATCATACAGGATACAAAATCTTCAAGGGACAAATTTTAACAGAAAAAGATTTGTCTGATTTAATCGAAGGTCTAACTGTCAATGGTATTGATACATATTCCCATTTATTAACAGGTTACATTGGATCTACATCATTCTTGAAACAGATTCTTACTGTTGTTGAATCTTTAAAGAAAAAGAATCCCAATCTGATATATGGTAAGCTCAATTAAATAAAAACATCATTTTGTTATTTCAATTTTACTTTCGGGAAATTTGCACATTACAAATAAAACAAAATTTCAACAACTTAACTTTTTTATAATTAACTATTATTGCTAGGTGAAAAAAATTTTGTTTTCTAATTTCAAGTTTGTGACCCAGTAATGGGCGATAATGGACAGTTATATGTACCTAAAGAATTGGTTCCGATTTATAAAGAATCAGTTGTGAAATTGGCGAATATAATTACTCCAAACTTGTTTGAATTGCAATTATTAACAGATGTCACTATCAATACCAAACAAGATATATGGCAAGCTGTGAAAATTTTACACAATAAGGGAGTTAAAACTGTTGTTATTTCTTCGGCTGAAATTCCAGACTTGCCAGGAGTTCTGTGTGTATTTGCAAGTAGCATCAAGGGTAAGTACTCATCTTGCTCTCAATCTTCTCTATTGACTGATTATCTGAAACAAAAAGGAAAATAGCGGTAATAAATAAACTCATGGCAACTTTTAGTGAATATATTTATAACTAATTGTGATTTTTGACGATGATAATAATATGCAAATATTGAAATAATTATATATAAATAATATTTTAGAGTTTTCATTGGTTTTTTCATTAAATAGTGGAATTAATTATAAACAGTTAGTTTAATTTGAAAAAGTAATATGCGTAGATTCCATAAAGTAGGAGTCCAAACAGTAAATTAGAGTGAATCCGTATTAATTAAATAAAAATTGTAGAGGAAGTATGATAATTATTTTAAAACACTTCTAACAGGAAATGTGGTTTTCATGGAAAATTGAAATATATTGTACAAAATAAATAAATAAATAGACTTTATTACTTGTAAACATACATTTTTAACTTGCGTCATTATTCAAATAAAGATAAATTTTGTACCAATGTAAACAGTAGATTTTTCTTTATTTCATTTATAGTCCAGGTAAATTAGCTCAAAAAACAGCCAAACAATTGAATAATTCCTAGCAAAAGGCATAATTAATGCAGGGAAAATATTCAGGTTCTGAATGCATACAGTTGAGTAGGGGTGGGGGTTGAAAAGGGGTAGATTAAAAAATCTATAACTTATGTAAAAACAAGTATTTTGTCAAGTGAAATGCGATTTGTTCGTTTTTCATTCTTATTTTTATAGAAAATGAACTTAGGATCGCCAAACTTAGTAGAATTGTAGCTTTTTTGCAAAAAATACCCGAAAAAAACATTTATTAAGGAAGATAGTTCTTAAAGACCTAATTTTTTTTGTAAATACTTCATATGATCTCAAAAAACTATACTAGTTCAATAGTTTGACGATCCTAAAATGATGTTCTAAAAAAAGATGAATGAAAAACGGTTTTTCGCATTTTACTCGATAATTTCGAGTTTATGTAAAAAACTTGTTGATACAAAAGTTGTAGATATTTTAATTTTGAAACATGTCCATAACGAAAGACAATCAAGTACATACACATCAAATAAAGTATAATAATAAAATAAGAATGTGCGTAATTTATTTTAGTTATTTAAAATATTTGCACAAGAATTTTTAAATTTGCTATCAGAAAAATATTTGCGGTTAATTTCTACTATCAGCAATTACATGCAACATTTAATTATTGTTTCTCAAATGTCCTGTAATCTTTTATCTTAGTTTGACTAAAAAAATTTGGTTGTCTTTTTGAGCGAAATATTTTTGTCCTTAATTATGTCTCAATTCAGTGCATCAGATCAGGATGTATAAAGGCCTATTTACGCTATACCGTGCCGTAATTTGGACCGCGATCGTTATAATAATATTATATCAATGTTTTTACTGATTTAATTCACGCTAGATCTGCCCGGGACCGAGCCTCGGCCGTGTCTCTGTCGCTACTCGGCGGCAAGTCGTAGGTCTAAATTTTTTTGTCGGCATCATGTATGTGTAAGGTACATACTTACGACAGTAGTCAAATAGATACTGGTTAACTTAACCGTGATGGACGATCTTTCAAATTGGTTACAGGTCGGTATAGCCAAAGAATATACCAACTAACAAGAAGCGAAGCCCGACGCAATTTCTTTGATGTTTTGATATCAAAAATTTATGACCTTGAGAGACCGACATTGACAGATAACTTAGTAAATACACTAAGAAAATGATAAAAATTTTAAATATCGGCAATATAATTGGTCGACAAAGTGAAGTATGACGACTAGCCTATGTGTTAGACGTTTTTTTATCAAAATATTTCAATAATACGAGATATAGTGCGTTACAAAAACTTACATTACTAAACTTTTGGCTAACTGAATTAAGATACATGGCAACGTTTTTGATGGTATTCAGTGACGAAATTATGAAAAATGGCGAATGATCACCATTTTGTAAAATAATTTTAATGATCTCATTTGAAATATTTAACAAGATTAACCTGTTGCTACTTGTTTGTGGGGTTCGACACAAAAACTATAAAACTATAAAACTATTCTTTTTGTAATTTTTTGTCACTTCATTTTAAGTATTGTTATTCCTTTTACTTTCTTTATTTCTTCGACTTTAACTTTTATATCACAGAACTCAACTCTCTAATACTTCAAAAACTAACTAACCAATCTCAATTGTCCCGCTTTTTAGGTAGTTTTCCAATTACAGCGCATAATGCGACTCAGTGGCGCACAATGCAGAGGTGTGTTAATGCTTCATTGGAACGTGCATTAGTTTTCAAGGGCACAAGCATACAAGGTTCAGTGTTGTGAGCAAAAAACATTCATAGACTTAGCAACCATTGCAATGCTGACAAAAGTATATTCCTGTAAAATAAGTTTTCGATTTGATTATTCAAATGAAAATTATTTACACTTTAAACATAATTCCAAAAAATAAGAAGTTCGGTACCTTCACCCATATTTAGATTTACTCTGACATATGGAGGGTAGAAGGAAGGAGCACCATCTGAATGTATTAAAAAGTGTCCATCGAAAGGAAGCAAATTAAGATGGCGCCATAGTAGCAAGTGGAAGGATTTTAAAAACAGCGTCATGAATTATTAGAGTAAGATACAAACTTAAAAAAGGAAATACTACGTAAATAATTGAGATTTTAAATACTGCATATTTCTCAACTACACAAGTCACGAAAAATACTAAATTTTTCAAATCAGCACACTTCACTCGGTTTATAACCCTAAATTCACATCATTTCCATTAGCGACACGAGCGCCATTTCGGTGAATCTTCGAATTATAATTTGTTGTTTACAGGTGGACACTTTTTCAACTTGTCCCCCATACAAGATGGTGCTCCTTCCTTCTACCCTCCATACTCTGACAGTATCTAAATTCGGCTACTGAGTTGGTATCAATGCGCGCATCACCACAAAACAGTACTTTTCAAAGTGCTCGATTGTGCGAAGCGATGCTGTAGTTGGAACATTCACCGTTGAGTACTATGCCGCATAATGCGCTTTAATGCTTTAATTGGAAAATTAACATGATATACTTTTCACATGTTAGACAGTTCTAGATGATTCCAGTTGTATGTCTTGTTCTTTTTCGTTATGGACCACCACATATCCTCAGTACGTCTTTCCTTCTCCTCTTCTTCCTCCTTTCTGCGTCTTTCCATCTCTTTAATTTTCAAAAACCATGCTGAGGATCCGGAAGTATCCATGTCTTTGTCGTATACGGTGAATTTAGTATTTACCATAAACAGATACTTTTTATATCCCACCGCTGTCACCTGTCACTCTAACTTTTACAACACAATACTATACACGTCTTACTTTTATATCACATAACTCAATAATCTAATACTTAAAAAACTAACTAACTAATGTCAATTGTCCCGCTTTTTATAGGCTTGTTCGTAGAGCGATCACAAATGGATCACAGAGCCTCTCTGTGAACGGCATTTATTCACTTTACGTTAGTCCCTGAACACTGTTTACACTACCACTACACCAACACTAACACTTTACACTATCTTACGCGCGTTTCGATAACCAAGTTATCTTCTTCAGAGACTGAAGTTTATCTTCAGTCTCTGAAGAAGATAACTTGGATATCGAAACGCGCGTAAGATAGTGTAAAGTGTTAGTGTGGTGGTAGTGTAAACAGTGTATAGTGTCAAGTATCGCCAACGGTTCCAGAATTCCCAACTTAGTTTACGTTAGTCGTCCAGTTTCCAACCGTTTGTGATCGCTCTAGAAACCTTATACTGTTCACATGTTCCAGACAATTCTCGACTTCTAGATGATTACAGATGTATGTCTTTTTCTTTATGGACATTACATATCCTTAGTACAGGTCCGACGTTATAGTATGAACAGTCTATAATTACTTGTATTTTTAGAAGGAAGAGATGAACGATATTGTATGGAAATCAAGAAGTTTCCGATGAGTTTTACTGGTTCTGGGGACCTATTTGCCGCCCTTATATTATCGTGGATGCATAAAAGCAATAGTAACTTGAAATTGTCGTTGGAAAATACAATAGCTTCATTGCACGCAGTATTAAAAAGGACTTTTGAAGCATCTCAAGGTAAATATAAATATTTTGAGAAATATTAGTGTGGTACTATTTGATTTTTTTTAGGTCTAGAGCAAACTGCTCGCAACAAAGAATTGAAATTACTGCAAAGTAAACGGGATATTGAACAACCAAATGTCGTGGTTGAAGCTACTTTAGTAGCTTAAGATCACGGAATTTTAGTTAAATTTCAATAATTATACTTGTTATTTAGTAAATTTAATTTTTTTATATATTTTCATCTTAAGCAATTTTTGTTTTTGATAATTTTTACTATTTTATATGGTTTTAAAGTGTAGCAAATGTCTTCCATGAAAAGGCCATAAAATTAAGCAAGTTCCAGCCATATCTGCTTAATTTTATAAAGAAATTGGTTTTTGTAAATAAAACAATATATTTATATTTGCCTTTTATTCATTTTTTTCTTACTTACATTACAAAAATTAAAATACATGATACGTTTTACAAAAATAATTTGATTGAAATAAATTACACTATAGCTAGATACATTTTTCTATTATTTAACCCACTTTTCCTATATAATAAAAAATACACCGATGGACGAGTTCTATACAAGACAAATGCTGCCAACATAACGAACAAAAAATACTGAAAAGGGTTAGTCGCATAAAGAAGGGGTTGTTCTTATATATTTTGAGTCCCTTACCACCCATGTTGTACCCGAAAAGTTTGCAGGTATTTTTAGTTTGGAGTATTTTACATCTTACAGTCGGCTGTCAACACATACCTACGTACATTTTCACCATTCTTTGTGTTTCTGTTCTTTTTTATATGTATTTATAGAGTGAGGTTTTCATATTTTCTATTTATGATTTAACTAACTAAAATAATAAAATAAGGTGTTTACAGAAACAATATATTTTAATTATACCTTCAATTATTCGATTTGTCGAAATATGGCATCAAACAATTTTTGAATACAGAATTTTATTTAACCAAAGTTTTTTCAAAATTTACAAGAAAGCACACAATACTGAAAATATTTGATAATATTGGTAACATAGTAATAGGACAACAGTTACTTAATATTTTTGTAGTGAATGTAGCTTTATATTATCTGTTGGTAACATTGCGGCAATGACAACTGTCATTCTATTGACAATCAGAGTTGTCAGCCTCTTCAGCAAAGGCGGATGAATGTCACGAACAATCCGACGTTGCCACATTTATAAAAGTATAAACTGTCAATTTCTTCAAAATAATAACCTTATATTTTCTTGGTTAACACAGATCATTGGTTAATTTATCGAATGATTGAAGAAGACGTTTTTTCAACACTGCATAGCTTCTTCAATCATTATAGCGCAAAGTTAGCGCTAGCAGCGGCGCTCTGTGAAAGCGCTTGAAGGTGGCTGAACGTCTATGCTTTGATGCTCTGTGACAAACAGATAAATACATCACATAAGCTTTAAATTTATTTTCTAAATATAAAGTGCCTTCAATGGAAAACCTTATAAATTACTTAATCTCGGAAGAACTTGCGGATGAAAATAATATTGTGGAATTGAGTCCACCTGTAATTGAAAGACAAGAAAAATATGTAGAAATATCATCATGAGGAGAAGCAGAAAATCCTGTGAGAAATTTAAATTCTTTCGAGAAAGTAATTCACTAATAAAAACTAAATGACACAGAAATTTTAACTTAGAGGTTAGAATTGTTGTTGTTGATATATCGAACCTTTGACCAACTTAGCGGAAAATAAATTCGCTGGAAAAAATGGCGACCGCTAGAGCTAGCGCTGTCACTTAGCGGTCAAACTCGCCCTCCGATTACTCAGCGCTTGCCTAGCGCTAGCGTAGCTGAACGCGCCCTATGTATCAATTCTGTTCTCATGCCTTTGTAGATTAAAGTTAATAAAAGTATTCATCACAGTCGTCTGCAGGTCTTATTATTACCATCCAAATATGCGGATTCTCACGTTACAACTCCCCCAAAGGGTCAATGGAACTCGGAATCACTCAAAACTTCTCAATTCTACTATAAAGATCACAAGATAACTTAATAATTGACAAACTCACTCAAATATACCTGAAAACAAGAACTAGCTTGCAATTCGACCATTTTCCATGCTCTACCTCTCAAATACAGACAAAAACACGTAAGAAGTCTCAATAGAGTCTAAAACAACGCAAAACACACAATTCGACGTTATACCATCCAAATACGCGAAATCTCAAGTTACAACTCCCCCAAAGGGTCAATGGAACTCTGAATCACTCAAAACTTCTCAATTCTACTATAAAGATCACAAGATATCTTAATAATTGACAAACTCACTCAAATATACCTGAAAACAAGAACCAGCTTGCAATTCGACCACTTTCCATTCTCTACTTCTCATATACAGACAAAAACACGTAAGAAGTCTCAATAGAGTCTAAAACAACGCAAAACACACAATTCGACGTTATACAATCCAAATACGCGGAATCTCAAGTTACAACTCCTCCAAAGGGTCAATGGAACTCGGAATCACTCAAAACTTCTCAATTCTACTATAAAGATCACAAGATAACTTAATAATATATAACAGAATTTGGCGACGAGTCAGGTCGATCCACGCAATTGTAAAATATTGATAAAGTCGTCGTTAATCCAATATTTTGCAAATCAAATTGGCAGTTAACCAAAAAGTGCGGGAAACAGTCTTTTTTTTCGTCTGTAGTCGAAGTCGATTTTCCATATTATATAATATAATGGCTCAAAATTTGATAGGAAGTATAGAACCTTTCAACCCGGAAAAAGGGGATATTACCACATATATAGAGAGACTGGAACAGTTGTTTGTGTGTAACATAGTCGAAGAAAACATGCAGGTGTCCATGCTGCTTACATTAATTGGTAGTGAGGCTTATTCTACACTGAAAGATATCCTAACCCCTGATCTACCAAGTTCTAAAAGTTATGATGTCTTGAAAAATAAGCTAATTGAGCATTACAGTCACAAAAAACTACAAATATCTGAAAGATATAAATTTTGGATTGCTGTTCAGGAGCCTGGAGAAGATATAAAAACCTTTGTGAAAAAATTAAATAGTCTGTCTGTTCATTGCAGTTTTGGTACATTTTTACAGGAGGCTTGGTGAGACAAATTTGTCTGTGGTATAAGGTCTCAAGCTATCAAACGAAAATTGTTATCCATGGATAGAATAACATTTGATATTGCTTATTCTGAAGCACTATTTATGGAGCTGGCAGAAGGTCAGTTAAGATCAATGTCCATTGAAAATTCAGTCAGTTCTGTGTCAGAAAATCTATATAAAATTTGTTTTAAAAAGTCAAAAGCTATGAAAACTCAAGTAAAAAAAGTCAGTCTAAAGATGTAAGTCAAAAGTCAGGTTTAAAATGGTGTCATCGTTGTGGTGTTCGTAAGCATGATGCCGAGGTATGTCCAGCCAAGGATTGGAACTGCTTTATATGCCAAAAGAAGGCCATACCAGTCGGGTATGTAGAAAAGTCAATGTCAATGCCTTAGAAGAACCAGATGTTTGTGAGTCAAGTCAAGATGAGGATGACCTAGAACTCGGGTTTTTGTCAACCATACAAAATAAGTACAAAGAAAAACCAGTTCAAATAAATTTAGAACTTGAAAGTAAGCCAATTATGTTTGAAATTGATAGTGGTGCCTGTCGCACGGTAATGCATATTAAAGATTATCGAAAATACCTATCTGAGTTGAACCTTTTTAATGTCAAGTATGACAGGTGATGGAGTGAAAATTATTGGTGAAACTGATGTTTTTGTCAAAAGTAACAATCATAACAGTTAATTTACCTTTGGTAGTGTTAAATAGCAACCATAAATTTACACCATTGTTTGGGAGAAATTGGCTAAACAAGTTGAACCCAGAATGGCGTCAAAAAATATCATTTCTGGGTCTTAATGAGTCAAAACATAGTCTTAGGTCTGAGTCATACATAAATAGTCAAGTTTTTAGTCCAGAAACTGAATATCAGTCAAAGTCATCTCAGTTGAATTCAAATAAAAGTCAAACTCGGTCTTTAAACACACTAAATGTCAAGAATCAGTCAGAAAATGAGTCAAAAATTCAAGATTTAATTTCATCTATAAAAAGATCTCAAACCCGGGACCTTTTTAATAGAGCAAAATTCACCGGAGACTGGCAGAGATACACCGAGGTGAGAGACACCTAATATAAGGAAATTCGAAAAGCTAAAAGAAATAGCTTCAGAAAATTCTGTGAAGATATAAATACAACACCTGCTGCGGCAAGACTTTACAAAGTCATGGCAAAAAGTAGGGTCAACACAGATATGGCTTTGAGGAAGCCAGACGGTAAATATACCGAAAATGAGGAAGAAAGAGTGAAACTCTTACTAGAAACTCATTTTCCTGGGAGTAGCCCAAATAGGGGAGATAGTCCTCTCGAAGGTCATAACAGACCTTCGAGAGAAAGTACTACAATGGCTAAGCACATTTGTAGTAACTAACGGTTAAAATGGGCTATGAACACCTTTTCACCATTCAAGGCACCGGGAGCTGATGGAATTTTCCCAGCATTGCTCCAGCAAGGTCAAGACGAAATTCTACCACATTTGGTTAGGATCAGTCGAAACAGCTTAGAACTGGGTTATATACCAGAAGCATGGAGAAGGGCAATAGTAACCTTCATTCCAAAAGCTAGAAAAAGGGACACAACAAACCCCAAATCCTTCAGACCAATTAGCCTAACATCGTTTGTGCTTAAAACGATGGAAAAAGCTATTGACAATTATATTAGAGCGGAAATCCTAGAGAGACTACCTCTCCACCCGCATCAGCATGCTTACCGGGCAGGCAGATCTACGGAGACTGCACTGGTACAACTGACGGAGGATATCCGAGGTACTCTAGACAACCAAGAAGCCGTAGCATGCGCCTTTTTGGATATAGAAGGAGCTTTTGACAATACTCCTCATGAGGCTGTCAAAAGAGCATTAAATAGAAGAGGTGTAGACAGCACAACATCCAAATGGATGTCGGAACTGCTCACCACTAGAGTAGCAGAGACGAGGACGAGCAAAGACATTGTCTCCATCTGCACAACCAGAGGATGTCCACAGGGAGGAGTAGCATCCCCATTAATGTGGAGCCTGACGGTTGACGAACTCCTGTGTGGTTTGACTGACCTCGGAATATCCTGCCAAGGATATGCTGATGATATTGTCATAACAGCCAGGGGAAAATTCGAAAATACCCTTTGTGACATCGTACAAAAGGGTCTGAACTATACAAATAGCTGGTGCAGGCAAGTGGGACTTAACATCAACCCCACCAAAACCATCTTAATAGCCTTCACTAAGAAAAGAAAGCTCAACCTCAAAACCATTAAACTTGATGGGAGCGAGGTTGAATGGAGACAAGAAGTCAAGTATCTAGGTTTGACTCTAGACAGTAAACTCCTGTGGAATGCAAAGCAAAAATGGCTCTAATGGTGTGCAGGAATCTGGCAGGGAGAAATTGGGGGTGCAACCCAAAAATCCTGAGCTGGATGTACACTGCCATAGTGAGACCAATTATCACTTATGGAGCCATTGCGTGGAGTAGTAAAACTAGCCTATTGACAACGAGAGAAAACCTCTCAAAAATTCAAAGACTAGCCTGTATGTGCATTACAGGAGCAATGAGAACATGCCCAACGGCAGCCATGGAAGTTATTCTCAACCTCACACCACTACATATGGTGGTGGAAAGTGTTGCAGAAAGAACAAGATACAGACTAAGTAGAATGGAAATCATTAAAAAAAAAACCACCTCCTTACTTCTTAGAAATCAGAAAACCTGGGACATGCCACAAGATGGTATGATGAAAAAGTATAACTTTTCAAAGAAATTCGTTACGGAATTAAGCAACAAGAAGGAATGGGATCCAAATACCATTACCAGACTTGGAAAGAATGCCATTCAGTGGTACACAGATGGCTCAAAATCAATAGAAGGAACTGGGATAGGAGTGTACGGGCCAGGAACCAAACACTCTGAAAGCTTGGGAAAAACCCTATCTTTCAAGCGGAAATTCACGCCATAAGAAAGTGTGCCCAGTTCAATATTGATAAAGGATATAGAAGGCAAAGGATTATCATAATGTCGGATAGTCAAGCAGCCATTAAAGCACTGAGCTCTTGTGTAATCAGTTCCAAAATGGTGTGGGAATGCCTAGGCAAACTGAATGAACTAGGCGAGAACAATATAGTCACCTTACTGTGGATTCCAGGACACACAGGGATAGAAGGAAATGAAATAGCAGATGAACTAGCAGAGAGGGGGACTGGAACACCCTTTTGGGGGCCGGAACCCTTTTGCGGTATCAGCTCCAATGTAATATTGGAAGAAATAGGCAAAGCCATTGGAAAGATCTAGTAGGACTTAGGCAATCAAAGATTCTTCTGGGTGACTACAACCTGTTGAGATCAAATGAATGCAAAAGTCAAAGTAAAACTGCACTAAGAGTTTTAACAGGCATCCTTACGAGACATTGTCGCCTGAATGGGCACCTGAAAAAGCTCAAAATAGTGGAGGAAGAAGAATGTAGAATCTGTGGTATGGAAGAAGAAACTTCCATCCACATACTTGCAAACTGCACAGCAATTCAGAATCCTAGGGCACAACACCTTGGAGATTACTGGATAGAAGAGGGACATTTACCTAAGTTGAAGCCTGCAGATATCCTAAAATTCCTCCGGGAAATAGGACTAAAGGAGCTACTAGTCTCTGAGAATTTCCTCAGGAACTAAGTAGAAGTAAGAGGGCACAATAGATCTTTTAGGTCTCAGTGAATGTCACCCCAATTTACATACATACATACATACATCTATAAAAAATAACTTTAAAACTATTTTTGATGATAAAGTCGAATCATGTATAAAAAAATTTAAAGTTGAATTGAATCTAAAGGAAGGAGCACAACCCATATTCCACAGAGCCTACGATATGCCCTATGCTTTAAAAAGTAAAGTTGAGTCTGAAATTCAAAAAATGTGCGAGTCAGGAATATTAAAAAAAATAAGTTTTAGTAATTGGGCAAGTCCGATCGTTATTCTACCAAAGAAAAATTCATCAGATATAAGAATTTGTGTAGATTTTAAAAAAACATTGAACCCGGCTCTGGATGCAGATCATTGTGTTTTGCCACTTCCTGATGATATTTTTGCATGTTTAAACGGAAACAAGTATTTCACAATAATTGATTAGAAAGGAGCATACCAACAGTTGGATGTGAGTGAAAAGTCACAGCAATTATTAGTCATAAACACTCATCTTGGACTTTTTGCGTACACAAGACTAACATATGGTATAAGTTCTGCTTCAGGAATTTTCCAAACGGTTATGGATAGTATTCTTGCAGGATTAAAGAAAACAAAATGCTACCTAGATGACATTCTAGTCTATGGAGATACCTTGCAGGAATGCTACCAAAATGTCATAATGGTTCTGGAAAAGCTCAATCAGTTTAACGTCAAAGTTAATGAAAAGAAGTGCAAAATTTTTAAATCTAGTGTAGAGTTTTTGGGTCACGTAATAGATTCTGAACGGATTCACCCAACAGAGGAAAAAATAAAAGCTTTAAAATTTGCCCGTTCTCCAAAAAATCTTACTGAGCTGAAATCTTACTTGGGTCTTGTAAACTACTATATTAAGTTTATTCCCATGCTCTCATCAAAACTAAAACCTTTATTAGTCCAGACGTCAGAGGATAAAAATGATCGAATTGTGGAAAAAAATAGAACCATCCAACTTTTTGTTTTATTGGCTTCGGACATGAGTAAATATACTAATCCTAAAAAATAACCCAGAAATTCCCAGTGCTTCAATTGTTTAAACAATTGAAAGTTACTTTTTATGGTTTTTTGTGAATATCTCAGGAACGACTGTTGCGATTTTGATTTTTTTTATCTTGTTCCTTATTAAATTATCTACAAAAAATGCACTTACACTTTTCCTCGTTCGGGCGATACCTTGGACAGTACAGCCACACAACGCGACCAAGTAGTGTGGTATATGTACGAGTAGGGTAGTATAAAGTAAGATGGTGTTTCGAAAAAAAATTATTTTTTCGTAACCAGTTATTTATTTCCAAATATACAAAAGCCTCAATCATCTCCCATGTAACTATCCATTCGTACGTTTTTTTTTCAACTGGGGAGCGACAGTCCTCTGATTCGGCAAGAAAGTCAGCTTCGTTTTCGTCATCGGAAACTTCCAGTCCCACCGACCAAAAATGTTCCATATCGATGTCAATCGGTTCATCTACATCTGTTGAAATGTCTACACCATCATCGATATTTGTGCACGTTCGTCCTTGACAATTTTCACAAATAATAGAGCAGCGTAACCCGACTTTCCTGCAGCTGCAATTCCCCGTACAACCTTTCGAACATTTGCAACAAATTGTTTTTAACAATTCCATCGGTATAGGTGCTTCAGTAGTGGTAATCGGCAGTAAGACATTGATCGTTCGTCAGTAGGTTCCAATTGATTACCTAGCCAATTCTGGACTTGATAATAATCTCTGAAGGCATGTTGGCGAGCTGCTTCACGAGTAGGAGGCAATGATGCGAGATTGAAGGACTTTTTCGTCGTCGATTTTGAGAAACATTGAAATCTGAATTCATCTAATTATATTAACTGCTTCTTATTGGCTCCATATAGAGAGATTATGAATTTTTGTGCAGAACAATCCAAATCATCAGGATGGGAATCAGAGCATAAAAAGGGTCCGAGGATTATTTGCAGGTCTTGTTCAGCGTTCAATAATTTGATGAACTTCTTTTTTCCCATTCGAAAAAATGCTGATGTGGTATCACAACCACTAAACGCATGGAGGAACAGAATGTACTTGCGTATAGATGGATATTTGAAGCTTTCGGGTGTATATATTTTCTGCTCTGTCTTTCCTTTGCTCGGTTTCAAAAAGTAAACATTGGAATTCTGGCGATTTAGACCGGTCATTATAACCAATAGATCAATATCTTCTCCAACTATTACAACAGCATTATGGTCGTTTGATAGTTCCAAAGTAATGGTAACTATAAGAGTATCTGCATCTTCATACACTTGTTTGCAAATGAAACCTGCCTGGCACAGTTTTTCCCTTAATATTTGTATAAGCCTGTTCTTGTTGCTATTGTTGGAAAGAAATTTATCCTGTGAGACCGTCGCATTCATCGTCACGTCAAACATTATATCAACACACTGTTGTTTCTGTTGTCTTCGCAGTCTCTCGGCATACTTTGTGCTTTTCATCAATGCGTCCACTGGGTATCCATCAAATACAATGATGCTGTTAGGTTCAAAACATCTCGCGTCTGAGTGTTGCTCTGTAGTACCGAAGTTACCGATTTTATCTGTCACTTCGATTATTGTAGGCATTCCAAGCACCCATTTTCCAAGTACACTTTCTGTTGTTCCTCGACCATGTGTGAATCCTCCGAAACTTTCATCAACGTCTGCTCAATCGTCATATCCGTCCAAATGCCTGCCCAGAATTTGTCTGATCGTCTGATCGTGAAGTACCCTTTGTTGACAAATTGATTGTACTCCAGGGGTGACAAACTTGATTGAAGTTGGAACATATCTTGTAAATATAACTGGCCTGATTTGGCGTACAAAAAATGACCGCTGGCATGAAAGAAAGGTAACATTTTTTGTATTCAATCCAAGTGTAGTGTCCAATCTCCCATTCTTTCAGCTTGGATGAATTGTTTCACCAATGTGACCATTTGAAAATATTGTCCCCACAATTTCGCTGTAGCTCCATAACTTTCCAATCGATTGAGCGTTTCTGTGAATTTCTTTGCGATTGGGTTTAACATCTGCAGTTTTCAAACTACTGCGTAGGCCGGAAAGTTGTATGAACATTTTTTGTAGAGAATTCAATAAGGAACAAGATAAAAAAAATCAAAATCGCAACAGACGTTCCTGAGATATTCACAAAAAAACATAAAAAGTAACTTTCAATTGTTTAAACAATTAAAGCACTGGGAATTTCTGGGTTATTTTTTAGGATTAGCATATTTATTCATGTCTGAATGTAATAAAAAAAATTTTGATGGTCGCAATTTTTTCCTCTAAATAATCTACGACTACTGGACTATATATGATCTGTGTAAGTCTGAAACTGATTTTCCCAAAGAGTGGTCAGATGAATGTGAGGAAATATTTCAGTTAAGTAAAGTTTTATTGTCATCAGACAGATAAGATCCTAAATTACCGATTTATGTGACGTGTGATTAATGCAGTTATGGAGTAGGTGCAGTACTCAGTCACATTGTTGATGGAGAAGAGAAACCGGTCATGTTTGCTTCAAGTACCCTTTCACCGACTGAACAGAAATACATTAACTTGGAACGCGAGGCTTTAGCTTTGATTTTTGCGGTTAAAAATTTCATAAATTTTTGTATGCACGTTAATTTACATTAATTTCAGACCATCAACCACTGCAATTCATTTTTGCAAAAAATAAAAACATACCTACAACCGCTGCTGAAAGAATTACTCGTTGGGCTATAACCCTTTCAGGGTATTAGTATGATATTATTTACAAAAAAGGGAATTCTATAAGCAATGCTGACGGATATTTTAATTTAGCTTAAATTATGATGATATTAGAAAAGCTAGAATTAAAGATAATTTTATTAAAACTAAAAGACTTCATTTTGTCAGGTTGGCCAAGTACAGTGGACGATGAAAATCTAAAGCCATATTTTAGACATAGGAATGAATTGTCGGTGGAAAAAAATTGTATTTTATTAGGCAATAGAGTCGTCATTCCAATTATTCTTAGAGCAGAAGTTCTGAAAATTTTTCATGAACAGCACACTGGCATTGTTCGTACAAAAATGTTAATACGATCCTATTGTTGGTGGCCTAATATTAATGATGTAGAAAAATTTATTGCAAACTGTGAAGTTTGTCAACAATGTCAGAATTTTAATAATAGTAATCCGCTTCAGTCGTGGCCAGATGCACCCCATAATTTTTACAGAATTTTCATAGATTTCTTGAAAAAGTTTGATTATACATTTTTACTCATGTTTGACCAAAAATCGAAATGGCTCGAAGTCAAGTTAATGAATCATGGTACTGTAGCCTCAGAAACTATTGCAAAATTAAAAGATTTTTTCAATTTTTAGTCTACCTGTAGAATTAATGTCTGATGGAGGCCCACCCTTTATTCAGTCGAATTTGTTTCCTTTTGCCAATCCAATGGTATAACCCCAATTAAATCTCCACCAGGTCACCCTACTAGCAATGGGTTTGCCGAAAGGGGAGTTCGGTTGGTAAAAAAAGATCTAAAAAAGGCTTTGTTTTCATTAGAAGGGAAAGATGTAACCAAACAACAAATTTTATTAAAATTATCAAGTTTCTTATTTTCATACCGAAACACTCCCACTACTAGCACTGGTATTTCACCAGCTGAGAGTATGCTAAAACTAAGGCCTAGAACAAGATTCGACCTATTGAAACCTTTCGGCCATAGTAAATATGTTAAAGGAAGTACTGATGGAGCACCTTGTGTAAAAAAAATGTTTAAACTTAATGAAGCTATTTATATAAAAGATAGAAACACCAAACTATGGCATAAAGGCAAAATTATAAAAATATTAAGTTATTGTACATATTTGGTACAAGTAGGGTCTCGCATCAAATTTGTTCATGCTGATTCTTTACGTTCTGATATGAGTGATAATGATGTTACCACCAGCAATGATTTAAGATCTGTACAAAGTGAAAATGAAAGTGTCCCAAATACTAATGTCAGTGAATCAAGTGTACTTCCCTACTTATCAGCCTCACATGTTTCAACAGACAGTGATTCACTCCAACATAGTGTTTTGTCTCACCCTTGTAATAAAGAGCCAGACACAAAAAGTGAAAGTCCACAAATTCAAAAGCCTGAAGTGATTCCAACAAGTGAAAGTCCAAAAGTGTCGCGATTTGGTAGGGCATTAAAACCAATCCATAGACTTAACCTCTAGAAGGGGGAATGTTGCTTTAAATTATCTGTTGGTAACATTGCGGCAATGAAAACTGCCATTCTATTGACAATCAGAGTTGTCAGCGAGTCGTTATGTATGTATCAATTCTGTTCTCATGCCTTTGTAGATTAAAGTTAATAAAATTATTCATCTCAGTCGTCTGCTGGTCTTATTTATTAATCTAAATACATAACAATTTTGTACAATTTAATCCTATGAGTGGCATGTTCAACATGAATTCTAGATTTGGCAGTTTTTTTGTCAGACGTTCTTCTGCTGTCAGTTTATCCCTTTTCAGGTTCATTTGCGACATCTTGTAGTCGAAAGCCACTATCCGCTAATAGAAGGTCATTTTCTTGCAAAAAGTTCATCATATCACACTGTACAAACAGTTCACTATCAGATAAGGTGCCTTCAAATCCTTCAAAACAGTATATTATGGCACCACTAACTGCAGTTACAACTAGAAATTGAATTGTATTAATGTGTTTGTAATTGTATTTCCTTGCTGTCTAAAGTTTCTTGTCATTTGTAATGATATCTCAGTGGCATTCATAACCCGGAGAATTTTATCCTTAAAATTTTTGGTACAATAAGGAATGTTCTGTATATTTCTAGCTGCCAAAAATAAATCACCTCTTAGTCCAACGATTTGGTACTACATAAATTGAACCCAGGTAAAAAATATCACTGATAGGTATGATCTCATTCATTCATTTGGGTTGTGCTCAACAGCCCAGGCACTTGAACTGAATCTTTGTACAATTTCTGTTATCTACTTCCATTCCAGAAGCTTCGTGTCTTCTATAAAGGCCACTAGTTTGACTGGAGGGATTTTCAGTAGTTGTGATGGTTGTATTAATTCCTATCCAAAGTGCTTCCGTTTAAGTACTTGTAAGTTCTCACAGAAGCAGAGTATGTGATTAGGTGTTTCATCATCAAGTTCACATTTTCTGCACATAGGTACACTAACTTTGCCCATTTTGTGCAGATGTTTCCTCAGGGTTTCCATTGTCCAGTCACCAGGGTGGTAACTGTCTTCAAATGTCTCTTACCCAGTTTCAATAGCCTGGTTGAGAGTTCCTTGTCTACCTTGTTCAGTAAACTCTTTGTATGGAGGTGCCCTTGTGTCAACCTCCATTTGAGTTGGTGTTCCCTATCTAGCCAGTTCCCGATTTCCCCTCTTATGCAATCTTTTGTGATTCCACAAAACGGTTCCGGACCTATGAAGTATCCTTTAGAGCCTAATTTAGCTAACTGGTCCGCCAAGTCATTACCTGCAATCCCGTCATGTGCCGGCACCCATATTAGAGACAATTTGTTGTATCTTGCCAGCCTGTTAAGGGATTCTTTGCCGTTCAACGTGAATTCTAGATTTAGCAATTTTTTTTGTCAGACGTTCTTCATCTGCTGTCAGTTTATCCCTTTTCAATAGAAATGGTGCAATGAACACTTTGATTTTAAGTTCATTTGCAACATCTTGTAGTCGAAAGCCACTCTCTGCTAATAGGTCATTTTCTTGCAAAAAGTTCATCATATCACACTGTACAAACAAAACAGTTCACTATCAGATATTGCATTACAAAAACTTGGAATTAATTGCAATTTTGGTGCATATTTAAAGACTGCATTAAGAAATCAGTTTGTTTTTGGTTTACGAAATGAGAAAATTTTACATAGGTTACTAGAAACGAGAGATCTTACATTAGATGGGGCTTTCGAAATTGATGTAAGTATGGAGCTTTCTTCTAAAGACATGATTCAGTTACATCATAGAGGTAATGTAAATAGCTTAGATAATAAGAAAAAGTCATTCAATAATAAACAGTCTACTACAAGTAATCATAACAATCTTAATAAAAATAATACAAGTGCTAAAAATGATATTCGAAGCACAATTACCAATCAATGTTATCGTTGTGGTAAAACTGATCATTTCGCTAATAATTGTAACAAAATAAATGTTGTTTGTAATTTCTGTAACATTGAAGATCATTTGCAGAAAGTATGTACAAAGGCTAGAGGGAATAAACAGACACAATCTGTAAGGTACAATACAAACCAGGTGGAAGAGGTTGAGGAAATTGTGGCTTTATAGTCTGAGCATTCCGAGTTTCAAAAAAAATTCTCAACTACAGTTTCGGTAAACAATAAGGATATTAAATTTGAGGTGGACAGTGGAGCTTCTGTAAGTATTATGAGTAAGAATCAGTTTATAGAAGTTTTTCCAGATATTCCCATCATACAAACAAATTTAAAACTTATTACATATTGTAAAAATTCTTTAGATGTATTAGGTTATGTACCATGCACAGTTACTTACAATACAAATACTCATGATTTAAACCTATATATAGTCACAATAGATAGAGAACCACTGCTTGGGCGTGAATGGATTAGACAAATCAAATTAAATCTGTGGGATAAACAAATAAATAAAGTACTTAGTAATGATGTAATTAACAACTTGAAAAGTAAATTTCCTAGTGTATTTTTACCTGGAGTGGGCAAAATTGAAGGGGTTAAAGCTTCTCTACATTTAAAAGAAAATACCAAACCTGTTCTTATGAAAGCCCGTACTGTACCATTTGCAATTTTGTCTAGGGTTGAACAGTAAATAGACAAACTTCTTTCTGAAGGTATTTTAACTAAAGTAGAATATTCTGATTGGGCTACACCTATAGTACCAGTATGCAAAGGAAAAAAAAAGTTTATGCGGGGATTTTAGAATAACATTAAAGCCTAACCTAGAAATTGATGATCATGCATTACCTAGAATAGATGAACTATTTGCCTCAATGGGCGGGGGACAGTGTTTTTCTAAAATTGACCTCAGTCAGGCTTATCTACAATTGGAAGTTCAATCAGAAGCACGTCATTTATTGACTTTAAATACTCATAAGGGTTATATCAATGTAACCACTTAATGTACGGAGTAGCATCTGCCATTTGGCAGCGTGAGATGGAGCAAATTTTACAAGGGATACCAGGGGTTACAGTTCTAGATGACACTAAAATTTCAGGGGAAACAGAGGAAATTCACTTTACAAGATTAGAACAAGTGTTAGCACAGTTAGCTAAGCACAATTTAAGAATAAATTTAGAAAAATCCGAATTTCTAGTAGAGAAAATTGAATACTGTGGTTACATTATTGATAAATCAAGCATATATAAAAGGAGGAGTAAAGTGGATGCTATTCAAAATGCACCACAACGTCAAGACAAATCACAGTTACGTTCATTTATAGGACTAGTTAACTATTATGGTAGATTCTTTCCAAATTTAAGTAGTTTTATATACATTAAATTTATTTTTACATAATAATTCAGAATTCTGTTGGAATATAGACTGTCAGAAATCGTTTGATACAGTTAAAAATAAATTAAACTCTTCGGATTTTCTTGCACATTTTGATCCGAAATTACCACTAATAATTGCTACTGTCGCTTCGCCATATGGGGTGGGAGCGGTAATTTCACATTTATATCCAGATGGCACTGAACGACCAATTCAGTTCGCATCTCAAACCTTATCAAGGACTCAACAAAAAAATCCACAAATTGATAAGGAGGCATATGGAATTATATTTGGCATTCGAAAATTCTACCAGTATTTATATGGTCGAGGTTTCGTGCTTTATGTAGATCATAAACCGCTTTTACAAATTTTCAACCCTAATAAAAGGTAGAAGAATAAAAATCAGTAATATACAAATACCAGAAACACAAACAAATAATGCCTAATATCTTAATAAAATGATTATGTATACGTGTTGACAGCTCTAATGTTCTAATTTTTCGTAAACTATAAGATGTAAAATATCCCAAACTAAAAAGACCTTCAAACTTTTCGGGTACAACATGGGTGGTAAAGGGACCTAAAATATATAAGAAAAACCAAAAATTGATCGGAAAAACCGCTTCCTTATGCAACTAACCTTTTTCAGTATTTTTGTTTGTTTCTTATGTTGGCAGCATTTGCCTTGTATAGAACTCGTCCATTGTTTCTGCATCGACAAGATTTATAACAACACATATTATTTTGACTTATTCGAACAAATAAAGAAAATATGCCGAATATCTCACTGATACACTAATCAGTTTGGCACAACAGAATTGAAGATTCTGTTTAAAACATAATTTAAGTTGATAAAAAAACATTTCTGACTAGTTACAAATGGAATAATATGAGCTAGATACTTTTTCTCAACTTCTAGTCTTTCGATGATTTTGAAGCACATATAAAATTGCATTGTTATCAATAAACTAGGATGAAAAAAAAACAGGCATCAGTTTTTCGCTATTAATATTATTTTTTTAAAATCTTAGAGGAAATTACCAATAAAAAAGTAACGGAATTCTATCTCCATTATGTACAATTTCAATTTAACGCCGAAAATTGGGCGTTAAAGAATAGACGCACTTGAAAGAATTAAGTCCCATTGGAAAAAAAATGTTATGTTGATTTTTCAAAAAGTTATAAAATGGGCCAATTCAGTACAATACAAATAAATAATTTTTGCCACAGAGTTCAATAAAAATATTAATTATATTGTAGTAATAACACTCATTTGACCTTGAAAAGAGTGACGTCACCTAGCCCGGAATTATGTTGGCAGTATTTGCCAGAAATACATCAAAGCGAACTTGAGCAGTTTGATTTTTGGGGTTAGATCGGCTGACAGGTCGGCCATATTGTGCTGGAGGGCAAACAGTTAGACGCCGCGATGCTTGGATTAGTGCTTTAAAACGGGGCCCCCTCAGGGAATCATAACTTTAAACCTGGCGTGTGTGCTCTCGGCATTTTATCGAAGGTTGGTTAGTGTACCTCTAGCAGTCAATTTTTGTTCATAAAACACTCGCAAGGTTCAACTCCAACTAATCTATTCAGTTGCCCTCCAGCACAATATGGTTGACAGGATAATTGAGTCCATTTCTAGATTTTCCTATATTCGTGACGAATTTAGGCTAATTTGACAGTTTGCATATTAATTTTTAGGTCATTTTAATTAATTCAGTAGTTTTACGTGTACAATCTTTGATAGTTTTGCACAGGTAATTTTGTTTACATTTACTTCCGTTATATTTTTTGTATGTACGATGACATCAGAAGAGTTTAATGTAAGTAATATATTTTTTTATTATCTATATACTGTTACTCCTTCAACTTTCTTTATTTCTACAGCTTTAACAATTCAATGCTAATAACGTCTCACTATCAGAACACAGAACTCAACTCTCTAAGGCCCGTTTCACAAAGGACCAATGATCAGGACGAACGGTCGGTCCTAGTCATTGTTTTATATCTATCGTTCACATGTACGCGTATCATCGGTCAACCGTTAAAACTAAGAATTTCAGTGAAAGCCACTCATTAATCACTCATTTTCGAGTTATAATGTTTCCAAGCTGTTAAAATGTGATGAATTACGTTTGGAAGTTATTGACATGGTTTCTTAAAAAATTAAATCTTTCCCTAAAAACTTGAGTATATTTTGGAAAGAGGAAGAAAGGGAGTTTCAGATGGTATTAAAAAATATAGGGTGTTGTATTAAAACTTTTTTTCCAACAGAAACTTGAAGGAAATGTCAAAATGTGTTACTTTATAGTGGGACACCATGTATTGAAGGAAAAGGGTTATTATCAAGTCAGATAATACGATATACGAGAAAAGTTATGGAAAGAGGTTCATCAAGAATTGGGAAGAAAATTATCTATAGAAAATTTAATTAAAAAATGGACATACTTGAGAGACACTTTCCTAAAACATTTGAAACTTTATAAAAACAACCATTCGTGTTTCGTTACTATATGAACTTAACTTGAGAAAACGGAGCCCGGATATTCAAAAGCAAAACAGAAACCGAGAATCCCAATTGTCAAAATCAATTTCGAGGTTAGCTGTCAAAAACCAGGAAAGCAACTTTGGAAAATCCTACTAAAACACCGGTCTGTCGTTTTCAAGGTCGTAGGTATGGAGGGTAGAAGGAAGGAGCACCATCTGAATGTATTAAAAAGTGTCCATCGAAAGGAAGCAAATTAAGATGGCGCCATAGTAGCAAGTGGAAGGATTTTAAAAATAGCGCCATGAATTATTAGAGTAAGATACAAAATTAAAAAAGGAAATACTACGTAAATAATTGAGATTTTAAATACTGCATATTTCTCAATTACACAAGTCACGAAAAATACTAAATTTTTCAACCCAGCACACTTCACTCGGTTTATAACCCTAAATTCACATCATTTCCATTGGCTACACGAGCGCCATTTCAGTGGATCTTCGAATTATAATTTGCTGTTTACATGTGGACACTTTTTTAACTTATCACCCATACAAGATGGTGCTCCTTCCTTCTACTCTCCATAGTCGTAGGCTAATTTACGTCGTGATGCCACGTTCAAAGCGCGCGCTTGCTTTCCGCTCATTTGATAATTATTAACCAAAAACTGTACACCTTTTTTTACATCTTAATTTGTTTATAACAATTTTTTTATACGCTCTATGAACTTGTCTTTTGACAAATAACGCGTGGATTCATTCCATAACAACATTTCTAACGCTAAACAATGACTTTGGGTTATTTTCTGTTGCTAACTACCACATTTCTTCAAAACAGTTAAATTTGGTTCAACAAGGCGTTTGAAATTGTGCAAGTGTTGGTTATATTGTATAAACATTCCATTCAAAACTTATCGGTAACTATGATGACACATTTTATCCTAAATATACAGGATGTAACAAAAAGATTGGTCATAAATTACACCACTTAATGTGCGGTAAAAAATAGGTCCTTTGAACCTTACTGACCTATGTACGAAAGTGTACACAAAAAAAGTTATAAGGTGATCAAAGTTATTGACTTACTTTTGGCTCCAGATTAAGTGGTATAATGATTGTTGTAACACCCAGTATAAAAATTACCCTTGAAATTATTTTAAAAGAATTTTTCGTAGAGAAAAATTATCCAAAATCTTTACAATTATTAATCATCGGGTGAGAATTTGCTTAATTGCTACACGTTAGATAAAAATTTGTAACTAATATGTACATATTTACACAAAACTACTCAACATTTAATTAGAGATTCTAAAAAAATGTTTCCGTTTGGCAAATATACATTACATTAAATAAGATATAAAAATATCCAAGCCACAAAAATCCATCCCCTCTTGATCTAAAGTTAAAACTGGACGAAACAAAAAAATACTAAAAAAACACACTTCGGTAACTTTTTGAATGTCACAGCCATGTTAGACCAATAAAAACACACACTCAAAATAACTTTTACGACAATATATTTCGCAGTACTCCGGAAACTTTACGAAGTTGTCATTGAATACCAACACTGGACATAGCAGTAGTGGATAAAATTAATTATATTTAAAATTATTCATAGAATCGTTTTAACCCTTAACTGCATAGCATATCATATTTGATACATCGAATTTATAATACTACTTCGGCCACCTATTGTCTTGTATAAGACTTTCACACTTTTTTCCGGTATTTTTGACTTCGCTACTTTCACCCCCTAACGGGGGTAGGCATCACCTCAAAATATTTAAATGACATTAGGGGTCGAGTAAGGTATCATTTTAAAGCCCTTTTAATTCTCTTTACAACAGTCTTTAAATTTTAAAATTCGGCCTAGAACTTTTTAATAAATTACATTTTAAAATTTAAATTATTTACCTGTTTAGTTTTTAAAATTGGATTTTTTTCATTTTTGTCAAAATGACACAGGAGTCGTTGAGTACGTCAATGCTTTAAATGCTGATTTTCTTGCTTTGTATTGTTTTTGTAATCGAAGTGAAGTTTTGTTTAATTGTGTTTTTGAAAATTAAATACCACGGTTTATTCCATTGTGGATATATAGGATATATATTTCGCTTGATTTATTTATTTATTTATTTATTGACGGGCTAGAACCCATTAAATACAATAGAGTACAATAATTGATACACAGAATTTAAAAAAAAAGAAAAAAATATATATATATATAAATAGAAAAAACCATAAACTTATAGATACATTAATTAACACATAAGATAAAGCACATATCACTTACAATAACAACTAAAAATATTTTTTAAAAATTACAAATTTGGAGTTGTCGGCGAAACTCAGAAGAAGATGTAAAGAAATCAAGATTCAATCGATTGGCCAATCTTGTGGACCTGGGGATGAACGAATTATTGCGATAATTAGTATAGTAGTGTGGTTGTGAAAAAGTAACACTATTTCTAGTAGATCTAGTTGGTGCGGAAAAACCAATATTCAACAAAAGAGTAGGACAATCGAGAGTAGAATTGACTATGTTGAATAGAATGAAAAGATCCTTGCAATTCCTTCTGTAACGAAGAGGCTCCAACATAAACTGGGAATGCAAATCATGGTAATTTAGGTGGTAGGTGTTACCAGGATGAATTCCAGATTTATAGGCAATGAGTCTTAGAAATTTTCTTTGTATTTGTTCAATGTTGTGAATATGGTTCGTATAGAAGGGATTCCAAACAGAAGATGCATATTCAATAAGAGGTCTAACAAGGGAGAAGTAAAGTATTCTAAGACATTGCACGTTTCGAAAGTCACAAGTTATCCTTCTGATAAAACCAACCATCCTTAATGCCTTATTAATTGAAACATATATATGGGGCCGAAAAGACATGGTAGAGTCAATCACAACACCAAGATCTTTAACTTCTGACACATTAATAAGAGGTGTTTGGTTAATGTTATAGATAAAAACAATAGGGTGACGCTTTCTACTAAAATTAATAAACTGACATTTTGCTGGATTCAGTTCCATGCCATTGGCAGTACACCACCGAGATAAATTATCTAAATCTGCTTGAAGATTCTGACAATCCTCTAATGAACGTACAGTCAAATACAATTTTAGATCATCAGCAAAACATAAGAATTGAGAGTTTATAAAACAGTTCTGGATGTCGTTGACGAAAATGTTAAACAAAAGTGGTCCTATGTGTGATCCTTGGGGAACACCTGAAGGAACTACAAAGCCAGATGATAAGAAGCCACACACACGACTATTTGAATACGACCAGTAAGGTAACTTTGAACCCAGTTTAGGAGACTACCATTAACACCCATATTATTTATTATTTGAATCAGAAGGACATGATTAACTTTATCAAATGCCTTGGAGAAGTCTGTGTACAAAGAGTGAACTTGATAACCAGAGTCCAAGGCACTTGAAAGATAGTCCACATATGTAAGGAGATTAAGCTCAGTTGACTTCCCTGAACGGAAGCCAAACTGCTGGTTAATGATATAAGGATCCAAAAGTTTGGCAAGGATTTTAGTAACAATATTATCTAATAATTTAGGAATTACGCTCTGAATACATATCGGCCTATAATTGGATATGTTTGATTTTTCACCTGTTTTGTAAATAGGAACGACGAAACTAGATTTCCAGAAATCTGGAAAGATACCAAGTTTAAGGGAGTAGTTAAAAATGATATGTAAGGGGCGAGACAATACAAAACTACAATATTTTAAAATAGAAGGAGGGTGGTAAACATCTACATCAATCAGAGGATCGGTTGCTGTAATACATGTAGTTAAACGATCATGACTAAAAACTAAATCCAAAAGTGAGTTAAATTCATTATGAACAGAGTTAATTTGAAACAGATTATGGTAGGCACACATATTAGAAACGGTATAAGTAGCATTCACTTCATCAGCTCTGGTTCCAGGGGGTGAAATAGCTTCTGAACAAATATTTAAGTCAGACCATACTGCTTTAGGTAAGTTGAAATCACCCAGAATGCAGATCTTAGCATCAGGATACTTTTCAGAAATGGCGTCTAGGTTCTCAGTAAAGGATAAATAATCTTCAATCAGGGAAAGTGGGGGAAAGTAGACGGCTCCAATTATACATTTGTTCCTAGTGTTTCCAACTAGAACAAAAACATGTTCAATTTCTTCTGATAACTGCAGCAGGCTACTAGTTATATTTCTAGCCACTGCTATAAGAGCTCCACCACCTCTAGTTGCAGGATTAGTGAGTGCAGATCTATCTCGCCGATAAATATTATAATTATCTAATCCAACTTCAGCATCTCCGAAATTATCCGATAGCCAAGTTTCAGTCAAAACAATTATATCATAGGAATTAGTAGCTGCGTTTAATGATAGCTTGTTTAGTTTGGTCCTCAAACCTCGAACATTCTGATAATAAATAGAATTTGATGGCAATTTGCTAGAAGCTGAAGTTGGGCCAGGATTAATCAGGTGTTATGAACAATAAGTGTGCAAATTTAACGGCTCAGTTATTTAATGAAAAATATCAAGATAAACATGTCAGTAGGAAGTATGTTCTTTCAAGAGACTGGAAATGCAGCTAATAAAAAACGAGAAAATAGACCGCCTGTAGTTAATAAAGCTAGTGAAGTTGCAGTTTTGGGACATGTTCATCTAGATCCTACGTTAAGTACAAGGCAATTAGCATCATCTGTGTCTGGGATCAATCGAACTAGCATTCAAACCATTTTGAAGAAGAACGAATTCCATCCGTATAAAATACATTTAGTGCAGGAACTTATGACTTATGAGCAGCGAATGATCCACAGTTTCTTTTTAATATTTGTTTCTCCGATGAATGCAGCTTTTTTATTAATGGTACTGTAAATCGTCATAATTGTCCCTACTGGTCTGATTCAAACCCAAGAATTTTCCAGGCGATGCATACACAGCAACCGCAAAAATTAAATGTATGGACTGGCATTTTCGGTGACCGGCTGGTGGGTCCATATTTTTTACCTGGTAATTTGACTAGCGAAATGTATTTGCAATTACTGGAAGATGCTATTGACCCTACCTTGACCGATATTATTGAAAATGACCAACAGTATAGTGAAGATCATTTGATGTTTCAACAGGACGGTGCTCCTCCGCATTATGCTTTGATTGTTCGTCAGTATTTAGACAAACATTTTCCACGGCACTGGATTGGGAGAAGAGGTAGCATTGAATGGTCTCCACAGTCACCAGATTAGTCGCCCCTTGATTTTTTGTGTGGGATACCTCAAAAGTAAAAACTACAAAACACAACTTTAGAAGATTTGCGTTAAAGAATTGTCGAGGAGTGCCATCGAATAACTCTTCGGAATGTGCGAGAACGTTTCGAACAAAATCTTTATTATTGTATGGACGTGGGTGGTCATCAATTTGAACATTTAATTTAACTAAGAAGTAAGTAAACAACTCAACATAATTTAAACATTAAAATGTAATTTATTAAAAAGTGTTAGGCCGAATTTTAAAACTTAAAGCCTGTTGTAAAGAGAATTAAAAGGGCTTTAAAATGATACCTTAAATAACATTTAAATATTTTGAGGTGATGCCTACCCCGCTAGGGGGTGAAAGTAGCGAAGTCAAAAATACCGGAAAAGTGTCCCCCTTTTATCAAAAATCGACGGGTCTCTGCGTTTTTTTGAAACGTTGACGCAGTTCCTGATAATGGCTCTGTTTCGTTTTCGTCTGGCCGCCCTGTATATCTCAGTCAGTAGTTCGTTTGCGAGTTTGCTAGCGTTACGCGAACGGTGATTTCTTGATAATTTTGTTATTTCGTTTCGTTATTGAACGATTTTATAAATTAATATTTTGTTCAATTCATTAAATATTTTAGAATTTTTTCTTCACTGGTGTGGTCTAAAGCACACTCATTTTTTTACAATATCGCACATTATTGGGTATCAATTGTGTTATGAGCTTTTATGAGTTTTTTCTAGTCTGTAAATACATGAAAAGTGAATTTCAAAAATTCATTTATTCTTATTTGAGGTATGTAATTTAGTTCTCTATATTTACTTTTTCGTTTTGTTATCACAAAATGTCTAAAACTGTCATATTTACGTGGTATCACATTCGATACATCATGCAGTCGTGTGAACATTTAAAAATTTATTTACAATAAAAAAGCTATATTAGTAAACATTCTTTTTTTCAGATTATGGAGTACTATTTTAATTTTGTAGACGGTAAAAGACAGAAAAAACCACTGAGAGAGGAAGATGCGTATGAGTTATTAGAAATGCCCTATGAAAGTGAAGATGATTTGTTGCAATTTATGAACCATGATGATGATGATATCGAGATTTCAGATGACATTTTATTTTAAAAACTTGATGAAATAAACAACAAAAAATTTAGTTGAGGCAACTAGTACATCAAAAACATCAGTTGATGAGCCTAGTACTTCAAAAAATTATGACTTACCCAGTACTTCCAACAAAACAAAGCCAATCATTGGAAAGGAAGCATTAGAGGAGCAGATTCGCCGGAGACAGGGGTCACTGATAATTTCAGAAGCCTCCAAAATATTTACAGGATATTTAAATATTCCTAATAATTCATCACAGTTAAATATCCATTAGATTTTTTTAATGACGATTTAATTAAGCTAATAGAAGAACAATCTACATTATACTCAGTACAAACTTTAACTAGGATCTAGAAGGGGAAGAGGTTGCAGTGATGCAATCTCAATCTTGACACATTTAGTATCACAGGCCTTTAGTGATAAAAAAACATTTAATTGCAATATTTGTAGACCTTAAAGCAGCATGACAATGTAGAAATCCAGGGGAAAATTCGAAAACACCCTTAGTGACATCGTACAAAAAGGTCTGAACTATACAAATAGCTGGTGTGGGCAAGTGGGACTTAACATCAATCCCACCAAAACCATCTTAACAGCCTTAACTAAGAAAAGAAAACTCAACCTAAAAACTATTAAACTTGATGGGAGCGAAGTTGAATGGAGACAAGAAGTCAAGTATCGGGATTTGACTCTAGACAGTAAACTCATGTGGAACACACACGGAAAGGAGATTATATACAAGGCAAAAATGGCTCTAATCGTGTGCAGGAATCTGGCAGGGAGAAATTGGGGTTGTAACCCAAAAATCCTGAGCTGGATGTACACTGCCATAGTGAGACCACTTATGTAGCCATTGCGTGGAGTAGTAGAACTACCCTATTGACGACGAGAAAACATCTCCAAGATTCAAAGACTAGCCTGTATGGGCATTACAGGAGCAATGAGAACATACCCAACGGCAGCCCTGGAAGTGATTCTCAACCTCACACTACTACATATGGTGGTGGAAAGTGTTGCAAAAAGAACAAGATACAGACTAAGTAGAGGGAATCATTAAAAAAAACCACCTCCTTACTTCTTAGAAATCAGAAAACCTGGGACATGCCACAAGATGGTATGATGAAAAAGTGTAACTTTTCAAAGAAATTCGTAACGGAATTAAGCAACAAAAAGGAATGGGATCCAAATATCATTACCAGACTTGGGAATAATGCCATTCATTAGTATACAGATGGCTCAAAAGCAATAGAAGGAACTGGGATAGGAGTGTACGGGCAAGGAATCAAACAGTCTGAAAGCTTTGGAAAAACCCCAAGTATATTTCAAGCGGAAATTCACGCCATAAGAAACTGTGCCCAGTTCAATATTGATAAACGATATAGAAGGCAAAGGATTATCATAATGTCGGATAGTCAAGCAGCCATTAAAGCACTGAGCTCTTACGTTATCAGTTCCAAAGGCGAGAACAATATGGTCACCTTACTGTGGATTCCAGGACACAATGGGATAGAAGGAAATTTAATAGCAGATGAACTAGCAAAGAGGGGGTCTGAAACACCCTTTTGGGGGCTGGAACCCTTTCGCGGAATCAGTCCCAATGTAATATTGGAAGAAATAGACAAAGCCGAAAAAAAGAGAAGATCTGACCATTGGAAAGATCTAGTAGGACTTAGGCAATCAAAGATTCTTCTGGGTGACTACAACCTGTTGAGATCAAATGAATGCATAAGTCAAAGTTAAATTGCACTAAGAGTTTTAACAGGGAACCTAACGGGACATTGTCGCCTGAATGGGCACCTGAAAAAGCTCAAAATAGTGGAGGAAGAAGAATGTAGATTCTGTGGCATGGAAGAAGAAACCTCCATCGACATACTTGCGAATTGCACAGCAATTCAGAATCCTAGGGCACAACACCATGGAGACTACTGGATAGAAGAGGGACATTTACCTAAGTTAAAGCCTGTAGATATCCTAAAATTCCTCCGGGAAATAGGACTAAGGGAGCTGCTAGTCTCTGACTTTCCTCAGGAACTAAGCAGAAGTAAGGGGGCACAATAGATCTTTTAGGTCTCA
The DNA here is from genome assembly GCA_947563755.1 of Lochmaea crataegi. Taxonomy (NCBI): domain Eukaryota; kingdom Metazoa; phylum Arthropoda; class Insecta; order Coleoptera; family Chrysomelidae; genus Lochmaea; species Lochmaea crataegi. Next base: position 121,509,399 of record OX387422.1, on the reverse strand, counting down.
GTGAATGTCACCCCAATATACATACATACATACTCACTACAAAAGGACCCTAATAAACCAGCAACAGTTTCACTAAATTCCCTGCAAAAATATATACGAATTTTTATATTTTCATCTGTTTCACGTGTTTCTTCGATTCGGGATCTCTGGCACCCGATATGGTAAAAGGAACTATGGGAATCAACATGTTTGAAAGCATCCGCTCTGTCCACCATTTCAACGATAACACTAATAATTTACCAGCTAATGATCCTGCCCGAGATAAACTATTTAAAGTGAGTTCTATCATTGACCATTAAAACAATAAATTTTCTAGTGTGCCCATGGGTGAGAGCCTTTCGGTCGATGAACAAATTTGTTCAACCAAAATTAAACATTCGTTACGGCAATACAATCCATAAAAACCCCAAAAAATGGGGGTATAAATTATTTGTTTTATGCGACATTGATGGCTAACAAGTTCGAGATATATTCAGGACAAGAGAATGTAACTGTAGATGGAGAGGCAGAGTAGCAAACTCCAATGTTGCCATTCGATTGACTAGAGGTATCCCACGCAATTGTCGATATACTATATATTTTGACAATTATTATACTTCCCTTGCCCTCATCGCTGAGTTGAAGAATTTGTCACAGAATATGATAATGATAATAATCTCGTATCTGTGACATCCAGTTTATGTGGTGTGGAGCCTATTGGCAGGAATCAAAAACAATATGTCAACATTCCCTGTCCAAATATTAAAATCTATAACAAACACATGGGTGGTGTAGATTTAATGTATGCCTATATTGGACGACACAAAATAACCATGAAAAGTAAAAAATGGTATTTTGCAGTAACCACAATAGATTTTTAATAAAATTGATTGAAATTCATTTCAAGTTTACTGCTGGCAACATTGGATTATCAACGCTTTATCGAAAAAAAAGAAGAGAAAATTAAGTGATAACCTAACTTTAGCCTATAACGTAAATAAATTCAAAATTTGTGTTTGAATTATGGATTCTGATACAATGAATCTGCGATTTCTTTTTGAGTTAATCTTTTCCAGTTCCAGTAAAAACGCTGTATTTAATTTATGTTTTAATTTTCATTTTTGAAGTTTTGTCCATAAAAGTAAGTAAAAAACTTGGATAGGTACTAAAATACCTATAAAAAGGGAGCAGTTTATTACATTTAGCATAATATTTTGTATTGCATAGGTTTGTAAGTTGATTTCTATTTTACTTTATAGTGCATAGCAATTATTGAAATTCTTGAAGTTACTTGACTTCATTTCAAGTTTTGAAGCAAGATTGATTGTCATTTTTTTTACAGCATACCAGTCTCCGATTTTTATTGAAATGTATGTCAAATGTAATTTTTCCGTCAAGATTTCAACTTGAAATCAATTAAATGAAGTTACAGCATAGGGGTGAATGTCTCAGAAGCAATTTAGACATAGTCTACTCTAGTCTTAGAAGAAGATCTGCTTTCCCAAGCCCAAGACCACCATCAGTTGTTCGTACCGATGGATTTGAGCTCTGGCCTGAATTTGAGAAAAAAAGAAATCGATGCAAACATGATGGTTGCAAGACACAGTCTAATTTACACTGTAGGAAATTTAGATTGAATTTGTGCTTAATGAAAGAGAGAAACTGTTTTTCTAACTTTCATCTTGGAAAATGAGTTATGATTATTTTAGTATTTGTCAGTATTAATACAAATACATTTTGAATATATATTCCCGAGTTTCTATTCTCATAATTTTTGTGAATTAATTTTAACAATATTTTTAAATCCATACAGTTAAGGGTTAAAAGGACATTTTACTTTACTTATGTTACTAAAAATAAGGAAAATAGTTCGTCTAGCTTCTCTGTAAGGAAGACTACTAGGCGGAGGGGTATGAGGCAGCAAAAATTCCAAAAAAGGATAAAAAACACTATGATAAATGATAGAATAATTAAAAAAAAGTGTTTCAACCTGGGTAAAATTAAACTTCACATTCTCACATGAATCCTGAGAATTTGCTCAAAAAATAATTACTATTTTACACAAAGACAATCCAAAATGTGAGAAAAACACTTTTGGTGCAGTAGAGGACGACCTGTGACCCAGTAACTTCAAGGTGCATTCGATTCACATGAAATCTTTCATTGTTTTTAGGCACGGAAAAGGACAACTCCTGACATGGACCCGATAGTAAGTATTTTTTGGGGGGGGGGGCATCCCACTTATAGGGGGGCAGTAAATATGAAAATTGGGTAGACTAGCTATTTTTGAGTTTAAACAGTACTTGAAGTATTCAAAGTGATCTACATCTTCATAGTCATTGTTATCTCAAAAACTACTTATGTAAATTAAAACAATTGTTTTTAAAATAAAGGGTTGGAAGGGGTTGTAAGGGAAGTTAGGAGTAGAAGTAAATCATGTCAGGAGTTTCTCTAACACACCCCTTGAGGCAAAAAGTTTCAAGGGAATCAGAGCTGAACTTTAAAGTTCCTGGGATAAGCTTTTATTTTTACTCTTTCACTGCTCTATTTAAAAATCTCAAAATAAAACCAATTAAAATTTTTGAGGGATATGTATAAAAATTTCCAATCATTACAAAAACTTTTTTTTTTCGGTAATTAGAAAATTTATTTTCTAAATACAGTTTTCACAGTTTATCATCAAAACTAAAATATTCGTCTAGGAAATTAAAATTAAGAAGATACACATGATAAGACATTAATTAACAGTTTCAAAATTCTTGCTTACCATCACATCACAAAATAAATACTTGAGAAACTCCAACAACAATTGTGAATCGACCATGTAATCTCTAGTTTTGGAACGAGTTCATTGTATACTAGGACTATCAGTGCCACTGCTGTTGTTGTCTACAGTAGAATTAGATGCCAATGTCGAATTTTTGTTACCCTTCTTCGCAGACTTTGATAAACTAGCGATTTCCTTAAGAAGATTAGATATTTTGTTGTTTAAATTATCAACTTTGTCTTCGAATTCCTTTTGGAGATTTTTTAATTTTAGTCGAAGTTCATTTTCTGTTGTAAAATTGTTTGCTTTCAACTCGGTTATCTAATGAAAAAAATTATACCTTTAAAATCGGTACAAATAAGGCATAATAATTATAACTTACCGTTTTGTCTTTATTCAGGAGTTCTGAATTTTTCTGAGACAATTGTTTCTGAAGACTAGCAATTTTTTCTTTAAGTTGAGTCATCGCTATTACGTGATCAGAACTGTTTGGATCCAAATCGCCTCTAATGGGCCCACCAGAATTGTTACGTGCAATTTTGTTGGGTGGTACATCATCTGGTGGAGGTATTTTGGTGACATCTGGTCGATTTGGACGTTTGCTGTGGCTTCGTTGTCTGATAAAAACAGTAGAACATTCATTTTAATTAGAAATTGATTTGTTTACAAGTTAGGGTTAACGCCCTAGAAGTGTTGAAGCCACAGACGTCAAATTACAATGTTTACCAATGTAAAATAAAAATACTGAAGGTAGTAGTAAATTTTAACAAAAAGAATATGGTGCAGATATTAAGTTTTGCCCCCCCTCGGAATCTCAGTTATTTACGACAAACATGAAAAATCCTCGAACCGGTCAATTTTTATTTTAATCAAGATGTTTTATAACCAACAAAAAATTGTCACCTCTATTACCCCTTACACTTGACAGCTACCCCCTCAGATTTTTTAAATAACAAGAGGGGTCGTGCGATACTTCGTTGGAAAGTGTTTGAATAGCAGTACTCGAAAAAATTTTAATTTTTGGATGGAACAATCAATTATTAAAAATTATCAAAAAATAATGTATCACATTAATTAATGTCTTTAAAATCAAGGGGACTGGACAAATTATTTCAAACTCGATGTACTACAGGAGATGCTCGAAATGTTCTCCATTTACTTCTTGGCAGAAGTAGATCCTTTGTTTTGTTACCTCCCTAACCCTTTGTGTGGTCTGAATATCAATTCTATTACATTCTTCGCTTATTCTTTGACAGAGTTCAGCAAGTGCCGTCAAATGGCTCACATACATGAGAATGGTCGCCATTCAATGATCCCACGACGCCCGATCCATCTTCTCAGATACAAATTTAAACATTTTCGAACTCGAGCAGCGTAATGAGGTGGAGCTCCATCTTGCTGAGAAACAATATCTTGAGTGAATTCGCCTGGATTGCTTTTAACTACATCATTAATTGCAGGGACTATTTGTGTCTCCAAAAGGTTAAGATAGGTTTCTCTCGTTAAATTTCCGTCGATAAAGAAAGGGCCTATAATTTGATCCCCTAGTATACCTGCCGGTCCTGTGACTTATTTCGCATTCTCTAGCAACATTTCTACTTGAACTGGATGGATTTACTACAAATTGAGACAAAATATCTACTTGTTTTCCTCAGAAGTCTTTTTTCTACCATCCCGTTTCTTGTTTTCGACAGAACCAGTTTCAAAAATTTTTGAAGTGAAAACTTCATTAGGCGCGTTGAGCACTTTTTTTGGGTGAAGAAAAAACATGGATTTTTCGTCATCGTCACGCTTTTATGTAACACGCAATACTTTTGGTTATGCAACACAATTAACAATGAAGCGTATATAGTGTAGCATAAATCATTTTTACGCTTTCCATGAGCTATATGTATACTGTGTATATGTGTGTACATATTTGTTTATAAGGGGTTAATAATTTAATTGTAAAAATGTCCTTCTACCATAGACGTACAAAAAAAATTTACATCTACCACGGGCATACGATAAATTGTTTAAAGAGGGTTAATTTATTTGTAAAAAATTCCATTTACTATGGGCTTACGATAAAATTTTTAAAAGGGATTCATTTATTGGTGTTTTCACTTCTGCCGGCAGTCCCATGACTGGACTCTTCGTTTTTTGTGACAAGTAGACGTTCATCAAATATTCTCACAGCTTCATTGTTGTTGCTTCACTATATTTTAGAACTGCTTCACATTTTTCTGCTAAACCACGAGGTTGTACCATTTTGATTGTTGTGAATAGTAAAAATTTATATGTTACTACAAAAAGTCACCAAATTGCAAGTGTTAATTTCACTTTTTTCTTGTCCATATTCTTTACAATCAATTATTGAAAAATGCTTGGTTTTTTTGACATCTATCAAAAACTAAGACACGCCAGCTAGATTATTTAAAAAAGTGTTCTAATACAAAAGTATTTATTCGGAAAAAATGAATTGGTATAAGCGTTCAAGAATAAAAATTAAATAATTTTTGTTCCAAATTAAAGCAAAACCAGTGTAGACTCCGTTTCACATAAGAAGAAGCCACGTGAAATTTGCCAACTGACTTGCGCAGAAACCAAAATCAGTCTTGTTTGTCTATGTCGCCTCGTAACGACCGTTTCATGCCATTGGCGTTACAAACGATTTTCATGCCGACAGCCATTTTATTATTGATATTTGAGGTTGTGTTTGAGCAATCATTTACTGTCGAATATTTTTGATTTTTGAATATTTTAAGACGTTTAGCTAGTTTATCTGTGAGTTTTGTCTGTTTGATTTGATCTAAAACCATGCCTCCTAAAGAACGTGTTGGTGTTAAAGGAAAAATTATCCACATTTTTCTAATTTTGTGTTAAGCTACAAAATGTGACAACGTTACGATAATGATTTGAAGTCGAATGTCAATTTTACAATATGGCGCTGGTATCGATAACAAGTTCACGCATACGACTGCAACTTCAACTGGGTTCTTCTTAAGTGAAATGGAGTCTAACTACTTTTGTATTGTTATATCGCAAAGTGTGAATCTTAAACCATTTTTTTGTATGTTATAAAACACCTCGATTAAAATAAAAATTGACGGGTTCGAGGATTTCTCATCTTTGTCTTTGTTTCCTAGGGGGGGTATACTAAGTATCCCCACCATATGTACAATATTTTTTAAATATAAGTAAAGAGAGTCGTTGAGAAAAAAAATGTTTGTTACAATCAATGATTGAATATAAATAAATTGAATTAAAAAAAAAATTCAATATACCACGTTTTTAAAACGAACTAAAAAGTAAAACATAATTTTTCTTGCAACTAAAAACTTTTGTTTTATTTTATTACTTATTATGTGAATGGATTAATATATTTTTTTATTGATAGCTACTTTCTACATTTTTATAGAACTGTCGCATGCGCCCCGCGTTTTTTTTAAAGTTGCAAGAAAAATTATTTTTTACTTTTTAGTTCTTTTAAAAACGTGATAAATTATCATTTATCTTTTACCTTTTAGTTCGATTTACCATAAGTTGTGTTTACGGATTAATAGGAACTATATTGAAGGTAATACAAATGTCACAATATAGTAATAAAAAAAAATTCATCGTGTCCAGGATTTCAATTCATAATTTTCGGTATACAAAGCTCTATACCGTTCGGCTATCAAGACATAATAATTTATGTTGTATATAGACCATAATATGATATATGTCAAACCTAAAGAAGGGACATTTTATCAATAATTCTCCATTTTTTTTCAATTCTTTCTATATTTTCTTATATTATCATCCAATTCCGAATTATGTTGAAAATTTCAAGTCTCTAACTCATCGGGAAACAAGTTTAAAATCATGTAAAAGACCTACCCAGACAAGCAAGCGAGTTAATAAAAACGTGGTATTAAAAGAGGATTTTTGGTTTGGCCCTATGACAAAAATCCAAAAAAGTTCTTATGATATTTTTAAATAAATTTCATTTTATTTTCTTCTACACATTCGGAACTATCTAACTAATGTCATAAGTCACCAAAAATTATTATCAATAAGGCTGATAAAAAAATATCAATAACACATGATTTTTTAATTTTAAAATAAGTACTTTGATGTGGATGGATTTGTTGACAAGTTTTTTTTACTTTGTCAATTTTTAGATATGGAAATACAAAAAATAGGTAGGTGGACTTAATATTTTCTACATTTTGATCAGAGTCGGGTGAATCATGTTCTTTAAGTAACTTAAAAAGAACATAGTGCTTATTTCATTATTTTTCTTTTGAAAAATGGAAACCTATTGAAGTTTTAAATAGGAATTCCTTCTAGATCCTTCATAATATTTACAGAAAAATGAATTATAATGTTTTTACTTTAAATCGCCATAAGAATTATGTCCTACTTCATCCAACTTTTCAAGAAATTAAAATTTAAAAAAATCTTGTGACTTGTACAAGTAGCAGTATTTTTTAGTAATTTTGATAGCTCATGTTCATTAAACAACACTTGTCTAGGTACCTACTCATCATGAAATTTTTAAGCTTCTGCGTCTTTGCAAAAAATCATTATATCAGTCATGGGTTATCAGAAAACAATAATAATTGGCTGCAAACAGAAGAGCAAATCATTATAGTCAAGGATAAACATGAGAAGGTACATTAATGAGTAACCTTCATATCATAATTTATGTCCATGTATTCTCCTATTTCTTTGAACCTTATAAGTATGAAAGTCAGAGAGAGAGAGAAATAAACTTTATTGATACTATTGTCTCTCATTTATAGGTTCTATTCCAGTTTTAATGTAAAGGAGTCTATTTGGTGGGTTATGCATTGGATTACCAGGGTGTCTCATTTTTGTTATTTTCCGGAGGCTGGTTGTTTCACCTACTCTTATATTGTTTTTTGCTGGGTTCTTACAATTATAGAGAATTGTAGAACCATACTCTATTAAGGGTCGACCAATCATTTTATAAATATTGGCAGCAGTTATAGTCTCAATTTCCTCATTCCTATATGTCAGGCTTCTGAAGTATTGTGCTCTGGTTATCATTTTTCTTTTCATAGATGATGTGTGATAGTTGAATTTTAGTTTGTTGTCTATTTCCATCCCCAGGTACCTGACATATTGAGAGGGTTGCATCATGTTATTCAATATGGATATTGTCGGAGAATTATCCTGAATCATGTGGTTAGGTTAGGTTAGATGCAGATTTGTGTTGAATGTTTTCCTCAACATTTCCTGCAGCTTAGTATGGTGATGCAGTTTTCTGTAGTGTGGATATAATAAACATTTGGAACATGGAATAGGAGAGGGTTCAGGTGGTTGGCTAGGGTAAACAGGGTAATGGTAATTTTTGAAGAACACTCCTTCACTTAATAGTTTTTGAAATGACGAGTAGTCTCCCGTAATTATTCTGATGAGCTGTCAGTTTTCCTTGATGTGATTCTTTTACAGTAACGTTGATTTATTCCATTATTTACAAGTTGATCTTTTATGTGTGTCTTCAATATCCAATTCTACTGATGATATGACGCATGCGAAAGTTGTGTTGTGTTCAATCTTTATGTCAGTGATATTCCTGATGTTATATGCAACTCGGAAATTTTGATGTTTGCAGATGATATAAAATTATTCAAGTGTATAGTCAGTGCTAATGACACTATCTTGTTACAAAGTGATTTGGACAATCTTTCAAATTGGTGCAATGTAAACCTGTTGAGGCTTAATCCTACTAAGTGTCAACAAATTTCATTTTTCAGGAACAACAACCCCACTTCAACATCTAACTTGCTGAACAATTCTCCACTTGATCAAGTGAGAAGCGTTAAAGACTTGGGTGTCGTTTTAGATCATAAGTTATTATTTCAATCGCATATTTCTAAGACAGTCGCAAACGCGAATAAAATGCTGGGCTTTATAATGAGATCATCAAGAGATTTGTCGCTGATTCAATCAAGGTTCTATACTGTTCCTTGGTACATTTAAATGTGGAGTATAATTGTGCTGTGTGGAATCCGTTCATCGAAAATGTTCAAATAAAATTTTTACGTTATGCAGCTTTTAAGACGGGGCTTATTAAAGGCACATATCAAAGTAATGCTTCATTAACAGTATTAGATTTAAACACGCTGTCACATCGTAGATATGTTAGTTCTTCAACTTTTTTACATGCATTAAATGGTGCAATTAATTGTCCTGATTTATTAGCACTCATCAACTTCAATGTCAATGTTAGAAGAACTAGAAATAGTGAAATATTTAATATTCCATTTCATCCAACAGACTATGAACAAAATGAATCCATCACGAGAGTTCTCAGAATTGTCAATGACATTAATTTTAGTATAGAACTTTTTAATGCCTCAATTTCTACTTTTAAAAAACAAACAAAAACCTTAAATTTTTAACTTTCATTAAAGGTAATTTAAATTGTAATATTTTGTTTTATATTTCATATTGTATTTAATTGATTTCCTGTTATATGTTGTACTATTTTGCGCATTTTTTATTATTGTATTTTGTATTAATCTTTTAATCTAATTTTGTATGAAAATGGTATGACTGTTAAATAAATAAATTAAAACTTTTGACTGGACTAATGATTTCAGTTGTGTTTCAATGTGATTCTTATCTTGATTACATTTTAGAATAAAACCACTTTTAGTTTTTATTATCACATCAGGACTGTTTGGGTATCTCCAAAAATTTGCAAATTGTACTCTTGATAATTTTTGATCCGTTGATATGAAAAAGGTATGCAGATAGTTTTGATTGGTGATGTTTTTCATTTGTAATGAATAGTTTTATGTGTTGTTGATGGAATCTCTTGGATAGTTTTTATTGTTGGTGTTTTTTGGTTGAGAGTGATTTGTTGTATTTTCAGAAGAATGTGAGCCCATTATTATGTTTTGAATTTCTTGTTGTGTTAGGGGTGATGTGACTCTTTTTGGTGGGTTTGATGGATCTGAAGATTTTTTTCCGCCGTTTCTTCTCTTTTTATTTTATGCCACTGTCCGTTGTCGCCCATTTCCCTTTCTTCTTCCGAGAACGAGGATCCGCTGTTTTCGGAAGGCATTTCGTTAGTGGTGTTTGTAGCACAATTATTATTTTGATTTTCTTATAACTAAGTGAGTTTAAATCGATTTTTAATTATGCCCTTAACTAATTGATAGAGAGCGGACCGATAACGTCTTCCCTCTACGAATTTTAAGCGAATACTGTATGAATGTCAGTATTTTTTAAGTAGAGTATTTTTTTAAATAGATTATTATAGTTTCCTGTAAATTGTCGTATAAAGCGCGTTACCAATAGATATCGAATAATAGTTTTATACTATTAACGCCTTACAAATTTTTGAAAATATTTTCAAAAACTTTGTAAGGCGTTAATAGTATAAAGCTATTTTTTTTAAACTTATTCAGGTCAGTTTTCTATTTAAAACTGGTGTTTCAGATGCCTAATGACATTGAGCAAAGACAATTGAGTTGGTGACGCCATTTCCAAAGAATTGAAGATTCAAGAGCACCCCAGAAAGTTTGGTAGGCAAAAATAGATAAAACCAAAAAAAGAGGAAGACCTAAAACATCATGGGGTAAATGTATTGGAAATATATTAGAGAAAAGAAGCACCATATGGGGAGAAGCAAAAAAAACATCAAGAAATAAAAAAGAATGGGTCCAATTTCTATACAGTTCATACATTTATAACTTCACCACTTTGTGGTACATGGGGATTTAATTATATATAAATCAACTTTTCAAGTTTTTCTGAAAGCTGTAGTCAATACAATTTATACATAAAAACATTGAGTACATCTTTTTTATTATTTTTCTGGATGTAATCCAGAAAATCTGTTCACCATTGAACAAAAATAATTCGTGATTTTCTCTGTGTACCTTAAGAACCAAAATTGATATTCTACCTTTTCATCTTTTAGATGGAGCAACTATCTGTACCCTTTTTACTTCCCATACTTTTTCTGTACAAATAAACAAAATGGTGAGGAATTCTATTTAACGTATCTAGATCTTTGTTAAAAATTTAAATCTTTGATTTAAATTTATAACCTATTTTTTTGTAATCCTTGTATATAAGAGCAACAACTCACTTCTCCTTATGTTTCTTATGTAAATGTGCCATTTTTAAATGCCTTCGCTCTGCATCCCCCTGTTTAGTCTTAGCTAAGGCCCTTTTGAACGAGAGAGTGCATAACCAACACAAAAGCTTGCCATCAACCTAAAAATATTAAATCTTACATATTGAGACATCGCCAAACCTTTAATACTTCACCTTTTTATCATCATCATGCCTATCAAAAGCACACTTTTGCTTGCACTGTTCGCAGTTGACTGGAGGTCCATATTTAATTTCAGAATTTGTGCATCGTTGACATTTATTTCCAATGAACGCTGCTATGATGTTGCAATACTCGCAGGCAGTAGGTTTTCCATAAGATTTTACATTCTGTTCACATTTTTTACATATTGTACTCGTATTGCCTTTTGAAGTTTGTTGAAATTCTGAACGACAATAGGTGCATTTAACTACTGGAAAAGCCCCGCGACACTCCTAATTGAACAAAACAAACATTTTTCTTTGGGCAAACGACTTCTCTTTACAGATAATTTATATTTTTAATGGATAAAAGATAGTTTAATTACTCAGCTAGGTAGGTTAGGTTTAAAACTTACTTTACAAAGCTGTTGTCCAGGAGATAAATCTTCAAAAGGATGACGAGTAAAACAACGAGAACACGCAAAAAGTAACGCAGCACTCATTTTTTTTCGAGAAAGTAACAAAGCCGTTTTACTTTTGTAAAAATGCCAACGCCAAACCGTAACGAATGACTAATGACATCACAAACATATCCTGGTGCAGAGGTCGAGAACTATCGATAGTTATCGATGTTTATGACTATCGAACACAATCGATAGTTTTAAAAAGTTATCGATAGTGGTATATGACGCGGACACACACCATATCGAAACATGTTTTGATATGAACAAAGGAGGAAAAAAGAAGACGAAGTATCTGTTTTCGAGTTTTATCTCTAACTTTGTCGTTTTGTGGCATATTTTGTGTTTTAACATTTTAACCTCTCACTAACCGTCACCTGTCTGTCATGTCACATGTCACCTCACTTGAGCCATATTTTTGCGATCTAGCGTCTTTAAGCGGATTAACAGTGTAGCTTAAGCGTGACCTCATAACGGTGACGTCACGCTTAAGTTCGCAAAAATGGAAATATCTAGCGATATTCTGACATATGTCAACGACATTTCTCTCACGTCACGTACATACTTTACTTTGTTAATTTTTTTCTTTCTGAAATTCTGAAACTGTAATAAGCAAAATAATATTAATATACCTAATAATATTGCTTTTGTCAAAATTTGTGATCTTAGAATTTAGAATGAAAAGGAGGAGAGACTCTTAAGAAGCTCTCAAGAAGAATAAAAAGTTTGCAAATAATTTCTTCAATTCTAAGAGACCATCACATCAGATCAATTTATGAGGAAGAATGGATAAGCCGTAATCTAAATTATGACTTTTATATTTTATTTCGGATGTCTAAAGAAACATTTTATGATTTTTTGAAAGTCCATTGGTCCACTCTATATCAATTTATTCTGTCAATGCTGTCAATTTAATGACGCACAGCAGCTGAACCGCTTCAAAGTTTTCTGGCGCACTCCCGACCACGCCAGTTTCCGCTTCAAGCGTTTTTAAGCGTGACGTCATTACTTATTCGCGAAAATGAATCGCTTTAATCCGCTTAAAGACGCTAGATCGCAAAAATATGGCTTTGTTTTTTAATGAAGTGAACTTCACTTTTACTGTTACTTTTCCTACTTTTTTTAAATAAAAATGTTTCATTATTTTAAATTTTTTTAAAATAAAGTTAGCATAACATTACATATAACCTGTAGGTGCTCGTAAATTATTTAAAATTACCAGTCTTGCAGACTATCGAAAACTATCGATAATTATCGATGGTTTAGAAAAAACTATCGATGGTATGGCTATCGATAGTTCTCGACCTCTGTCCTGGTGGTCTGTGAATGACATTGACCACCACAGCAAGAAGCACAGATCACCTACCTGGCAAGAAGCGGCTGTCTGCAGGGACCCGATCCGATGTTGCCAGATTATTAAAATCTAAGTTTCTGACGTTTCGCTATAACCTTACATTTTTTGTTTTGTTTTTATGGACAAAATTTAACAGTGTCTTATTTTCTACTTTGTGAAATAAATAACAATGCCTGTGTTTTGTTCCATTTGCGATAAAGTCTTTTCGACTAAGTCAAATTTTAATAGGTTAGGTTCCCTGCAGAACGAGACATTAATTCCCCGACCGTCACCCCCCACTATGTGGAAATTTCTGTCAATTTCTTCAAAGTCATAACCTTATTTTTTCTTGGATAAAACAGATCCATTGGTTAATTTATCGAGAAGGGCAAGGAAAATCATTCAAGAAGCTACACAGTGTTGAAAAAATGGCCCCCTCAATGATTTTCCTTGCCCTTCTCGATAAATTAACCAATGATCTGTGTTAACCAAGAAAATATAAGGTTATTATTTTGAAGAAATTGACAGATTATACTTTTATAAAAACGGCAACGTCGGAATGTTTCGTGGCATTCATCCGCCTCTCTTTTCCACAGCACAGATTTGACGACCTCTAGTCCACAAATCACCTTGCTCTAGTCTATGACAAGACAATACAACAACTTTATATCCAAAAATACACTAAAAGTAGGGAATAACTTTTTGCGAACAGTTTTGCCAAAATAAAATTGCCGGTATTATTTGAACAACTCTGACATATTACTTGTCGACTATTCAACAAAGATGGGACTTGACTATTACGGAATATTACAAATTCCACGACACAGCACAAATTTAGAAATAAAAAAAGCGTAAGTATACATCAATACTAATATAAAATAAATATGCATTGGTTTATTTCAGCTATCGAAATTTGGCTTTAGAAATCAATAAGGAATTATTAACAAATATTCATGCTCAACAAGTATTCGCGTTAATCGGAGAAGCATATGATGTATTAAGTGATCCCGCTAGAAGAGCGATTTTTGATCAATACGGGGAAGAAGGTTTGAAGAGAGGAATCCCAACTGCAGATGGTTGTTTCCCCGCTTATCGATATGATGGAGATCCCATGAATACTTATAAGTATATCTATTAAATTTCAACTTGTCCCTTTTTGCTACCGCATAATCAATTTTCGATTTGTAGAAAATTCTTTGGAACGACATCACCATATGCAGATTTGTTAGATGTGTTGAAAAGTCCTCTACTTCTTTATGAACTTACCGATGGTACAAAATGTATCAAGAAAAAGCAGGATCCTATTAGACACCCTTTATATTTAACTTTGCACGAAATTTATTTCGGAGGTGTAAAGAAAATGAAAATTCACAGATTAGTATTTATTAATGATGAAAAAACTGTAACGGAAGTGAGAGAGAAGATTTTGAATGTTTTTATTAAACCAGGTATAAAACAGAAAACGGAAATTGTTTTCCCCGAAGAAGGTGATCAAAATCCAGCAACAATCCCAGGTAAAATTAAATAAGTAAAAATTATAGTCTACAGATAAGGTGTTCAGCATTTTGTTGTAGTCGACAAATGTAAAACTCTCTCTAATAATCTTAAAATTTATATTTCTAGAATTATTAAGTAAGTGCTTCGATTGCATATTAATAATTCGCCATGTTTTTTTTTGTAGCCGATGTAATATTTATAATAGAATACAGGGCTCATGACACTTTTGTAAGGAATGAAGATGATTTAATTATGACTGCTAGCGTGACTTTGGAAGAAGCACTCTTAGGAACAACTGTAGCTGTCAACACAATCGATCACAGAATAATTAGGGTGCCAATAACAGATATAATTCAGTAAGCAATGCCACATGGATAAATTTTAATTAAAAAATTATGTATTGTGTTTTTAGTCCTGGTTATGAAAAAGTTGTTGAAGGTGAAGGAATGCCCATTATGGAACAATATCCCTGCAAAGGAAAGTTGATTATAAGATTTATCGTAAGTTTTCCCAGATATTTGCCGAAGAATAGCAAGGAACTTTTCAAAAATGGTTTTCATTTGTGCAAAATCGAAGGTGTTAGTAGCCAACATGTTATTAATAAAATCGTGTTGGCTGACAAGATTTCTCGTGTAGATCCCGATGAAAGATTGCCTCCGACAATAAGAACCACTAATCATTAAAAATGGGTATCTTCATATTAATCACTTGTCATGTCAAATAAATAAAATTGATTTTTGTAGTTGTGTTGTAACTATAATAAATAATAAAACTAATAGTTTAGTTCTTGCTATCAATAGTATAATTTAAATAGGATTAGGCAACCAAGAAAACAACTTTTAGAATTATTTATGTTGAATATGTCTTCACACCATATAATATACTTCAAATCATCATGTTTAGTTTCAATACCATTTATTTATCATGTAAACTAAGAAAATAAAACACAGACAGATCAACAATCACAATAAATCAAAATTATGAATGTACAAAACACCATTTCCAAAATAAAAAACCTAGTTTGATATCTGCTACCTTTTCCTTTCTCCTTTAACAGTTTTACGCTTTTCTTTCTTTTCTTCTTTCATTTGTTTTTGTTTTTCTCTAAAAGTAAATTATGCACTTATTAAAAGCATTACGTTCTTTACCAACTTTTGTGGTTAGCTATTTCACCAATATCTGCACTCATTAGTACTTATATTCTATTTTATTAAAAATATCTAGACTGAGGTATTTGCCAATTATGGTAAATATAAATAGTTAGCGATTACTTTAGATACTCTTTAATACTTACAATATATAATAATTATGCATGTATTGTAATTGCGAGTAGAAGGCCGAAGTGCTGCCTCTTTGTTTAAATCAATTTCTAATAAATCTTTTAGTTCTTTGGTTTCATCTTCCTCACAGAGGAGGTCTAATATAGGACCAGGGTTCATCCCTACTACGAATTTGCCCTTAACTTGGTACATAAGTTTATCCCCAAATTTGCAGGGTGCTGCTGTGTTTTTCACCTTAATGTACCAATCGTTGACACTCTCCTGCCCTTGTTTTAACCCATTAGTGCATCGTGTCCCTTTAAAGGGGCGCCACTATTTTAGCAGGTAGACTGACCTCGGAATATCCTGCCAAGGATATGCCGATGATATTGTCATAACAGCTAGGGGAAAATTCGAAAATACCCTTTGTGACATCCTACAAAAGGGTCTGAACTATACAAATAGCTGGTGTAGGCAAGTGGGATCAACCCCACCATAACCATCTTCACTTCACTAAGAAAAGAAAGCTCAACCTCAAAACCATTAAACTTGATGGCAGCGAGGTTGAATGGAGACAAGAAGTCAAGTATCTAGGTTTGACTGTGGACAATAAACTCCTGTGGAACAAACACGAAAAGGAGATTATATACAAAGCAAAAATGGCTCTAATGGTGTGCAGGAATCTGGCAGGGAGAAATTGGGGTTGTAACCCAAAAATCCTGAGCTGGATGTACACTGCCATAGTGTGACCAATTATCACTTCTGAAGCCACTGCGTGGAGTAGTAGAACTAGCCTATTGACAACGAGAGAAAACCTCTCCAAAATTCAAAGACTAGCCTGTATGTGCATTACAGGAGCAATGAGAACATGCCCAACGGCAGCCATGGAAGTTATTCTCAACCTCACACCACTACATATGATGGTGGAAAGTGTTGCAGAAAGATTAAGATAGACTAAGTAGAGAGGGAATCAATAAAAAAAACACCTCCTTACTTCTTAGAAATCAGAAAACCTGGGACATGCCACTAGACGGTATGATGAAAAAGTATAACTTTTCAAAGAAATTCGTTACGGAATTAACAACAAAAACGAATGGGATCCAAATACCACTACCAGACTTGGAAAGAATGCCATTCAATGGTACACAGACGGCTCAAAAGCAATAGAAGGAACTGGGATAGGAGTGTACGGGCAAGGAACCAAACACTCTGAAAGCTTGGGAAATAACCCGAGTATCTTTCAAGCGGAAATTCACGCCATAAGAAAGTGTGCCCAGTTGAATATTGATAAAGGCTATAGAAGGCAAAGGATTATCATAATGTCGGATAGTCAAGCAGCCATTAAAGCACTGAGCTCATGATCAGTTCCAAAATGGTGTGGGAATGCCTAGGCAAACTAAATGAACTAGGCGAGAACAATATAGTCACCTTACTGTACAGGACACACAGGGATAGAAGGAAATGAAATAGCAGATGAACTAGCAAAGAGGGGGACTGGAACACTTTTGCGGTATCAGCTCCAATGTAATATTGGAAGAAATAGGCATAGCCGAAGAAAAGAGAAGATCTGAAGGATCTAGTAGGACTTGGGCAATCAAAGATTCTTCTGGGTGATTACAACCTGTTGAGATCAAATGAATGCATAAGTCAAAGTAAAACTGCACTAAGGGTTATAACAGGCATCCTTACGGGACATTGTTGCCTGAATGGGCACCTGAAAAAGCTCGAAATAGTGGATGAAAAAGAAACCTCCATCCACATACTTGCGAACTGCACAGCAATTCAGAATCCTAGGGCACAACACCTTGGAGATTACTCGATAGAAGAGGGACATTTACCTAAGTTAAATACTGCAGATATCCTAAAATTCCTCCGAGAAATAGGACTAAAGGAGCTACTAGTCTCCGAGACTTTCCTCAAGAACTAAGTAGAAGTAAGGGGGCCCAATAGATATTTTAGGTCTCAGTGAATGTTACCCTAATTTACTTACATACATACATACATACAACCTCATTCTCTAGTTATGCATGTGTTCGTCTCATGACTAAGGATTGTCCAGCTTACTTTGCAGATAATATTGTTACTAAAATCCTTACCAAACTTTTGGATCCTTATATCATTAACCAGCAGTTTGGCTTCCGTTCAGGGAAGTCAACTGAGCTTAATCTCCTTACATATGTGGACTATCTTTCAAGTGCCTTGGACTCTGGTTATCAAGTTCACTCTTTGTACACAGACTTCTCCAAGGCATTTGATAAAGTTAATCATGGCCTTCTGATTCAAAAAATAAATAATATGGGTGTTAATGGTAGTCTCCTAAACTGGGTTCAAAGTTACCTTACTGGTCGTATTCAAATAGTCCGTGTGTGTGGCTTCTTATCATCTGGCTTTGTAGTTCTTTCAGGTGTTCCCCAAGGATCACACATAGGACCACTTTTGTTTAACATTTTCGTCAACGACATCCAGAACTGTTTTATAAACTCTCAATTCTTATGTTTTGCTGATGATCTAAAATTGTATTTGACTGTACGTTCATTAGAGGATTGTCAGAATCTTCAAGCAGATTTAGATCATTTATCTCGGTGGTGTACTGCCAATGGCATGGAACTGAATCCAGCAAAATGTCAGTTTATTAATTTTAGTAGAAAGCGTCACCCTATTGTTTTTATCTATAACATTAACCAAACACCTCTTATTAATGTGTCAGAAGTTA
The DNA here is from genome assembly GCA_947563755.1 of Lochmaea crataegi. Classification (NCBI taxonomy): domain Eukaryota; kingdom Metazoa; phylum Arthropoda; class Insecta; order Coleoptera; family Chrysomelidae; genus Lochmaea; species Lochmaea crataegi. Next base: position 121,491,128 of record OX387422.1, on the reverse strand, counting down.
AAGATCTTGGTGTTGTGATTGACTCTACCATGTCTTTTCGGCCCCATATATATGTTTCAATTAATAAGGCATTAAGGATGCTTGGTTTTATCAGAAGGATAACTTGTGACTTTCGAAACGTGCAATGTCTTAGAATACTTTACTTCTCCCTTGTTAGACCTCTTATTGAATATGCATCTTCTGTTTGGAATCCCTTCTATACGAACCATATTCACAACATTGAACAAATACAAAGAAAATTTCTAAGACTCATTGCCTATAAATCTGGAATTCATCCTGGTAACACCTACCACCTAAATTACCATGATTTGCATTCCCAGTTTATGTTGGAGCCTCTTCGTTACAGAAGGAATTGCAAGGATCTTTTCATTCTATTCAACATAGTCAATTCTACTCTCGATTGTCCTACTCTTTTGTTGAATATTGGTTTTTCCGCACCAACTAGATCTACTAGAAATAGTGTTACTTTTTCACAACCACACTACTATACTAATTATCGCAATAATTCGTTCATCCCCAGGTCCACAAGATTGGCCAATCGATTGAATCTTGATTTCTTTACATCTTCTTCTGAGTTTCGCCGACAACTCCAAATTTGTAATTTTTAAAAAATATTTTTAGTTGTTATTGTAAGTGATATGTGCTTTATCTTATGTGTTAATTAATGTATCTATAAGTTTATGGTTTTTTCTATTTATATATATATTTTTTTCTTCTTTTTTTTAAATTCTGTGTATCAATTATTGTACTCTATTGCATTTAATGGGTTCTAGCCCGTCAATAAATAAATAAATAAATAAATAAATAAAATTCGAAGGGTGTGGTCGTTTTCGTATTATTTTTGTGAATGTGGATCCAACGCTGTACTCGACTAAGGAAAGGGTAAGTTTTTATTTATTTTTTTCATTAGACAAAATAGATATTTTTTATAATTTTTAATTATGAATAGATATAGTTGTTGGTTATGTAACGATAATTTTTTGCTTATATTTGAGTTTTATTTTAGGCAGTATGACTGTTTTTTTCTGTTTCTGTCGATTTGAAACTTTACTGAGGCACATACATTTCAACGATAACGCTATATAAGATTGATCGCAATGATAAACTCTACAAGATTCGTCCTCTAATAGATGCCCTCAACAAAAATTTTAAATACCATGGAGGATTAGAGGAAACTTTATCTATTGATGAAAGTATGAGTCCTTATTATGGAAAGCATTATGCTAAACAATATATAAAAGGAAAACCTAGCCGTTTTGGATATAAGAACTGGACCATTTATAGTAGCAATGAGTATATGATTTCTTTTGAGATTTACACCGGAAAATCGGATTCAGAAAAAGTTTTTGGACTTGCAGGAGACGTCGTAATATCACTGCTTCAAAAATCAGAAGTTCCTGCAAACAGTGGCTAAAAATTTTTTTTCGATAACTACTTTACGAGTCTCAGTTTATTGCAGCATCTGTCTGAAAAAAACATATGCTCTACTGGAACTGCGAGACAGGATCGAACCGAGAAATGTCCATTTTCCTGAAGCAAAATTGTGGAAAGATAAATCAAGGGGAACTTCTTGCTTTATACATTGTGAAAACGCTTCTTTTGTGCAATGGAAGGATAATAAAGTCGTTACTGTTGGAACGAATTTTGATTCCACCGATATTGTAACAACCTCAAGATGGTGCAAGGAATCCAAATCTAAAAGGCAAGTACCTCAACCCAAAATTATTGCAAACTATAACAAAAATATGGGAGGAATTGATAAAATGAACGGACTTATTTCTCTATATAGAACGAGATTGCGACAAAGAAAATGGTATTGGCCAATAGTTTCATACTTGGTCGATGGTAGTGTGACAAATGCTTGGATTCTAATGAAAAAACTGATGCCTAATGACCCAAACTGTTCTTCTCTACTTGTTTTTCGAAGTTTGCTTCAATCTTATGGCAAAAAATAAAGCAGAGGAAAAACGGTACCGCCATATCCACTTGCTTCCAGATTTGACAATATAGGTCACATGATTTCTTACAATGAAACAGACAGGAGGTGTCAAATGTTCAAGAAAAACAAGTAACTTTATCATAAAAATTGAAGGTATCCTTTTTATAATGTAATAAACAATATTTTTATCTGTTCAATTAGCATAGAGTCCCTTTAAAGGGACACTTGAAAACAAATAAATAAAAAATATTCAAAAAATTTTCATGACTTTCTTTTTTTTTTTAAATATTTCTCAATATTAGAAAAAACTCAAGAAAAAAATTAATTTTCAACTTTATGCACTAATGGGTTAAGGAATCAAATTTTATTCTCCCCCTGTAATCTGATACTCGGGGTTTGAATTGTGTTGCTAGTAATCTAATTAATTCGTCGAATGTTTTCTCTTTTGGTTTGTCAGGTGCACATAAATTTTTCAACATTTTAAAGACTTCCTCACTGACTAACGTTAACAATACCGCTATTTTCCCTTCTTCACCCACCATATTTGTTAAATATTGTTCTAATCTTTCCTCGAAGATCTCAAAATCATCACTTTGTCTTAAAGTTGATAACGTGGACAAATTTCCGGTATTTACAATTGTTAGCGCGGTTGTCGCCGACACTGCCCCTTCCAAATCCGGCATATTGTTACTTTTTTTAAATGTATTCAACTTAATACCAAAAAAATTCTTTTCTCGTCGCCAAATTTGAGGTGTTTCCCAATGATGGTAAATAATAAATAGTTAGCGATTACTTTAGATACACTTTAATACTTTTAATATATAATAATTATGCATGTATTGTAGTTGCGAGTAGAAGGACGAAGTGCTGCCTCTTTGTTTAAAGCAATTTCTAATTAATCTTTTAGTTCTTTGGTTTCGTCTTCCTCGCAAAGGCGGTCTAATATAGGACCAGGTTTCATCCCTACTACGAATTTGTCCTTAACTCGGTACATAAAAACAAGCAAAGACATGCTGCACAATCAGCAATCAGCACCATTGGAGAAGGTCGTCATAAACAAATGGAAGACATGCTTCAACTTGTTTATGACAACATTCTTCAATAGCGCTAATTGCCATAAGTGCAGCATGTCTTTGCTTGTTTAAATTTTTCATTTACTTCGTGATTATTATCAGTAGTATGACATTGTTTGTAGTATGCATAGTGCTTATAGTGTATGGTTGTATTGAAAATTTATATATTTACTCCGAAAAGAATCAGAAATAAAGGAAAGGCACTCATAACTAAGCAAAAGAAATTATAAACAACATCACTCCGGGAAGCTGGTAGAAACCGAGAGATGAAAGTAAACAAGGTCCAACCAAAAAGAGAAACTAGTAAATTTAGAAATCTACAAGGAGCAGATGAAGAAGAAAATTCAAGGTATAAGGTGAAACGCAAATTTTTGTGATAAAAGTAACCATGATTTTAAAAATTGTAAATTTAGAAAATATACTTGTTCAAAATGCAATAAGAAGCTTGTAAAAGTAAAGTAGTTACAACTAACACATTAGAACAAAGGGTCAATGAATTAGAGTTGTTTAATAAGACAGATTCAATGTCAGGCAACACTGAAGTTAATTATGTCAAGCCGCTCTGTGTTCAATCTTTTATAAATCAAGTAAAGTATGTTCATACATATAGTGAAGTGACTAGACTAGACTCCTGTTTAAAGAGACCCGTGCAAGCTGTCAAGTTGAAATATGACCGAACAGTTCCATGGTTTGCTTAGAATTTAATCATTGAAATAGGATTTAAATAATATATTTTTTAAATAGGTACCTACACAATGAATAATCCCTTTTAGTCACTTCACTATAAGTATGAACATACTTTACCAGTGTTATTTGAATTTGATACTGGTGCAGGGGTTTCTTGCATTCCGTTTAGTATTTATAAATCAGAGTTTTGAAACTCCATTGGTTCCAGTCATGAAAGCTAATGGGAAAGATATTAGAATTTGTTCTAATTATAAAATCTCTATCAATAAATATTTAAAAGATTGTAATCAGCCATTACCCCATATAGATGAAATCTTTGTATCCTTACAAGGAGGGCAAAAGTTTAGTAAGTTGGATTTTTTAAACTCTTATAATCAATTAATTTTAGATGAAAGCACTTCGGAATTATCAGCATGGAGCACACCCTATGGAATTTATAAAGTTTTAAGGTTACCATATGGAACCAAACCTGTGCTATTTTTCAGGCAATAGTTGAAAAGGTTTTAAAAGGGTGTAGCGGTACAGTTAATTTCTTGGATGACATTGTGGTCACAGGCAAGGATGAACTAACACATTTACAAAATTAAGAGCAGGTTTTAGATAGAATAGAAAAGGCAGGTTTTAGACACTGAATATAAAAATGGACATTTTTTGAGGAATCCATCTTTTATTTAGGTCAAAAAATTTCAGGACAATAACAAAGTAATTGTCAACTCATCTATACCTAAAGATGTAACAGAAGTGCGAGCATTTTTGGAGATGGTTAATTATTATGCACATTTTATTCAGAATTTGTCAGGGAAAATGAAACCATTATATAATCTAGTAGGTAAAAACCAGAAATTTAAGTGAGACAAAAATTGTCAAGCAGCCTTCGAATTTGCAAAGGGTGAGTTGATCTCCAATAAAATTTAAATGCATTTTGATGCAACTAAGCCAGTTAGGTTATCATGTGACAGTTCTCAATATGGAATAGGTGCCATGCTGTTGCATGTATTACATGATGGTATGGAGAGACCAATATGTTATATTTCCAGGGTATTAAGCAAGGCGGAGATAAATTACTCAATGATAATGAAAGAGGCTTTAGCAGTATACTGGTCAGTATCTAAGCTGTATCAATTCCTGGCAGGTATAAAGTTTGAAATACTGAGTGATCATAAACCACTGGAGGCAATTTTTGGGGAGTACAAAAGTACCTCACATGGCAGCAGGTACGGTACAAAGATGGTCTCTATTTTTAGCAGGTTTTGGTTATAAATTCAAGTTTATTAGAGGAGTTGATAATGTAAAAGCTGATGCTTTATCACGATTGCTGTTACCAAAGGAGGAAGGAGAAGATGAGGAGACACAACTGGATTATTTAAACTTTGTGGAAACGAGAGCACCAATTGATTCTTGTAGAGTCAGGGTAGAGACTAGGTGTGATTCTATTTTAGGTATAATTTTCAATTACATACTATCTATCTACTAATGGGATTAAACATATCTCATCCCCACCTTTTTACCCCACATCAAATGGTATTGCAGAAAAGGCAGTCAAATAATTAAAAATAGGTTTTAAAAAAGCTTGGGATGATAATATACTTCACTTCGGCCTTCTACTTGCAATTACAAAACATGCATAATTATTATATATTAAAAGTATTAAAGTGTATCTAAATTAATCGCTAACTATTTATATTTACCATCATTGGCAAACACCTCATAAACAAAAACATACCTATCTTCTTTATCTTTTTTTTCTTACTATCCAATCGAGCCTGTTCCCTTACAAGTTTTTCTGAATGATTTCTAAATTTACTAGCTTCTCTTTTTGGTTGGACCTTGTTCACTTCCATCTCTTGGTTTCTACCAGCTTCCCAGAGTGATGTCGTTTATAATTTCTTTTGCTTAGTTATGAAGGCCTTTCCTTTATTTCCGATTCTTTTCGGAGTAAATATATAAATTGTCAATACAACCCTACACTATAAGCACTATGCATACTCCAAACTACAAACAAAGTCACACTACTGATAATAATCACGAAAGTAAATGAAAAATTTAAACAAGCAAAGACATACTGCACTTATGGCAATCAGCACCATTGGAGAAGGTTGTCATAAATAAGTTGAACTCCAATGGCGCTGATTGCCATAAGTGCAGCATGTCTTTGCTTGTTTTCATGTACCGAGTTAGGGACAAATTTGTAGTAGGGATGAAACCTGGTCCTATATTAGACCTCTTTTGTGAGGAAGATGAAACCAAAGAACTAAAGAGTTATTAGAAATTGCTTTAAACAAAGAGGTAGCACTTCGGCCTTCTACTCGCAATTACAATACATGCATAATTATTATATATTAAAAGTGTATCTAAAGTAATCACTAACTATTTATTATTTACCATCATTGGCAAACACCTCATAAACATAATCATACCTATCTTCTTTATCTTTCTCTTTTTTTTTCTGACTATCCAATCGAGCCTGTTCCCTTTTAAGTTTTTCTGAATGAGCCACTGTTTGAGCATTCATATTTTTCTCTAGAGCTCCATCATCCCCAGAAACAGTTACTTCCTCTACATCTTCTTCAGTCATTTCACTATATTGTGAAAGAATGGCTTCCCTAATTTTTTTCTCTTCGGCAGTATATTGTTTTTGTTTGGTTGTGGCTAAAGACTGAGATTCTAATAATTTAGCAAGTTTCATGTTAACATCTTCACTAGACATTTGTTTGGCACCTTCTTCTTTTGGCTTAAGATGTTGCCATTGTTCAAGTATTTCATTGCAGGTTTTTATTATTTCATTTTCCTAAAATTAGAGGCTGTATATTAAGTAATTCGTATAGTATAAATTTAAATCTCATAAGCTCATACTAATATGGGCCAAAAATCATTTAGTAGTGTAACTTTCACTCTATGGAATACTGCTACAATTGATATAAAGTGTTAATATAGTGGTTTAAAATCCAACATTAATTCAATATTATTAATTAACTATTTTAGGTATGTTGGGGTTATTTGACAACTCACGTTTTCCAAAATGTCTGTCAATAAACCCTGAACAGCCTCACTTTTTTCTTCGGCAGTATCATCACTATCAAGAATTCCTTGAATGTATGATCCGAAAACTGCTTCATCTGTATTTAATTTCTTCAGCTTATCTTTTAACCAATTTGAAAAATCCTCGATAGCTCCAGCCATTTTTGGATTTAAACAAAAATAAATACTGCCAAACTCAACATAAAAAAATATTTATGTATATAGGAATAGCCAACTGTGGAAGTCAAAACTCGATTTTAAACGAATAACTATTGATTTGATAAGATACCATTTCGCTTTGTTCTTGGTAGCCAAAAAATACTCATTCAGTAGTATCTCGGTTACCCAAATATTTGAAAGTACCTGGAAGCCCAAATTTTAAACACTATCAGCTTTTGTTGAATATGCATCTCCATTTTTACACTAAACCATGAAGAAGCTGTCATTTACAGAAAGATGGCAGGAAAATATAAAAATGTGTAGAAACGCAGAAAAAAGTAACCAAATACCACAATTTTTCGGTCATTTGCTTTGGTAAGCAGTATCAAAAAATACACCACTTATAGCCGTTTCCACCAACCAAAATATAAGGATTAGATTAGATTAGAATTGGAGTGGCTCTTTGTCCTATCCCACTGCGACCTTTGCAGATCTATTGTGGTCCTCCCCCATATTTAGAGCTCGATATCTAGCTTTAATATAAGGATACTTAACGTTAAGTGAAACTTAAGATAAATTTTCCGTTCCACCGCTATGATTGGCTTAACAAAGCCTAGAAAAATCTCGGCTAGGGATGGCGATCTGAAATCGATTCCTCGGACCGAATAAATCGATTTTTTAAATCGATATGTTGTATTGAATCGATTCAGTGAATCGATATTTCACCCTTTCGACTTTCGATTTTTTTGTGTTTTTGGTAGAGCGGCTTTATTTTCAATTGCCCCGGCAACATCTCAAGTAGTGATGAGTGTGGAGCCGCTCGGATCCCAGTAGACTCGACAGGCACTGTTGCTTTTTTTTTTAAAAAGCTTATAGGGAACTCTATAAGTAGGGATGTTTGAAAAATTAAACGATTTTTATATAAATCAATTATTATTTTGTTACAATCGATTTTTCGAGTAATATTAATCGATTTTGTATAAATTACGTATGTTTGAGGAAAGGATTTTCGAAAACGGCTCTCGTATTATTTATTGACTATATTTCAAAATTTTGAATCCTTTTGACGATTATTGACCATTTTTTAACATTAATTATCAATATCTTAGAGTTTTCATAATTTTTTCATTAAATAGTGGAATTAATTAGAAACACTTAGTTTCATTTAAAAAAGTAATATGAGTAGATTCCACAAAGTAAGGGACAAACAGTAAATTCATTTTTTAACATTTATTGACAGTTTTTGACAAAAATCGTCCATTTTTAACAATTAATTGACAATTATTGACCAATTTTGACAGTTTTTCAACAATTACTGATCATTTTTTAAAAATTATTGACCAATTTTGACAGTTTTGCAACAATTAATGATCATTTTTTATTATCGACCAATTTTGACAGTTTTTCAACAATTATTGACCATTTTTCCAAACTTTTTGACAATTTTTGACCATTTTTTACAATTATTGACCAATTTTGACAGTTTTTCAACAATTACTGACCATTTTTTAAAAAATTATTTACCAACTTTGACAGTTCTGCAACAATTACTGACCATTTTTTTTAAAAATTATTGACCAATTTTGACAGTTCTGCAACAATTACTGACCATTTTTCAAAATTTTAACAATTATTGACACGTTTCAACAGTTTTAGACAATAATAGACAATTATTGACCATTTTTAAATTTTTTTAAAAATTTTCGATAATATTATCGACCACTTTTCAAAATTTTTGACAATTATTGACAATTTTCAGCAGTTTTTGACAATTATTGACAATTTTCAGCAGTTTTTGACAATAATTGCCAATTATTGACCATTTTTTTAACAATTATTGACAGTTTTTGGCCATTATTGACCAATTTTGACAGTTTTGCAACAATTATTGTCCATTTTTCCAAATTTTTTAACAATTATTGATCATTTTTTAAAAATTATTGACCATTTTTCAACAATTATTGACCAATTTTGACAGTTTTGCAGCAATTACTGACCATTTTTTCAAATTTTTCAACAATTATTGACCATTTTTTAAAAATTATTGACCATTTTTCCAAATTTTTTGACCATTTTTGAAAATTTTTGGACATTTTTCAAAATTTTAACAATTATTGACAATTTTCAACAGTTTTTGACATTTATTGACCATATTTTAAAATTTTTGACAATTTTCGTATAATTTTATTTGATTTTTTTTCAATCCGATAAATATCGTTAACGAATAAATCTCTTAGGTTTATTATCGGAATATATACGAAAAGCATGTCCATTTTTAAAACAATCCAAGAAAAAATCAACGATCTTTTCGCAGAAATCGATTTTTTCGACAAATCCATTAATTTTGAATGAAAAAAAATCGTAATTTATTTTATCGATTATTATTTTCCATTAATCTCACACATTCCTAATCCGATACTTTGTGGTAATAAAAAAATAATTGTTATTATTATCGAATTCCCTGAACTTAATAAAAATCCCCAATTTTACTGATAAGAGATCCCGGAAAGAGATTGTTTATTTAGGGGTACCTTTCTTGTTGTTTTTCAATAAAAAAGATCGATTTACATTGTAAAAAATACAAACTTGAAAAAAATCGATTTTTTTGAAATCGATCTTTTAGACCTCGATTTTTTTATGTATCGATTCATCAGGTTACGATTCGAATCGATTTAAAAATCGATCTTTTTTAGAAAGAATCGCCATCCCTAATCTCGGCTTAAATATTCCTTAAAGTAAGTGGAGATTATGAGCATGCGCCATGCTCACATTCCACATTTTCAATTGAAACTCTTACGGTACGATTCGTCTATACGATCGATCTGATGAAAATCGTGACGATTGATCGCATCAAAAATGTCGCTCATACACGAAACGACTGGTCGTAACGATCGATCATTTACTTGTTTAAAGCTGAATGATAAAGACGTGTTCAAATAATTAAATACGTGCCCCATAAAATGGAAAATGAACTTCTTTTCCTTACCTATGTGGCAGTAGCGTTGATTCGGATTCGAAAGAAAAAAAGAAAGCCTAGAAGAATGTGGGTTAAGAAATGGCTATTAAAGCGAAATCAGTATTCGCATGTAAATCTTTTAAAGGAATTAAGGTTCCATCCAGAAGATTGGCACAATTATATGAGAAGAGTGAAACAAAATCGAATCGTTGATCGTAAAGAGCCATACACACTGTCGATTCATCGTTACGATATTCATGATTACATGGGTTTTTGTTGCGATTTCCGACATCGTCTTCGATTAAGTAAATCGTTAACGATCTTGACATACACCATCGATTCGTCGTTTCGATCGGTTTGACGCGACGGATCGTACAGATAAATCTTACCGTGTATGGGGCCCTTAACCTTTTTAGTTGAACGTTGAATTTGAATACCTATCAATACCTATTTTTGAAAATGGACGCGTTGGAAGCTTTATTAGATTTAGAAGTTATTGATTTAGTAGAAAATGGATTTCCACGAATGATTTATAATCGAAATAGTTATTTCGAAGAAATGGATAACATGACATTTTTTAGACAGTTTAGATTGCAAAAAGACCCAGTCTTGCACGTGCTAGAAGAAATTGAGGAACAGTTGGAATATTTAAATGACAAGTAAGTATAATTTGAATTAAGGTATTTATTTTTTAATTTGTACCTTCTACTTATTACCACCTTATTTTCTAGAAACAATTCCATATCGCCGATCAGTCGGAAGCAATATAGCTTCGATGTCTGAAACCTACATTAAAATGCTGGTAGGAGATGAAGAAATTTCGGAAACTGAAACAAAGTTTTTTCAAATAGCTTCGTTTCCAAGAGTTTTAGGATGTGTAGATGGTACACATATTCGGATCCAGTCTCCTGGTAAATATTTAAACTGAAAAAATCATTTGTGCTATAACAAAATTTCTATCCTTTACTTTAAACAAAAGCTTTGATAAAATGTATGTATCTGTTGAATAAGTCATTATCTACTACTAACTGATGCATTGTTTGTTGAAAATTTGATTTTTTTTCTATTATAATTTCCACAACGGCTATACTTTTTGTACTATCTACTATTTTTGTTTACATTTGTGATGGTTTTTATTACAGGTGGAAATGAAGCAGAACTATTTAGAAACAGAAAAGGCTATTTTTCTGTTAACACGCAAGTCGTGGGAGATGGTGACTTGGTAATAGATCTAGTGGCAAGGTGGCCTGGATCAACCCATGACCATACAATTTTCTTAAATAGTAGAGTAAGAGCAAGACTAGAGGCAGGGGCTGAATTTGGAAATGCTTTTATTCTGGGTTAGTACTGTAATAGTACATATTTATCAGTTGCTCAAAATAATTTTTAGAATTTTTTGTGGAATACATGCATTAATTTTAATGATATATACTTTTAGGAGATAGTGCCTATGCACTCAAAAATTATTTGCTTACTCCACTGGCAGATCCACAGTTTCAAGCAGAACAGAGATACAATGAGAGTCATATTAGAAAAAGATATTCTGTTGAACGGCTATTCGGAGTGTGGAAAAGACGATTTCCCATTTTGGCATATGGTTGCAGGTTAAAATTACCAACGACATTAGCTGTTATTTCTGCAACAGCTGTATTGCGCAAAATTGCCAGAGGAAGGAATGAAGAAGAGCCTCCCCACATAGCATTTTCATATACATACAATATACTAAGTATATTCCAAAACGGATTCAATATATTGTATATACAGGGTGTCTCAAAATTGACGCCCGTCCTTTCAGAATATGAATCGGGGGGCTAAAACGAATTAAAACGTAAGAATAAAAAAATTGCGTTATGTCCATGGTTACAGAGTTATTGACAAAATGGCCTCCTAGATCTCCAGATCTAAATCCATTAGATTTTTTCTTCTGGGGATTCTTGAAAGAAAAAATTTACTTTGAACCTGTTGAGAGTGCGGAAGATGTAGTAGCTCGTATTCACGCTGCTGAGACATTTATAGACGAAAACATGCTACAGAGGGTTCGTGATTCAATGATAAATCGTGCAAATATTTGCATTGAAGTAGGAGGCGATTTGTTTGAACAGCTTTTATAAATTAATTTCTTGTTTTGTAACAAATATTCGTTTTTCATAAAGTTTAAACATTGAATGTTAGATCTTTGTTTTTTGTCAATAACTCTGTAACCATGGACATAACGCAATTTTTTTTATTCTTACGTTTTAGCCCCCCGATTCATATTCTGAAAGGACGGGCGTCAATTTTGAGACACCCGTATATTCAAATATTATTTAAAATGAATTCAAAACACATTCATTTGTCAGGGGTTTTCATGTTGTATAAATGTTCCTACAATGTTCAAATGTATGTTGCTTGCACATTTGAAATATATACTGTATTGAATATTAATTATAAGATATTGTTATTATATGCACAAAATATATTCTATAAATATTCAAACTTTATTTAAAATATATTCATTAATGTTCCTACAATGTTCACATGGATATTTTACATACATACCCTTCTGAACATTTATTTCGTAATATTGTTACAATATGCGCATATGTACACAATATATTGTATAAATATTTAAAATAAATTCAAAACATGCTTATTTGCCAGGGTTTTCATGTTGTATAAATTTTTCCACAATTTCAGGCATATATTGGTTGCACATTTCAAACATATAATTTTTGCACATTCATTACAAAATATTGTTATGATATGCATAAAACATTAGGATACTGTGTTGGAGCTAGGACTCTTAGTTTCAACATAAAGCATCGTTTTCTAAAAAATCCTTTATTAAAAAATAATTTAAAAATCTTAAAAAAGAAAGAATATTTTTCTAAGAAAAAAAAAACTTATAAAAGGGCATTTAAGTTAGCTTTCGGCCATAGTATTTAAGCGACCTCCTGTTCCGGGTCGATCTTCTCCTGTTCCGGGTCGCACAGATTTTCTTCCTCCTTCTATTCTATCAGGGCATCTGACAAGCCAGAGTTTTACATTGTTGATAATTTCACAGTCAGTAGCAAATTTTATAGGAGGATTTAGCATCACTGTATCTGAAAATATTTAGATCTTTTTTACACATAATATATTAATATTTCAATTATATTCAGTTGTATAATTAAATATTTATCCCTTAATCAACAATATATTGCTTTCTTTTAGTTGTTTCAAGGTTTAAGAAAATGATTCATGTTTTTAACTGTTAGATACCTCAAGTCATTTCTAGAAACTCTGGTAGTTTGCAAGTATAATTTGTTACTAATTAACTAACTAACAACTAACTAAAATAAACACATAAAATACACATTTAGCACTATAATACTAATTTAGAATTGATAAATTAATCTTTAAAGAAATGTATCAAAAATATTACCTATTATAACTTGTGCCACTTTGAGAGATTTAAATCTGTTTTTCTTTTTGGCACCATCCCAACTGTAGTAACAGCCCAACTGTACACTGAAGATTTTGAACATGATGTGTTTTACCACATCTTTGGCACTATTACCTCCAACCAAGCTAAGGTACTTACTCTGAAAAAAATAAAGTTACTGGCTGCAGCATTGACAGGATCCAACAAGAATTTCTCCAGAACATTAAAATTGTTTTGGTCTGACAATGGTAGTATCGAGATGATATTTTTTAATTTGTCGTCAATATCTTTCAGAACTGGTTCTTCCTGTCTGATTTTTATCGCCAAATTTAATGTTTCCGACATATCATCTAGTTTGGCATTAATAATAGCAAATTGTCTAGTAATTTCTTTTTTTAACTCTGAAATAAATAATAATACTAAAAAATGTCATACCATTCCACCTTTTTTATTTTGTTTACCTTCTAATATTTCTTCGGTTAGTATCAGTTCCGATTGATATAGCACTAACTGCCCTATGCCTGAGCCTACGCCCTTCTGAAATATCTTGTTGATGGTCATCTTGAAAAAAACCTCATTAAATTGTTCTAATTCAGTTTTAAAATAGAGAAGTACTAGATTGTTACAGTGTAAACATAATTGCTCTCCAGACAGCATTTATACCGGGTGTCCCATTTTAATCTGATTGGCCAAATAACTCAAGATCATATGACGTTTTCGGAAAAAAGTTTCGAACAAAAGTTGTACCGTTTGAAGGGGGACATTCGATGCCACAGATACATTTGACCTTGGGTGGAGGGTTCAAGGTCAACTTGTTTTTTTTAATGGGACCCCCTATTTTTCTCATCGACAAACGGTGGTAGCTGTCTAAGAAATTAGCAAGATACACAAAGGTACTCAAATTTTCGTAAAGAATCATCACCACTGCTTATCGTTGCAACAAAATTTGAACAATTCAAATTTGTGGTGATTAGCGAAAAGTTGACCTTGAACACTCCACCCAAGGTCTAGAGTATGCGGCATCGAATGTCTCCCTTCAAACTGCAGAACTTTTGTTCAAAATTTTTTCTCCGAAAACGTCATGGTCCCGAGTTATTTGGCCGGTTAGATAAAAATGGGACACCCAGTACAATAAACCCAGTTTAGTTTATCATTACGTCCCTTACCAGGTCTTTTTTGAAGTGCTGATGGAACTCTTGGATATTCTCCTGATGTGTCCGAGTCCATTTCTTTTTCAGTAGATGTATTGGAAAATGAGAAACGTTGTGGTTTCTTCTTTTTTCTCACATCTAAATCAGAACTAGACAATACGTCATTTGTTTTTGCCTTTGAAACTTTTTTTCAGCCACTCCAAAGTTACCTGCAATAAAAAAATTAACAAATAGATATATTTTTTGAATTAATATATGACATCTAAGTAATTGTAAAACATAAATAAATAATTTATTTAGTATTTAAAAATAGGTCCTACTTACTGTATTCTCCCAAAATTTTTATTCCAAAATAATAGAAACCTCCTATCCCTAAAGATATTACATGTGTGTGTCTGTATCTGTTCTGACAAGAGTTCTACGATCTTTTGGTATATTTGATAAACATGGGTCTGAACGTAAAATTTTTAATAGTGCTCTTACAGAAGATAGTGCAACATTTTCTTCAATAGCCCAACGAGCAAGCATTTGTTGGATATTTAAATCTGTTACTGTATCACTAGTTTTACTGCCTGAATGTTCTACTAATGAAGTACTCCTTGTTGCCCATACCACAGTATGGGCAATACACACTAGTTACAGTGGAATTAAATAAAGCGTCATGTTTAACTTCCATCAGTTCATTGTTTACTATTGTACCTGTCTGTATATTTATATTATTACCAATTAGCGATTGATTAATATTATGTCTTACATTTCGTGAATTATATATCGCCATTTTCTTTTCAACGCGGCGGTTTACGTCTCTATAAATCTGTCGTATAGATCTGCCGGAAGAGTTCTTAAAAAATTTCTCAACTTTTGGCATTTTTGATTTCTGAAGTGATTGGTTATTCCGTTATTCCAGTAATTTCTGGGTTATTCGTTTCGTATTCATATACTATTAGGAGTACTAATAGTTCAGATTAATGGGGTACTTTCTAGTTACTCACTTTTTTACACTGCTCGTAGGTATCACTTTTACCTCTTAGAGCATTACTTCTCACAGATCACGTAAACTAGACACTTCTTTAAATTATTAGCACAGTCTCAACACAGCCAAAATATCAAACAAAATGATTGAGCTTTTAGCAAAGAGAAATATTTTGACTATGGTTTTTAGGTTAAGAAAACACAAATACGGCGAGAATAGTGATCTGTGGTCGCCGGTCGAGTGAATTCTGTGGACTGTTTGTATTCTCAGCCCTCTCATGGAACTATAGAATAGTATACGTTCCTTTGGCAAATTATGGAATTTGCAATCTTCATTATCATTGGATGGTATAAAAAGTTCAGTGCTGTAATTGGTCTAATATATGGGGTGCTAATACTATCTCTTTCTAAGCCAATGTGTTAAAATAAATATAAGTATTTACGAACGAATCCAAACAAATGAGATTCTGACATTTCCATTGTAACAACAAAATAATCTACTGTTTTTATATGAAAAATATTTCGAGGGAATCCATCAAAGTAATATTCCCAAATGAACACCCTTGATAACACAATTGTAAAAGTATATAAAATAGAAAAAAATGGGACGGCGTCTTCAGGAATGTGGTATGGAAACAATTCAAGCACCGAAGATCCTATATCTACAAATAACTTTTGTCCAGTAAACGTAAGCTTTGATCCTGATATATTATTATCTAATGAAAACCGATTAACATTGAATTTAAGCCAATTCAAGAACGATGAATATTTTGTTAAGTGTATTAAGTTAGAAGATAAAGATGACTCACCATCGATATATGTCGGTAAGACCGTTTTGAATCTTCCTACTATGACAAGATGCCAAAATTGTGAGACTATTTTTCCCACTAAATGTCAATATCAAAGGCATCAGTGTGAATTTAATGCAGAAAAAGCTGTTTTAAAATCGGATGTTGATTCTAGTGAAACTGATGGCGGTATTCCCGTTAAATACATTTGCGAATTTTGCAATAAACAGTTTGTTAATAAAAATAATTTGGTTCGTCACCAGTCTAGCCACGAAAATACACGAGAAAATGTGTGTGAAAATTGCAACAAACAATTTATTAGTGAAAATCGTTTGAGGATACACAAAGAAAGCTATTGTAAAAAAGCTGGAGACATTTCTAAATTTTACAGAAGCGATGTGGATGTTTGGAAATGCAAAAAGTGTTATGAAGTATTTTCTTCACCTTTATCAGCAAATTATCACGTGACATCTTGTGTAGAAATCGTAGAAATCGAAGAAATCGAAGACGATGAAGCAGAAAAAACAACACAATTATCGGACGAAGATAAAGTTGTCTTGACTAACGAAAATATTCACACCAAAGAAGCAATTGACAAGAAAAACTTGGAAAAAATATCAACCGAGCTTCTACTACAATGTGAATTTTGTAACAGAACTTACGCCGAAAAAAAGGTTCTGCTTATACACCAAAGGAAACACACTACAGCCAGAAATTACGAATGTGTTAATTGCTTTAAAGTTTTCGATTCTTTTCCAATAGCCGCCCAACATTGGATGAAAAAGTGTTCGGAATACGTAAATCTGTTTTGCTTGCCAAAATTAACTTACTGTGAATATTGCGACAGAACATACAAATCTCACGAACTACTCTACACGCACAAAATAAAAAAGAAGCACTATACTCACAAGCTCCAAACTGAAGAAACCAACAAAGATGTCGATGTTACTGTTCCCGAAGATAACAAAAATATCCTCAACAAACTAATCGAGGACGTTTTAGAAACTTTAGACGTCCCAGTTAACAAAATCCACTATCAAGGAACAGACGCAAATAAAGAGAATACCAGCGAACAACTTGAAAATTCTGTTGATACAACGGAAAAGAAGAAGAGAGGTAGAAAACGAAAATGGCCGACAAATCTGAGTGCGAGAACGAAAAAACCGAGTCTTCAAGTCGACGACGGTTATAAATATCAATGCGAAAGGTGCATCGAAACTTTTATAAATGTTGACGATCTTGAGGAACATCGGGAGAAGGTACATGCTTCGAATTTCACTTGTGATGAATGTGGACAGGTAATAAATAAGTTCTTTCTTTATATAGTGTCATACCAGATACTTCTAAAAAGTCCGACGGAGCGTATCGTTCTCTTAATTTTGTGGATTTCTAAAATTAAGTAATTAAGTAAATGAAATCTGGATGGCGGCACTTAAATTTTCCAGTACCGCTTCGTTATTTAAATGCTATATATGGAATTTTAGGTTTTGCATAACGCCAAAGCTTTGATAGTACACAGTCGTGCTCATAAGAAGTTAAAACCGTATGTTTGTGAAACTTGCGGCCGAAGCTATTCCCAAACTTCTCATCTTTTGATACATATGCGCTTGCATCAAGGTAAATACATACTCACTGGGATTAAACCGCGAAATGTTTTAATGGTATATGGGGGTGGTTTTTAATCCTTTTTTCGTTACGATTTTAGGGATAAAGCCGTTTGCGTGCCCTCACGAAGGCTGTGAAGCGAGATACACGATACGTTCGCATTTGAAGGATCATATAAGAAGAGCCCACACTAGAGAGAGACCATTCAAATGCAACGTTTGCGATAAAAGTTATTTAACTGGTTCTGTTTATTACCAACACCGTTTGACACATACCAATGACAGAAGATATGCATGTGATGTAAGTATGTATAGCTATATTCTGAATGCGCAGGCGCGCCCTAAAAGTACTTCCGGAATTTTCAACTTTAACGTTTGTTTTCTAAATTGTTTTGAATTAAATTTTTTGTTACAGCTCTGTCCTAAACGGTTTTTTAGAGCCGAAACTCTCAATAATCACCGAAGGATCCATACCGACGAACGCCCTTACCCTTGCCATGTATGCCGAAGGCAGTTTAGACAGAAAGGAGATCTTAACAAACATCTTAAGACTCAGCATCCTGTTTCAGTTTAAGTTAAAATTGAAACGCATTGTGTTAGTTTTTTTTTCTAATTTTTGATATATTTCAGAAATTTGTTACACGTTTATTGGTAATATTTGTTTTGTTCCAGGAATAATCGAATTGTTTGTTAAAATCTAGCTGATATTAAAAACATTTATAAAAATATTTATATATAATTATTTTACGTAAATCTGACAATGTAGCATTTCTTTAGTATGGAGGGTAGAAGGAAGGAGCACCATCTGAATGTATTAAAAAGTGTCCATCGAAAGGAAGCAAATTAAGGTGGCGCATTTAAGTAGCAAGTGGAAAGATTTTCAAAATAGCGCCATGAATTATTAGAGTAAGATACAAAATTAAAAAAGGAAATACAACGTAAATATTTGAGATTTCAAATACTCCATATTTCTCAATTACACAAGTCACGAAAAATACTAAATTTTTCAACCCAGCTATACTATAGCCTCCATGGTTACCAACCTTACCCAGGGCCGTTCGGCTATTAACTACGAAATGGAGATTGAAAGGAGTGGAGCAGAAGCAGATTTCTCGTAGAGTAAAAGGATCATTTGTTACCGGTCAAACGAGGGACATCTATCAAACGTCAAATTCAAATAAAAGTCATTCGTTGTAGTATTTTGGTGGTTATTTTTTAGTATTTTTATAAAATATGAATAATTATTACTTCGCAATTCTAAAACCTAAAATACATGAGAATTTTATTTTTTGGCCGGTAATCGAAATGAGCATATTCACTCCTAAAACCCTACCTCCGCCGAGGTGGTACAATTGGAGCAGCTCTTTTCACACCACTCCACAGTACACGAACGATTAAAGACTGCTCCTCTTACTCGTTCTGTAATAGCCGAACGGTTTCGACGCCGCCACGACAAAAGGCTGTAAGCGCCATTATGTAAATTTTACAGTAAAGCCAAAAAACCAATAGCATTTGAAATTGAAGCTATAAAACGATTGTTTGTCTACGAAATCGACCGATAACCTGTAGAAAGACGATTTTAAACTTTAAAACCAATTAAAACTTCGTATATACTGATTTATTAGTGCTTTTGTCGCTTGCGTCTTTTTATTAAAATCCATTGGCGTTTACGCCTTTTTAGTAGTACTTATGCCTTTTGTCAAAGTTATTTTGTTGTTAAAAATGGTGGTTAGGCTGCCCTTACGCCTTTACAGAATTTTGATTTGAATTCATTTTTGGTGCTTAAATAAAAGACAAAAACCAAGCAGTAATAAAAATTATAGGAAAACCTTGCTTTTTATTAATGGAAAAAACAAAATATAAATCTCTGTGGTACAAAACAGCAATCAATATAGATACATATGTATTCAAAATCAAAATATATTCAACAAAAATGAAAATAGATTCAATTATTATTCTGAACAAGTGATGATAAAATTATAAAAAATAAACATAAACTCTATCACAGTTAAAAATGCTTAATAAATCTGAATAAGTAATACTGGGTACGTATAACAAAATAAAAATAAATTCAACAAAAACGATAATAAATAACCAGTAATAGTTTATGGATCATTATTGTCCTCAATATCAGTCTCTGCTAACTCATCAGGCTCTCTATTATTGTAGAAAAGTGAAAAGTACTCCGAATGATATTCTTTCTTTATAGTTAGGTTATTGCACAAATTAGTTAAATCTTTGAATTTTGATTTATTTATTGGTAGTTCAGTTTTATATAGTCGCTCAGGTGGTGTCAATTTCATGTTCCAATCAATTTTATGATACTCTGCTTCTTTATCATAACTCATCGAAATCTCTATGCAACTTGAATACGATTTAGACATTGTCACTCTTTTAACATCACTCATTTTAATGTCCTTCCCGTTGTTTCCTTTGAGCTTTTTTAAAGTTGTTATACCTTTCCAACCTAAGAAATTTGAAAAATTCATAGGTACTACTTCGTATGGCCTAGGGCGCTTCCTAGCATTTCTTATTAGAGTTGGCCATTCTGAAGGTGCCTGTATATTCATTGAGGAAGTGTATTTCTCAATGACAGCATGAACGCTGTCTACGGGCATGTATGTATGTCCAGCTACTAAATAAGTCAGAGAAATGTCAGTCACTGACAGGGAGCTTTGTAAAAAGAACATCAGCATGCTTAATACAAATTTGTTTTTGTTTTGTCCCGGGCAGTTGTCACAGAACAGTGACAGAGACTTAAATTCACCACGTTTATCTATTTGAAGCAAGTAATTGTATAAATTAGTGCAGATCTCATTCACACCACGCCTTCCATCCTTTTCTCCCCATATGTAACAAACTCCTTCTTGTGACTTGCTCTCATATAACGTGAAATTATAAACTGCGTATTTCCTTGAAAAGCCAAACATCATACTTGGTCCATGCGGTGTAGACAGAACTTTTCGTAGATCAAATGATATAACAAGAAATCCGTCTTGTAAAGATTTTTCCTGTTCATAAAGGAAAATTCGTTTAGCATTATCTTCCTCTTCAGTGTGTCTTAAATGATCAACCTTCATGGCTTCAGTTTTTTCAGAGTCAGGTGTATTTTTGTACCTTTCACATTTGACACATTTATCTTTTTTAGGCCTGTGTATTCCAATATTATAGTTTTGTTTAAATATTTTTTTACCACCTTCTTACCACCGACTCATACATTCTAAATAGATTTTGCACAGTCCTAATTTCTGCTGGTAGATATAACCTCTTGCTTGACGATCGGCAGTAATGCGATGGTACCGCTGGTAAACTCTTGATAAAATTCTCGAAGTCAGTAATTTGATCATCCCTTATCTTATGCCTGGGATTATGTTGTCCTCTATTATCCCTATTTTCTTTTATTTTTCCGTCAATGGAGATTCTAATCATTTTTTGAGTGATGTTTAGTGTTTTAATTACAAATTGTAGACAAACACGAACTTGCACACCTTCCTTCATAAAATAATATTGGTAAGTAAGGCCTCTTCTTGATAACTTGTTTTCAGTTCTTTTACGTTTAACTGGAACCACATTGACACAGCCATTCAAAAAACTTCTTTTCTCTATTGAGCTCCTCATACTCCAAAATATTTTAAAGAGCTGAAGTCTTTCTTCTTCCGTAAATCTGTTGCAATTATTTACTCATTTTTTATTTACACATAGATTAGGTAGGACTGACTTACCTTCCACGATTTCATTTCTGTGATTAAAATATGATAAACCCATACTTTTGCGTTCCTTATTTCTCAATCTCTTGCTTCCGCGCTTCTTTCTTTTTTTTTTTATAGCTCTGGAACCGCTGCTGGAGATGGCTACGCTTTCATCACTTTCGTCACTCAAATAACTAGAGCCAGAAGAACTCCAATTTTCTGTTGACGTGACTGCATTTGACTTCTCCTGGCAAACTTGGTGAGCAGGTATACTCTCGATACAGGGCTCTTGTTCCACAACGTCACTCTCTGATGAGTCTGAATACTCTACTAATTTCGGCACAGCCTTGCTTGAAACTTCAGTCTCACATAACTCAGTCTTCTTGGTAAAATTATCATCTAATGCGTGATAGCTGAGATCATTAAAAGGGTCTTGTAGTTGCTCATTAAGAAGTATATCATGCTGCAACGCCTCATTCAAAATATTATTGTTATCGAAACTTGAATAATCCACAACTTGATCACTTTCTGAGTCCAAATGATGTTCATCAAAAACTATAATATTATGATCATGTTGAAGAGCCTGATTATTATCGAAACTTAGATCATTTAAAGTACTGTCGTCAAATATAGTCTCTGATATTCTATCAAGCTCTTTATTCTCAAAAGTATCATTATTTGGTGATAGTTTTTGAGCCATCTCAACCATTTTTTGGCCTCGAGACATCTGAAAGAAAACAGGAACTAAGCGACATATTGAAACACAATTTTTTAAGGCTTAAGCGACATATCTCGACAAGATTTTGTTGTGACATTATGCCTTTATTAATAAGTATACAGTCAATTTTGTTATTCATTCAGATACATTTTCAATATATTATCAATGCAGGAACAATCACTAAGCCAATAATATTTTGTTATAGTAACCAAACGTCTTTAAAGAATGCATGGCAGGCTTATGGGATAATTGTAGTTAAGCCTTTCAACAATTTCAGTTCTAAAAGGCTTAACCGACAAAAACAAAAGATTAGGATTTTTTCTCATTAAAATCGAATTTAAATTTATAAAAATGCTACAAATTGATTCTTGACGCCATAAAAAATAACTAAAAGCAATAAGTAACTTGAAATAATCCTTACCTTGTGAAAAATTACGGCCGGGCGTAAGTGCACCTAACACTATGGAAGTTTCACGACTGTTGGCGTGCGAAGTGTCGCTTACAAATCTTTAAACTCGATTTCAAGCGAACACAAATTTTTGTCGCTTATGTCATTATGGTCATTCGATGCGAAATTTCAAGCAGAATCCGAGTATATGAAAATCTCATTTTTGAATTTTTTGTCGTGGCGACGTCGTTAGAGAAGGGAGGAGTGTTCGGAGTCAATGGAGTAGCATTGCCGAACGACCCTCCCGTAATCACTAAAATGTCAAAGGTAGAATGTACCACAGAATGCCCCACGCATACAGAAGCATAAAAAAATTTATAGTTTCTGTGAGAGTGTGTGTTCTCATTGAGAAATGGCCTTCAGCGCCACCTAGTATTTAATAGTCGAAACGGTTCGTATATCTGTAAAGTAAGCTACTTATTCCTTATTATCAAGAGAGATGTTTTAATTCGTTGAGGATCTACCGATTTCTTAGGGATCTACTATTAAATAGGAGGGGAAGCTGGAAACCATAGAGAAATAATATATAATGAGAGTTGTCGTTAGTAACCGTTGGCATCGCGTTGATCGCAGCGCACCAGGAAGGGGTGTCGGAACTAATTTTAACAGGCGAGATATTTAAATCTGGTAGTTTGGATTATGGGTAGCAAATTTTACAATTTGTCTTAAAATTGTTTATTATATAATAATTTCATTACAAAAAATAAAATTTTATTTCATTTTTTGCAATGAAATAATTATAATTAACAAACAATTTTAAGACACATAATTTAGATAAATAAGAAAACAACACACATTTAAAATTTTTATTAACCTGCACGTAATAACATAAAAAAATTAACTAAAATATTTGTTTATTAAATTAGTACAATTATTCTATATACATTATCAACTTTCATTAATTAACATTCTTATTGTATCTTTGGATTAAATTATCACAGATCACTTACAATAAATTGTACATTAGTTAAATGCTTGTTTTATAATATATCTGTTAAAACTGTATCACATAAATATTCTATCCTAACTAGAAAATTTGAATTGGTATCACAATATTTTCACTAAAATTACATTATATTTAAGAAAGCTAATCCTATATCACATCAAATTGCACATTATTTTAAAACAAAACAACAAAAACGACAAATATTTTAATAAAAAAGAGTTAAAAACTAGATTTTCGATTTTCATGATCCATTAAGACAAGAACAGGTCTGAAACAAAAAAAAAATTAAACGCAGTACATTTTTACAAAAAAAAAAGAATTATTGTTGTTTGTTAGTCCTCTTACCATCATTATAATATTTTTTAATTAATAAGGGGACGCAAACTTTTATGAGCTGAGGTTCACTTACTTTTATTTCCTTTATTAAAACTAAAACCCTAAATAAATTTAAAACTAAACTAATCCTAAATACTACTAGGCAGTGCTGGCAGGCGAAATCATAGGTAACATAAGGCGAAATGATTTAAATTTCTTATCAAATTGGGGATTTTTAGCCTACAGTTTAGAAAAGGCGGAAAATTTAAATATTTTAATAAATATATTATGTCTATGGTTTAGTTCATATTTGGAATTGAATACATTTTACTCGGTATCTATGTAATATTTAATAGATATTTTCAAATAAACATTATTTCCTGAATATTGCAGGAGTGTGTCAATTATGAATATTATACAAATATCATATATGTACGTTCAATCGTGTATCTGGAACAATACAAAATTTAACCGAATATATGTGAAATATGCATTAATATGCTCACTTAGTGCCCCCAGTGAAATCCCCATATGAGACGAATATGGTTCCTCCGCCCAATTTTCGAGAAACTTCGAGAATACCCACCGCACCCGGTGCATCCGCCAGAACGTCGAGAATATCCAGTGCACCCGCGAGAAATTTCGAGAATTACGGCGTTCGAGTATAAATAGGCCACCAGCTTCGCTGCAGGCAATTAGTCAATCAGTCAGTGTTGATACCGAAGAAAAGTAATCGCGCCTCGATAAAGTGTTTATTAAGTGACTCTCATATAAATTATAATTAGTGTGTTTAGTGTATTACATAAATTATTAAATAAGGACTGAATTACATATAAATCTGTAAATATAAATTAATTGTAAATATAAATTAGAATAAACGTTACATTGGTGTCAGGTGTGGGGTTAAGAAATAAATAAATAAATAAATATACAGGAAGATGGCGAAAAAACTTTGTGAATTAAAAGTTTCAGAGCTTCGAAGAGAGTTGGAGGATTACGAACTGGACACAAGTGGGGTCAAGTCAGTGTTAGTGGAACGACTGAAAAATAGCTATGATGAACAATGGATTGGACCCGGAAACGTTTGAATTCACCGACGAAGCGTCCGCCTCTATAACCTCTTCCATAAAAAAACTTTCGACGGATATAGAAAACGAAATGTCGGACATGGAAAATAAAATTTCGACGGATATAAAAAACGAAATGTCGGACATGGAAAATAAAATTTCGACGGATATAAAAAACGAAATGTCGGACATGGAAAATAAAATTTCGACAGATATAAAAAACGAAATTTCATCCATGGAAAACAAAATGTCGGACATGGAAAATAAAATTTCGACGGATATAAAAATCGAAATTTCATCCATGGAAAACAAATTGTCGGACGTGGAAAATAAAATTTCATCCATGGAAAGTAAACTTTCGGCGGACATAGAAAATAAAATGACGGACATGAAAAATGAAATGACATCCATGAAGACTGATATTTCTGCCATGGAAGAAAAGATTAAAAGTATGGAGCAAGAAATGAAACAAAAAATCAAAGAAATCGAAAGGAAGACTGGTAATAAACCGGATTTTACTACTAGGCAAGCCCCGAATAACGACGAACTGGCAGAGAAAGTAGAGTTGAAACCGAAAATGGAAAACGATATTAACAGCCGAGTGAAACTGCCAACATTCGATGGTAAAACGTCATGGCCGAACTATCTTAAGCAATTCGAGGCGGCATCAAAGGCAACTGGAGTGAGAAGGAAAAAGCGTTAAATTTAACTCTTGCCCTTAGAGGAGACGCTATGGGTATCCTCCAGACCATTCCAGTGGAAGAGGCCGAAGATTTTGAACAACTCAAAAAGCGATTGAATATGAGATATGGCCTGGAACACCTGGAGCATCTGTACCAGTCGCAGCTGAAAAACCGCAAACAAAAACGCGATGAAACTCTGCAAGAATTCGAAGCAGACATTGCGAGGTTGGTGCGGTTCGCCTATCCATCGGCACCGGAGAATGTCATGGAATGTTTAGGGGTACAGACATTCATCGACGGAGTTTGTGACCATGAAATGCAGAGAACTCTACGCTTGGCTCGGCATAAGACACTGGTCGACGTAGTCTCTGCAGCCTTGGAGTACGAAGCAGCTACACAGGCTTCCGGAGTATACGGCAAGGTGAGGGCTGTAGCAGACGAAGAAGTTGAGAACAAGCTCGACCAGATTGTCAACATGATGAAAAGCATCTCAAATGGAAAACTGAAAGCTGTGAGATGCTGGAATTGTGGAGAAATAGGACATGTACGCAGTTCGTGCAAGCGACCGAGAACTGCTACAAACAAAGATGCCCAGCAGGAAAACTAGGAAGGGTCGACCTTCAGAGGGCAGCTTCGACCCGAAGACCTTCCAAAGACCCTCTCATCCTAATAGCCTCTCTGAAATTTCGCGATGATAGTGTATACGTGGATGGTGAAGTTAATGGAAGGAAGTATACACTATTGGTGGACACTGGAGCAACGAGGACTATTATTCGCCCCGAGACTGTCAACACCCGGAAAAGACTTTTACCGACGAGACTGCGACTCAGGACTGCCACAGGTGAAAGCGCCAATGTCCATGGAGAACTACCGGTGCAATTGGGAATTGGCGCAGAGAAGTTCACCCATACTGTCGTTGTCGCCGATATCGAAGAGGACATAATACTCGGAATGGACGTTATGAACCTACATGGCTTCCAGCTAGATTTCAAGAACCGAGTGATTAGAGTAGGTTCTGAGGAGGTATTCCTTCACCCACACGAGGATAAGACTGTTCAGGTAGCCGTACAGGAGGATACAGTTGTACCCGCAAGGAGTGAATTTTTCACTGTGGCAAGGCTACAAGGAACCGTCGAAGAAGGAACACCGGTCATGATGGAACCATGGAATCACGATGAAGAGGTTGGTCGAGGAATCCTGGTTGGAAAAGGGTTAGTCATGGCTGCCGAAGAAATACCTGTACGCATTATAAATGTAAATGACCATCCAATAACTATGAAGAAGGATACCAAAATTGGAACTTGCGTACCAGTGGCGTCGATAATTCATCAAACAACAACCTCCAATGATGCCAACAATAAATTTGAACAAATGATAGCAGTGGCTGGACAATCCCTTAGCCTTCAGAAGAAAAAAATCAGAGAACTCCTGCTACAATACCGATCTCTTTTTGTACCAAAAGGAGGAAAGACAGGAAGAACATCTGCTGTCAAACACAAAATTGACACCGGCGACGCTAAGCCGATAAGACAATCGGCTCGACGGCTACCACAGGCCAAAAGAGAGGAAGCGGAGAGAATTGTTCGCGAGATGGAAAAGGACAAGGTAATAGAACCTTCTACCAGCCCTTGGGTCTCTCCGGTAGTCCTGGTAAAGAAGAAGGATGGAACCACGAGGTTTTGCGTGGACTACCGGCAGTTGAACAATGTTACAAAGAAAGATAGTTATCCTCTGCCGAGAATCGACGACACTCTGGATACGCTGGCCGGTAGCAAATTGTTTTCTACCTTGGACCTGAAGTCTGGATATTGGCAGGTAGAAATGGATCCAGCCGATAAAGAAAAGACAGCGTTTACCACCGGATCTGGTTTATGGCATTTCACCGTTATGCCATTTGGGCTGTGCAATGCCCCCGCAACGTTCGAAAGACTGATGGAAAACGTATTGCGAGGGTTGTCCTGGATGACATGCTTAGTGTACCTTGATGACATCATAGTCTTGGGAAGGACATTCGAAGAACATCGAGAGAATTTGGAAGGTGTCTTCAAAAGGTTGCAAGCTGCCCAACTGATGCTCAACCCCAAGAAATGTCAACTATTTCAAAACAAAGTCAATTACCTAGGCCATGTAGTCAGCAAGGATGGTGTAGCTGTAGATGAAGAAAAAGCTGCTGCCGTACGGAAGTGGCCAAGACCCACCGACAAGCACCAAGTTAGAAGCTTCCTTGGACTCTGTACATACTACAGGCGATTTATAAAGAAGTTTGCAGATATCGCTAAGCCCTTGACACGACTTACAGAGGAAGCAAGGGAGTTTCGATGGGACGAAGATTGCCAAACTTCGTTCGAAACCTTGAAGAAGCACTTGACTACTGCACCTATACTCGGCTATCCACTACCAGAGGGAGAATTCATATTAGATACTGATGCTAGCAATGTTGGAATTGGAGGAGTGCTATCACAGGTTCAAGGAGGACAAGAGAAAGTTCTGGGATATTTTAGTAAAGTCCTTTCCAAACCAGAACAAAACTACTGCGTCACAAGAAGAGAGCTCCTAGCAGTAGTGAAGTCCGTGGAGCACTTCTATCAGTATCTGTATGGGAAGAAATTTGTGATCAGAACCGATCATGCAGCACTTAAGTGGCTTATGCAATTCAAGAACCCTGAAGGTCAAATCGCTAGATGGATCGAGCGGCTCCAAGAATATAATTTCACTATTGAGCATAGAGCCGGAATAAGCCACAGAAATGCAGACTCCCTCTCTAGAAGACCATGCCCTGCAGAGTGCTCTCACTGCAGCAAAACAGAAGCTAAGGAAGCTGCTATTCGAAGAACCACGGTGACCACCGACGAATGGACACCAGAAAAGTTGGAAGAGGAACAAGAGAACGATCCCGACTTGAAGAAAATCCGACATTTGAAAAAGGAGAACTGTCGACCTACTTGGCAGGAGATTTCAAGGTACTCGCCAACGATGAAATCGTATTGGGCCCAGTGGGACTCGCTGGTTTTGGAAAACGGTTTGCTACAGCGAGTAATCGAGAACGATGAGGGTTCCGAAAGTAGAAGACAGTTGGTGATTCCAAGAACATGGATAGCAGCAGTACTGCGGAAATTACACGACAGTCCGTCAGGAGGACATCTAGGTGTGAAGAAGACCCTCCAGAAAGTGCGAGAACGGTTTTATTGGATGCAGAGTTCCGAAGATGTGAAGGACTGGTGTGAGAAGTGCACTACCTGTGCTACGACCAATGGACCGCACGGGAGAAGAAAGGCTCCTATGAAGCAGTACAATGTCAGAAGCCCTTTTGAACGCATTGCCCTGGACATTGCCGGACCGTTTCCACCGACAGCAAATGGCAGCAGGTACATTTTGGTGGTGATCGATTACTTCACAAAATGGGTAGAAGCGTATGCCATTCCAAACCAAGAAGCCGCAACGGTTGCCGACGTGCTCGTGAATGAGTTCATTTGCCGATATGGAGTGCCCCTGGAAATACACAGCGACCAGGGCAGAAACTTCGAAAGCCAGCTGTTCCAGGAAGTTTGTGAAAAGTTCGGCATGAAGAAAACGAGAACTACGGCTTTGCACCCACAGTCGGACGGGATGGTAGAGCGAATGAACAGAACTCTTGGCAAATATCTGTCTAAAGTAGTATCTAACCATCAGCGAGATTGGGACCAATATCTCTCGCTATTCGCGATGGCCTACAGATCCGCCATCAATGAGTCCACCGGCCAAACACCAGCAAGAGTTCTGTTCGGACGCGAAATGAGATTACCCTGCGACCTTGAATTTGGATGCCGACCCGGAGAAGACATAGCTGGTGAAGATTACGTAACCCAGCTGAGAAAAAGAATGGACGACGTACACGAGCTGGTTCGATCGAATCTTCAGATCGCTAGCGATAGGATGAAAAAAAGGTACGATACGCAAGCTACGGAAGGAGGTTTCCACGAAGGAGACAAAGTCTGGCTGCATAACCCAAGAAGACAAAAGGGTTTTTCTCCAAAGTTGCAGAGAGCTTGGGACGGTCCGTACCTCGTAAAGAAAAGAATCAACGATGTCATCTATCGTATCAGCAAGATCCCAAATGGAAAGCCAAAGGTGGTACACCGTAACCGATTAGCGCCATTCGAGGGTGACCACGATGAGGAAGTAAACCAGCTTCAGGAAGTAGCCGATCCTGCTTTTGTAGAGTTCATGGGTGCTTATGGTGGTACCGGAAAAGCGAGATTCGGCGTCACCACTGAGAGACGACAAGACCTGCTTACCGTTCCGGAGGAATACTCACTGGCAATAAACATCCCTGCCAGCGTAACCGATGCGCGCGGACTGGCATCTTTGTTTATAAAGAAGAGTGGTGCACGACCTTTGGTAAACCAGTTACCAGTACCAGGTAAAGCTTTGAAGCTGCAAAATGGCTCCCGCTACAATTTCCACCTAGTGACGAGGAACACTTTCGACGAAAGACCAACGTACGAGGATGTCTGGGAAGCATTACGAAGCCTGAGGGAGCATGTGCTTGAATTGAACGTGCATAGGCTAGCCATGCCCAAGATTGAATGTAGGCATTTAGATTGGCGGATAATCCGTAACATGGTAGAAGTAATCTTCCGAGACACCGAAGTGCAGGTACTGGTTTGCGGCTATGCTCGTGAGACACAGCCAACAGAGAAGACGGTCGCATGTTACTTCCATACAAATGGAAAATGCAACAAGGGGACCAGTTGCCGATACAGTCATCTCGGTCCAGTTTCCTAGCTAGTTCCAGGAGGAACTGTCTCTTAAGGAGGGGGCAATGTTACGCGAGCTACTGCAATAATATTCTCCCTTAGTGCCCCCAGTGAAATCCCCGTATGAGACGACTATGGCTCCTCCGCCCAATTTTCGAGAAGCATCCAGAATACGAAACATCGAGAATATCCAGTGAACCCGCCAGAACGCCGAAAGATTTCTAGAATTACGGCGCGTGAGTATAAATAGGCCACAAGCATCGCCGCAGGCAATTAGTCAATCAGTCAGTGTTGATACCGAAGGAAAGTAATCGCGCATCGATAAAGTGTTTATTAAGTGACTTTCATATAAATTATAATTAGTGTGTTTAGTGTATTACATAAATTATTAAATAAGGACTGAATTACATATAAATCTGTAAATATAAATTAATTGTAAATATAAATTAAAATAAACGTTACATTATATTGCTTTTATAGTGAATGACTTAGGAGTTGTTTAAATTTATTTCCGATTTATATTGTTTTTACGGCTATTGATTATTTTATAAATAGAAGAAGTTGAGAATCACTTTGTCTTCTAGAATGAGAATTAAGTTGAGCGCTTAAGGGATGGTTAAACTTTTTAATGTTAACACTGGCAAAATTGTGAAGACTCGCAGAAAATGTTTTTCAAGTAAAACCACCGACACCTGTACTAGCTAGATTTATTTAATAAAATACTGACATTTTATGTTAGGAGAGTTCATGATATTTATTTCGTTTTTGCTATTTCCTTTAATTAAGAAGATTATTGGTTCAATTGAGAATTTATTCAATAAATAATAGACCTATTCTAAAAAAAGTCCGAATACGATATATGAACATTTTTCACCAATTCTCATATGGAAACCAAAATGAAAGTCCAATTGATGGATTGAACTATAACTAATTAATGGCGTTGATAAATAAATAAACACTGGTGTTTTTGTTCCCAAGTAAACGGAAAACAGCGTTTGGAACAACTTATTCTAACCTCCAAAAGAAGATAAATACTGAAAAGCTTCTTCTGATATTTTTTATACAAAGCAAAAATATTCCAACCGCCGACGTTGTGGCAAAGATTACAAAATATATATAAGATAGTTCACTTGAAGGCGGTCTGATTCTTCTTAGTGTTTTAAACGATCGCCGCACTCATAAATCATATTTACGGCTCCCTTTTGTTGTAAATAACGACACCGCTAGGTACCAGGGCATTAGAAGAGTATATTTTATTCCAAGCTATACAGGGGTAACTTGAGAAATATATATTTAAATAGGATGATTTATTAAAGGTTTTTTTTTATATAATGTTTTTAAATGTTAATTATTTCGAAAAAAGTTCAGGATATGAATTTGAAAAGGAAAGTTTAGGTATAAGTAAAAAAATATATTAAAATTTTTAAAATGAATCAATTGACAGATTTTATTCAACATTTTAGTAATTTTGTGATGCTTATTGAAGATCTAGCGGTTATTTATACAGAATATCACAAATTAAATTATATATACTTATTGGCCACCAGAATAATAGGACCACTAAAACAATTTTGATCTTTAAATTAGACACTCCGTATTTTTTAGATTCACAAGGTTAAAACAGTAAAAACATATTATGCAGCTGCAGGATATATTTATTAATAAATTAGATATGTGAATTTTCAAATTTCTATGAATACCCAGTATCTATAAGTACTAAATAACTAACTAATTTATTATTATCTAATATCTTTGTTACAATAGTTTAAAAAAGTTGAATTCCGTATTTGATAATAACTAATTTAATACCCACCTCTCAACGTCTTTTGGACAACGATAAAAGGATATTTCTGGTTTTCCCACCTTGCTGGAACAACCGATCACAGCACAACACACAGGCATTTTAAAACCACAATTATAATATTATTAATGTTACTTTTGGAAGACAGGAGTTAAAATAATGCGAACAAGAAATTTTACTTCCGGAACGTTTCCCGAAAAACTAAATGAAATACTTCTACAAAGTTTCTAGAGATTGTAGGCACATTTCTGGCCCTTAATTGCTTCTCTATATTTTTATCTTTGTTTACATTATAAGTACTTAATACCAAGACTGCATTCAGAATTCGTGGGGAAGTGATAAACTCTACGATTTATTATGTATACAACTAAGACTATTAACAAATATAACAAAATATTTATTTTATAAGTTTTGCTATTGAAGAGAAAAATATTAATATTATTTTTTCCTTATTGCAATAATTAATTAATAAATTTAAAATATCTATTGAACATAAACATAAAACACGAACAACGAATTCTAAAATACCAGCGCTCGATAGACGACGACCCGTATAATATGCAAAATTAAATGCAAGTAAGGATTTAGCGACATACTGTAGCATGGCGCCAACCGCTAAGTCACCAGACAGTAACCAGCGGTATGAATCCTTTGATCGATAGAATTCGTACGAGTGAACAATCTTATATATATTTTGTAATCTTTGGTTGTGGAGTCACTATTCTATGTTGCGAACAACAATCTATCTCAATGAAAATGTGAATCTCATCAAAAACATAAATGTGAAATGAGTGACTAGTTCAATATTATGATGCATGCCTTGGTTGTTGACTTCAACGACAAAAAAAGTGAAATCTAAATGGGTGCCAAGTTCAATGGTCAATCCTGTAATTTATTTATAACAACATAAAATATTTTATAACAACTTAAAATATCATTTCTTCCTATAACTTAGAATAATATATTGAAGCCTAAGGTCTGACTTGGCTAGTTCGAATATACGAATTATTATTAAGTACCTATACTAAAACAGTCATGGAAGAGCCTTATGTTCGATGGCAAGTTTCTATCAGCAAGCCAAATTTTCGGAAGAATAAAATAAGAATGAATTATTACAGTTTCCTGTAAAATTGTCGTATTTAGTAAAGCGTTTTAACAATAGATGTCGAAGAATAAAAATATATTATTCTAACGCTTTGACAAAGTTTTGAAAAATAATTTTTCCAAAAACAGTGACCGTTCAACGAAGAAGAAGCAACTACTTCCCGGGCTACATGCCCCGACAGACATTGAATTACACTTCTTAGTCAAACGGGGTTGGTAAATCTACAAGATTTAAACCAACCATTCTGGTTTGCAACTAGAAGGGATAACATAACTTGTAGACCGGTTTCGGCGTATTGCGCCTCATCAGTACAGTATTACTGCATATAGCCAGGGAAGTAGTTGCTTCTTCTTCGTTGAACGGTCACTGTTTTTGGAAAAATTATTTTTCAAAACTTTGTCAAAGCGTTAGAATAATATATGTTTATTCTTCGACATCTATTAATAAAATAAGAACTTATAGCGTTAGAGCTTGCGAATGCTGTGATGTTGGGATGTTGTTATGTCAAGGCCTCTTTAATTGGCGATCTTCCAGGTCACTCGGAGGGTCATCTGACTTCAATAAAACTACTACTCCATTCACTGAGATAGGTTATTTTTATTACCATACTTTATATTACACAACTACAACTATACATTTTTATAAATCCGTATTCTTATCACATGTTTATTAAGTCTTTTACATGTAGAAGATAATATTTTTCTTGCCAAAAAAATTTGTTTACCCAATTAGTTGTGCTGTTTTACTTTGGTGTCAATTACACAAAAATTTATTCCTGTTAAAATTTGAAAAAACGTGATTAATAATGAATCGTCGTTTAATTTCTGAGCTGAATCGTGCCAGAATTATTGAAGAAGGAGTGGGTGTTTCTCAGAGTGACGTGTCCCGAATATGGAATAGGTTTTTGGAGACCAATTCAGTGCAAAATAGGCATCGCTTTGGTAGACCACGAGTTACCGTTGAACAGCAGAATAGATTCATAAGGATTTCCATTCGGAGAAATCCCTCTATGTCTATACCAGCCCTCCAAACAGAGTTCAGACACGCTACAGGAGTCAGAATATCTTTGGCTACAATCAGAAGACGAATATTTGCTTCAGGTTTGAAGTGTCGTCGTCCAATTAGTCCCCCAGCTACAACATCGACATGTTTTGCATCGCCTCCAGTGGTCTCAAGAACACATAGAGCTCTCTATACAGTTTTGGAATTCTGTTCTTTTCTCAGATGAGACCCGAATCTGTGTGAATAGTGATAGCCGGTGAATTCGTGTTTGGTGGGAGCCAACAAGAGCTGCACAATTAGCCCATGCCCGCCCCAAACTTCCTTTTGCTGGTGGCAGTGCTATGTTTTGAGCAGGCATTATGGCAGGTGATCGTAAGGAATTGGTGCTCATTGACGGGACTATGACAGGACAAAGGTACATCACACAGGTTTTAGAACCTCATGTGGGACTGTGGCGAGGAGCTGTGGGTGAAGATTTTGTGTTTATGGATGACAATGCTCGCCCACATAGGACTCGAGCAGTTAATGACCATCGTGAGTCACAAGGAATTCGACGTTTGGAGTGGCCTGCGATATCGCCAGACATGAACCCAATTTAACATGCCTGGGACATGCTCTCCAGAGTTGTTCACGCTCGAAGAAATCCTCCCAGAACTCAAAAGGAAGTAGCAGTTGCTACAAGAGAAGAATGG
The DNA here is from genome assembly GCA_947563755.1 of Lochmaea crataegi. Lineage (NCBI taxonomy): Eukaryota > Metazoa > Arthropoda > Insecta > Coleoptera > Chrysomelidae > Lochmaea > Lochmaea crataegi. The sequence continues at coordinate 121,456,176 of OX387422.1, read as the reverse complement.
GAGAATCTGCCAGAGGAAGCAATTGATCGTCTTGTTAGCAGTATCAGAGCTCGAATGCAGGCTTGCATTGACGCCCATGGTGGAAGTACGCTTTATTAACAGTGTAAAATTAATTTTCAATAAGAAATAAAACTTTCATTTCCCTAATTTTTTTTATTAAAAAAAACTACATCTCTGTTCTAATACAAAAAGTATCTGCCAACTGGATAATGTTCATTGTATAATTGATTTATGAAAGCAGTTTGGTACAATTTATAATAATAACGGATATTTTAGATGATGCATAAGTTTTGGAACTGTGTATATTATAATCTATCATTATAGCCTACTTGTAGTATAAACTGAATAAAATATCTTTAATATAATATAATACTGATTATGATATCGTCTGCTTATACGATATTTATATTGCTGGTCAAGTTCATGTTTACATTTACTATTGAATGTTATATAATTGTTTATCGTAAATATACGCGATGAACTTGAAACTCTATACCTGTCGGCCTCGTGGGTTTTATTTATGCATTCTTCACCAATCGATAGAGGGGACAATTTTACATATTTAAGTGAATTTTGTGTCCATATTTCCAAGGATTATGGGAGTTAGAAAAAATCAATTTGTATCGCAGAATATTTCCAAAGCTACCCCCTTTGTTCTAAATTTTCGACAAAAAAATTATAAAAAATGCTGAAAATTCGTAAAGAGGGGTTTTTTGGGCCAAATGATCGACTGGCCCAATCAGTTTTGTGATAAAATCATTATTTCGCCTTCAAATAGAGTCATGAAATTTTCGAAAATCCACTTTTCAAAACAAAAAATACTCATAACTCGACAAATAGGGAAGATAGAACGTTCTAGTCTTCACCAATCGATAGAGGGGACAATTGTACATATTTCAGTGAATTTTGAGTCGATATTGCCAAGGATTAAGGGAGTAAGAAAAAAGCAATTTGTATCGCAAAATATTTCCATACCTACCCCTTTGTTCTAAATTTTCGACAAAAAAATTAAAAAATGCTAAAAATTCGTAGAGAGGGGTTTTTCGGGCCTAAAAGTTAACTGGCACAATCAGTTTTGTGATAAAATCATTATTTCGCCTTCAAATAGAGTCATGAAATTTTCGAAAATCCACTTTCAAAACAAAAAATACTCATAACTCGACAAATAGGAAAGATAGAACGTTCTAGTCTTCACCAATCGATAGAGGGGACAATTTTACATATTTTAGTGAATTTTGAGTCCATATTTCCAAGGATTATGGGAGTTAGAAAAAATCAATTTGTATCGCAGAATATTTCCAAAGCTACCCCCTTTGTTCTAAATTTTCGACAAAAAAATTATAAAAAATGCTGAAAATTCGTAAAGAGGGGTTTTTTGGGCCAAATGATCGACTGGCCCAATCAGTTTTGTGATAAAATCATTATTTCGCCTTCAAATAGAGTCATGAAATTTTCGAAAATCCACTTTTCAAAACAAAAAATACTCATAACTCGACAAATAGGGAAGATAGAACGTTCTAGTCTTCACCGATCGATAGAGGGGACAATTTTACATATTTTAGTGAATTTTGAGTCCATATTTCCAAGGATTATGGGAGTTAGAAAAAATCAATTTGTATCGCAAAATATTTCCATAGCTACCCCCTTTGTTCTAAATTTTCTACAAAAAAATTATAAAAAATGCTTGTAATTCGTAAAGAGGGTTTTTTTGGCTAAAAAATCGACTGGCACAATCAGTTTTGTGATAAATTTTGTTTGTTTTGTGATTATTTTCGATTAATCAATTATTTTCGATTAATCGATTATTTTCGATTAATCGATTATTTTCGATTAATCGATTATTTTCGATTAATCGATTATTTTCGATTTATCGATTTTTTTCGATTAATCGAAAATAATCGATTATTTTATATAATCGATAATCGATTATGTTTTTTGATAATCGCCCAGCCCTAATTTTGAGTCGATATTGCCAAGGATTAAGGGAGTTAGAAAAAAGCAATTTGATTCGCAAAATATTTCCATACCTACCCCCTTTGTTCTAAATTTTCGACAAAAAAATTATAAAAAATGCTAAAAATTCGTAAAGAGGGGTTTTTTGGCCAAAAAATCGACTGGCACAATCAGTTTTGTGATAAAATCATTATTTCGCCTTCAAAATTTTTCGAAAATCCACTTTTCAAAACAAAAAATACTCATAACTCGACAAATAACGAAGATAGAACGTTCTAGTCTTCACCAATCGATAGAGGGGACAATTTTACATATTTTAGTGAATTTTGAGTCCATATTTCCAAGGATTATGGGAGTTAGAAAAAATCAATTTGTATCGCAAAATATTTCCATAGCTACCCCCTTTGTTCTAAATTTTCTACAAAAAAATTATAAAAAATGCTTGTAATTCGTAAAGAGGGTTTTTTTGGCTAAAAAATCGACTGGCACAATCAGTTTTGTGATAAATTTTGTTTGTTTTGTGATTATTTTCGATTAATCAATTATTTTCGATTAATCGATTATTTTCGATTAATCGATTATTTTCGATTAATCGATTATTTTCGATTAATCGATTATTTTCGATTTATCGATTTTTTTCGATTAATCGAAAATAATCGATTATTTTATATAATCGATTACCGATTATATAAAATAATCGATTTTTTTCGATTAATCGAAAATAATCGATTATTTTATATAATCGGTAATCGATTATGTTTTTTGATAATCGCCCAGCCCTAATTTTGAGTCGATATTGCCAAGGATTAAGGGAGTTAGAAAAAAGCAATTTGATTCGCAAAATATTTCCATACCCCTTTGTTCTAAATTTTCGACAAAAAAATTATAAAAAATGCTAAAAATTCGTAAAGAGGGGTTTTTTTGGCCAAAAAATCGACTGGCACAATCAGTTTTGTGATAAAATCATTATTTCGCCTTCAAATAGAGTCATGAAATTTTCGAAAATCCACTTTTCAAAACAAAAAATACTCATAACTCGACAAATAACGAAGATAGAACGTTCTAGTCTTCACCAATCGATAGAGGGGACAATTTTACATATTTTAGTGAATTTTGAGTTCATATTTCCAAGGATTATGGGAGTTAGAAAAAATCAATTTGTGTCGCAAAATATTTCCATAGCTACCCCCTTTGTTCTAAATTTTCGACAAAAAAATTATAAAAAATGCTAAAAATTCGTAAAGAGGGGTTTTTTTGGCCAAAAAATCGACTGGCACAATCAGTTTTGTGATAAATTTTGTTTGTTTTGTGATTATTTTCGATTAATCAATTATTTTCGATTAATCGATTATTTTCGATTAATCGATTATTTTCGATTAATCGATTATTTTCGATTAATCGATTATTTTCGATTAATCGATTTTTTTCGATTAATCGATTATTTTCGATTAATCGATTATTTTAGATTAATCGATTATTTTAGATTAATCGATTATTTTCGAATAATCGATTTTTTTCGATTAATCGAAAATAATCGAATATTTTATATAATCGGTAATCGAGAGGTAATCGGGACAAAAAAATTATAAAAAATGCTAAAAATTCGTAAAGAGGGGTTTTTTGGGCCGGAAAATAGACTGGCATAATCAAATTTTTGATAAAATCAACATTTCGCCTTCAAATAAAGTCATTAAATTTTCGAAAATCCACTTTTCAAAACAAAAAATACTCATAACTCGACAAATAGGAAAGATAGAACGTTCTAGTCTTCACCAATCGATAGAAGGGACAATTTTACATATTTTAGTGAATTTTGAGTCTATATTTCCAAGGATTATGGGAGTTAGAAAAAATCAATTTGTATCGCAAAATATTTCCATAGCTACCCCCTTTGTTCTAAATTTTCTACAAAAAACTTATAAAAAATGCTAGTAATTCGTAAAGAGGGGTTTTTTTGGCCAAAAAATCGACTGGCACAATCAGTTTTGTGATAAATTTTGTTTGTTTTGTGATTATTTTCGATTAATCGATTATTTTCGATTAATCGATTATTTTCGATTAATCGATTATTTTCGATTAATCGATTATTTTCGATTAATCGATTATTTTCGATTAATCGATTATTTTCGAATAATCGATTTTTTTCGATTAATCGAAAATAATCGATTATTTTATATAATCGGTAATCGATTATGTTTTTTGATAATCGCCCAGCCCTAATTTTGAGTCGATATTGCCAAGGATTAAGGGAGTTAGAAAAAAGCAATTTGATTCGCAAAATATTTCCATACCTACCCCCTTTGTTCTAAATTTTCGACAAAAAAATTATAAAAAATGCTAAAAATTCGTAAAGAGGGGTTTTTTTGGCCAAAAAATCGACTGGCACAATCAGTTTTGTGATAAAATCATTATTTCGCCTTCAAATAGAGTCATGAAATTTTCGAAAATCCACTTTTCAAAACAAAAAAATACTCATAGCTCGACAAATAGAGAAGATAGAACGTTCTAGTCTTCACCAATCGATAGAGGGGACAATTTTACATATGTTAGTGAATTTTAAGTCCATATTTCCAAGGATTATGGGAGTTAGAAAAAATCAATTTGTATCGCAAAATATTTCCATAGCTACCCCCTTTGTTCTAAATTTTCGACAAAAAAATTATAAAAAATGCTAAAAATTCGTAAAGAGGGGTTTTTTTGGCCAAAAAATCGACTGGCACAATCAGTTTTGTGATAAAATCATTATTTCGCCTTCAAATAGAGTCATGAAATTTTCGAAAATCCACTTTTCAAAACAAAAAATACTCATAACTCGACAAATAGAGAAGATAGAACGTTCTAGTCTTCACCAATCGATAGAGGCGACAATTTCACATATTTTAGTGAATTTTGAGTCCATATTTCCAAGGATTATGGGAGTTAGAAGAAATCAATTTGTATCGCAAAATATTTCCATAGCTACCCCCTTTGTTCTAAATTTTCTACAAAAAAATTATAAAAAATGCTAGTAATTCGTAAAAAGGGGTTTTTTTGGCCAAAAAATCGACTGGCACAATCAGTTTTGTGATAAAATCATTATTTCGCCTTCAAATAGAGTCATGAAATTTTCGAAAATCCACTTTTCAAAACAAAAAATACTCATAACTCGACAAATAGGAAATATAGAACGTTCTAGTCTTCACCAATCGATAGAGGGGACAATTTTACATATTTTAGTGGGTTTTGAGTCGATATTGCCAAGGATTAAGGGAGTTAGAAAGAATCAATTTGTATCGCAAAATATTTCCATAGCTACCCCCTTTGTTCTAAATATCGACAAAAAAATTATAAAAAATGCTAAAAATTCGTAAAGAGGGGTTTTTTTGGCCAAAAAATCGACTGGCACAATCAGTTTTGTGATAAAATCATTATTTCGCCTTCAAATAGAGTCATGAAATTTTCGAAAATTCACTTTTCAAAACAAAAAATACTCATAACTCGACAAATAGGAAAGATAGAACGTTCTAGTCTTCACCAATCGATAGAGGGGACAATTTTACATATTTGAGTGAATTCTGAGTCCATATTTCCAAGGATTATGGGAGTTATAAAAAATCAATTTGTATCGCAAAATATTTCTATAGCTACCCCCTTTGTTCTAAATTTTCGACAAAAAAATTATAAAAAATGCTAAAAATTCGTAAAGAGGGGTTTTTTTGGCCAAAAAATCGACTGGCACAATCAGTTTTGTGATAAAATCATTATTTCGCCTTCAAATAGAGTCATGAAATTTTCGAAAATCCACTTTTCAAAACAAAAAATACTCATAACTCGACAAATAGGAAAAATAGAACGTTCTAGTCTTCACCGATCGATAGAGGGGACCATTTTACATATTTTAGTGAATTTTGAGTCCATATTTCCAAGGATTATGGGAGTTAGAAAAAATCAATTTGTATCGCGAAATATTTCCATAGCTACCCCCTTTGTTCTAAATTTTCGACAAAAAAATTATAAAAAATGCTAGTAATTCGTAAAGAGGGGTTTTTTTGGCCAAAAAATCGACTGGCACAATCAGTTTTGTGATAAAATCATTATTTCGCCTTCAAATAGTGTCATGAAATTTTCGAAAATCCACTTTTCAAAACAAAAAATACTCATAACTCGACAAATAGGAAAGATAGAACGTTCTAGTCTTCACCAATCGATAGAGGGGACAGTTTTACATATTTTAGTGAATTTTGAGTCCATATTCCCGAGGATTATGGGAGTTAGAAAAAATCAATTTGTATCGCAAAATATTTCCTTAGCCCCCTTTGTTCTAAATTTTCTACAAAAACATTATAAAAAATGCTAGTAATTCGTAAAGAGGGGTTTTTTTGGCCAAAAAATCGACTGGCACAATCAGTTTTGTGATAAAATCATTATTCCGCCTTCAAATAGAGTCATGAAATTTTCGAAAATCCACTTTTCAAAACAAAAAATACTCATAACTCGACAAATAGGAAAAATAGAACGTTCTAGTCTTCACCAATCGATAGAGGGGACAATTTTACATTTTTTAGTGAATTTTGAGTCCATATTTCCAAGGATTATGGGAGTTAGAAAAAATCAATTTGTATCGCAAAATAATCGACAAAAAAATTATAAAAAATGCTAAAAATTCGTAAAGAGGGGTTTTTTGGGCCAAATGATCGACTGGCCCAATCAGTTTTGTGATAAAATCATTATTTCGCCTTCAAATAGAGTCATGAAATTTTCGAAAATCCACTTTTCAAAAAAAAAAATACTCATAACTCGACAAATAGGAAAGATAGAACGTTCTAGTCTTCACCAATCGATAGAGGGGACAATTTTACCTATTTTAGTGAATTTTGAGTCCATATTTCCAAGGATTATGGAAGTTAGAAAAAATCAATTTGTATCGCAAAATATTTCCATAGCTACCCCCTTTGTTCTAAATTTTCGACAAAAAAATTATAAAAAATGCTAAAAATTCGTAAAGAGGGGTTTTTTTGGCCAAAAAATCGACTGGCACAATCAGTTTTGTGATAAAATCATTATTTCGCCTTCAAATAGAGTCATGAAATTTTCGAAAATCCACTTTTCAAAACAAAAAATACTCATATCTCGTCAAATAGGAAAGATAGAACGTTCTAGTCTTCACCAATCGATAGAGGGGACAATTTTACATATTTTAGTGAATTTTGAGTCCATATTTCCAAGGATTATGGGAGTTAGAAAATTTGTATCGCAAAATATTTCCATAGCTACCCCCTTTGTTCTAAATTTTCGACAAAAAAATTATAAAAAATGCTGAAAATTCGTAAAGAGTGGTTTTTTTGGCCAAATGATCGACTGGCCCAATCAGTTTTGTGAGAAAATCATTATTTCGCCTTCAAATAGAGTCATGAAATTTTCGAAAATCCACTTTTCAAAACAAAAAATACTCCTAACTCGACAAATAGGAAAGATAGAACGTTCTAGTCTTCACCAATCGATAGAGGGGACAATTTTACATATTTTAGTGAATTTTGAGTCCATATTTCCGAGGATTATGGGAGTTAGAAAAAATCAATTTGTATCGCAAAATATTTCCTTAGTCCCCTTTGTTCTAAATTTTCTACAAAAACATTATAAAAAATGCTAGTAATTCGTAAAGAGGGGTTTTTTTGGCCAAAAAATCGACTGGCACAATCAGTTTTGTGATAAAATCATTATTCCGCCTTCAAATAGAGTCATGAAATTTTCGAAAATCCACTTTTCAAAACAAAAAATACTCATAACTCGACAAATAGGAAAAATAGAACGTTCTAGTCTTCACCGATCGATAGAGGGGACAATTTTACATATTTTAGTGAATTTTGAGTCCATATTTCCAAGGATTATGGGAGTTAGAAAAAATCAATTTGTATCGCAAAATATCGACAAAAAAATTATAAAAAATGCTAAAAATTCGTAAAGAGGGGTTTTTTTTGGCCAAATGATCGACTGGCACAATCAGTTTTGTGATAAAATCATTATTCCGCCTTCAAATAGAGTCATGAAATTTTCGAAAATCCACTTTTCAAAACAAAAAATACTCATAACTCGACAAATAGGAAAGATAGAACGTTCTAGTCTTCACCAATCGATAGAGGGGACAATTTTACATATTTTAGTGAATTTTGAGTCCATATTTCCAAGGATTATGGGAGTTAGAAAATTTGTATCGCAAAATATTTCCATAGCTACCCCCTTTGTTCTAAATTTTCGACAAAAAAATTATAAAAAATGCTGAAAATTCGTAAAGAGTGGTTTTTTTGGCCAAATGATCGACTGGCCCAATCAGTTTTGTGAGAAAATCATTATTTCGCCTTCAAATAGAGTCATGAAATTTTCGAAAATCCACTTTTCAAAACAAAAAATACTCCTAACTCGACAAATAGGAAAGATAGAACGTTCTAGTCTTCACCAATCGATAGAGGGGACAATTTTACATATTTTAGTGAATTTTGAGTCCATATTTCCGAGGATTATGGGAGTTAGAAAAAATCAATTTGTATCGCAAAATATTTCCATAGCCCCCTTTGTTCTAAATTTTCTACAAAAACATTATAAAAAATGCTAGTAATTCGTAAAGAGGGGTTTTTTTGGCCAAAAAATCGACTGGCACAATCAGTTTTGTGATAAAATCATTATTCCGCCTTCAAATAGAGTCATGAAATTTTCGAAAATCCACTTTTCAAAACAAAAAATACTCATAACTCGACAAATAGGAAAGATAGAACGTTCTAGTCTTCACCAATCGATAGAGGGGACAATTTTACATATTTTAGTGAATTTTGAGTCCATATTTCCAAGGATTATGGAAGTTAGAAAAAATCAATTTGTATCGCAAAATATCGACAAAAAAATTATAAAAAATGCTAAAAATTCGTAAAGAGGGGTTTTTTTGGCCAAATGATCGACTGGCACAATCAGTTTTGTGATAAAATCATTATTTCGCCTTCAAATAGAGTCATGAAATTTTCGAAAATCCACTTTTCAAAAAAAAAATACTCATAACTCGACAAATAGGAAAGATAGAACGTTCTAGTCTTCACCAATCGATAGAGGGGACAATTTTACATATTTTAGTGAATTCTGAGTCCATATTTCCAAGGATTATGGGAGTTATAAAAAATCAATTTGTATCGCAAAATATTTCCATAGCTACCCCCTTTGTTCTAAATTTTCGACAAAAAAATTATAAAAAATGCTAGTAATTCGTAAAGAGGGGTTTTTTTGGCCAAAAACTCGACTGGCACAATCAGTTTTGTGATAAAATCATTATTTCGCCTTCAAATAGAGTCATGAAATTTTCGAAAATCCACTTTTCAAAACAAAAAATACTCATAACTCGACAAATAGGAAAGATAGAACGTTCTAGTCTTCACCAATCGATAGAGGGGACAATTTTACATATTTTAGTGAATTTTGAGTCCATATTTCCAAGGATTATGGGAGTTAGAAAAAATCAATTTGTATCGCAAAATATTTCCATAGCTACCCCCTTTCTTCTAAATTTTCGACAAAAAAATTATAAAAAATGCTAGTAATTCGTAAAGAGGGGTTTTTTTGGCCAAAAAATCGACTGGCACAATCAGTTTTGTGATAAAATCATTATTTCGCCTTCAAATAGAGTCATGAAATTTTCGAAAATCCACTTTTCAAAACAAAAAATACTCATAACTCGACAAATAGGAAAGATAGAACGTTCTAGTCTTCACCAATCGATAGAGGGGACAATTTTACATATTTTAGTTAATTTTGAGTCCATATTTCCAAGGATTATGGGAGTTAGAAAAAATCAATTTGTATCGCAAAATATTTCCAAAGCTACCCCCTTTGTTCTAAATTTTCGACAAAAAAATTAAAAAATGTTAAAAATTCGTAAAGAGGGGTTTTTCGGGCCTAAAAGTTAACTGGCACAATCAGTTTTGTGATAAAATCATTATTTCGCCTTCAAATAGAGTCATGAAATTTTCGAAAATCCACTTTTCAAAACAAAAAATACTCATAACTCGACAAATAGGAAAGATAGAACGTTCTAGTCTTCACCAATCGATAGAGGGGACAATTTCACATATTTTAGTGAATTTTGAGTCCATATTTCCAAGGATTATGGGAGTTAGAAGAAATCAATTTGTATCGCAAAATATTTCCATAGCTACCCCCTTTGTTCTAAATTTTCTACAAAAAAATTATAAAAAATGCTAGTAATTCGTACAAAGGGGTTTTTTTGGCCAAAAAATCGACTGGCACAATCAGTTTTGTGATAAAATCATTATTTCGCCTTCAAATAGAGTCATGAAATTTCGAAAATCCACTTTTCAAAACAAAAAATACTCATAACTCGACAAATAGGAAAGATAGAACGTTCTAGTCTTCACCAATCGATAGAGGGGACAATTTTACATATTTTAGTGAATTTTGAGTTCATATTTCCAAGGATTATGGGAGTTAGAAAAAATCAATTTGTGTCGCAAAATATTTCCATAGCTACCCCCTTTGTTCTAAATTTCGACAAAAAAATTATAAAAAATGCTAAAAATTCGTAAAGAGGGGTTTTTTTGGCCAAAAAATCGACTGGCACAATCAGTTTTGTGATAAAATCATTATTTCGCCTTCAAATCGAGTCATGAAATTTCGAAAATCCACTTTTCAAAAAAAAATACTCATAACTCGACAAATAGGAAAGATAGAACGTTCTAGTCTTCACCAATCGATAGAGGGGACAATTTTACATATTTTAGTGAATTTTGAGTCCATATTTCCAAGGATTATGGAAGTTAGAAAAAATCAATTTGTATCGCAAAATATTTCCATAGCTACCCCCTTTGTTCTAAATTTTCGACAAAAAAATTATAAAAAATGCTAAAAATTCGTAAAGAGGGTTTTTTTTGGCCAAAAAATCGACTGGCACAATCAGTTTTGTGATAAAATCATTATTTCGCCTTCAAATAGAGTCATGAAATTTTCGAAAATCCACTTTTCAAAACAAAAAATACTCATAACTCGACAAATAGGAAATATAGAACGTTCTAGTCTTCACCAATCGATAGAGGGGACAATTTTATATATTTTAGTGGGTTTTGAGTCGATATTGCCAAGGATTAAGGGAGTTAGAAAGAATCAATTTGTATCGCAAAATATTTCCATAGCTACCCCCTTTGTTCTAAATATCGACAAAAAAATTATAAAAAATGCTAAAAATTCGTAAAGAGGGGTTTTTTTGGCCAAAAAATCGACTGGCACAATCAGTTTTGTGATAAAATCATTATTTCGCCTTCAAATAGAGTCATGAAATTTTCGAAAATTCACTTTTCAAACAAAAAATACTCATAACTCGACAAATAGGAAAGATAGAACGTTCTAGTCTTCACCAATCGATAGAGGGGACAATTTTACATATTTT